>OU342746.1:226894361-228094361 GCA_910589775.1 Avena eriantha | reverse complement strand
TCTTCCAGCACTATTAGGTTTGCTGTGCATGGCCCTAGTGTTGATATCTTATACCAGCTCAATTCAAATCTATGTTGCTAGGGAAGCAGACTTTGAGTAAGCTATAGATTAAATTTGTGTACCAACTTACTTGCCACTCATGTTCTGTATGTTTTCAGGTTAAGATGAACTGTTTACAGCCACTCATGTTCTATATGGTTTCAGGTTAAGATGGCTGTACAGTACATGCGCCGTGTCATTCAGAGAAGAGCTAAGTTTGACATAATGGATCTTAATGTTGTTCAGGTTTGTTTTCTAAATAGCATGCTGTACATGTTATTACTACCGTCCCAAAATGTAAGACGTTTCGTTAGGCTATTTTAGCCTACTAAAACATCTTATAATTAGGAATGGAGCTAGTACTAAATAGGCAGATGGAATTGAAGACTGATAAGAGCCTGATAGGGGTTGTTTGTTAGCATTGCAACAACACGAGGTTCCATATCAGTAATAGTAATGTGCACCAGATATGGGCAAGGATTATAGGTAGCCTGTATATGCATAGATGTCTCCAAAGGGACTGCAATGCAGAATAAACTTGTCTTCTATGGTTATTGCATTCATGTCTAACTTGGAGTGCATTGTGGTCTAGGAGGATAAATGGCTGTGCAAGCATATGTTAGGCCAATGCTTTGAGTGGTACACACACATGTAATATCTCTAGGACAAATTGTGGTTTGTAAGCAATTGGGCATGTGAAGTGAGAGACCGTTTTCCATGCAACTACGTTGTTCGTGAGGAGTTTAGCAGTTAGCCTCGTTTCTCAACCAGGTTCTCTGGCAATGGCACGGTAACTTGGTGGAAATTGAGATCTTTCGACTAGAGAGTGGGGAGGGGGGAGTAGGTGATTATTAATTATTAAATGTACTTCTCAGTTAGAGCAACTCAAACTGAAGCAACATTAGGTAAACTAGATCTAGCAACAAAGATGCAACAAAAAGTAATGGAAGAAGTAAAAGCTAGATGTGAAGATACCAGATGTATTCTGAAGTTCAAGTTGTTGGCAACAACTCTACCTCTTGCTCTTCGTTGTAGAGGCTAGGCACTCTTGCCTTGAAGTCTGCGGACTTCACCTTCTTCTTCAGCTCTATGATGAAACATCGTCTGCATAGAATTAGTTGACTCGTTGTGATTTCTTGTTATATTGCGTAGTCTAGCAGCCATGATGTTCGAAGTATCATGGTTTTCAGTCAAACGCTTTCATATGTGTTTTACTACCTCCTATTTCTGGATACATGAGCTTTACTACCCTTTTGTTCTCCAGTTTGCCCCGAAGACGTTTATTCCGGCACTATTTGGACATGCATCAAGTGATATGTTTATTCAGCCACATCATACTGACCGTATTCACCAGGCGTATGCGGTAAATTGCGCTTGCTTTATGTATGCTGATAAAAAATACATTGCTTAAACATACAGATCTCTGTGCGTATTGATCCTGCTGGGCATATTTTGTTCATGTAACTCTTTGTGTTCCTCTGCAGGGTGATAAAAATTTAATCAAATTTGATGGTGATCACAACACCTCGAGGCCCCAATTTTATTACGATTCTGTTTCGATATTCTTCTATAATGTTCTGCACCCACCTCAATTTCCATCTTCATGCTCAAATAAGTTAGAGAAGTACTATAATCGTGGTGCTGGAACAAACGAGGTAAATTTTCTATTCACTCCATCAAAACTTCTTCTCTGTGTAATGGGAATCAGGAACTCTCCGAAGGAATTTACCAATCAATTCACTTGACTTTTCCAGAGCTTATTGTGTGAAATCATAAATGGTCTAAGAGCCGCTAGCACTGATTCAGGAAGTTCATCCGCTGCTGCAACTAGTTTCACCAACGGTGCGTCCCAGCCCACATAGTAGGTACTAACAACCACTAGTTATCCCCTGTTGTTTGCTGACTCATATTTCATGTTTCAGCTACAAAATCAGTAGTGGAATTGCTAACGGAGAGGGTCAATCAGTTGTCTGTTAAAAATGACAATGACTTGGTAAGTCCACCAGACCATCAGCGGGTAGGTTTGCCTCTTGTACCTGATATCCGAGGTGATATATCTCCATTTAATGCAGGATTTCCTTTTGGACGAAAATCATAACCTCACCGAGATGGGAGATAACACCCCCGAGCCTCATATACAGGTACAAATATGATGAGGCTTTATTTTATTGAAGCTGATAGATCATTTTGCCATTGTTAAATTCAATGCAGCAATCTGTAAAAAATCAATCACCAAATATGAGCATGATGTGAGCCTGCCTATCTGCGATTCTGAATTTCTAGTCACTATATTGAGGCTAACACAAGTGTGATGAACTGATGATTAATATATGAATTTTGGTATGGCCGTCATTACAAGACAGCAAAACCGTATTCTGTCAATCTATAAATCTTCATTGGTTTCTTAGTTTTAGACTACTTCTGAGAAATGATCCTGTAATCTTACTGATGAGAAGTTCTTTTCTATTTCAGGATAAAGCGACCAAGCAAAATGAGGAGTGCTGCTCATACACAAGTTCAAACAGAGAGAGTTGGGGAAGATGTTCTTCCTTGGGGGCAGCGAGTGATGGATCATCCTCAGGCGAGCGTCCTGGGGTTTCTGATCATAAGCATAAGGTAAATTATTTCTTCAGTTTACATATCTTTCAGATACCCACATAATTGCTATAAGCTAAAGATCAAAGAAGCACATCACATATGACAACGTGACAAGGTTTTACTAGCACATAAATTTTCTTTACAATCCCTTTAAACCCCCTTCTTTTTGGCGTATGGTATCAGGAAGCCATGAGCTATTTAGAGGCACATCATATATGACAACGTGGCAAGGTTTTACTAGCACCTAAATTTTCTTTACAATCCCTTTAAACCCCCTTCTTTTTGGCGAGGAAGCCATGAGCTGTTTAGAAGGGGAAGCTTATGTTGTGCTCACATATGTCATGGAATCAATTGCATGTCTTATGTTGCTTGAACAGATAGCCTCTGATTTCAAACTAGTGATGCTGCTTTTGCTGGTTACATTATTGAGTAAAGTTGGCAAAAAAAGTATTGCTGGGAGAACAACTTCTCATAGTTTGAGATCCCCTCATTTGCTTCCAAACTGCAGAGCATGACGCTGAGAGCTCTGGCGACGCCACTGAGACGGATACGCCGGAAGCCGCTCACTATACCAAAGGAGAGGAAGAACAGGTCTCTGTGGAAGAGGCTGAACCAGGAGCGGCATGACATGGGGGAGAGCTTAACCCAGCGTTTTAGGCAGTGCCTCCAAGGGCAGGCTCAGCACAAGAGAACAAAGTCGTCTTGACAACTGTGAATACTTGGTTTAACCTAGACAAAACTGCTAGGAACACAGATGATTCACCGACAGAAATGCACCTTGATTCTGACCATGGCGCCGACCCCGTCGTATGCTTACTACTGAATCTATGAAGTAAGCCATATGTAACTGTCGTCTTTGTTCCTTTGTATTGTCCCCTGTTGGTCTTGTAGATCCCAAGTCTGTAGAATTGTAGTGTGACCACCGGTTTGGGGAAGAAACCCATGCATTGTTATCAGCAGCTTAGTGGGCTTTCTTTAGTTCAAATTGTACGTACTTTTTTTGGTAGTAGTTCAGATTGTATTGACACAATGCATCGCTTGTTTTGTTGTTTGTGTACCTCATGGCTAAGGGGCGTAGTGCCCGTGGTTTGTATCAGGTCTCTTCCTCGAGCCATCTGCTGACCAGTCCAAAATCTCCTTTGAGCGAAACAACCTTACAACCGTATGCGCATTTTGGTCTGCTTGGGAGAAGAAAGTTTGTTCTACCGAAAACTCTTTTTTACAGTTGCCTGTGCGTGCCCTTGGTCTATCTACCGTCTATTTTTGCACTGAGATTCGTTAGCACAATGGATAACGTCATGCTCACGTCTCTAACTGAAACCCAACTTGAACTTAACTAAAACATTTGTGAAACAGTCTGTGAACAGTACAATATATTTCATAATTTTAGTTTTGTTTCATAAATTTTCAAAAGTTTGGTCAGTACATAGATGACATCATCGTTGACGTGGCTCTCCAGGACGTACATGCAACTGTAGAAAATGATATGGGGTGGCCCGATCTTCTCAGCAAGCTCTTGTCGATGGTGATGGTGGATGATAGATAACTAGTGCGTAGCTATGATTTCTCCCGCTCGATCCCTGATGCCAATGCAACAGCTCTCGAACCTTGTAGGATATTCACAACACCACACTCTTGCGCACGCAGCCGTGACCACGAACGGTAGTATGCAATCTACTAATTCTCAATGGAACAACAGATCACACTCAATTATAGTTGGCAGATTCGAACACAGGGTAATTCCAGAGGTTCTATGAAAGAAACAACTCCAAAATATTTTAACATGGTCTCAAAACCTAACTTGTGACAGCTACGGAGGTTTATAAGAGGGCTGGGGCGTCCTCCCCTCTAAACGGGCCTAAAAACAGCCATAACTTGGCCCAAACTGACTCGGTTCGACTCAAACTGATACATACCGACCCATATATGGGTTCGGCCTTATTGGCACGTAGTCCAAACGTCGTGAAACACCTCAAACATGTAATTCTTGGTGCGCCATCTCTCTCTCTTGCTCATACGTGATTTCCTCATTGCATCCTAGTGCGCCTGCCTCCCGCTCCTCCCTCGTGCACTTATTGATATTGGAAATCAGCGCTTGTCCTTCTTGCTGCAACTCTCCTCCTCCTCGCGCAACACTTGTGTTATCAATAAACCTGATCATACAAAGATGCATAGACTTAGGTAGTATAAAGTTCTCATTAAGTAAAACATCAGGTTCAATTAAGAATGAATTCACCTGATAGTCATTATTGATTTGACTCGGTATTTCCTTCCAGTTCAGGCAGTCAGAATCATCATAATCCCTGTAGATATCCTCATCATCCTCCCTTTCTTCATGAAAAGCCGTCATCGGCTTTAGGTAAGCTAAAAGTGGGAGAAACAAAAAGAACAACGTGTACGCAAAGTATATGTATATATAACATGTTGTATTATTGTTGTTCACATGAAAAGTATGTCCAGTATACATCAAGCAACTTAAATTGCAGGTATAAGTGAAGTACAAAGAATCATGATCATGGTAAAAAACAACTAAATAGATAGTCATGTTCTTCAATATTAAATTCAGTTTTCTCGAAGAAGATCTATGATCAAATTTGTGAACAAGATCAAACCAATTTAATATGTCTGAAAACCAAATTGAATCATGCCATGCTTCAACTGCGCTACTCTAATTATTATGAACATGATCATGTTGTCCAGTATGTAAAATGCAACTCAATTTGCAAATATAAGTGAAGTATAAAGCATTAGCACAACTAGACAACGAATTTTGGGATAAACACAATGAATATGAAAACTAGGGTTCTATTCTAGCAAGAAACAACTCCAAAATATTTTAACGTGGTCTCAAAACCTAACTTGTGACGGCTACGGAGGTTTATAAGAGGGCTGGGGCGTCCTCCCCTCTAAACGGGCCTAAAAACAGTCATAACTTGGCCCAAACTGACTCGGTTCGACTCAAACTGATACATACCGACCCATATATGGGTTCGGCCTTATTGGCACGCAGTCCAAACGTCGTGGAACACCTCAAACATGTAATTCTTGGTGCGCCATCTCTCTCTTGCTCATACGTGATTTCCTCATTGAATTAGTAGAAAATCCGCCTTTGTTTTACTTCTTTCTAAAAGAAGGCCACAATTACAATTTTTTTCTTCCTCTAGTCCAGTACATTGTCATCGCACATACCTCCATCCAATGACCCAATATACACACTTAAAGTTAGGCGTGAGGATTCGTCTGCTTTCGTGGAGTGGTCGATCTCGCTGGTGGTGCCGAGGAGCGCGGGGATTCGTCTGGTCACTACTTTCATGGAGTGGTCGATCTTATCCAGTCTACGTGTGTTTTAAGTTTGATGTTTGAAGATTCGGATCAATTCAATGGTTCAATGGCGACGACTTCAGCTCTGGGGCGCTGGTCCTTAGGAGCACGTGCACGAAGACTTTCCGTGTCATCAACAACAACATGCCGACTCTGGTAAGGGAGCGACGCGTAGGCGGCTCGCTCTGGCGGCAGTAGTGGTCGTTAGGTGGTCAAATTATCTCAATATAATTAATTTTTATTATGATTGGTGTCTCTAGTACTTTTTTTTTAGTAGAAAAAAAAGTTAGGCGCGAGAGACCATCTCATAACCACCCGATCTCCGCCTGAGCGACGAGGCGTCTCCAAGACGTCGCTGCTGCAAGAACAGGAGCGAGGCCAGCAACGCCGCGCCGCACGGCACAACGACGTCCCACGCGACACCGTACAGGTCGCCGCGCGGGCTCGCGTACACGTAGGAGAGCCTCAAGCTCGACTCCTCGAAGACCCGCCTCCCGGCCACATCGTACAGGTGAGGCGCCGCGCGGATCACGGTGCCCCCCACGTAAAACCACGGCGAGATCGCTGGAGCTCTGGACCCAGACACGGACGCGTTCAGGATGACCTGAGGGAGCAGGAAGCCGTCCACCACCAGCCCCGCGCACGACACCAGGTCGTCCCACAGCGTGGCGGGATTCCCACCGACGACGCGACCAGCTAGCCAGTCCTGGTTTGCGGCGGCAGCCCGGGCATTGATCACGTGGACGGTCGCTGCCAGGATTGCCCCGAGCAGGTACAGCGGCAGGCACACCCGCAGCACGGCCCTCTCCGACACGGCCGTCGGGGGTGTCGCCGCGGCGGGTTCGCTCCGGTGGCCGGCCGGACTCAGACTCGGTCTCAGGCGCTCGAGCAGCGCCAGCTGAAGGAGCCGCAGCTGCAGCACGAAGGCGAGCAGCGCGGGCGCCCGCATCATCGCCTGGTTCAGCTCGAGCCACCACCCGTCCTCGTCCGTCGTCGAGTAGAGGGAGTACGGGCTCCTCCTGCTCAGGAACAGCACCTCGAAGCCGAGCGCCAGCGGGGCCAGGTGCCCCAGCGCGAGCACGGCGAGCATGGTGACCGACATCGCCGGAGCTGCCTCGGGGTTCTTCCTGGCGTGGAGGATCTGCGTGACGGCGAACACGCACGACAGCGTCGCGGAGACCACCAGCATGACGCTCTCCAGGTCCATCCTCGATACCGCCGCGGAGAGTTCCACGGACACGGAGTACGTCCCGTACAGGGTGATGCCCATCTCCTCGAAGAAGAGACGGTCGGTCCTGTCCCTCAGGCTGCTGATTGCTCCCCTGCTGCCGATCCCCTCTGCCCTGTCGCCCAGGGAGGCGAACTGCACGGTTACCAGTATCTGACAGTCCGTCGAGCCGTCGTCGCGCTCTTGGCAGCCGGCCATGGACAGGATGCCCCGCTTGGGGTCGTACACACCCTCTGCTGAGATTCGTCCTTCCTCAAGGATATTTGAGCGCGACGCATTCGCCCGGTTCTCGGCTGGATCAGGAGCATAATGGTGTATATCGTAGCTGACGCACAGCAGGTCGTCAGCCACCGCTGGCCGGGAGGAGGAGGAGGAGGAGGAGGAGGAGGAGGAGTCGGCGGCGAGCCCGCCATCCTCGTCTAGCATCACCGAACCGATCGAGACCGGGTAGGCGTCTCCGCTCCCCGCGCGCGCCATGTAAAACTGAAGCCTGAAGTCGTGGTAGCTACTCCGCCGAGGGACCGGGAACGACCCCTCGATCTTCTTCTTCTTCTTCTCCTTGCTGATCTTCTTCAGGTACTGCCTCTTCGCCGGCTCGAGCATCGTGTCGTTGTAGTTGTACGTCACGTCGGAGAGGTTCCTCCTGTGGTCGCCGAAGCTGAACGCCGATACCACGCGGGAGATCGGTCCAGCACCGGAGTTCCAAAGCACGCCGGCCACGACGCTCCGTTCGAGGACCGTCCACGCCGCCGGGAACCAGAGGCTCATCGCGATCCCGCACTCGCGCACCGCCAGGGTAGACGTCGTCACGGAGCGCGCCACCCGGCACGCTCTGAGGCAGAGCATCCTCCGAGCCGAGTCCCAGTGCCCGTCGGCCACGACCGCCTCCTCGCTGACCATGTGGTGGTAGAGGTGACGCTGACGGTACCCGCGCCTCCCGGACCCGGTGTCGTTGGAGAGCACCATGTACGCGCGCACGATGCCATCCGCGCCGCACTGCATCCGGTTGACGTGCATCCGGCGAGGCTTGGCCGGGGCGCCGCCGCCGTGATGGTCCAGCAGCCTGTACGAGGTCTCTCTCAGGAGTTCGCACGCGAAGTTGTCCTCGAGCGCCCGGAGCGAGCCCGTGGCCGGCTGCGCCGGTGGGCTGTTGCAGGTGGCGCGCTCGCCGTACTTGTAGTCGTCGCCTTCCGCGTACGCGAGCAGCTGGATGGCCCCGAAGTCGGAGGAGCCATCTAGAGTGCCGGTCACGAAGGGGTCGGCGAGGCTGGAAGGGCTGGGCACGTGGAGCCGGAGCTTGACGTCCGCGTACTGCTTTGGACTAGAGCCGTTGGCGACGGGTTCGGCGCCCGTGCCGACCATGCAGAGTTGGAGCGAGGCGGAGGAGTAGTAGCCGTCGAGGACGAAAGAGATGGACTGGGCGAAGGTGTGGTTGCGGCGGCGTCCATGGCTCAGGTACTTGCTGCTACGGGGGCCGGTGAGGGTGAGGGTGGCGGTGAGGTGGACGAGAGCCGGGTCGCTGGTGCGGGTCGCGCGGTCGGGGAAGAGGGAAAACGAGCGGTAGCTGTTTTGGAGTTGGTCGTCGGGGGAGAAGAGGCTGTCCGCGCCGCCGCCGGAGAAGTGACCGTCATATACCTGGAAGGAGCGGGCGAGCGAAAGGGCCTCGTCGGCGTCGGCGTCGGCGTCGGTGTGGCGGTCGGAAGCGGGTGCCACGGAGGGGCAGGCCGAGGAGTAGGAGCTGGTGGGAACGGCGGCGCAGAGGGTTGTGGTGGACACAAGGACGACAAGGAAACAAATGTGGTATGTGGACAAGTAATTAGGATTCTTCGGTGGTGGCGATGGCACCATTCTTGGTCGATCGAGCTTGTTAGCCGGGAGCTAGGAGGATGCTGCTGCTGCTGTGTGACGTGTTTATATGAATTAATGTGAGTGACACTCTGTAGCAGGGTGGACCGTGGCCTGGATCGATCGGGAGTGGGAATGGCTCGACTTCGTTTGACTGCTGCACGATCTCGGCTGCATGGGAGTGTGGGACAGATCCGCTGCATGTTAGTCTGACTCAACGACTTTGAGCTATCCTCGGCCACTTGGTACGTTTTAAAACCAATAATTGGACCAATGTGCAGTCTCTTAGTGCTTGAGAATTGTCTGAAAGTATGATATAGTAGTATCATGCATATGATACAGTATTTGATACGGGATATCTGTTTCGGGTCGCAGGTCCAGATGATCACCTCAAGATTCACAACGTGGGTGGATATTCAACCATGTATTGCACAATATATCATGCTTTTGTACATTGCTCAGTCCCACAGTGCTAGTGATGGTCATGTACCAGACAACCGTTCCTCCAGCGTCAGTCTAGGATAGGGCAACAGACTTGTACCACCGGACAGTTTCATGTACCGTCGGAGGCCGTCTCATTAATTGAAGGAACGGGTGTCTCATTCAAATTTTGAATTCAAGAAGAAAACTATTGCACTGTTCACGCCTAACCAAATAAACCCATTTATGGTCCTAACAACTACGGCAACTTTTGATCCGTACAGATGGCAACATGTGACAGGCACTATGCCCCCACCTTGCAATACCTACTCTGTTTTCAACCAAATCTAATTCCTTGCTCAAAATAGGGGGGTGGAGGAAATCCCAGGTCGAAAACAAGCCTGTGTTTCCACAAGCCACAGATTTCTTGCTCCACCCCAACACTCACCAAGTAAAATAAAGTAACGAAGTACTTAAAGATGGCTACAAGATAAGAAATTCGGACTCGGTTTGACAACATTACAAGTCCAACATCAATTGTCAGTTACTTCACATAGTCTCAATGTATAAAGCGCAAATAGAAATTTATGGCATAGCAATATTATTCCAGCACAACTTGTGCCGGTTTGGTGCAGGTAGTCCTCTTATGTCCATGAACACCACAATTCGTGTATTTTGCCCGCCTTCCTGACTGGCTTCGGAACATCACATAGCTGAGGACAGGTTGTCCGCTTGTGCCCGCTGCAGCGACAAATAGTACATAAACGTGACCTCTTACTCAGCCCCCCAGGCGTCTCGTACGGAGCCTTGTCGCGGCTCATTGTCGGCCTACCAACTCCATGGTTCTTAAGAGGAGCACCGAGCCCATGCAAGCCCTTTCCATCAAAGTTCTCGTTGCCGATAATATCTCTAGACCCACCCTCCATGAACACCAGGATCTTCCGAAACAGCAGGCATGTCTATCAGCCCCAGCCAGTCCCGCTTCTCATTATATGGAGCCATTTCCACAAGATTGCTATTGAACAAATCATTGAGTTTCTCATACGCTTCAGCGCTTGCATCCCCTAGCCGCACAAGTTCTAGTGCTTTCTTGAAAATTGCAGGATGCATGTACATGAATGACCTGGACGATGCATGGTCGTTCTAGTAAACTTGAAGGTGCCTCGGCAAGATATCCATGGCATCCCTAGTTCACTTTTTCAGAATGTGCTTCATGGGTATGTCCTCTATACCTAGGTAATCCATTACCTGCAGCAAGTTCCACCTGGTCAAGAAAAACCATCTACTAAGTATCAAACCGGCTATCCCACACCAGGCAAAACTCCTCGAATGTAAAAAAACATATGAAATAGCAATGTAAAGTTCACCGAACCTTCAATGCATGACCGCATAACAAACCCGTGTGCTCAAACAGTCTGCACTTGCACTCAAAGTACTCCCCCTCTTCCAAAATCTTCACCTCAAATATCACCCTACTCCATTTCTCCCTCTTGACAGGTTTAATGTGTTTTGCGAAATACAACAAGCCTTTCTCGAGCTCTTCAGTTCTGTATGCCCCTGCCTGGTATAGGTTCAATCCGAACTGTTCGAACATGGCCCTAGTGTAAATCAAGCTGGTCTGCTCTTCTATTAGTAGGTTAGCGTGGAGCACCGGTTTCGCCTACGACCACATTATTATCAGAAAAAGAAATGAGTCATACACCAGTACACATTTACTAAGAAAGTGTTATGGGGTAACCCCGTGGGTGGCCCGATCTTCACGGATCTCGTGGTCAAATCGATGGGAAAGCGAGTGAAAAGGGAGAAGGTAGCGGAAGCGGACGCACACCTCGCAAAGAACACGATGAACACACGCAAAACTCACACGATACAAGGTTGATTGCTCCCGCCGGTGGCCACTGGTCCGACAGAATCCTCACAAGGAAAGATCGGTCAACGTGCTCCCTCAATCCCACGCGGAAAGGGAAGAACACCTTGGAGAGGGTCTTGACATCTTGGCAAAGGGACACCGATGCTAAGGCCTTGTACAACGAGGGAGGCACCATGCAAACTCCACCAAGGTGGTGACTGTAACACCCTCAAATCGACCCTATGCAAGTTTTACACGCTTTTCGCCAAACCCGCATAGAAACGATTCAAGGACGCCCACCAGACACTTTCGTGTGGGTGGAAAACAAAGTAATACCATTACACAACAGTCCTCGATGGGACCCACGGAACATATATATACAACAACGACTCCATGAGTCAAGAATACAGATATACTTTACAAAGATTCAAATCACCTTGAAAACGATAGAGCGTCCGACTACGGACAAGAGGCGAATGGGCTAAGAGCCCTGTAGAATAACCAATGGCGTCCATAACCCTGCCCAGGCCAAGCCGGAAGGGTAACCCTGCTAACGACGCCGAACTCGTACCTGCTAAACAAAAGGGGGTGCCGACGAAGGGCGAAGGGAAAAAGAGGAGCATCAGTACTAAGGCCAGTACACGGCGAGGCTAGAATTCGGCGGTCCTCGCCTACACAGGTATGGTGGACTGAAGCGGCAGCGCTGCAGCACTAAACAATCTATAGAGACTCAGTAAAACTGGCGGCTATTAGAGAGGGATAAGAAAGACCTATTCGGATCCAACCTGAGGCTAACAACAAACATACCCGTCCTGGTATTTCCCCCTCGAGACCAAACGAGGAAGTCGGACCAAGCAACTCACACAGTTGGCAATTTTACTCATTCTGTTATAGTTGCAGCACTTACTAATCAGATGTAGGTATGATAACATAAGTAGTGGGCAATTTTAGTTATCATTCCGTTGTAGTTGGAACATTTACTAGTCAGATATAATTGTCCTGAGGAATCCCAAAATCCAACAGTTGTTGACACTTTTATCACATTCCATTGTAGTTGCAATACTTACTAGGCAGGTATACCAGAACACGATACGACCAAGATCCACCAGTTGTTGGCATTTTTAATATCCATTCTGCTATAATTGAGCTGATTACTAGCCACATATTAAGTCAAATTTATAGCACTACTTTAGTTATGCTTGTCTATGATCGAGATACTGTGCTCCAAGTCGTCCATAACCGCGGACACGGCTTTCAGAAAGATTTACCCTGCAGGGGTGCACAAATAGCAACACACACACGATCAACCTCGGAAAAACCAAATCAAAACCCAACGAGGCCTTCACGACAAATCAATCACAGGATTCATAAAATATTTCAGGGGGCCACCCCACTAAGCTACCCGCGACGAAGTTAGCCGGCTCCGAGACGGATCCAGGGTTTGCGTCAATGGATGTAAACGACTGGGAACCCGAAAATGTGACTGGGTTTGTCGATACCGCGAAAACACTCCGCATCCAAAACAGTACAGGTGCTCCACGCACAATCTTAAATAAAGCAGTAAAGCATGGCATTACATGATAGTAATAAAACCCCAAACTAGTTTGTGTCCCCAAGAAATAGAAATGAATCAAGCTCTGGCTAAGGGGGATTCATAGACTCTACCGAATGTGGATAGTGGGAATAGTCAAGGAACATGTATCAAGTACTCGGGGTCTACGGGACACAAGTGGACAGGAAAAACCAAATAGCATATATTGTCCACCGGTGTCTCTTTCATTAGTTATCCCAGCAATTTAATAGTTGTATTTAAAGTCATGATCATCTCCACCATAAACATCTGCCAGCATTCCAACAACTGTGGTACTCGACAACACGAGATCGCACCTGAGCAAGCAACTACGACTCGCAAGGCTAGCTATCTACCAAACAACAGGTATTAGGAGGTGTCCATGGCAATATAGAGGCTGCACTGGATATAACTGGTGCACGGAAACTAAAGCATCACGACACGGATAACAATAGATCAACAGGAGAAAATAAAGACTATAAATGCAAAATAGGTAGAAGGGGGAGAGATGCTCGCCTGGGAAACACTACCAAAGGTTCATATCCGGAGAACTTGTCGATACTTGCATCAACTCATCGGCCTAATCCGCGAAGAAGCAAACACTAGAAGGAACACCAGATGCAATATTTAATACTACGGCATAAGATCCTGCATGATTATGATATGATGCAGATACGGTGCAATTAGGCAGTATTAAGCGGAACCGGGGTCCCGACAATTAATTAATAGGTTTCAATTATTTAGATACCCCGCAATTTAAATGTTGTCTTAACAAGGCAAAACATAGTATCGGTTCACTACACAAATTTAAATGGAGTCCGGAATAAGACTAGAATAGCCCGCATATAGACTCCATATTTAATTTAGGTGAATCGACTATTCAACCCAACCCACCAGATGACATGTATGCAAGCATGATGATTTAATGATGCGACAGGTATATGTTATATTATAAAAATAGAGGCTTAGGGTCACACATCTGGTTTTGGCAGATCTTGGTTCCGGGAGTTCGGGGGTTCGGTCTCAGGGTTCGACAGGGACGGCGAGGTTCGGATACAAGATGGAGAACTTGGCGTGTCGTGACGGAGAACTTGGGTGCCAAGCGGTCGATCTTGCCGTCGATGACGAACTTGAATGGATCGGGTACCGGTGCTCTTCGGGTTCGTGAAGAAGATCTTGTCGGATCCGCGTATCGGGCCACTCTTGGCGTGCGGGATGAAGAACTTGGCGTGCTGCGTCGGTGACCTTGGCGTCCGGGTTCTCGACGAACTTGGCGTCCGGTCCTCAGGCATCAGTGCGGGAAGAAGGTCTTGTCGTACCGGTGTCAACGTTTCCGGGAAGGAGACTTATCGCATATGTGGTCTTCGGGTCCGGGGTCGGCGATGCGTGAAGAAGGTCTTGGTTTCCAAGGTGAATATGTACGGATCCGCGTTGAAGATAATGTCGGGGTGAACTCTGAAACCAATCACATCATCGGGGAAGACCTTGTGGAGCCGTTGACCACCTCTGTTACAACAAATCATCAACAAGACGGGCACGAGGCAGTGGCACCGAAAGCAGAACAAACAAAGGGGTATGTCCCATGCGGACTCCGGCTCGAACAACTTGTGGGCAGCGCGTCATGCTTGAAGACACCACAGGGTGAGGAAGCTGGCTGGTGGTCCCGTGTGTCCAGGAGGCGAGGTCGATGTGGCGTGGCACGAGCAGGAAGACGGCGCGCGGATGTTGACGGACGACGGCGAGGATGGTCGGAGGCGGCCAGACCGAGTCGCGGGCCGACACGGGGAAAGGCGAGGCGCAGGCAGAGGTCGAGGCGGGAGGGCGGCCGAGCCAGCGGCGGCGCTCTGCTTGGTGGGACGGCGGGGTGAGGCACCTGAGGGCCGGCGAGGTCGAGCCCGCACAGTCGACGTCGGCTTCCAGAGGCGCAGGGAGAGGCGACGCGGTGACGGGGGACCCGCGGCCCTGCTCGGGGGCGGAATCCCTAGTGGTGGGGCACGCAGGAGGATGCTCGGCGAGGAGGAGGTCGGGCGGCAAGGCGGCCAGAAGGCGGGCTTGCACAAGGATAAGGAAGGAGGCCACAGGGCATGCTGGTGGAGGGAGGCGCGGGGAGCAGCGGGACTCCGACGGGGCGTGGCTAGGAACCGAGCGAGCGGCGGTTGTTGTGCCTGGCGGTGGCCATGGCGACTTGCTGTAGGCGGCCGGGCTCGACAAGGGTGTGGCGCGTGGAGGGAGGAAGGCCTGCGATAGGGCCGATAAGGCGGGGGAAAAGGGCGGCGATGGGAGAAACTCCCTGGCGTCAGTGCTCGCTCGGTCTCGAGGACAAGACAGGGGAGCGGGGTAGGTGGGCAGGGAGAGGTTGCGTGAGAGGAGGACGGGCGTCGTGGTGGGGCCGCGGGGTAGGTGGTTGACCGCGAGGGGGCGGTTCCTGCGTGCAGGCAGCGTGGGGGCGCGCGAGGTGGGGCCAGCTAGCGGGCGGGCTGCGCTGTTGCTGCCGCTCGTGTGTGTCGTGTGTGTGTTTGCGTGTTGGGAGCGGTCACTCTACGAGGTGGGTCCGGGTTGGGGTGGCGTGCGGGAGTGGACGGGGTGAGGCGCGCGCGTGTGCAAGTGAGGCTGGTGGCGGCTGAATGGTTGGGTAGGGTTAGGTTTAGTGGGATTTAGGGTTTGGGGATGGACTGGGGTAGTAGGCTGCTGGCTTGCTGGGCTTTTGGCCCAGCTGGCTGGCGGCCTCCCTCGGTAAATTTTTTGATTTAGTTATTTATTTATTTTATTTGAAAAAGACTTTTGTAAATAGTTTTTTAGACAAACTAGAGATCTGAAAGAGACCTGGGTTTTAATTTGAATTAAAGACGGAGATATTTAGAAAACAAAGGTAGGCTTTTAGAAAATAGTTTTAGACAAAACATATGCATGATGATGACGATGCTCAAATGCAATGTGGCATGATGCCATGAGCATGCAGTCATGATGATGCAATGCACCAAAAACACCGCGATTTTCTATTAGTGGTTTTAGCGGGATGCCACAGTGACGATAGTCGATCCCCTTTGGTAGAAGGGGATGAGGCAAAACTAGAGATTTCACAAAGGGGGTTGTCTTTAGTCTATCATCTATGCCTAGGGTTATATGAGGGGGTGGGGGCACTATATATAGGCCAGCCACTAGTTCAAGGGTACTTTAGGAATAAAAGGGGAAAGTCTGGGCGGACGAAGGGGTACATGGGCCAAAGGCCCAGCTGGCGGCTCGCAGGCCCATACGCTCATGGCGGAGACTCCGGTGTGGGGTCCGGAGACTCCGGTGTGGGCCGGAGACTCCGGTCTATCTTCGGTGTCGTCTCCGGAGTGGTAGACAGACTGTCCTCGACCTCGATCTAGGGGTCAGTGCGGAGATGGGTCCGGAGACTCCGGGGTCTGCAGGCCAGAGACTCCGGTGCTCCAGCTGCTGCTTCTTCCGTCTTCTCTTCCAAGCCTCCATCTTGTCAGGCTTGGTGCTCCAGACTTCCTCCCATGCCTCCATACTTGTCGATATGAACCTATCATTAATACATGACGGAGTATGAAGTAGTATACCATTAAATGGGGTAGGAAGTGGGCTCGCATAGAGGAACGGATTCACCTTTGGAGTCCGTGACGACTTGGCATAAGTTGGAGACCATGATGTGGTAACGACCGAAGGTCGGGCTACATCATCTCCCCTCCCTTCAAAAAGAGTCGTCCTCGACTCTACACGCTTATCACAAAGTAGAAGATGTCGAGAGACCTTCTTGATCCTGGGGTTTACCATATAGTCGTCCTTGGAGAGACTGAATTGACAACACTTCAATGTTCCTTCGCCTTCCATGAAGCCTACAAAGCTCACCACAAAAGCAAAGCAACACTCAAAGCGTAGCCAATTCATGAAGATTATAGCATGAGTCCTCCAGTAGAAGGAAGTCACCTTAGGGTGTAGAGATGGCTCGTTGAAGGTCAGCCATAGGTAACTCTCTTCGGTTCGTCTTGTCAACTCTTTGTCCATAGAGGTTGACGCGTAAGCAATTGTACCTTCACACAACAAAAACCAAGCAACATATGTTCATGTGTGATAGAGGAGCATGTCAATTGTGGCATGTCCATTCTTGTTCACAACACTATTAGCACAACTCAAGTATAGCAAACCGGAAGCATATGCAAGGTGATGTCTACGCACTTCTATTCTTGTAGACAGTTGTTGGGCCTTCAAGTACAGAGGTTTGTAGAGCAGCAGCAAGTTTTCCCTTAAGTGGATTATCCAAGGTTTATCGAACTCAGGGAGGAAGTGGTCAAAGGTATTCCCTCTTAAGCAACCCTGCAATCAAGGTACAAGAAGTCTCTTGTGTCCCCAACACACCCAATACACTTGTCAGGTGTATAGGTGCACTAGTTCGGCGAAGAGATAGTGAAATACAAGTGGTATGAATATAAAACAACGGTGCTAGAAAATAGCTTGATGGCGTGGAAGAGACTAAAGGCAAACTGAAATAGAAGCAAGCAAATATGTAACAAATCTAATAGCAAACGGTGTTTCAATGCTTAGAAACAAGGCCTAGGGATCATACTTTTGCTAGTAAACACTCATATAAATATCTTCTCTTTATGATACTACTTTTAACTACTCTCCGGTTGGACACTCTAATCGATGATAGGGCTATAACAGCACACCTTAAAGTTCATCTTTCCCATCTAGAAAACCTCACACTATCACCTTGAGCACTAGATGGTTACAACAAATACCACAATTTCATAAAGACATCCAACTCCAAATATAACTCATAACAAGTATTTGTAATCTCTAGCCTAAGTGCCACCATGGTGTGTACGCTGTCACTTTCACATACATGGGGAGAGCAGAGATCTATTAAAGCACTTGAGTAGCAAGGTAGATCTATAGATTAGAAGCTCATGATCTCAATAAGATCATGCGTAGAGAGAGATGAACACATAGCTACCGGTAGAACCCTTAGCCTCAAGAGAGAACTACTCCCTTCGCATCATGGGAATCAGCAACGGCGATGGAGATGGTGATGGAGATCGATGGAGATGGCTCCGGGGGCACTCCCTCCTCATCATGGGAATCAGCAACGGCGATGGAGAAAGCATTTTATAACTCCCCATTTTTTCTATTCAATATTGTGCATATTATATTTCAAATATTTGAAAGAGATATTTTTCTATTTCTTTTAATATTCAAATGCTACATAATAAAAGGGTAAAAAAAAGAATTCAATCACTCTTCTTCCTCGAAGAATAATTAAAAATTCATGGCAACATTGAAATATTTCTGAGTGTGTGAAATCAGACATAGATATTTTGAAATAATTTTTCTTGTTACATTTTGAGAGAACATCCTCCCAACATTGAAAAATAAAGAAAAAGACAAAGATTGAGTTTGGATATTTAAAGACTTTCTCACTTCAAATTTCTCGAAGATTCTGTATTTTAGTTATTGATTAGAACTGAAGAATGTCGTACGAAAATTGTGAGAGGTAAGTGTTCTAGTGACGAGCTGTTGGTACAGTTGGACAATTTTAGCAATAAACAAAACCACATATTGGCAATGATAAATTAGTAACCAGATGATATGAAGTTATCAACACCGAGGAAATAAAACATTTGAGTACAAACACATTGTATTAGACCGAAGCAAACTGCAGTTGCATCTGAAGTACCCCACAAACAACGTTCTTGGCGCATCTTTGATTCGCATATTCTCAAAATGTATATGGATGGCATTAGAAATGGCATCACATAGAATTCTTTTTTCTGTTGAAAGATCCAGCAACTGCTGGCTTTTAATTTTATTAGTAGGTAAAATATGTACATGCTCGCACTAGGTGAAAAGGAAGAAATAGAGAAATGAAAAGATTAACAAACCAGCCATCCTCGTGACATCCACCACTGTGCGGGATGCCGTTCGACGGTCTACAAAACCCAGACGCTCACAAATGCGTACATACACTCACCACTACGAACTCACGCATGTACAACTTATCCTATGAGCACCTTGGAAAAACTGAGTCCGAGAGATTGATACGATGAGTCTAGAGATTGACGAAATCATCTTTAAACTTTTACGAGACACCAACATATTAAACCCAGGATTTGCACTCTGGTATGTTAGAGGTATCACTAACCATCTAACCATCCAATCACGGGTTGGTTTTTATCTCACTAGTCCGCCCCAAGTTTTCAATTTTTTTTTGGGCTAGCTCAGCCGCTGCAGCAGATGGTTGCGATCCTATGGTGCCAACCTAAAAAAAACTCAAGGAAATGGAATGGCGACAGCGAGATATCAACGGTGGGATCCAGATCGTCTGACGTTGAGACTTTGTCTCTTCCATTCACGGGGCACCCGTGACTCGTGTCGTCATGTCGGCGAAGTCATCGCGATTCCCACGTTACCTGCCCGGCTGCCCACCAAGCCCTCGCAGCGCACCACAGATCACTAGCTTACATCTGGGTCCCACACCTCCAAGCCCCGCGTGTCAGTCTCACAGCATCCTCGTGCAGGCAGGCAGCCGCCACCTCGCCGCTCTCCTCATCACCAGCACCCAAGAGGAAAGCCTCTCTCGCCCCCAAAAGCTCGAGCAATCCCCAAGCCAAAAAGAGAAAGAAATCGCACTTCGAGCCCCCGCCGATCGAAGCTCGCCGGCCCGGACCTTGCCCCGCCGGCGAACCTTACCCGCATCGCCGATCCTCGAAGCCCAGGCAAGGTAGGTAAGCCCTTCTGCTGTTAATCATCCCCCACCCCCTCGCGGTTTGATTCCGCGTGGTTGGTCTGTTCGTCTCGCGCGCGCGTAGGCGCCTTAAGCTCTGTTCTTTGGCCGTAGGGATGATTCGGCTGCAGTACGCGAGAACAGAACTGAGCCGGGTTCACAAGTAGGTTGGTGGGATTAGGTGGGGGTCTTTTGCTCAGATACCCTCGTTGATTATTTTATTGCTTTGATGAAGTACTCTCCTGTGAGCTGTGACTCGATGATGTACTGTATGTTAATTAGCGGCGAGCGTAGTTTAGTTCCACTGGATGATGGGGTCTTGTGAGCTGTGACTCGATGATGTACTGGCAGAACCCAATATTATACTACTGGTTGAAGGCCTTGACAACCATTGCTCGCTTCAGGTGCTACTGTTTCGTGTCTGTCCAACCGGGCACACTGACCCAAGTGCCGGAATGGGGGGCGTGTTTGGACGCCATGACTCGAGCAAGCGGAGCTCACACGGCCTGAAGCTAGAGAGCAGGATGGTGGAGTCCATGCGGCAGAGAGCGTCGCATGGGACCTCGGTCAAGTCGTTCAACACCATCATCATGAAGTTCCCCAAAATCGACGAGGGCTTGAGGAACTGCAAGGCTATCTTCGAGCAATTCGGTGAGCTCTGCCGCCCTATCATCTGTTTGTGTGCTAGTCATTTTTTGTTATCCTTCTATGTTCGTAGTTAGCGAATCGCGATCGTGATCTTGTTCTCAGAGACAGTCGCGGTAGTCATCTTTCTTATTCTGTTTTGAGATTTTAAATGGAAGTGGAATAGTGGATCCGATCAATGCATTATCGATTGCTGTAAGTCCTGTTTCACCTACTGCTCTTGTCGATAAACTGTTTGCGTTCATGTGACGTTTTACGTTGCAGCAAGAGCTATGGTAGCATTCTGCGCTTTGGAATATAGTTAACTGACCTCCTCTGCAAACAATTACAATTACTCTAGGCTTTTTCTTGTTTTGCCGTATCTAACAGATGAGGATCTGCCTTTCTTTTCTTCCTACGTTTCTCAGATGAAGATTCCAATGGTGAAATTGACAAAGAAGAACTCAAGCACTGTTTTCAGAAGCTAGAAATCTCGTTTGCAGAGGAGGAGATAAGTGATCTCTTTGAAGCTTGTGATATAAATGAAGATATGGGCATGAAGTTCAATGAGTTCATTGTCTTTTTGTGCCTTGTTTATCTGCTCAATGAACCGGCTGCGTCAGAAGCAGTATCCTTCATACTTTATACACTAACAGGCTGGTCTTTCTCTTCTTGTTATCACATCTTATATCATTGCTAGAGAGCTATGTCAAACGAATATAATTTTCTTTTATATGCTTGTTCTTTTGCTTCTTGGCAAAATGTGGAGGATACTGTAGTATCTTAACTGAAAAGAACACCATTTTTCACAACACAAAATTGTCACCTGATTTATAAAGATTTCTTAGATGGCATGTCACAAATATTTTTACTCACTAAGCAGTATCTGTGTTTATCTCTTGCACATTCTGTTTTTATAGAAACTGAAAACAACACCATTTTCCACACACAAAATTATCAGCTAATTTATAAAGATTTCTTAGATGGTATCTCACAAATAGTTTTACTCACTAAGCAGTATCCTTTTAATCTCTTACACATTCTGTTACGAGCTATACTATTTCCTTAACCTAAGACACAGAAGAAAAAGATGGGATTAGGGAATCTAGAGTCAACTTTCGAGACCTTGGTTGATGCATTTGTCTTCTTGGATAAGAATAAGGATGGCTATGTCAGCAAGGATGAGATGATTCAAGCAATAAATGAGAGCATACCAGGAGAACGCTCGTCTGGCCGTATAGCCATGAAAAGATTTGGTGAGTTCTCCATTTCTCAGTAGAAAAGTACTTACCAAGATGTGATGACATAATTCCCCACTCAATTATTTTCTATGAATCACTACATCATTCTATTCAGAGGCTTATTTGTGAACCACCATTTTTTTTTCTCATGCCGTGTCCGTCCCTTGAGTTATTACCAAAGGTCACACACGTACTCAGGGAAATGACGAGCTCTATAATGTTGCCTTCTTTTCTGTTCATTTTATACTCTTCCCTCAGACAATGAAAACTAAATACTACAGTAAAAAAACTACATATGCACAGGAAAATGCTTAACACTCCTGGCGTCTAAATATATAGCTACTTGGTGCTACCTTTTAATGCATTATCTGTAAATAAACTTTGTGCTCTTGATTGCCTTCTTTCTCCTCAGCTGCGAGATCCGGTAATAAACATGTACATTCTGTACTGTTATTCTGGAGGTTTTCAAATTTAGCTTATGTGCTTATGTATATCCCTTTTTTCACATGGTACTAGAGGAGATGGATTGGGACAAGAACGGGATGGTTACCTTCAAGGAATTTCTGTTTGCATTCACTCGCTGGGTAGGAATTGGCGAAAACGAGGATGAGGATGAATGATGTGGAAGTGATGGCGGAATAGTAGCTGATGTTGATTGGTTGCATGGCTGTTTATCCTGTTAATAGAGTGACTCAGCATGGCGCTGATAGAAAGGCTGACGTGTCTGAACACCTGTATGACTGTATCAATAGCATCTACAGTACTATAACAAAAGAAATTGCCTTTATTAATTTGCTCTTGTCGTTTCATTATTGTTCTTTACACTGTACCCCTTTCTGCAAAAATGAGTTAGTGTACTTGTAGACATGTACATCCAAGAAATACATAAATGGACTCCTGGGGGCTGCATCCTGAGCACAAAACAGCTAAATCGAAATCCGATCTCTCCGGATTGACAGTGACATTGTACTGAGATTGTTCTCGGCATTGCAGTAAAATACGTTAAATTCCATTTACTAATCGGATTTTGCCTATTATAGTTTGTTTGTCTAACGACTTCTTTCTTACTTTCATGTCTGTTTCCGCAGTAGACTAATAAGTCAGCAATAACAAACTAGGCCTAAAATCACTTACAATCTGGAGGCAGGGCTTAATCACAAGAACAACAATTCCACCGTGAAGAAACTCTAGAGCACTACAACCTGCTAAAGTAGCATGCCTGGTGTTTGGCTGAATAAATGACTGATAGGTACAATGACTATCAGAACCCTTGTTAGCTTTGCGACAAGTAAATAACGAAGAACGAAAATAAAATCGCAGCAAGGGGGACACAGATTTAACGTGGAAAACCCTCTCCAACAAAAAGAGGGGAAAAACCACGGACGCCAGCCAGCGAAACTTCACTATAACGGAGAGTGTTTACACAACGCCGGGGATTTCACAGATGCAACTCATCCCAACCGGCAGCTTACAAGAAGTATATATAGCGGTGGTAACCTAGGTTATCAACGATCCGTACCGCGGGGGGCTGTCGCCCCCCGCACCCCCCACGTGTCCCAAGCCTCCGGCGACGGCCCTCGCTCCGCTCCATCAGAAGTTAGCCTCTACTTTATAGAATTTGGATCAACATTTAACAACCCTAATTAAACATCGCAGCCTGAGCCATTGGTAAAGCCATCTTTGCTCGGGTCCATAGAAGCGGATGAACCAGATCACCCTGTGCCAGATGAGAACACTGAGCTTCTCTGATGGAAATCGGACCCCGAGCTCAACTGAAAAGCCATCTGTTCCTCCCGGATCACCTCTCATAGTCACGGCCTTGTCCCAGAATGGTGCCTCCGATGTCGGTATCCCGGTCGACGGGTCGGTCTTGTGAAAATCGTGGTGGAGCTTCTCAACATGATCTTCTGGAGGTACCTGCCTTGGGATTCTATTCGGAGCTATAGTTGCCTCAGTAACTGCAGAAATGTTTTGCGAAAGCAGTTAGTGATGTAAGTATCTTTCTGCAGCTGGAAGGCCAAGACAGAAGCTTCACATGACAAACTGCCTGAAAACTATGCACAACAAGGCCAGTATCACCACTCTGCTTCCTACAGCAATTCACTTGCTGGTCAGAGACAGCATCAAGAGCTTGTCTGAACTAATGTTTTCTTTTTCGTAATTCTCCTTCTTTTTGACTGCGTGCATCCGTATCGCTGTTAGGGCATTTTGACTGCGTGCATCCGTATTGCTGTTAGGGCATGACGTTATTGCAGAGGCTGAGTGTAATTGTATCTTCACGATATTAATATATTACCTTTATCGGAAAAAAGGAATATGTCTTCCAACAAATATGTTGTTTGCAAAGCAAGTCAAAATTGCTAGTATTGTTTATGTTTTATTGCAGAGCGCGTTTCAACTCGAAATGATTTATGTACTCCCTCTGTCTCATTTTAGTTTGCGTTTTAGGTGTATCACAGATACCAAGAAGAGGCTTAGCTGGACTAATCTGAGTACCAGATGGTCTAAAATACCGTGCTATAGTCCCACTGACTAGAGAACATACGCAAGCATTAATTAGCAGCTACCGCATGCACTGGCTGCCATCGCTCGTCCCCTCGTCTCTCTCCTTAATTAACTCGTTGTGCTAGCTCAATTCACACATGCATGCACTCACATGCAAGTCCTGCACATGCACTCCCATACGATAGCCCACACTCTACTCGCATGCGGAAGGGCAAAATAGGCAAAATAGAGATGAAGTACTAGAACGCAGAGTAAATCGGAAAATTTGTAAAAAACTAGAACGCAGACTAAAAAGGGACAGAGGGAGTAGCGATGATGGTGTGTTTTAACTTGGACTGATTTTTGTAATAACAATGTGTTTCAGCTTTCAACTGATTTGGAGTGAAGCAAACAAATTTGTTTATGCCTGACAAGTCAAAGCTATAAACTGCAGCATTAGGATGTACAACATTGGGCAAGTCTTATATTGTCATGGGAAAACACGTCAAGTATCATCACGAGAGGTATAGATTCCGTGGAGCGAAGCGACATGGGGAATCAGAGACGAGTTTGGTACGCTCGAGTTACCCAGGTTCGACCACTCACTCTAGAGGTAGAGACCTACTCCTGATTTGTTGTATTGATTGTATATTGGTTATAAGGTTCCGTGGCTAAAGGTTTGTGCTTATTCGGCAGGTTTTGGTTGTGTACTCGCGATCGATTCGCTCGTATTCGATGATCCTGTCCTTTGTGGACGAGTCTAGCCGGCCTTATACACATGACCGGCTTAGGGTTTACAAGAATATTGTGTCGCTACAAGAGTAGGAGTCTATAACATTCCAAAAAATTTCCCAATTTTGGAACGTTAAGTAAACGAAATAGGTT
The DNA here is from genome assembly GCA_910589775.1 of Avena eriantha. Lineage (NCBI taxonomy): Eukaryota > Viridiplantae > Streptophyta > Magnoliopsida > Poales > Poaceae > Avena > Avena eriantha. Next base: position 228,069,530 of record OU342746.1, on the reverse strand, counting down.
GGTTGAATTGTTTGACTTTGTTAAAAAATCCGAAGGAAAAAGCTTTTGAGGATTTGTTTGAATTTTCTCAACCTTTAATTAAAACATTTTTATATGACTGGATTAACATAACTATCCAACTTGATTGCGTTTTGTTTAAACAATTTTGAATCTTTAGTGAAATTTTACTTGATTGTGTTTTGTTTAAACAATTTTGATTCTTTAGTGAAATTTAAGATATTTATCCAACCATGCTTGAATAATTAAAGAGAGAGAATAACATGACTTTTTCAATTATGATGGAGTAGTATTCTAATATGTTCCAGTTGGTTGTTAAGGTCTTTAGTTGAGTTGTGGATATTTCTATATGTTTTCCAATACTTGTTCCACATTCAAAAGAGAGGATATAATATGACTTCTTCGTTTTTGTTTGGAGACTAAAATGGTTCTTCTATGTTCTATAATGGAACAATTTACTTTTATGTTTTTGTGGCGCTGCTGAAGGATGGAGATCTACCTTTACTTATTGTTTCCCGCAGCTACTCAAATAATTTGAGCCGGCCTTGAGCTATGCGAAATTGTAATAATTGCAAATTTTGGGCCATGTATGTTATAGTAATGATGCACGATTATATTTGGTATCTATATGTATTGTGTGTGCTAGTGAACTGATTCAAGGATTAACACTATACAAAGGAACTCAACCTTATTAGATGCGAATACTACAAGATGGTATCAGAGACGTTTATTGACTGTACGACCGTGACCTTAAAAATGGATTAGAATTAGGAAGACCTTATTAGGAGAAAAAACATATATTCTACTTACTAGAATTCTTATAATCCTTGACTATCTTCTTCAAGATCTCTCCTAGTCCAAAACTTGTAGATGTCTAGCCTTTTGACTCCTACAAGAGAGGATCTGCTATGACCAAGACTTTTGGAATGTGACACCAAGTTTTCAAAAACATTAATGGACATCGTGAGGACTGTATCACACTAGGGATGCTTCTTCGACTCCATCAAGAGTTGTCTGGAGTGACATTGGATTGAAGAAAGAAATGATAACAATGATACTACAAACGAGTAAGGACCATCTCAACGTGATGGAAAATGAACTTTGTTCCTTGAAAATCAAGACAAAATACCAGTAATGCAATACCGCAAATTGAAGAAGTACCCCACCATGTTTGAGTAGATCTGGACCAACATGTTTACCTCTTTAGGAGATGATCGTTATCATGTTAGTGTATTGACCTCACAACATATGTGGTATGGAAATACTAGTTTCTTGCTTGGTTGCTTGAACCTCATTGTTTGAATTTTCATTTGTATCCTTGAATTTCATGTTATGTGATTTATAGTTGCACTATTGGCATTCCTCGCCTTTTTTCCTTCGCTTTGCATCTAGCTGACCAGATCGTCGGGACCACGCCGCGAGAATCAGACCACCAACCACGGCAAGCACCCGGCCTTCTCCATCTTGGCGGCAGTACCGTGACGTGCCCACCCCATCTTGGTTCTCCCACCGGCCACAAGTACATCTGACGACTGGATGACAGTGTTTTTCGGGCCGTGGGATGTTTGGTATGTGCCCATCATCCGCGGTTGTCTATCTGGTCCGTCACATGTTTGACAAAATTCATGCATGGTTGTCGGTATGGAACAACCCGTTAGCTTAACATGCCATGGTGGGCCGTGCCATGCCAGGCACGGTAAGAGCTAGACAGGCCGTACCGTGCCGTGGGCCAGGTATGGGCGGGCCCCACGATAGCCAGGAATATGGCTAGGGATGGGGAATGGCGGCACCAATCTAAAAGCAAATGGAGGAGGGTGGACGGACGATACGACACCGGCATAGACCGTTGCCGGTAGAAAGAAGTTTTGGCACCACACCAACGATGTTATGTCAACACCGAGGGCGCATTTTGTGGCCTGCATGGGTTTCTCGACCTAGTCCGGCAATGCTGAGATGGGTAGTGCCAGGCTGAGATAGCCTCTGAGCCAGCTTTTGTAGTCCATTTGGTGGTCTGCATACACTTTTTTTGCATGGATGGATAACACATGACCATCTGTTTGGTAGGTTGTATTGGCCCAATAAGAACACAAACACGTATGTTTGGTTGCAGCCTATGCACTCACGGTGGTAACCTCCCATATTGGAATGGTGAGCATATCCACAAACAGTTCATCAAAATCAAAACGCACATACAAGCGGTTCATCGCAATCATAACACAATCACAATCACAACACACAGATGACACACATGCGAGCATAACACAAAAGTAGTTCATCACCAATAGTTCATCACTGGAGGGGCTACTATGTAACACCTCCGACCATAGTTTCATCAACCCAAGCTAATGGAGGGGATGTTGCACCTCCCAAAATATACAAGTAGAGCTAAGATAGGTAAGTAGTATGACTTACCTGTCTTATTCACGCAGATCATCTGCACCATCATAGAGCTAAGATAGGTAAGTAGTATGACTTACATTGTTCCATAGATAGCCGTTCCCGTCTTAGATGTAGTTCTTGCGCAACCAACACCTGAGCCATTCCCTCCTATCACAGACACACATGGAAGTGTACAACCAACCTTGGATCGGGTTATCTGCGAGGTGGTCCATGGCCAGGATAAGAGTGGGTGGTGTACAGGTGCTTCTCAATGATAGGCTTGGGGTGTGAAGATGAGCTTCATCTGAGCATAGTTCTCCACTGGATTGGAAAGGAGATCCACCGGGTAACTCTATGACAAAACAAAATTCTGTTACGTAAGAAGTGGTGAAAAATCTTCAAAAATGTAAACATGAATTGAATAATTCATCACAAACTTCGATAGCTCCATCTACCTGTCGTTCTCCATCCTGAAAGACGAGGTGTCCAGACACTATTCGATGCCGTCCAAACCCTGCAGCTTGAGCACAAGATCCCACTTCCTCTTCTATTTTCTCATATGGTTGTACACCTGAGTTAGGGTGACATGCTTTCCAGTGAAGTCAAGCACATCGTTGCATATATGCTTCAGGTAAACCTCCTTGAATCCCTAGTCACACCTAATTCCTTCTTTGACGAACTCACAAAGCATGTTCATAACGAACAGAGATAGAGAAGGATCCCAGACCATTGGATTTGGTGTGTACATGTATGAAGCTCGAATGAGGATAACATTCTCAACAATCTCAATAGGAAGTTTTGGTGTCTTGTCCAGTGAATTGTCCTACAGTGATGAACAAGACACTAAGCATGATGGTGTACAAACAATTTGCGCTACAAATGCTAATGGTAAGTACGAACAAGCAGAGCATCATAAGTCCAGACAATAGAGAAGAACATGATCACACTAACTCACACAACATGAACAGATCTATGACCATCACAGGCAACAACGAATAATGGAGTATACATGATAACACTACATCACACACCATGAACAGTTCTAAGAGCATCAGAGGGTAGTCTAAAAAAAGAGCATCAGAGGTACTAGCGAATAATGGAGTATGCTCACAGATCTACGTACAGCTAGCTCAAGGTGAGAGGTTTCTTACTACATCTTCCAGAGAATGCATCACAGAGGTAGGGGACGAAGGAGCTGTCGGTATGCCGATCGTCGCTGCGGTCCATGGAGTTCCTGCCAATCAGACTGTCGCCTCAGTCGACTTTGTTGACGGCAAGCTCACGTGGCCGCCTTCGCCGGAGTAGTCGGAAGGACAATCAAAGACTGGCTCCGAGGTGAAGCAGGACGGCCAACTGACGTCATGCTCGCACGCAGGACCAACGTCTTTTTGCTGGACGCAGAAGAATCGAACGACATCGATCTAGATCTGATGGGGGAAAACTCGACGGGGAGGTGGAATTGTGAATTTGGATTTTGGGGCCAGAACACCGCCGTCCCTAAATAGGGAGGGGAGCAGGAGGGTGGTGAGCGAATTCCTCCCGTAGAATTTTGCGGTCACGCGCGACCTCCCGCCATATCCCTGCTTGCACGAGCTCCGACGCGGCATTCCCCCATTTGCACGCAGCGAGGCTGACTCCGGGTAAACGGCCGAATCAAGCGTTGTCTCCAGATCTGGCTGAGCGGTTTTTTGAGATTCGGACTGATGTGTCTCAAAAGGACATACGAACAACCAATCGAACCAATTTTATCGTCACCTGGCCCGACTATACCATCTGCAGGCTACCAAACGCGCTCCCATAAGCCTGGAGTCGTTGTCTTCTCATTCCTTCTCTCCCCATTCGGCCTTCTCCTCCTAGGCTCCTACCCCATCGCGTATATCCCGAGCTGCCCGAGTGTTGACTTTATCCTCCAGGGTACCAGCTTCCATTTCCCCGCATTTGTCGAAGATCCCGTCCGCCCCATCGTAGCGACGCCATGGCGGAGATGATCGCCATATCCCTCTCCGCGAAGGTTGCCGCGGCGCTGTCCGGCATGGCAGTCGCCGACCTCTCCTCTGTCGTCGCCATCCGCTTAGGCATCGCCGCCGCGGCGCGTGACCTGGAGCTCCTCCGCGCGTTCCTCCGGTTCGCTGACTCCCACCGCGGCGCCGACCCTCTCGCCTCCGCCTGGGTGGACCAGGTCCGAGACGTCGGCTTCGAGCTAGAAGACGTGGCGGACGAGTACGTCTTCCTCTCCGGCGGCGGCTTCGTCCGCGCGTGCGGTAACTTAAGCGCGTGGTTTGCTCTGTCTAGACGGCTAAGGAAGGCGCGGGTGACGCTCCGCGAGCTGTCGGACGGGAAGGAGCGGTACGGCATCCGATCGGCCGAGGCCTCCGCTCCCGACGGCGGCTCCGTGGCTGTCACTGGCCGGAGGTTGGCGGAAGCTGCCCACTTCGTTGAGAAGGAAGAAATCGTGGGCTTTGCGGCGCACACAAGGTCACTGATGGAATGGCTTACCGAGGGCTCCGACTCCTGGCAGTCGCTGATATCTGTCTGCGGGATGGGCGGCGTTGGCAAGACCACTCTGGTCACGAGCGTGTACAAGGAAGTCGCCGCAAGCCGCCACTTCGACTGCGCTGCGTGGGTGCCCGTCTCCAAGAACTTCTCGACGGACGACCTCCTGAGGAAAATTGCCAAAGAACTGCACCGGGACGTCCGTGCCAGCATGCCATGGCACACTGACGAGATGGACTACCGGTCGCTGGTGGAGGCTTTGCGTGGGCATCTCGCCAAGAAGAGGTATTTGTTGTTGTTGGATGATGTCTGGGATGCCAATGCATGGTATGGAATCCGCAATGCATTTGTTGATGACGGAACTGGGAGCAGGATAATCATCACAACGCGTAGTCAAGAAGTTGCCTCTCTGGCAGCATCCACCAGGGTTATCATGTTGGAACCGCTACCCCAGCAAGAGGCATGGTCGTTGTTTTGTAACACCACATTCAGGGAGGATGCCAAACGGGAGTGCCCATATCATCTGAAACATTGGGCTTTCAAGATACTGGGCAGATGTCGTGGCCTACCATTGGCGATTGTATCAGTTGGTAACCTCCTTGCGTTGAAGAATAGGACAGAATTTTCTTGGAATGTCCATGACAACCTTGAATGGAATGAAAGCAGTGATCCTGGAATTGAGCAGGTGTCGAACATACTGAATTTGAGTATTGATGATCTGCCATATCACCTGAAAAGATGTTTCCTCCATTGCAGTAAATACCCTGAGGATTTCTCGTTCAAAAGGAAAATTCTGATCAGGTTGTGGATTGCAGAAGGCTATATTGAGGAAAAGGGCCAGGGCACAATGGAGGAGACTGCGGATGATTACCTGAGTCAGCTAGTGCAACGTAGCCTGTTCCAGGTTACGTTAAAGAATGAGTTTGGACGAGCAAAATGGCTGTGCATTCATGACCTCATCAGGGATTTGATTCTGCAAAGGTCAACAAAGGAAGGTTTGATTGTGTTCTCAAAGTGTCCGCCAGCATCGGAGTCAGGCAAGAAAATCCGCCATCTTACACTCGACAGATACGAAAGTGATCATCTACCAGTTCCAAAGATGACGTTGCTTCGCTCCTTCAACGCATTTATGGCAGATATGGATTCTTCACTCTTGTCTGGCTTTAGGTTATTAACCGTATTAAACTTGTGGTTCGTTCAGATAGATAAACTGCCTATCTCACTGACCAATCTTCTTAATCTGCGGTATCTTGGCATCCGTTCCACACTAATTGAAGAGCTTCCACAGGAATTGGGAAAATTACATCAGTTGCAAACTTTAGATGCCAAGTGGACCATGGTCGAGAGATTACCACCTAGCATAACAAAGCTCAAGAGCCTGCGCCACCTGATATTGTTTAGACGCCAGTCTGTAGATTTAAGGTATCCAGGCCCTGGTAGAGCAATTGTACTTCCACAGGGGCTACAAAATCTCACCTGCCTGCAGACCCTTAAATACATTGAAGCTGATGAGAAGATGGTCAAATCCTTAGGAAGCTTGAAACAACTGAAGAGCTTAGAGCTATTTGGTATGGATGAGAGCGTCCTTGTTCATTTGGGCTCGTCTATCTCCAAAATCAGCGACCTTTTGCGCTTGGGGATTGTGAGTCGAGATGCTAATGTAAGACTGGACCTGGAGCCATTTTATCCACCGCCACTAAAGCTGCAGAGACTATCAGTGACAGGGATGTTAGCAAGAGGTAAGTTGCCTTCATGGTTTGGCCACCTTGATAGCCTCGTGCAGTTGAGGTTATGTTCATCTGAGCTCAAAGGAGATTCAATTGGATTGCTCTCATCGCTTCCCAGGTTGTTACATCTCACCCTGAAGAATGCATATAACGACAAGAGCTTGACCTTTGCAGAAGGTTGTTTCCCAGTTCTTAAGAAGCTGAGCTTACATGACTTGCCTAACCTTTCACACTTGGAGTTTCGGAAAGGTAGTCTTGTAAATCTAAATGTGTTAATCCTTGGCCGTTGTGCCGAGCTAGAAATACCGCAAGGCTTCGAGAACCTCATACAGCTCGACAACCTGGAGCTCTTTGAAATGTCAAGTGAGGTAGTAGAGAAGATTCAAGATGGGGAAGCATTCGAGAGGAATTATGGAGATTCTCAGCGTACTACAACAGTTAAGAACACCCGCTGGCATAATGGACAATTGTTGCAGAACACAATTTACACCAACGTATTCACTGTTCAAACATAGGGCGTTAAAGGATGGATGCAGCATTGTGTAAAGTCTACCGATCGAATTTGAGGCCTCTCATAAGCAAGTAGTACTTGAAACTTTCCTTCAGTTGTTATCTGGTGGAATTAGTGGCCACGTTGGCAGTAATATGGGGTGATAACTGATAAACTGCCGCTGAACAGATTACTACAGGATAAATTACAGTACTCGCTAGCATTTTGAGGGGGAAAATATATTCACTGAATCACGGTTCTCAGTAATTTATAGCTATTTATTTATGGAAGGAACCCGGAGGGTTCCCAATTTCATTATAAATTGGGTGAGGCCACAAACTGTCATTCTGTAACAAACTCAGTAAACCAAAGGGACAAACCTCCTTTGTCTGTAAGCGCAAGAGAACCAAAACATATAACCCTGGCTAAGACCAGAGCAAACCACCTACTACTACAAAGTACCAGGATGAAAACGATCTCATGCACAACAAACCGCATAATAGCAAGATACCATCGGCGGTTCCCAAGGAGGAACAACATACTAAACTAAGATCAACGAATCTTTAGGGTAGACAACACCATCACATAGCCAACCTCCTATTCACAGGATCCTAGTCGTGCCATCAACCGAAGATCTCATGCGCCACCGTAGCTAACCTGCTAGCTCCTAGCAGTAGAAGTTTTCGCAGCGCACTTTTCTGCAATTTTCCCATGTATTAAGAAGGTGACATGCAAGAAAAATAACACTTAGTAGGATCCTTAGATCTCACACCTTGGAAATATGACTTATTTCTTGTTTTCGACAAAGTCTAACGTATGGCAACAACACAAATCATAACCACCTTCCTGTCAATCCGAGCGAAGGAGGCAAAATATTGCTGATACAATTCAGAGAAAGAGTAAGACCTCCTTTTATAATGGTAAGGGGATACTACAGATGCCGGAGCTATGCGGCGAGGTGGAGATACCACGCGGCTGGACGATATGTGCATGGCCACGATGTGGCAACGCTGCTCTGCTAACCGTTAGCGTGGGCCAGCATATGCGTGTACAGAGGTTGCCTGGGCTTCTTGGTCAGACATAGGCTGCCAGCTGTTCCTTCCTTCCTTGGCTCTCTTCATGGGGCACCGGGTACGTCCCCGGTCTTTCAAGATTGTTTCCCTTCTGAATGGTGCTCGGTCACTCTTTGGATTCGGAGGAGTCTGGAGTCTAGGATCACTCGAACATCGGTAAGGTTCCTCCCTTCAATCCCCGTGGACAGGCCGGTCCCTGCAGGGAGAACCGTGCACCCCTGGTCTCCACAGGAACGACAATAGTCCCCCGGGTAAGGTGTTGTCCAACAGAGGACCAGGTGGAACAGTGCCTTGTCCTCCTGGGCAACAGACCGTAGTTGTCCTTGGGCCAGAAGTGGGCATGTCCTCTTGGTCTCGCCAAGGCCTTGACGGGTGTAGATTCGGTATCGCAGCGAGGGGAAGTTTCACTGCTTTGTCGCCTCGGGTGCCCCTAAAGCTGCAACAGGCAGTCAAAGCTAGCACCCAGTGAAGGGGTTCCGTGACAGAAAACAAAAAAAATTCTACTACGAGAACACACCAAACCAAGATCTATCTATAGAGAAGTATAGTAACGAGCGGAATACAGTATTCATACCTTTGAAGACCGGACACGGGATTACGTTCCCACACGAATGTTGCTGATGAAGCCGAGCGTAGCAGACCTCGAGATCTATAAGTCTTCAAGTGTCCAACACCACTAACGATAGTGCCTCGTCGAGTTTTATACGCGTACGGTGTAAAGGACGTCTCCCGAGGTTCGATTCAGCAAGGCTACGGAAGAAGAAGATCCGAACCGATTCCAGCAGCACGACAACGTGCGCTGGGTGGAGAAAACTCTGCCTCGTAGAGCACATTCTAAACTTGGGGACACGCATAAGAGGGAGAGAGGGAGGGAGAGAGAGAATGGCAAAGGCCAATTGTGGGATGAGAAATAAGGAGGAATGACACCCCCACATATAGGAAAAATCTAGGCACTCCCACCCTCCAAGTCTCGGTGTGGGACTAAACCTTGGAGAGGTGGGGGGGGGACTGCCGCCAGCAGTGGGGTGGGCCCCACCCGCGCGTCTGGCCCACTAAGGGTGGCCGGCGGGGATGGGAGCCTCCCACCCTAGCGCCTGGGCCCTCCTGGTCCTTGCTGCCTCCCCTCTTGGGCCTCCTCCCTCCTAGGGAGTGCCCATGTGAGGGGGGTTTCCTTTTTATTTTATTTAAATAATTATATTTAATATTAATTCACTAATTAAATATTAAATATCCTTTTTTAATTCTTCCTTATTCAAAAGTCCTTGTGAATATTTTCCGAACACTTCGGTATCTCTCCGGAACAATTACGGTTCTCTCTCTTCCTATTTCTCTACCAGTATCTGATCAACCTACAACGTCTTTACCCTTAAGTGTGACACCCTTACGGTTCGGGAATAATCAAACATGATCGATACATATCTTCGGTCATTGACCAACAATGGTATCTGGAAACACATGATGGTTCCTTCAGATTCCACAAATTTGGCAGTTCGCTTAAACCTTCTAAACGTCGAGTCTTATTCCTTTTGCACAACGATATCTGGTTTTTCCAAGACCTAATAGGACGTGGGGGCGCGAGGACGGAGATGAGCTCGAGGAAGGGGGCAGGGAGGCAGCGGCGTGGTTGCCGCCCGGTGGTGCCGACAGTGATGGCGGGACAGCGGCGGCCGGGGTCCGATGCCGGCGGATCTGAGGCGGCGGGGCCGGTGGAGTTCTTAGCTCCTAGGATCAACCTAGATCCACTTACAACCATCTTTGTCGTCGACCGGTGAAGCCGCGTGGAGGCCTTCTAGGTACTGCTCCGTATCATGAGGACGCCTGGGGCAGAGGCCTTGGGCTTGGTGGTGGTGGTCATCTTCTCCATCGGAGGTGATCGGCCTAAGGCTAGTTCGGCAGATCCCGGGATCCGTCATCACCCATGCTGACCCTCGCCACTCCGGTGCTGCCACGTCGCGCTCCGGATCTCCGTCCGCGTCGCCTTCCGCGTTGTCGCCATCCGCGTCAGCGCACGCGATCCAGGGGGACCGCTACGTCATGCTCCAGGTCTCCTCCACCACTTGAGTTCCCGCCTGGGTCACCTCCCGACAGCGACTGCACCCTAGGATCTTCTGCGCCAGACATCGACGATACCCCGCAGGCGCCAGGATCTTCTACGCTAGATGAGACTGCAAACCCTCATGTTGCTGAAGCGCGCACTCGACTACAAAAAGGTATAAAGCAATCTAAAATACGTGCTAATTGTACAATTCGGTGGGCATTGTTGACTTCTATAGGAGAACCTAACAACTTACATGAGGCCCTGACTAATACAAAATGGAAGCATGCCATGCAAGACGAATATGATGCTCTCATGTCTAACAATACATGGCACCTTGTTCCATCAAGCTCCAACAAAAATGTTATTGATTGCAAGTGGATTTATCGCATAAAGAAAAATATTGATGGTACAATTGACAGGTATAAAGCTCGTCTTGTTGCTAAAGGATTTAAACAGAGATATGGAGAAGATTATGAGGATATTTTTAGTCCTGTTATTAAAGCTGCTACAATTAGGATTGTTCTATCCATATCTGTCTCAAAAGGTTGGAGTCTAAGGCAGCTGGATGTCAATAATGCGTTCTTACATGGTATTCTAGAAGAGGAGGTGTATATAAAACAACCATCTGGTTTTGAGTCTTCCGCTACTTCAAATTATATTTGTAAACTTGACAAAGCTCTCTATTGGTTGAAACAGGCACCTCGAGCATGGTACTCTCGTCTAAGTTCTAAGCTTCACACTCTTGGTTTCACACCTTCCAAGACAGATACATCCCTATTTTTGTTTGATCAGTCAGGTATTCATATGTTTCTTCTTATTTATGTTGATGATATTATTGTTACTAGTTCCTCTGATACTACAATAACAACCCTTCTCAAGAATTTAAGTCATGAGTTTGTTCTAAAGGATCTTGATGATCTTCACTATTTTCTAGGTCTTGAAGTTCACAAGCAGCAAAATAGTTTACTCTTGAATCAAGAGAAATATGCCACTGATATTCTCAAACGTATTCGTATGCAAGACTGTACTTCATGTCCTACACCTCTATCCACTAATGACACCTTATCATTGAATGATGGATCTCCACTGGGTTCTGAGGACAGTACACGGTATAGAAGTATTGTAGGTGCTCTTCAGTACTTGACATTGACAAGACCAAATTTGTGTTTCTCGGTTAGTAAGGTATGTAGGTTTCTTCATGTACTACTACCCATTGGACAACAGTAAAATGTATTTTGCGGTATATTCATGGTGCACGCATTGTTAGACTTACTTTTAGTCAGTCCACTTCGACACTTCTTAGTGTCTTTTTAGATGCATGATGGACTGGTGATTTACATGACAGACGTTCTACATGAGATTTTGCAATTTTCTTTGGTCCAAATCTTATATCATGTAGTGCTAGAAAACAATCTACAGTGTCTTGTTCTAGTACTGAGATTGAGTACAAAGCTCTAGCTAATGCTACAACTGAATTGATTTGGCTTGAGGCTCCCATTCGAGAATTGGGTATTTCACTTCGAGAAAAACCATGTCTTTGGTGTGATAACCTTGGTGCATTGTTTTTGTCTACTAATCCTGTTTTTCATGCTTGTACCAAGCATATTGAGATTGCCTTCCATTTTGTTCGGGAACGAGTTGCTAGTAAACAACTTGAGATCAGGTTCATCTCCAGTAAGGATCGGATTGTTGATGGTTTTACCAAGACATTATGCTCTCAGAAGAGATGAGTTTAAGCGTAATCTAAATCTTTCCAAACTTCAGATTAAGCGGGTGTTAGAGTTTGCAATACTGTATGCTTACGGTATGGAGTAGTACTCCAACCGTATATGTACAATATTTGTAATGCCACGCAAGGGGCTTTTTCCTGCTCGTATAACACGTAACTAATGCCCCTGAGAGGGTACACATCGTTCTCCCACAATCTCACGACAACCAACATCTAGATTTGGCCGATGCAGCCCGTCGCTAGCTCTAGCATCCTCGTCCCTCGGTCGGGTGCACGCCCCCAGGCCCACGTCGCCGCACCTACCCCGCGCCGGTGCCCTACTACGACTCGAGCGCTGCCCCCTACGGCTCCTACTATGGCGCTCCATCGGCTCCACATGCGATGACACCGATATGGAACCCCTCCTCCTTGCAAAACACTTCATCAACATGACGCTACAGCCCCCGCCCCAGGAGTGGGTCATGGACAGTGGCGCGACGACTCATTTGTCCGCTGAACCCGTTATACTCTCCTCTCTTTCTCCCAACTCTAGCTCCCATCATGTCACCGTTGGCGATGGCTCCACCATTCCCGTCTCGCATTCCGGTCATGTTTACCTTCCCACTTTTTTATCTAACCGATCACTCCATCTTAGTCATGTCCTTGTTGCACCACGTATCATTAAAAACCTAGTCTATGCTCGCCAATTCACTACTACTAATAATTGTTCCGTCGAATTTGACCCTCTCGGTTTTTCTATTAAGGACCTTCCCACTCGGCACAAGATTCTTCGGTGCAGTAGTAAGGGGGAGCTTTACACCTTTTCGCATCCACTGCCGCCCCGTGCCTTCGTTGTTTCCACCATCACCTCGGATGTGGCACCGTCGCCTCGCCATCAAGGACATGACGCTTTCCGCCGTCTTTTACAACACATTTCTCTTCCATGTAATAAACAAGCAAAGGATAGCTCTATATGTCATGCGTGTCGACACCATGTTTATCTACCTTTTTCTTCATCATCTAGCCACACCACTCGTCCCTTCCAGTTAGTTTATTGTGATATTTGGATATCATCTATTTTGAGTGTTTCTGGCAATAAATATTTCTTAGTGATTCTCGATGATTTTTCACATTTTCTATGGACTTTTCCTTTACGCCAAAAATCCGACACTCGATGTTCTACGTCTGGCTCTGTATCTTCCTCGGTTATAACCTTGTACCTTGGTGGTGCAAACACCACCATACGGTGTCCGACTCTAGTGTCGAGGCGGAGTACCGAGCGGTGGCTAATGTCGTCGCCGAGGCCAGTTGGATATGACAGCTTCTTCATGAGCTTCATCGCCATTCATCGACCACTAAACCAGCCACACGACATATGCTAAATTGATTTAAGGACAAACAAATCTTGTATGTAGCGGTTTAGATTGAGAGAGCATATAACTTGTACGTGTACGTATGTAAAGATGATCAGTATATAGAAGTGAAGACATGAGGACATTGACCTCACGAAACCCTAAACTTGTGTTAGAGCATATCCACTCGTTGAGCGTTCTCAGACCGAAATCTTGTGCTGTTTCGCGCCGGACGGATGAAACTTTTGGCCTGGGAATGGACGTTTTGCTACTCACGTTCCCAGGCGATGCCAAATCAGCGTCACATTAGAATATTTTTTCCTGCCGACGAAATCTCGCCCAAAGGTGTTCGATAGAAGTACTCCCAAAAAGTTTCAACGAACATTTTATTACAAAACAGAAGAAATACCGGTGATCATTCATCGATGGGGATTGCCTCCTCCGGCATGTCAGGTGCGACGGGGATGGGCTCCTCGATCAGGACAGGGGCAGCCGACGGATTGGAGGAGGTGGATGTGGAGCTCGGCGAAGGAGTGCTGGCCGAAATGGTAGGCGCAAGGCCCGGCGTGCTTGCAGGGGCATCCTCGTCGAGAATGGTGGTGCGGCGCGCCATGTACCAGGCCTTGACCTGGGGGCTCATCGCTGAGGTGTCTTCGCCGCCCAAGAGGAACTGTAGGTCGGTGTTCCTCTTCTTGGCGGTGAAGTTTGCCTTTAGAAGGGCGAGCTTCCTGTCTTTGTTGTGCAGCAGCTGCATCCACCTCTCCTCGGCCTTCTCCTCCATCTTCATGGCATGGGCCTTGGAGTCGGCGATGCACTTCTTGATCGATGAGTGGAGTCGTTCGGCGGGAGGTCCTGTAGCTTTCAGCATCTTCGCCTTATTCTGTCTGACTTGCGGCCTCCCTTCACCGGAAGCTGGGGGAGCCTCCAGGTTGTACACGTCGTCCTCGTTCTTGGACAGGCTCACACGAGTGTTCGCCCATTTCGGGCAGTTCTGAATCTTATCGTGTTGGAAATATGCCCTAGAGACAAATAATAATAAGGATTATTATCATATTTCATAAAATTTATGATTAAGTTTATATCATGCTATAACTGTAGGAAACGTCAATACACGAGTGATATATAAACAACCAGGGGTTCCCAGTGAAACTCTAGTCACTGGTTCATTGGTCAACAGATGATCAAGGTTTTCTGATTATGTGGCATTTATGCCAGTTAGAAATAGAGTCAACTCATTCTGAGAATGAGATGATGAACCAATATCCAACCTAAACATCATGACCCGATCATGTCACGAAGTTCAAGTTACGATGATTAGAATAGACCCTCGTAGACTATTCCTTAGACCGTGAGGCTATATCAATCACTGTCTCCCGAGAATGCTTAGATAGCATCAAACATCACTTGGTAATACAGTGACAATAAAGGTGTGTTCAGGTATTCGTAGGAACCATATAGGCAATATATATCAAGAGCGGTATTTGTCCATCCGCGTGATGGAAATATACTCAAGGGCCCACTCGAAGAAGTTATATCCAATAGCTGCGCAACATGTGATTTGATCACAGGGATATCACTTGTCGGAACGAGTTAAGTAGTATTGTTCGGTAACGAGATTGAACACAACATGGTGATGTCATTGATCAGATATCGGGCAATGCAAGTATCGAGAGAAAAAATGAATAAGATACGGTTGTCCTGGTTCAAACGACGAAAGATCTTCGTGGAATGCACATGGGTCACATGGCCATCCAGGTCCCTCTATCGATCATTGGTCCGAGAGTGTCCCGGTCTGGAGTGTTTCCGAACCGTGGGGTATCATTCTTAAGGGCTTGATGATGCTTATAAAGTGTTTACAGGATCGGTAGAATCACCGAAGAAGAGTAGAGAGAAAACCGGAAGGGTTTTGGTAAGTCCGGAGGATGTCCGGAGTGGAGATGGAAGGTGTTCCATAACCACGGAGATTGAATAATATGTGAATGAATGTTAAATATTGATTTAATCATTTATTCATAATTATTTAATAAAGAGAAAATCAATTAAAAGGTCAAAAGGCTTAATGGGCCAATTCCGGAGGGAGAAGGGCCCATGAGGGAAAGGCAAGAGGAGAGAGGAGGCAAGGGGGTGGCCGGCTGGGCCAAGCCTGCCCCGCGCGGGGCCCACTAGGGCTGGCCGGCAGCGCCCCCTCTCCCCCTCCTTTAGTCCCACCTCGGGACTTTGAGGGAGGTAGTACCTCCCCTTCTCCTATATATAGTGGGGGTATTTGGCCAGATAAATACACACAATATTCAATAAAGGTCTCCTCACTTTTGGAGAGACCTCCAATTGATATTATCTCTCTCCTGTGACCGTGGTCCCAAGTTCGGACTGCGCGAACGAGAGACATCTTCACCGCGAAGCACCGTCGCACTGCGGGATTCGGATCCTGGAGCTCTACTTCCACAACTGCTGCTGGATCGGGGACGCGGGAGTCATCGTCAGGCACCGGATGCATGTAACTCCCCGCGAGATGTCACACTTGAGGCACTCAAGTCGTTGGAGCCGCATGAACGCAAGGACTTCATCACGACCTTAAGGTCGGCTTCCGTTCGTCTACATCAACCACGCTCTCCTGAGCGTTGACAACACATTTCGGTCTTCAAGGGTAAGTTCACGAAAAGCCCCTCCCGTTACTACATTACTAATAGATAGGTCCTAGCAGCATCAGGGGTTCAGGGGGCATAGGGTAAAAATTTATTGTTTTCATACGCGAATCCCTACATGTGGAACACGTGGTGGAACTTGAACTCCGTGCCAGTGTCATCCCTGTACATGCGGAGCGCACAGAGGAGCTGCATAGACAACACGAAATGTGTCAGGACAGGCATCATGTCGGCATAAATTTAAGCTTGAAGTCGGTGACCTACCTTGCTATCCATGCTTTCGCCGCTGATTGGTGTGCGCCCGATCTCTTCCATAATACCGTGTCACTTGTTGCAAGCCTGCTGCACCAGTCCCCAATGATTGGTCATGGTCTTCTCGCCGCGCTCCATGTGGATCTTGTTGAACTTCGGGTCCATGAGGTTGCGCTCATCGAACGCCAACTTTACACGCTTCCAGTAATTATCCGAGTTTTGGTTTGCGCCTGTGATGGGTCCATGCTCACCGACATCCATGCCTTGGCGAGGCAAAGGTCCTCAAGCGTCGTCCACTTGACGCGGGGCTCCGCCGTCTTCGCCTTCGTCTTTCCCTTGCCCTTCGCCGCTGCCAAGGCGACCTCTTCGGCCTGCGTCTGGTCGGCATCGTGCTCGGCCTCGGCCTGCATCTGGTCGGCGCCGTCCTCTTCGCCGAAGTCTTGGGACTCGAGGCCAAGTTCGGCGGCGGACCATGACTACTTTTCGCTGAACAAGCCGGTCGCTGCGGAACCAGAGGCGATCATGTCCAATATGAAGACCCCGTCGTCCGTTCTGTCAAACACGTTGAGGGTGTCTTCTTCGCCGAAGTTGTTGCGCGAGGAGCTGCTGCCGATGAATGGAAGAGGACCTCGGCGCATGGCTGACGATGAGCCGTACGCCGGAGAGCTGGCGTAGGGGACGTTGAAGGCCGGAGGACGAGATGCGGGGCAGGGGAAGAGCACGTTCAGGTTGAACCCTCCGTCAAACTCAGGGGAGGCCAAGAACCTCTGCCGCGGGTTCGCCTGGCTCTCCTGAAACAAGGCCGGTGAGATCGGCGAGAACCCGGCCGGAGACCCGACGCTCGGCTGACTCCCCTAGTGAGCGCGTACTGCAAGGCGGACATCGGCGTCGGGCGGTACATCGCCATGCGCGCGGCGCGCTCCGATGCCTCCCGCGCTTCCCTCATCTTTTTCCTCGCCATTCGATCCTTCCGGCTCTCTGTTTCGATCTTCTTTCGCCGACACTCCTGCACCCTCGGCGTCCGTGTAGCCGTCCGGCCTCGGCGTCGGCTTCCTGGGCTTCTTCTCCTTTGGCACGCCGACGGCGGATCTGGGTTTCACGAAACCCTTGGGCGGCATGGTGGGCGGGAGCTCGGGGAAATAGCCGGAGATGTGGCGGGGTATGAAGAAAAAAAAAGGCGGGAGGGAGAGAAGAAAGGCTGGAAGGGGAGAAGAAAGGCGGGAGGAGGGAGAAGAAAGGTGGGAACTCGGTCTTGAGTCACCGACAGGGTTGGCCTACCCATTTTTTCGCTCCGTCTGACGTTTTCAGACGGTTTTCAGCGCCCCGGTTTCGGCCTGGGAACACGGATAAAAGTTGGATCAAATCCGGACGAATTTGGCGTCTTAGGAACGCGACTAAACGAAATTTCGCCGTTCGGATGTAAAAATCGTCCTGAGAACGCCCTCCTGGAAACGCGAGCGGAAATGCTCTTACGGAACTAGTAAAATGTCTCATTTTTCATGCACATAACACACCTCTATAATCATATCGAAGCAGCAACACAAAATCCCCTATCTCCCTGTTATTCGAAGTTGCCTCACTTAATTTATCTGCTAATGACCAAAAACACCACACATCTAATATTCTTCCTCTCCCTACGTGACGTGACTAGTAAATTTCCTAACCAAAACCTGCCTAAGCCGAAACGAAGAGAAAAATCTCTAGATCTCCTATTCCTACGGCGACCTTGTTCATACGACCCTGGGCCTCTGGACGAGGAGAGGACTCCGCACCTGGTGATACCCGGTCCCGTCAGACCAAACCATGGCGCCGAACGCGTACCCTCCGGCGCCCTCCGGCCTGGGCACGACGGGAACCTTCTCCGCGAAGGTGACCTGGAACTCCTTCTCCTCGCCCACGGCCCCGAAGTCCAGCTTGGGCGGCGTCACCGTCACCTTGATCCCCACGGGCTCCACGACGGCGGCCGTGTACGTGCTCCGCGGCGCCGGGCCGACGTTCCTGACCCTCCGCCGCACCGTCCTCGGGTCGGAGAGCGCCGGGATGGTGATGGACGGGTAGTTGAGGTCCTGCACTGCGACGGGGGACGCCGGGCACTGGTATGGCGCCCCGTTGTTGAACTGCCCCACCGCCGTCGCGTTGTACCCGAGCGCGCAGAGGAAGCCCAGGTAGTCGGCGGTGGAGGCGTCGTAGACGAGGCCCGGGTCCAGCGCGCGCGCCGGGAACACGTGGCCGGAGCCGTAGGCGAAGGGCGTCGCCGTGTCCAGGAACGGGTCCAGGATCGGCCTCTGGTCCATGTCCAGGTCCGTCGCGGTGGTCATGATGGCCGACTTGATCGCCGTGGGGCTCCAGTCCGGGTGGAGCGTCTTGATGAGGCCCGCGATGCCGGCGACGTGCGGGGTCGACATGGACGTGCCAGACATGGTGGTGAAGGCCACGCGGCGCTGGTCCCAGGGCCGGCTCGATGGCGCCGCTAGGCCGGTCCACGCCGCGATGATGCCCACTCCCGGCGCCGTCACGTCTGGCTGCATGCGACACCAGAAAATCATTATTCACGTACTCCTACGTAGCAAGCAGCAGTTGATCCGAGAGAGAAGATAGAACCTTGAGGATCTGGCGGTTGAGGATGTTGGGCCCCTGAGACGAGAAATCGGCCATGATCGGCGCCGGTCTCATGCCGACCACCGTTTTCGGCCTCGTGATGCAGCCATACGGTATCCTTGACACGGACGGACACAAGTTAGTCCACGAAAGTTGTTGGTTTCTTCAAGTTGTGTAGTACGTAGTATGTGGGCTTACGGGGTGGAGTTGATGTAGGCCGAGAGCGCGAGCCCGTCGGTGTAGCCGATGTGCAGGGCCGGGAGAACGTGCGCGTCGGGGATGACGGTGCTCCCGCTGTCCTCGTCGTTGATCAGCACCATCCCGGCGCCCCCGGCTCGCCGGACGGCCTCGCCCTTCTCTATCCTGCGGCTGCCTCCTATCAGGCACACCACGATCTTCCCCGTCACCTTCGCCGCGTCCAGGGATTCCAGCGCGCACACCCGACTGCGTTGCATCCACAAATATATAAGTGCAGGCAAAACACTATTGTAGTACAAGATTATACTAGTATACTGTGATGAAGTCGAGCGTGCGTACGCGTCGTCGGCCGTGCTGTTGGGAGCCACGGCGTCGGTGGCGGCGATCATGGGGAAGAAGATCTTCCCTTTCAGCCGCGTATCCGACAGGCTCTGCCCTTCCACCTTGGTCCTGTTGAACACGAGGTAGGCCGGGAAGCCCCTGTCGATGGTGCTGGCGGCGACGGTCACCACCCAGGGCGCGAGGTTGCTGACGGTCCCGAAGTCCGGCCCTCTGTTCCCCGCGGAGCACACCACGGGGATGCCGGCCCTGACGGCGTGGAGCGACCCGATCGCCACGGAGTCCTCCAGGAACTCCTTCTGCTCGCCGCCCACGGACGCCGTGATGATGTGCACGCCGTCCGCGATGGCGGCCTCGAAGGCGGCCAGGATGTCGGCGTCGAAGCACTGGCTGTCGTTCACGGCCGGGGTGAAGCACACGCGGTACGCCGCCACGCGCGCGCGCGGGGACCCGCCGCGGGCCGTGCCGTTGCCGTAGCCGAAGGCGTTGGCGCCGCGCACCGCGGACCCGCCCGCCGTGGCCAGCGTGTGCGACCCGTGCCCGTCGGCGTCTCGCGGCGTGTTCAGCCTGTCGCCGGCCGGCGCGCCCGCCGCCGACGAGTAACCCTTGTTGAAGTAGCGCGCCCCGATGAGCTTGCTGCATGCAATGCACGTAATCAGTCAGCAAGAGAACACGTCGTCTAATATATTTACAGCTGAAACAGTCGAGTCAAGGTATGTACGTACCTGTTGCATTGGAACTGGGGGTCGTGCTCGTTCTGGCAGACCCCCTTCCAGGTGTCCTGGATCGGCCCCATCTCGCCGTCGTTGAAGCTGAGCGACTCCGGCCACACGCCCGAGTCGAGGTTCCCGATGATGACGTCCTCGCCGTACCTGGCCACCTCCCACGCCGACCACTGCGGGACCTCGCCGTCCCTCTCCAGGCCCAGGAACTCCCAGGACCTCGTCGTGTGCATCGTGAGGCCGCGGTTCGGGAACACCGACACCACGTCGGGGCGCTCTGCAACACGCACGTTCGAACATCCAGGAGATCGATGAGAATGGTAGTTAGGCGCATCAACACGAAAATAAATAAGGGGTCGCGTCGGTCGGCTCACTGGCGATGGCTGCGGCGGCGCCGGGCTCGAGGTTGGCGGCGAAGCCGTTGATGTTCTTGGTGTAGGAGTAGAAGATGGCGTCGCGCGCCTTCTCCCGGCTGGATCGATCAACCATGGCACATTCATATATCATAATAACCAAGCATGGATACGTATACGTCTCATCGGGTACAGAGCGCGGATGAATTAATGCACTTACTCTCCTAAGACGGAGCCGAGGAGGTCGTAGTGCGACTCCGTGACCGCCTCCATCGACACGCCCGGGCGATGGGAGTGGCTGCCGAGGTACACGATGTACCCCGACGACGACGACGACGGCTTCGTCCCGGCGGCGAGCGCGCGCGGGGTGCCCTGCAGCAGCGAGCAGAGGAGGAAGGAGGCTGCTAGTAGCGGGAGGAGAAGCCGGCGCGTGGACCCAGCCGCCGCCGCCGTGCCGGTCTCCATGCCCATCGTACACGTACGAGATCGAGGGGCGATCGGTCGGTCGATGTGTCGGCGTGACAGCACTGGCAGAGGAGAGTTGGCTATAAAGGATGGAGGCGGTGCGAGTGAGGGGTTAAGGCAGGATGACTCTGTCTTACTTGCCGCTAGTAAGTCGCGCGGGCAGTTTCGCTTGATTTGCTCGATGGAGATCGGTTGCTGCCGCCATTTGTGTGCATCAAGGCACTGTGGCCGCTCAAAATGGAGACTAGGATCTGCAAATGAAGTCTTGACAAAACAGACAGTTTTCTATCGTTTGAACACTAGGACCGCATTTTGTTCAGAGTTCAGCCCATCCACTAAGACCGAAGAAGGTGGATAACCATCCCATATAAAAGTACTAGACACGTAACTCAATATAGCTAGATTCCGGCGATTCAAGTAGAGTCCTGCACTTACCGCCGGCGAACACAAAAGGGTCGTCGCCGGCGACCACCTCGCCGGCGGTAAGTCCGTATCACCGGCGCCTTCATAATTCGCCGGTGGTAATATGCCTCTACCGCCGGCGAGCAGCTATATACGTCGGGGGTAAGTCCTCATCGCCGGCGCCTTAGGAATTCGCGGTGGTAATAGGCCTCTACAGCCGGCGCGCAGATGTATTTCGCCAGGGGCAATATTACCAGGAGTAAAAAAAACAGATCGAAATTACACAGAATACACTGTAATATTGACAGAATACACAGGATAATGACAGAATACACACAACAGATACAGGGAATACACAAATGTTCAAACTATGCATCAATAACATTCAAACAGTTCACACAAGTGTAGAAAGTGACCATATGGTTCAAACTTGGACTCCAACTAGCAAATATTACACAAACACATAGGACAGAACGATTAGTCGTGATTTTCATTGAACATATATATATTTACATTCTCCTGTCCATGTAATGCCAACTATGTTGACCACAATTGCCACACGCTTCTTCGCTACAATCCAATCTACATATATTGAGAAGAAGTCAAAAAAAGAATGCATGTATAGAGTAAACGACATATAAGGATGGTCTCAACTACATAGCTAGCTTACTATTGGATATCATCGTCAGGAGGCGTGTACATGTAGTAGATTATGGCTGCTTGATGCACGAGAAATATCTTTATCTTGTCTCTGTATTGCATGTCATGATCATTCAAGAAGTTTATCCAATCAGGTCCACTGAAAGATGTCCTGATCGCTATGTTGGTCACTATAACCACATAACTCCTGTCGAGATCAGCATCTGACGTCAAAGTGACCTTAAACACGACAGCGTCCATCGTGTTTCTATGGAAATGGTCCATGAAGTCCCGTCGCCAAGCGCAAGGGATTGGCTGAGTAAAACAATAACCATACAACAAAGTCTATGGTTTATTTTCAATTCTATACATATACATCTATGATACCGTGTATCTCACATAGCACATACCGTCCTAGCCTCAAACCCGACAGGGAGAACTATGGGAAACTTCTTATCCAGGCACTTGCCCAATGGTTGTGCACAGTTATTGCACACTTGATCCATTCTATATATTTATCTAGAAAGAAGACACATAGTAAACATAGTTATAAAATAATTAAGTAGCAGGATAAGTAATGTATATGACAAAGTCTAGCAGGATAAGTAATATATATGACAAGTAGTTGATCTACGTCTAGTAGGATAAGTAATATATATGACAAGGTATGGCAGGATAAGTCTTAAAGTAATATATGACAGAGTATATCTAGATCAGGCATCGTCGTCGTCGTCAGACGACAAACCTAAGGAACCTAGGTCAGCAGCCGACGTGGGTGTGACGGTGAAGTCGCCGGGGCTGAACCCGTAGTACGGGCCCTGAGGGCGCATGGTGGAGGAACCCACGCCATCAGACGTAGAGGGACCCGCCTCCTGGACAGGCTGCTGGCGCGTAATGGTCGCCAAGACCTCATACTATTGCGCCATCACCGTAGGATCCACGCGGGGCGTTTGGACCAAGGGGTCAACAAGCTGTCTCTCGACCAGTCGGTGCTCCTGCTCCTCCACTCTCGTGGCGACTCTCATACCCACGGGCCTATTCTGAATGGCCCTAGCTCGATCCTCGGGGAAGTTGAGGGTCGCCCTAGCCCCTCTGTGCTGGACTGCCATGCAGTCATAGGCACGTGCCGCCTTCTCGGGGGACTGCCATGCCCCAAGGTGGCGCCTAATCCCATCGATGGTGATCTTAGCCTCCCAAGTGGGGATCCTCGTCGACTTCTTATACACACCACAGTACTTCGGCTCCCATTGCGACATACTACTTAAACATAGACAAGCAAACATATTAGCAAAAATAGTGTACATGCTACTCTAAATTCGTGATTCTAGCAATATGATGTAGTAATGGTAGAGTATCATACTTGCACCTTCAGAACGGACAACATAAGTTTGAAATTCTAACAATGCTATCACCACACAAGAAACACTGTTACACCACAAAGACGTCACAGACTCACAGTCATGATTTCAGACTCGGCATACTCTAGCCTGCACCCAAATTCTGCTGAAAAATACTAAAAAGCAGTTGTAAAAGGTTAATAACAGAAACCTCTACTGAACAAACCCAGCGAGCAATTTCGTAGCCACATGTCACAAGAACATTCCTACACCACCAGCATGCCACAAATTATTTTTCTTTTGAAACGAGTATGCCACAATTTTGCTATTCTAGCAGAATCTGTGTTCATGGGTCTATGCAGTATGAATATTTTAACCGAGCTCATATAAGTTACTCTATGCATATTTACTACTCGTGATTCAAGCATTCCTACTCGTGATTCAAGCATATGCTGTGGTCACACAAAAAACATTCTCAGACATTCAAGACACCATAAATTTAAAATTCTAGCAATGCTAGCTATCATCCCATAGGAAAACATTCTTAGCCATCAAGCTGCCACAGTTTGCAATTCGAGCAAAACACAATCAAGACACACAATTTGCAATTCAAGCATACTCTAAAGTGACAGCACACGCACATGGAGGGAGAAGGGGATTATGAAAGGGTAATTGCCCCTATGTGTGGTTTTGGTGATTAATGACAATCCCTGTGGAATAATGTTTTCATTGAGTTTTATATGAAGGAATATTCCATAGGTCATGCTTGTAGTCCATATGTTGGATTCAAGTATGGATGCCATGAAGATAAAGATAACCTTGAGTTTTGGCATCAAGATCATCGAATTGAAGATAATAATATGATACCTTGAGAGTGTGATCTCAATAGAAGAATTCAAGATATGGCTCTAAGTCGGTGTCATGATAGCCTCATTAGTTGAGATATGGTTGATAAAGATTTAGAGCATGTAATCAAATGAAGAGTTCCTTATGTACCTCAAGATATTGAGATGGATCATGAGAAGACACTTGGTTGACCAATGCAAAGAGTGAAGAGTGATTTCAAGTTGGTCAACACATGAAGCATAAAGAATGTACCACATGGATCTTGTGGTATGGTAAGCCTTGCCATTTATGCATCATGAACTAACCCATTATATATGTGCCTTTGTGTTTTCTATATGGGATAGGTATCTTTCCATGGGAATGCTTCAAAAGTGAAGATCTCATATAACCCATGAGAGGATGACATCAAGTGGTGAGCGTCATCAAAGTTTGAGAAGAGCAAGTTCAAGATAAGCATTTCGAGAAGATCATTTGCTTGAAGCTTTCCGTCCATATTGGTGATAATGGACATGTGAAGACGTGTCTTAATGAAGCTATCCCATAGTGGTGTATGGGGAGCAAATTATGAGTCTTCACGAAGCAACAATGATCAAGTGGTGCATTCCGGCTTGGATGGAGCTTGAAGCGTTGTCATCAAGATCAAGCGGGATGCGCAAGGAAAAGGTATGGCCTTGCTAGGTTTTCCTTTTATCGGTCTCAAGGTGATTGTTGGGAGACCGGGTTATAGGATAGATAGCCGCACTATCAAGAGGGGCTTTCGGTTGGGTAACTTGATCACATCATCGTAGGGAGCTCAATCCTTGGCATACTTTGCATCTTCCTATTTTGTTGCTTCTTGGTATTTTCTCTATGTGAGGTTCTTGAGCTTGTTGCTAGCTCTTCAACAAGCCCAAGTTCATCAAAAACAGAATTCGTATGCATCTTATATGGCGTTTTTGAGTTTGAAGGTTTTACCGGTTCTTCTTATAGGGAGGCTCATACCTTTCCTAATTTGGTTCTATCTTCCTTTGTTGTACTATTATGTTTTCATGCACCATATTGTAGAGCTTGTTGTCCTCGTCAAAGCAAGCCCAATATCATCGAAATCGGAGTCTGGATGCAAAAGTTATTGTGTTTTTCGTGAAATCTGTTTCATCCCGGTTGTGGATCCGGTTCAACCGAGCCCCACACCGGACGGTCCGGTTCCAGCTCCGTTAGACCGTATCTCAGACCGGATTTTCCGGTTTTCGCGACCGAGTCTATTCCGGGTTGGCAAACAGAGGTTTTTCGGTTTGTAGGTCGGTCCTCCGGCCTAGGGACCGAGTTTCCCGATTCTGGGGCCGGTCCAACCGACTTTGGAACCGAGTTTTCGATGTTTTCTCTCCAACGGTCATATTTGCTTTCCCTATAAAAGGGGGTTCTTCCCCCAACGTTTTTGGGGGTTCTTGACCACGAAATTGACCTCCATTGTTGAACCTCTTGAGCTTGCTTCCTCTCCCTTCCCTCCTATGATTCTTGCATCTTTTCGAGGACTTTGGAAGAGGAGATCTAGATCTACAATCCCCACCAATCAATTCCTCCTCTAAGTGAGGGGAACCCATTGGATCTAGATCTTGGAGTCATTTGTTGACTTCCACCATTGTTCTTCCTCTCTAATTCCTCCCTAGCACTTGTTGCTTTGGTGGGATTTGAGAGTGAGGGATTTGAATGCCCTTGGTGTTCTTGCTTTGCATTCTTGCATAAGTGTTGAGCTCTCCACTACGATTTGTTCGAGTGAGAGACCGTGAGCTTGTTGCTCTTAGAGGGTGACCTCCTAGTTGGCTTGGCGGTTGGTGCCACAGTGTCCTCTTCGTGGAAGATTGTGAAGAGACCCGGGCTTCTCCTTCGTGGAGCTTGTGAAGTGGTTGTGGAGCTTGCCATCTTCGGAGTGGAGGAAAAGCTAGCCATAAGGAAAGGGCCTATTCCTTCGTGGGATAGACTCAGAGAAGAAGGTGAGCCTTCGTGGCGTTGGGAAATCCTTCGTGGAATCCCACACCTCTCCAACATGACGTACCTTACTTGTAAGGGAACACGGGAATACATCTTCGTCTCTGCGTGCCTCGGTTATCTCTATACCCGAGCTTACTTTCCTTGTGATAACCATCGAGCTTGAAGTATTTATATCTTGCTTATCACTTGTGGTATTTATCTTGTTCTATCTTGCTTAGCTTATCTTGTTGTTGGTGCACTTAGTTGAGCCTAGTGTATTTAGGTTTTGTGCTTGTAAAATAAACATTAGTTTAATTCCGCATTCTATCAAGCCAAAACCGTAATAGGTTTGAAATTGCCTATTCACCCCCCTCTAGGCGACATCTCTATCCTTTCAATTGGTATCAGAGCAAGGTCTCTCCTTGTTTAGGCTTCACCGCCTAGAGTGTAAAGATGCCGGCTAGTAGTATAGTGCACAATGACACAATTATCTTTGATGGCACAAATTATATTTTGTGGAGAAATTGGTTGCTTTGTAATTGTCCAAATATTGAGCGATTTCTAGATGTAGGTTTTTCTCCTCCGATGGATCCTCAAAATCTATCTTTAGAGGATGATAAAAATTTACATCTCCAAGCTCAAGTATCTAATGAGCTTATTTTCTCTTTGAGCCCCATAGTTAATTTGTTCTTGACAAATGTAAAGTGCAAGTCATCTCATGAGATGTGGACCAAGCTTAAAGAAATATTTGGTGGGTCCATTTCTCATAGGGTCGATGGTATCTCTGAGGAGCTCTCTTCTCCTTCACATCATGAAGAGCTCCAAGTGGCTTCCACCTCCGGCTATGATGAGATTTCAATTCCCTCCACTTCACCTACATGTGACAAGTCACAAGGTAATGGCATGGTGAGTAGAGAAATCATATGTAATGATGGTAGTGGTTCTCTTTACACCAATGATTCATGTTCTATAAATGCTAATGGTGTAGAGAGTTTGGACTTAAGCACTTCTTGCAACGATAATTATATATCCCCTTGTGTTGCTAGTCCTTGCATATTGTTTAGCAATTATTTGAGTACTAGTGTAGATGATATGCTTGATTTGTCTTGTTCCAATAAACAAAATGCTTATATTTCCTCTAGTTGTGTATCTAACAATGTAGAGGAAATCAAACATCCTATGGAGCAAGACACAATCATGAATGAAGATTCAATAATATCCTCATCTTCATCCTCCCATGCTCACATGTGACTTATGGCAAGAGGATCAAAGGTATCTCCTACTTTGGATCCCAAGATACCTTCTCTAGATAATAGCAATGATAATGATGATAGTGATGATGACCTTGATGAGGATATTAGAGCTCTTGTGCTTGATATGACCTTTTTGTGTACCTCTCTTCGTGGTAATAATAAGGCTGTTACTTGTATCAAACACGTTATGGACACCATAACTAAACAAACAGAAACCATAGAGGAGTTGGATTTCCAACTTGATGATGGAAGTCGGAGATTCAATCTCCTTAAGCAAGATATTGCCGAGGAGAAGCACACTAATTGTCTCCTCATACAAAAAATTGAATCTTATGAGCTTGAAAAGGAAAAATCTATTAATGATGCTAGTGCTACTAACTCTACTTCTTGTGAAGCATCTACCCTAAAGGAGAATGTTGAGCTAAGGGCTCAACTTGAGTTGCTAACTAGCAATTATGGGAAATTGGAAGAAAGTCATGAAAAGCTCTTGGCCTCTCATAATGATCTTATAATCTCCTATGATGGGCTAAAATTAGCTCGTGAGGCAAGTATCACTATGGTAACATCTTGTGAGCCTCTTTTGGACATTAGCACAACTTCTACTCAAAATGCTATTTTTCCATGTGCTAGTCCTAGTGATCCTTCTTGTCATACTATTGATACTTGCTTTGCCTTGTTTCTCTAACAATGAAGCTTCCACTTCCTATAGTACCTCCATTTATACTAACCATGTAGAGGAAATCAAAGAGCTCAAGGCCCAAGTCACTTCTTTGAAGAAAAACTTGGAAAAGAGTCATGAAGGCAAATCCACACTCGATAATATTTTGAGTGTGCAAAAATGCACCAATGATAAAAGTGGACTTGGATTCAACTCCAATAACAAGAACAAGTCCAAGAGCAACAAGAAGAAGAGCCAAGACCAAGTCAAGAATTCGGCCAAGATTATTTGCTTCAAGTGCAAGGTTGTAGGACATCATGTAAGATCTTGTCCATGGAAGAAAAAACACTTGAATGAGAAGCAACAAGGGAAGCGACCACAAGGTCAAGGTCAAGCCCAATCTCAACCTCAAGTTGAAGCTAGGCCACTTACCAAGAAAAATCAAGATAAGGCTCCCCAAGACAAGAAATCAATAAAGAAGAGAAATGGGAGCACTTGTTGCTACATATGTTGTGAGAAGGGGCACTTGGCCTCTTCATGTTCAAATGGTACCTTATCTAACCCTATCATTGTGGATGATTATTATTCTCTTAGGAAGGATAAGGATGGCAATGTGTTTGCCAAGTTTGTTGGAACTCAAAGTGGTGTCGAGGAACGAACCATTTGGGTTGCCAAGCCTATTGTGACTAACCTCTTAGGACCCAACTTGGTTGGGGACCAAGAAGCTCAAACTTGATCAATAGGTGTTTTTGGAGGGCATTGGAGACTTGGATAACTCATGAAGAATTAAGGGATCTTCATATATTATATTTTATAAAGCCAAGTTATAAGGATTATCATCTCCCTACCATATACCCAATGTGCCTCTTTGCGGTAACTCGAACTCAACACTTTTATATTGTAAGTTACTTCCCCTTTACATGTTTTGGTTTTGTACCAAGTATGTGT
Source organism: Avena eriantha (assembly GCA_910589775.1). Taxonomy (NCBI): domain Eukaryota; kingdom Viridiplantae; phylum Streptophyta; class Magnoliopsida; order Poales; family Poaceae; genus Avena; species Avena eriantha. The sequence goes on along the minus strand of OU342746.1, from coordinate 228,040,674 downwards.
TTGTATTTGTTGTGCCTCGTGCTTGCTTATTTTGTGTATTCAAGTATGTCTATGTGTTTGGCACATCATTTACTTGTGTGTTTTTCTTTGAGCCTCTAATGCATCTTGATGATATCTTTTTTGGCTCTTTTCGAGTGATTAATGGAACATCCCATTTTGGGAGAATGATATGCCTTGCGCATCCCTCAAACATTAAAATGTGTGTACATGAGTACTACCACTTAGTATTGATATTGCAGGCTTATCTAGTCACTATGTGGTGTGTCATACTCATGATAAATTCAAATTCTAAATGTCCATTAATTATCTCTAGTTGAGGTTTTTTTCCTCTTATTAAGAAAAAATAGAATACCACATTATGGGGGAGTAATATGCTTCATTTGCATATCACAATCCTAGGAAATGTGAACATATGAGGTGGTGCCACTTAGAGTTGATATTGTTGATTATCTTGTATCTAGGTGGCATGTTTGCTCAAACAAGATCCTATTTTTTGTTATAATATTTTATTGCTCATCTTTTTGGTCTTTTCTTTAGTAAGAAATTCTTGGTGTGGCCTTCCTCAAATGCATATCTCTATATCTTATTTAGGAGACCATTTGCTTCAAGTTATTCTAATCATTGCTTTGCATGATTGTGTGACTAGTTGAAGCTATCAAGAATCTCTATCTTTGCATAGTGCTTAATCTTTTTATTCCTATCCTATGCTTTTTATTGTGAACATTTATCTTTAATATCTGTGCAATATACCACCGGAAATAAATTCCAATTCACTCATTGTCTTCGACAATTGATATACTTGGGTGTGGTAGAATTTGTGGATTATCTTCACCTTGGATTTCACCTCCTATTGCCTTTTTTCTTTCCAAAAATTGTTGTGGCTCCCTTTGTCTTCCTTGGATTTCGAACATCTCTTTGATGGTGTTTTTGATTATTATCAAATGTGCTTTTAGTGGAAGACAAACCTTTTCTTCTCGGAACCTTGTGCCATTGTGAAAAGTGTTAAGGGTTTGGTTTATTTGTTGAAACCTTGCTCTTTTGGGAGTTTGTTATCTCATTATTTCTTCTCTATGTTATTTTCTTGAATGAGATAAATATTTGAGCATTTATGTTTTTATCTGATCTTTTATGTTCAATAGTTTTTGCTTGGTTCATTTGTTGAACTTTGTTGAACAAATCTTGTGTTGATTTGATTCTCTGATATAGTTTGGACAACAAAAGTGTTTTGTCACACCTTGTATGCCTTCTTGAATATTTTGGTGTTTTGTCCAAATTATATCTTTGTTGGTTCTTGAAACTCTTGTGCATGCATGTTTACTAAATGTATATCTTATATCATGTTTTGCTTTCTTTGTTCCCATATATATGGTATACTCCATCAAATCCTTAAACGGCTATGATGTGCATGAAATTCAAATTTCATCTATAAATATGCACACATTTTTATGGAGTATGTCCTATGTGTTGTGGTTAGTCTAACCACTTTGGACCCAATAAGTTTGGGGATCAATATGTACTTGAATGTTGTTTTAGGTACATTGGAGATGCAATGGATGCTTGTCTTATCTATAAGGAAGGTGTTGTCACCACATTCTAATTGGAGCCAAGCTAGGATGATCGAAAAAATCTTATCTACTACATCATACCATTGCTATCTCGGTAACAAGTATCTTATTCATGCGTACTATTCTTCCATCCAATCTCTCATAGGTTGCATCTTGGCATGAATTTATTTGTTTGTAAATGTTGCGGTTCTTGCAAGGATCTTTGAAAGACTTTTCTATCCTTATTGCTTATGTGAGTAATTTGAGATGATGCATATAATGGGGAGTATATAAAATCATGCTCATGATTCACCAATCCCAAATATGCCTTCTAGCAATTTATTGCATATCAATTCCTCAAGGTACTCTCATGTGCAATATTGTTGAAATTGCATTGAATCCTTCCTTTTTGATAATTGTTACCTTTCTCAAAATATCCCAACTAGCATTAGTTCCCTTAGTGTTAGTTGTGATGTTTTTGAGGTTTTTGTTTTCTTTGGTGAAGTTCTTTGATATACCATAAGAGAAAATAGAGCCATGGGTTATATATGCACTTAAGAAAAATATCCTTTTTGGTATATCTTATGACTTCCTCTTGGATATCATGTTTTTTCCCTCTTATGTGTGGATGTTTCTTTGTGGATTATTCTCATGTTTTTCCCACTTAGAAACTTATATATACAAGAGTGTTAATCTCTTGCCTTGATATCCTCGCCTTTTGCCAACCATCTCACTTATCTGCTTAGTTTTAATGGTTTTGGTAAGGTCTTGATTTATGAGTGCTCGGTTTACTTTTATTGCATCTTCACGCACTCATATCTCATATTTGGTTTCTTTTGATTTATATATCTACTCCTTGTATCTTGGTTGTGTTCTAAATGATATAGAGGGAGTGAGGATTCCATGTTTGTGCATATTGTATTCAAATGAAACAACTCATTTATGCACAAACCTTGAGGAGCTTCCTTATTTCATTTAGGTCATTATTTGTCCATTTGATTATTTGGATCTTTTGATTGCTTGCTTCATCCGTTGAAGTTTCTTCACCTTGTTATCCTTTTAGAAATATTTGATCCTAAATATAGTTGATTTCCTCCAAGTATTTGTCATTGGATATGTGCATATGACTTCACTCATATTATGAGAAATGCACACCTTGGGAGGAACTTGAACTATATTGGCCTTCTAACTTTGTCATCCATTTCGGCACTTGTTGTCAATGGGGGAGAAGTTTAGAGGGTTTTAACGGAAATGGTTTTCTACTTAAGATTGGTTTGTTCTTAAGTGTTTGCCTTTCATGCATTTCATCTTTATTATGTATTGCATGGTTGAATATATAGTGGAAACTCTCCCAAAGGTTATTCTTGACAATGTATGCAATGAAATTCAAGTTCATCACACGTGCATATATTGTGGGGGAGTTTGCTCTATATATGTTGGTTCTACTCACATCTCTTTCATTAGTTGTAGTTTGTGTGAGTATAATTGGTTTTGATATGGGCTAGTATCTTTGTGTTACTTAACCATATCAAATACAACCGCTTGTATACAACTTATTCTCGGATAAGTTGCGTACTTGTTTCTAATATTCATTATATAAACCCTCTTGTTGTGATTGTCATCAATTACCAAAATGGGGGAGATTGAAAGGGTAATTGCCCCTATGTGTGGTTTTGGTGATTAATGACAATCCTTGTGGACTAATGTTTTCATTGAGTTTTATATGAAGGAATATTCCATAGGTCATTCTTGTAGTCCATATGTTGGATTCAAGTATGGATGCCATGAAGATAAAGATAACCTTGAGTTTTGGCATCAAGTTCATCGAATTGAAGATAAGAATATGATATGTTCAAGATCTTGAGAGTGTGATCTCAATAGAAGAATTCAAGATATGGCTCTAAGTTGGTGTCATGATAGCCTCATTAGTTGAGATATGGTTGATAAATATTTAGAGCATGTAATCAAATGAAGAGTTCCTTATGTACCTCAAGATATTGAGATGGAGCATGAGAAGACACTTGGTTGACCAATGCAAAGAGTGAAGAGTGATTTCAAGTTGGTCAACACATGAAGCATAAAGAATGTACCACATGGATCTTGTGGTATGGTAAGCCTTGTCATTTATGCATCATGAACTAACCCATTATATATGTGCCTTTGCGTTTTCTATATGGATAGGTATCTTTCCATGGGAATGCTTCAAAAGTGAAGATCTCATATAACCCATGAGAGGATGACATCAAGTGGTGATCGTCATCAAGGTTTGAGAAGAGCAAGTTCAAAATAAGCATCTCGAGAAGATCATTTGCTTGAAGCTTGCCGTCCATATTGGTGATAATGGACATGTGAAACGTGTCTTAATGAAGCTATCCGATAGTGGTGTATGGGGGAGCAAATTATGAGTCTTCACGAAGCAACAATGATCAAGTGGTGCATTCCGGCTTGGATGGAGCTTGAAGCGTTATCATCAAGATCAAGCGGGATGCGCAAGGAAAAGGTATTGCCTTGCTAGGTTTTCCTTTTACCGGTCTCAAGGTGGTTGTTGGGAGACCGGGTTATAGGATAGATAGCCGCACTATCAAGAGGGGCTTTCGGTTGGGCAACTTGATCACATCGTCGTAGGGAGCTCAATCCTTGGCATACTTTGCATCTTCCTATTTTGTTGCTTCTTGGTATTTTCTCTATGCGAGGTTCTTGAGCTTGTTGCTAGCTCTTCAACAAGCCCAAGTTCATCAAAAACGGAATTCGTATGCATCTTATATGGCGTTTTCGAGTTTGAAGGTTTTACCGGTTCTTCTTATAGGGAGGCTCCATACCTTTCCTCATTTGGTTTTATCTTCCTTTGTTTTACTATGATGTTTTCATGCACCATATTGTAGATCTTGTTGTCCTCGTCAAAACAAGCCCAAGATCATCGAAATCGGAGTCCGGATGCAAAAGTTATTGCGTTTTTCGTGGAGTCTGTTTCATCCTAGTTGTGGATCCGGTTCAACCGAGCCCCACACCGGACGGTCCGGTTCCAGCTCCGGTAGACCGGATCTCAGACCGGATTTTCCGGTTTTTGCGACCGAGTCTATTCCGGGTTGGCAAACAGAGGTATTTCGGTTTGTAGGTCGGTCCTCCGGCCTGGGGACCGAGTTTTCCGGTTCTAGGGCCGGTCCAACCGACTTTAGAACCGAGTTTTCGTTATTTTCTCTCCAACGGCCATATTTGCTTTTCCCTATAAAAGGGGGTTCTTCCCCCAACGTTTTTGGGAGTTCTTGACCACGAAATTGACCTCCGTTGTTGAACCTCTTGAGCTTGCTTCCTCTCCCTTCCCTCCTATGATTCTTGCATCTTTTTGAGGGCTTTGGAAGAGGAGATCTAGATCCACCAATCAATTCCTCCTCTAAGTGAGGGGAACCCATTGGATCTAGATCTTGGAGTCATTTGTTGACTTCCACCATTGTTATTCCTCTCTAATTCCTCCCTAGCACTTGTTGCTTTGGTGGGATTTGAGAGTGAGGGATTTGAATGCCCTTGGTGTTCTTGCTTTGCATTCTTGCATAAGTGTTGAGCTCTCCACTACGATTTGTTCGAGTGAGAGACCGTGAGCTTGTTGCTCTTGGAGGGTGACCTCCCAGTTGGCTTGGCGGTTGGTGCCGCGATGTCCTCTTCGTAGAAGATTGTGAAGAGACCCGGGCTTCTCCTTCATGGAGCTTGTGAAGTGGTTGTGGAGCTTGCCATCTTCGGAGTGGAGGAAAATCTAGCCATAAGGAAAGGGCATATTCCTTCGTGGGATAGACTCGAAGAAGAAGGTGAGCCTTCGTGGCGTTGGGAAATCCTTCGTGGAATCCAACACCTCTCCAACGTGACGTACCTTACTTGTAAGGGAACACGGGAATACATCTTCGTCTCTGCGTGCCTCGGTTATCTCTATACACGAGCTTACTTTCCTTGTGATAGCCATCGAGCTTGAAGTACTTATATCTTGCTTATCACTTGTGGTATTTATCTTGTGCTATCTTGCTTAGCTTATCTTGTTGTTGGTGCACTTAGTTGAGCCTAGTGTATTTAGGTTTTGTGCTTGTAAAATAAACATTAGTTTAATTCCGCATTCTATCAAGCCAAAACCGTAATAGGTTTGAAATTGCCTATTCACCCCCCTCTAGGCGACATCTCTATCCTTTCAGATTACCATGCGAAAGCATAGGGAACTCGGTGACGTGTACCTGCAGATGGGGGAGGTGGTCATCGATGAGGTGGCGGCGCGGATGGGGGAGGTGGTCGTCGACGAGGTGGCAGCGCGGATGGGGAGGTGGTCGTCGACGAGGTGGCGGCACGGACGGGGAGGTGGTCATCGACGAGGTGGCGGCGCGAATGGGGGAGGTGGTCATCGACAAGGTGGCGGCGCGGATGGGGAGGTGGTGGCGCGGACGAGCCCGGGACTGGCCTCCTCCTCCTTCCCTTTGGCGGACGCTGGACGGCGACGGCGAGGGGGTTCGGACGCGGGACGACGATGGCGGAGCGAGGGCTGCGGCTAGGGATTGCGAGATTTGGGGATCGGATTTTCGTTGGGGGGGTTTGTTAAGAGACGCTGTTACAGGTGGTCTCGTGGTCCACTTACCCCTGGCGCTTGCGGGCCGTTTCGCCAGCGGTACGTGGCGACCCTTCGGGAGGGAACGCGGCCCACTCTATCCCTGGCGAGCACGGGCCTTGTTCATCGGCGCTCTGTCTGCTACCCCCGGCGTGCTGTCGAATTCGTCGGTGGTATGTGGCGGCCCAGCCAGGGGCACGCAGCCCACCCTATCCCTGGCGTGCACGGGATCTGTTTGCCGGCGGTACTTGTGGTATCCTCGGCGTGACTAGTGTGTGTCTCCGATGGTAACTGTACGCAGGTCTGGAAGCCCTTACCGTCGGCGAGCGCGTGCCCACTTCGCCAGCGGTAAGGAGTGCTTCTATAAGCTTTTCTCTACTAGTGCTGCTCCGGTGCTCCACCCTTAGCGAAGTCGAGGGGTTATTATCTGTTTTTTGTTTTTTCTATCTTAGGCTCGCTGAAACCCATATCCAGCACACGTATACCCGTATGTACGGATACGGTACCTATACGGCGCATTAGGACAAAAAAGAGGTCACGTGACTAGGTAACGATCCTACATTTCCGGCCCACGTCGTGCATGCGGTGGTTTTGAAACCGGTAGGCACTCCTCCCGCATCTATAGGGTCACGCGGCCGGCGTCTCCGCCATCTTCGGTGACTTCGTGGCCGCACAAGGTGTGAGGCAGTCCCACCGACGGAGGGTAACCCTCTATTCCATGTGAGGCTAGGGTTAGGGTTAGGGTTAGCTGGGGTTAGGGACCCCGCCCCACCGATCCTATCGAGGTGTTGGGGAGATTTCAGCTTGCGGCCATGGTCAGGTTCTCCCCGTCGTGCGTGTGGAGTTCTTCATCCACTCCTCTTCTACGTCTGGCGCATCGACTAGTGTGGTAGGGTGGGCTTCTTCCCCCAGCACATCTACCAGCGCGGTAGTTGGCTTCGTTCTTTGGTAAGTCTATGATAAGTAATCTTGATGACATGTGTAAAAATATGATTACTCTTTGTTTGTATTATTTGTTGATGTACTGAAGTAATGTACTGTTGTAGGAAATGGTGGAGTCTAGGTCTGGTATTGACATGGGTATGCCCAATAGGCACTCGACTACAGCCTACCTGGTGTGGCTCAACGGAAGGCCCACTCGACGAATTGCCAATGTCCATGATGCCTATGACGGTTCAACTGGTATGAAGCCCATATGGACACGGACTCCCAAACGCACAAGACAAGGAAATCTCAAGACTAGAGTTTGAATACAACTTGTAACCAACTCGTATTGGTACCTGAGACCTAGCCTCCCCATATGTAAAGGCTAGGAGGGTCCAACGAGAAGGTACCCACAACCTAAGACACGCTACACCACAATAGATCTAGACATCGTGGCTCCCCCAATAGATAGATCTACGATCTCCCATACGCCAGATCCAATCTGCGCATACACCACCATCGACGACATTGTAATCCTTCGGACCATCATCAATCAAGAGCAGACAAGCAGGAGTAGGGTCCTCTACGAGGCCTGAACCTGGGTAAACCTTGCGTCCCTGTGTGCTTGTTTGCTAGCCGTACCGAGATTTCCAGCGCTCCTCAATTCCTCGAACCTAAGTCCATAACAATGGGCATTGATGAGTTAAACCCTCGTCAATTGGCGCCGTCTGTGGGAATCAGGTGCGCTGATGTTGCGGTCTCGACGGCTCCATCACAGGCAATCTTCGATTCATAGGCATCGGAGAGAAGGATCTACTTTGACTCCTTCATCATCCACTCGCCGACTACACAACCGGCTTTTGACTCCCTCGACATCGGAACAGATCTGATGATCGGTGATTTGCAACTGTGCACAAGGTCTCTACGACGACTACACCTCCCGTATAATTGCCACGCGGACAAGTCGTATAGATCAAGCAATCACGATATCGCTCCTGAGTATTCATGCGGCAATCTGGACAATTTTTGTCGGCATCGTCAACAACCTTTGTCATCATTGTCTGGCTTTAATATTCGATCGGCGGATTTAGCAGTAATTTACGCTGAGAAAGGTCAAATAGAAAGCAGGTTGAACACGCGCCTTCCTTGATCACGGGCGATTCGTCGAGTCATCACGGAAGCTGTCCTTTCGTCCAAGGACTATCAGAATCGGTACTCCGAGTTTGTGTAGAAGCCAGACAAAAAGTAAAAAGAACCCAGCTATCCTGGTCAATTACCTTACGCGGCATGGTGTGGAATCGGCATGGTGTGGAATCGAATACATCAAGTTTTAGCAGGGTCACATCCGATCGGCCAGTACATGGGCTACCCAACGTTGTCATTGTGTTTTTTAGCAAGAAAAAAGAGCAACCAACTGTCTGCTCATGTGCGATAGCTGAAGCAAGAAAACATAAATAGTCAGAAGCGGCAACAGCCATCGGGGCTAGCACCTAGCGGTGCATGTATATCCTTTATACGGGGATCAAATAAACCAAGGTCTCCACGTGTGAAAACCAGGTTACTTATAGGCATGGATTTTTCGGCTGAAGCACTAATTACCTGCGTCGATGCACATACGATCAATACAAAAGAGCCATACGGCGCAGCTATTTCATCTTCACCATCGAGTGCGGTGACCCGTTGGAATCTCCGACTTCAGCGACCGCAGGACCACCAGTTGCATCGGCTTCCACGATCACAACTCATCGGTCGCATCAGCTCCACGTCCACTTTGTCTAAGTGCGTTAAATCTATACTCAGGGGCTGCACCAACTTTGCCGTGTGAGCCACTGTGGTCTTCGGCTCCGGTGACTCGGGGGCTCCTTCAACTCTGGCGACCTGCTGCGGTCTTCGGTTTCGAGGACCCGGAGGCTCCTTCGACTCTACCATGCGTCCAGCTACCGCATCAATTTCATCCACCATGCGACCCCATCCATCACGCAACTCGCTGCGGTCTTCAGCTGCGGTCTTCGGGTGAGGTGACCCGATACGGTCTTCGACTGTTGTGGCCCATTACAGTCTTCATATACGACAATTCCTCATCACCACGCGACTCCGATCCGCCACGTCGACTACGTCCGCCGCGTGACTAGCTGCCACGTCAACCCTAGTCTTCAACTTTAGTGATTCGCTATGATCTTCGACTCCATCGAGCCGGGGGCTCGGGGGCTCCCTCCACTTCGGCGACCCATGTGGTCTTCGACTCCGGAGACCCGCTGCGATCTTCGGCTCCACCGACTAGGCGGCTCCTTCGACTCCGCTGACCTATTGAGTTTTTGACTCCATCACGCAACTTGCTGCGGTCTTCGGCTGCGGTGACGCGCTGCGGTCTTCGACTCCGCCGACCTATTGAGTTTTCGACTCCATCACGCAACTTGCTGTGGTCTTCGGCTGCGGCGACACGCTGCGGTCTTCGACTGTGCCGACCTACTGAGTCTTCGACTCCATCATGCGACCTGCTACGGTCTTCGTCTGCGGCGACGCGCTGCGGTCTTCGACTTCGCCAACCTGTTGTGTCTTCGACTCCGCCATGAGGCCCATTACCGCCTTCGGCATCGTTGACCCGGTGCGATCTTCGACTCCGAAGACCCGCTGCGATCTTCAGCTCTAGCGACTCGGGGGGCTTCCTCCTCTATGGCGACCCGCCGCGTACTTCGACTCCGACGACCCACCGCGGTCTTCAACTTCAACGACCTAATGCGTTCTTCAGATCGAGTGACTCGAGGGCTCCCTCGACTCCCGCGACCGCGAGCCACTACTATCTTCGACTCCCGTGATCCATCGATCGCATCGGATCTTGCGACTCGTTCACCATGGCAACTACCAATAAAGCTAAGTTTTCTCTCTACTTAGAGCCGATTTATTTTAACTCGCACTCGAAACACTCGGGGGCTGCGCCCTCTTCGAGTAACCTAATGTGCCATCGACTCCACGCACTCGAGCACCTCATACGCGACAGCCCGAGTAGCTGATTCTGCCTGATCGTCGAATTCTTGAACTCCGAGTACCTCGGCAAGGTACTGAGACTAAGGGTAATCAGACTAATGAAAAGGCCTAGCATACAGTGCAAAAGTGTCGACACGATTGGCACCAGAATCTTACTCTGCAAACCAACATGCAAATATTCTTTACAAGATACAAGTACTTCACAATTCTTCATGTTTTATGCAGCTTATAAGGATGTCGACTGCGTCGAGCTATTCTATCGGGTCCTCCAACAGGAGTCGACAAAACAACTAGCTATGACATACACTCAAGACCCGAGTCGAGTCCCTCCTGGGATGGTTGCATCGCTTGATGCTACACACATGCGACGTTGGCCACGCACCCGACAAAAGTGACTGCATCGACTCCATCTGCATCGTCGACTCACCCATGTTTTCTTCTCGCATGATTGGCGACTACATCTACAAAGATACAAGACTCGAGTCTCTGCCCGAGTCTACGACTCCGCCAGACACTCGGGGGCTACTCCAAACTGGAGCGCTGGTGGCGCATACAAGATCCTCGAGTGACACGCTCTGAGTCCTCACTCGAATCCACGATTCGACTAAGGACTCGGGGGCTACTCCCATAGGGAGCGCTGGCCGCGCACCCAAAGAAATTTATGGAAATATCCAAGCATCATGAAAACCCTTCACTCGAATCTACGATTTGATTGTGGACTTCGGGTTACTCTCATAGAGAGTGCTGAAAGAATATTCGACTGAAACAAGCAACAAAAGACGATAGCAGTCGCAAAAGTTATTTAGTCCATGCCTAAATCTTCGACTGAAACAAGCAACAAAAGACGACAGCAGTCGCAAAAGTTATTTAGTCCCTGTCTGAGTCTTCGACTGAAACAAGCAACAAAAGACGACAGCAGTCGCAAAAGTTATTTAGTCCCTGCTTGAGTCTCAACCAGGCACTCGGGGGCTACTCCCATAGGGAGCGCTGGCCGCACACCCTATGATTATTTTCTTCCTCGTACATCGTACTGTGTGTCGATAACATCCACACTCGAAGGCTATGGCGACTCCGCCTCATATTTTCCCTACAAAGAGATTACGTCTCCTGGGCCACCCGAATCATCTCCGCGATGACAAAAAATTCGGATGCCGCGCTTACGGCGTGAAGATAAGACCTGAATATGGCCTGGCAACGCATCTACTGCGCACTACCAGATATATATCCATGCTTGTAGGTACGATGAATATGCCTTGACGGACGCGTCAAGTGCTCACACTTGTACACTGGAATTCGACTCCTGTAAGACCTCCGCGGCCTAAGTCGAATTACTCCAGCAATTTCCGGATTCGAGTCCGGGGACTCGAGTTTGAGTAGGTGGCGTTGTTTTTGCCCTAGAGCAATTAACTGGTCTCGATCCATCGAGTGCACCAGGCACGTTTACCATCATCCCTATGAACTACTACAAAATTCGACTGGCCCGATGAACTTCCGGGTGAGTGCTTCGCACTCGACACAATTGTCGACTCCGGCATCCTAATGCAAGATCGACTTCTGAGTCTCCATCCGAATCTACGATTCACATGGACACTCGGGGGCTACTGACATGGGTATGCCAAATAGGCACTCGACTACAGCCTACCTGGTGCGGCTCGACGGAAGGCCCACTCGACGAATTGCAAGGTCCATGATGCCTATGACGGTTCGACTGGTATGAAGCCCATATGGACACGGACTCCCAAACGCACAAGACAAGGAAACCTCAAGACTAGAGTTTGAATACAACTTGTAACCAACTCGTATTGGTACCTGAGACCTAGCCTCCCCATATATAAAGGCTAGGAGGGTCCAACAAGAAGGTACCCACAACCTAAGACACGCTACACCACAATAGATCTAGACATCACGACTCCCCCAATAGATAGATCTACGATCTCCCATACGCCAGATCCAATCTGCGCATACACCGCCATCGGCGACATTGTAATCCTTCGGATCATCATCAATCAAGAGCAGACAAGCAGGAGTAGGGTCCTCTACGAGGCCTGAACCTGGGTAAACCCTGCATCCCTATGTGCTTGTTTGCTAGCCGTACCAAGATTTCCAGCGCTCCTCAATTCCTCGAACCTAAGTCCATAACAATGGGCATTGATGAGTTAAACCCTCGTCAGGTATTTTTTAGGTAGAGAAGGAACCTGGATTTGAGTTTCCTGGAGACAAGGCAGATGATTCTAGTAAAGGTCTTGGTGATTGGGTAGAAGAATCTATGCCAGCGAGTGAAAAATTATCTTTAGATTCAAGGTCAGATGGTGGGGATAGCTCTGAGCGTGTGAGCATAGATGATAATAATGTAAGTTATTTTATTATATTCAGTTATTAGGGATAGCAAAATCATTATGTTAATGTTAATGTTTTAACACTAGTCATGTTATCAATATATATAGATCGCCATACACGATGATAAGGAGGAAAGCAATTATGAGTCTCTGTTCGAGGAATACATTAATGAGGTACATAGTGTACTAATTATTTGACAAGCAACGAACTAGATGACCATTAAATGATGAGTAATTGTTATTGTTTTGTGCAGGAAATAGTTGGTCTTCAAAATATGTATGACTATTATGGTGAGTCGGACATGGAGAGTGGTATTTTTGATGCAAGAGATTCTGGGAGTCAAAGGAGGCGAACAATATGGAGGTATGCTTTATGATTATATATCTTATGAAAAACAAATTATTCGATGGACAGGTAATTATTTAGGTTTTTATTGATTTGCTTTGCATGTGTAGGCCCCGGTTGATGATGGGAGCTGGAATCCCAATGATGTTTGCAAGGCAGAGGATAAGATGGATATGTACATGAAGATAAAGGAGATGTTTTCCTTCCAAAGCAGCTGCTTTCACTATTCTACAATAGTTATGCCAAAGATAATAGATTTTGCATCATAAAGGATAAGGTCAGATATAGCAAGAGGCATACGAAACATTTTGTTTACAGACGTTATCTATGTTTGAGAGAAGGTGAGCGTGATAGGAAGTTGATGACCAGTGAGGGACGAAGTCGGAGGCTCAAAGCTCTTTCTCGATGCAACTGTGGGGTGCACCTGACTGTGAAGCTTAATGCAAAACTTGGTGTATGGTATATTGATAGTTTTGAGGCCAATTACAGTCATGTGTTAGCAAGATCGGATGAAGTACCTTTTCTTTGGTAGCATAAAAAATAAAAGAGTATCAAAAGGCTGAGATATTAGCTATGGGAGCAGCAGGAATTGAGGAAGCACGCCATAATGGATTCCACGATCAGCAAAAGTGTATGGTACACCGGTGTTCGGTACGTCAGGAGGGATATATATAACCTTTGCAGCAAGGAGAAGAGAAAACTTCTGAGGAGAGGTGATGCTGCCATGACCATAGGAATTATGGCGAGCAGGAAGGAGAGGGGCCCAAGTTTTTTTTAGTACAAGTTAGATGAAGAAGGACGGCTAAAAACAATGTTCTCGTGTGATTCCGAGTCTGTACAGGACTACCGGGACTATGTGGATGTCCTTGTGTTTGACAACACGTACAAGATGAATTGTTATGGTATGCCATTCATACCTTTTGTTGGTCTGAACAATCACTGGAGGACTACGGTTTTTAGTTGTGCCATAGTTTTAGATGAGAAAGAAGAAACATATGTGTGGCTGCTGCAAACATTTATGAAGGCAATGTGTCAAAAGATGCCTCTGAGTGTAATCATGGACACCAACTCGGTGATGATTAAGGCAATACGCAGAATATTTCCAGATGTCTGGCATCACATGTACTTGGCATATTTAAAAAATATGAAGATCCATCTCAGTAGCAAGTCATTGGGAGAGTTTGGTTCTATGGTGTACTATACAACGTCGAAAGCCGTATTTGAGCAGAGATGGTAGGCGATTTTAAGGTAATGGCAGTTGGAGAAAACCAAAACTTGGTTGAGGAGGATGTATAGGAAGAGGAGCATGTGGGCTGCAGCATAGCTGGCGAATGGTTTTTGCTTGGTATGAAGAGCAACCATCATAGCGAAAGTCTGAATTTTTGCCTTCACCTGCACCTTGATGGAGAAATGACTTTAGTAGATATGATATTGCATTACGAGAATTGCATTAATCTTATCGGTGAGAACAAGACGTGAGATGACTGCACAACCTCACAGACTCTACCGGTGCCTGTAACTAGATGTAGGGAACTGGAGGTAGCTGCTTCCCACACGTTCACCTCAGCAAACTTCTATATGTTGCAGGATGATCTTAAGAAAGTTGGCGGCATAGTGACTGTTGAAAAAAGCTGGGATCTGGGTCAGAATTTTTTGTCATCGCATGGCATAATAACCGAAAGAGGTAGTTCACCATGGAATATACACCGGAAAATCCAAAAGAATATATAAAGTGCAGCTGCAGAAGAATGATTAGAAAAGGTCTCCCGTGCAAGCATATATTTCATGTTATGAATGTCCTGCATGTATCTGAAATTCCAGAGTATTGTGTTCTTCGTCGGTTGTCGAAAGACACAAGGCACGGTCTTCCTGCAAGGCGCACTAGTGATTTGTTCGGGGTAGGTTAGTCTAGGGCTGGGGAAAGAATGAAATATAGCGAGGTTAGTGTGTTAACCTCAAAAGCTATGCATGCGGCATTCAAACACCCATCACTTTGGGATCAGTTATAGGAAAGTTTGAAGGCTGTGATAGCTATTGCTGTTAAGTACGATCAGAAGGAGGAGTTGGTTGTTGTTCCGATTTATCCAAGCACATTAGCTGTTGAACACGTAGAGGACCATGAAGGAAACATTGTTAAGGTTTAGGATCCTTTGAAAATATCGAGCAAAGGTGCACCTAAGCATAGCTCGAAAGATGAGGAATACGATAATCGGCCAAAGTCTAAAAATGGAAGACCACTATCATTTGATTAACATAGAATCAAGTGTGGCGCTTGCAAAAAACGAGGACACACCAAACGCAGCAAGCAATGCAAACTTAATCAGAAGTGAGTGTTACCAAACTATCCTCATATAAATATTGAACTTATGAATCTTAATTAAATTTTATGTTTTCATGTATAGAAAGGTGGTACAGGAAACATCAGTAGACGAGATAGTTGACTTAATATTGGTGTATCTTGCTCTTCGTGTCTACAGAGATGGTTGTGATACTGGTAGACGGTTTTTGGGTTATCCATATGAGGGTTTTTTTCTGTATTCTTGTATTATGTACATCATTGACAATATACTAAGATATCGTACAAATAATATAACTTGTAGTTTTTTTATTTCAGGGATTCCATAAGTGTGGATATGTCAAATGGGTAGAAGATCAATGGAAAAGGAAGATAAAGATACGTGATAGGGCAACTAGCCAAAAAACAATCTACTGATGGCAAAAGAAAGGCTGAGAAAAACTTGAAGACACATTTGAAAATGCAGAAAAAAATGTTAAAATATAAGGACAACATTATTTGTTTTGTTGCAACATTGTGTGTTGCAATGTTTGGAATTTTTGTAGCAGTCATGTATAAGTGGCAAGATGTAAAGTAGTTAGTAATACAAGAAGTTATTCTACACTTTACTTATGAATAATTGAGTCATTTAGTATCATTGAATAACATATTTTGTAATTAATTATAGTATTTTCTGGCATGGCATAGTGGCATCTAGCCGTGCCTTTTCGACAAGTATTCCTTAGTCATTTGTCGTTACTACAACATACTTTATAGAAAACATTGTAAAAACATGAACTTCATATTAATAAATTCGTTGCAGAACAATATATAAATAGCCATAAGTGAATATAATAAAACAAAATAGTTGAGGTCATTTTATTGCATAGTTGATAGAAGAAAACAAGCTATTAATGGTCAGGAAACCTAGTTTGGGACTAAAACCTAACCACTCTAACTTGGAACTTTCGATCATCTATGCTTTCATAACTTGTTGATCTTAGAAGCGATCTGGTGAACTTTTTTTCACGACATCTAACGTGTTGGACGGAGACAACATTATTTCCGCGATGAAGCGTTTCCTCCTTGCGTTAACCATGGCCTACACATTAGTACAAAACTCGGTTAGTTAGAGTTAAATTTTGATGGGATGGTTAGTTCGTAAACAAACCTGAGAAAATTTTCCTATCATTAGTTCCCTGTCCCAATGCTCCATGCATTCGATGACAGATAAGCCACAAGATTTCCTGCTGTAGAGGTATAATCTTAGTAAAATGAAGAGAGTGCTCATGCTCATGTCGTCCTTCTGAATAGGATGTAACATTTACTCGTCCGTCCCGCTGCTGCGGCATCTCATACCTTTTAGTTGGACACTTTGAAACATCTGGATATTTTCCATATGTACTTGTGTTTGCCACTTGCATATCTTTTCCAATTTGGTGATGCTATAAAGAGATCATGGTTAAATGCGCAACACACTTTGTAAAAAAATTTGGACAATATATTCTAGACATACTAATGCCTCGAAAGTCTCCAATGGTAAGTCTAGAGGATATAACGAGTCTAAAACTTGAAACTCTTGCTTTGGCATGTGCATGACCACCGTCATCCAGTATGTATTACCGATATTCAAGGGAAAATAAGTCTACAAAAAATCTCATATTAATAAATATGCGATGGATTTTTGGTTGTTTAATCATAACATATAATGATTGAATGCAAACATATAAAAACATACCTTATTATGAACTATAAATTCTTCCAACACTCTACCAACTATTTCAGATTTAAGCATCGCATGATCCATGTTCTTGGTAGACTCATGTACTTTGTCTCCAGCTATTGTGTAGTCTATTAGAAATTTAGATCTTCATGCTGGATATAAAAAGGGTCATGCCCAACACGGAGGGCTAAATGTCCAACGTCCCCATCTATTATCTGCAACAAACACAATTGAATTAAGTGTTTGCAATGTACTATGCATAAAATTAAAGTAGTGACACTAAGTGTACTAATCACTTACATCATTAGACAACCATTTACGGTCGAGAACTACGTGTAGTCTTTTTGCACTAACTTCGTTCCCACGAGAGTTCTTGTACACACTTTTTCCTTGTGCTGATATAACCAAGATACAAGCTCAAGAAATATTATGGCAACGTCTATTTGTTCTGGAGTCAAATTAGTAGATGAATCAGTCTTGGGATTTCCATATGGGGCGGGTTTATCATCGAAATCCAGAACTGCATAGCAAATGAAAAAATGAATAATTATTTTTGAAGATGAGACATCTCTATGAAATTTTTATACGAATCAAAGATGAACTTTACCTTTTGCAGTATTTTTGCGGACTAGAAGCTTGATGGGTCTGTCAAGAGCATAATGAGATTGAAACTTTTTTGGAACTGCATGCTTCCGTTTCCCAACTAACCCATCTTCCTTTCGGCTATCAACAGGTTGACAGTCATTTGGTGCACCTTTCTAGATCCACCTCATAGGAAGTGGCGGAGGCAGGAACAAAACTGAGGTGTGGTAGCATCGATAACTAACAAAAAATCAAGTAGTCGCTGAACAATCAGAAAGCACTATAGTAGACAATGATACGTTGCAAACGTATCTATAATTTTTGATGTTTCATGCTTGGTTTTTATCTACTTTCTTATGTTTTGTTCCAACTTTGGAGTACTTTTTATACACTTTCTTGGACTAACCTATTAATAAGATGCCACAGTGCCAGTTGCCTATTTTCTACTGTTTTTGGTTCCAGGAAAGTCAGAAAATGAATATTCTCGAAATTGGACCAGACAAAAGCCAAAGTCATTATTTTTCCAGAAGACTCACGGAGCCAGAAGGAGAGACGAAGGGGGGCCATAGGGTGGCCACACCACCCCTTGGCACGGGTCCCCCCGGTCGCGCCAGGGCATGGTGTGGGCCCCCTTGCTGGCCACCGACCTTGCCTCTTCTCCTATAAAATCCTCCTGATGCAAAAACCCTAAGTCGTCAATCAGAAATCCACGAAAAGTTCCACAACACCTCCACCCACGAATTTACAGCCACCAAAGCCACGTTTTTGCCTCCCCATGGATCCCATCTCCATGGCGATGGGCTCCCAAGAAGCCATGAATGAATGGGGCTAAGGGGCGGTGCTCCCCTGTGATACCGCGGCGGGGAAGGAGTCCTCCGCGCCGCAGCCGGCGTCGCTGCCGCCGCAGCCGACGCCGCCTCTTCACCATCTTCACCGCCATCTCCACCACCACCACCATCTCCATCACCGTTGCTAATTCCCATGATAATGAGGGAGTAGATCTTCCTCGAGGCTAAGGGTTCTACCGGTAGCTATGTGTTCATCTCTCTCTCTATGTATGATCATATTGCGATCATGAGCTTTGTAATCAAGTAGATCTACCTTGCTACTCAAGTGCTTTAATGAATCTCTGCTTATCTCCACGTCTGTGAAGTTGACAGTGTGCACACCGTGTGGCACTTTAGATAAGGTTACACAAATACTTGTTATGAGTTATATTTGGATTTGGATGTCTCTATGAAATTGTGGTGTTTGTTGGAACCATCTAGTGCTCAAGGTGACAGTGTAGGGTTATCTAGATGAGAAAAGCAAACTTTAAGGAGTGCTGTTATAGCCCTACCATGGATTAGAGTGTCCAACCAGAGAGTAGTTCAGAGTAGTATCATAAAGAGATGATATTTATATGAGAGTGTTCACTAGTAAAAGTATGATCCCTAGGCCTTGTTTCTAAGCACGGAAACACCATTTGCAACTAGACATGTTACATGTTTGCTTGCTTCCATCTTTATTTCAGATTGCCTTTAGTCTCTTCCTATCCGTCAAGCTCTTTTCTGGCACTGTTACCACTTATACTTATCCATACCACTTGTATTTCACTATCTCTTTGCCGAACTAGTGCACCTATACACCTGCCAAGTGTATTGGGTGTGTTGGGGACATAAGAGACTTCTTATATCTTGATTGCAGGATTGCTTGAGAGGGAATACCTTATACCTTTGACCACTTCCTCCCTGAGTTCGATAAACCTTGGGTGATCCACTTAAGGGAAACTTGTTGTTGTTCTACAAACCTCTGAACTCTGAGGCCCAACAACTGTCTACAAGAATATAAGTGCATAGACATCAAGCTATTTTTCGGGCGCTGTTGCCGAGGAGGTAATGTAAAAGGTACTCACATCCTCCGGTGTGAGTGCTCGAAGTTATTTCCTTTAAATTCTGCAATTTTGTCTTTTTGTTTCTTGTTTTTATTTTCACTAGTTAGGCTTAATGGAAAACAACAACAAAATTAGAGAGCTTTTTAGTACTTTTCCTAAGATAGAACATGAATTGTCTGAAAAGAAAATTAAAAAACCCATGGAACTTTCTTTGCATGCTAATAGCAATGTTATTAGTATGAATCTTTTGAACACCTTTGTTACTAATGCTATGGAAACGTCTAAGCTTGGGGAAGTTAGTTTTTATGAAATTGATCTTTTTAGTTCCCCAACTTTAAAGAAGAAAATTTGCTCTGATGATACTTTATCTCCCATATGTGGTAATTCTAATGATACTTGTGATATTTTAAATCCACATACTGAAATTATCCTTTTTAAAATACCTATAAAAATTGTTGAACGTGTTATGAATAACTGTTATTCTGGGGATGGAACTGTCCATCCCGGTGATCATTTACTCTTTATACATTAATTATGCGAGTTGTTCAAGTGTGCAGGTATTTCAATGAACCAAGTTAAGAGGAAGCTATTCCCTTTTTCACTTATGGGCAAAGCAAGGGAGTGATATGAGCTACTAGATGATCCTCATCATTTGGAGTGGAAGGAACTTGAATCTCTCTTTTAGTCTACATTTTATCCTCCTCATAAAATTTATAAAAATAGGAACCACATTTATAATTTTCATCCACGTGATGGAGAAAGTATTGCCCAAGCATGAGGGAGATTGAAGTCACTAATGCTCAAATGTCCTATTCATGAGCTCCCCCATAATATTGTTATTAATAATTTCTATGCAAGGCTTTTAGGACATTATAAGGACTATCAAGATACTTGTTTAGAGGGATCCTTCACAATTAAGGAGGTCAAAGCTAAGTGGGATCTTCTTGAAACAATTCAAAGAAATACCGAAGATCGGGATAACGATAAAGGTAAAGAACCAGGTATAAACTATGAGTATGATTGCATTAAGTCTTTCGCTGAAACTGCCGATTTTCAAGAGCTTAGTGCTAAATATGGGCTTGATCCTCAAATTCTTATTGATTGTTTTAGAGCCTTTCATTCTCATATTAATGCTCCTAAAGAAAAATGGGACATGTATCATGAGCCTTTTAAAGACACTTGCATGGAAAATGAAATTGTTATTAATGATAGCAATAAACATGCTCAAACCTCTAAAAGTATTATTTCTTATAAGCATGTTCGTGGAATACATAAACCTTGTGAGAAGAATCAAATTGAAGAATAATATTGTATCACCCATAGGAATGAAAAAATGAGAATGTGGTATAGGGCTCTAAATGATCTTGGTAAAAAAGTTTGTGCCATCTATCCTTTTATTTGTGAACTTTGCTTTGAAGTGGGTCATTTCAATTTTCAATGCTCAGGCCATAATAATAGCCCTTCTAATCCAATGAGTACTGCAAGTTTGTATTGTGATGACATGATCACTCCTAATCAGCATGATGAACTTACATTATTTTTGGGGTGTGAAGAATTATCAAGAAAAACTTCTTTGGTAGATATGACTGATTTTGATATGAATAGCGTCCGGCATGGTTGTCATTTTTATTGTGTTGATAATTGCCACACAAATATTTACATACAAAATATTATAGGAGATGAGATTTAACCAAAATATGATATGACTAAAATGTGTTTTGATCTTATTAATGAAAAGAATGAATCCTCCAAAGTTTCTTCTATTGTCTCTAATAAGAAACAATGGTATATGGAGAAGCTTCCTTTCAAGCCTCTCCCTCCTAAAGAGAAGAAGATAAAGAAGAAAATGAGGAGTAAAAGGAGGGAGGAAACAGTATTTTCCCCTAAGCATGTTGCTCCTATTATAGTTTTTGATGAGTCTAAACTCGATGATGTTCATATGCGTGTTACCTATAGTAGTGATCATGATTGGGAAAAGCACACTTCATTTGATATTGAAAATCTCTTTGGTACTAATTCTGAAAATGGTGATATTAATAATTGTTGTACTATTAGTGCTATCCATGTTCCTTCCAATGATGATATGTTTAGAAACGAACACACTTTGGAAGATATCTATTTTGTTGAATTTGCTCCCACTATAATTAATAAGAATGACTATGTTTATGTGGGGAGTATTAATTCTTTTATGCATGTGGATCATGATAAGAATGTTTTATGTGATAGTTATATTATTAATTTTATTCATGATGCTACTGAAAGTTATTATGAGAGAGAGAAATATGATTTTGGAAAATAGTCTGCTGTCCAGGGGGATAGCTGCCCCCAGTAGATGTTGTACATCATGCACCTTTGAGATACGTGCTAAGACAGCTTAATAAGGATAGTTGATTAACCCATATGTGATAAAGCTGACACATAACAGCAGCCAGATGGTAACGAGTATGTAGTATGTATATGTGTCCTGTACTAGAAGTTTGCCATGTTCTCTGTTATGATGTATTTTTGTATGGTTCCCATTGGCACTCACCCAACCTTGATGACAAGTTGAGAAATGTGAGCAAAAGTGCGGACGCGATTACCTAAAATCACTTTGCTCCGGAAGACACTAGAAACAAGTTGAGAAAAACAAGTCTGGGTGAATATAATTGGTGTCGCATGTCGATGTGACGGTGCTATAGTATGCAACCCCCATTTTATAGACCACTATTATAGAGATGTAGTGATTTTTTCCTGCCAAAACTAAACAACAATTCAATGTTTCACGAGCATTGGACCAGTTGTCACCGTAAACAAACATACGCACATGAAGCCAATCACTGTCCAGCCTGCACAACACAGTGTCGGGGGACAATAAGCATAAAGTGCTGCCATGTGACCACGTGGTGCAGCTGCTGTCACGATACTTCACTCAGGACTAATCTGTGAGCGCCTTGGATTCTGCATGCATGCGACAAGTCAGAGACGGCCCAACTATGGTACTCTGTGCCACTCCCACCTGCGCTAATTTACTTGCTAACATAGCGTTAACATAGCTTGTACTCCCTCTAGTTTAAAATATAAGATGTTCTAGTTTTGTGAAAAGAGTATATCTAGACTCATTTTAGTGTAGATTCAAGTAGGTTTAGAGTGAACCTATACACTAAAAGAGTCTAGATACACTTCTTTCACAAACTAAAAATATCTTATATTTTAAAACGGAGGGAGTACAACAGCTCACGCTTGGGCACCCGAGATTTATCACGGGTCCATAGTTCATCTAGGTAAGGAAGTACTACCTCCGTTCCATAATAGTATAAGTCTCTTTAGAAAGCTGCTTTAGCTTCCTAAAAAGCTTATATTGTGGATCAGAGGTAGTAATAATTAAGAACTAACCAACGTAAAAAAATATGGTTTGTCTGATGCTCCCTACGTAGCAACAACTAGCAGGCTAGCTTGCTGGTTCATGGGGCGACGGCTACACAAGTTAATATACAACCAAGGATACTCCCGAGTAAGCACTAGTCATGTGTTCACACTTCACAGGCACATGGTTTTTTACATGCTTGTAGTAGCTACTGTTGTCTAGTCCCGTTAGTTTTTTTAAACAGTGAAGAGGTAGTCAACAGATTCCAACCTCACATCCCGATGAAGGGGACCCATAGATAAATGAATGGATTCACACTTAGGCACATATAGCTTACACAAGCTTCCATGCTCTGCACACATGCAACGTCACACGAGAGGGTGCATGCAGACTGACAAGGCCCCGCAGTCCAAGCAAACTCTAATCACCGATTAGTACCACATTGCCGGTAACATAGCAAATGACAGCCAGATGACCGTGCGGATCTCAACACGAATCGTACGGTGTTGGCTAGGGGGAAGCTATCCCCCTTGGCAGCAAATCCACACTCACATGGTTTTATCTATCTCAACAATATTAAGTTTCCCCTCTTTATGTTGAAAGTCTTGAAGTTGAACTTGTTTTGATTTACTATGCTTATTGCTTATTGCTTTGTGCTTTCATGACTTGTTTATTTACAAGATTCCTATGCATAGGAAGTGGGTTAGACTTAAATGTGCTTTGAATTTGGTTCTTGGTACTCTCTTTTACTTCAATTTATATTTCTTATGTGAGCATCTTCTCAAACTATCATGCCTAACTTAAAGACGTTAAAGAAAATTACTTATTGGGAGATAACCCAAAAAATTTAGATGATACTTGGAAGTTATTACTTCTATAATAACCTCTCCTTATCTTTTTTATTTGTTTTTTTTGCCAAGAGTAACCTCTAATGGGAGAGAAGTAATGCTTGGGAAAGTTGCTATCCCGAAATAGATTTTTGTTCTTCACCGTAAAAATTCGTGTAAAATCTCTGTACGTCAGTTTGAGGCATGATTTTTTATACTTCTGCCCCAGGTTGTTATCTAACTTTCGTTAGTTTAACACTTTTTTATTTGAGCAACAGAAGGTCTTCAAAAAAATTCGTTTTTACCTGCTGGTCTGTTTTGACAGATTTCTGCCATTATTTGCATTTGCTTCTTGTTGGTTCCTTTTTGAGTTCTTTTGGAGAATTTAACTTTTTGAGGTAAGTGCTATAGTAGCTTGTGTTTTAATGGAAGTTTTATTGGTGTTGGAACTGAACCCAAATACTTATTATCTTGAGTGCACTAATGTTGCTAATAAAGATTGTGTGAAGTTTTGTATGAAAGAAAATTTTCAGGTGTATGAAAAGAATGATGCAATGAGATGAATAATGGACTAACGCTCAAGCTTGGGGATGCCACGCGTGTCACCCCAAGAAATATACAAGAAGTACAAGCGTCAAAGCTTGGGGATGCCCAAGGCATCCCCTTCTTCATCTATAAAAATCTTAGGTTTCTTCCAAACACTTTATTTTTATTGTTTCATGCACAGTTGTGTTGTTCTTGGAGCGTTTTCTTTTTCGTTTTCGTTTTGGTTTTTTGTTTGCTTGGTTTTCTTAGTTTTATGAATAAATTGGTTGGACCCTCTCTTTTATACATTGGTTTTCAAATAGTTTGGTTTGGATTGGAAAAGAGTAGGAAAGTTCATGCTTAAGTGGTAAAGAGAGCTTATTTTTGACTGTGGCCTATGCTTTGTCATGCCATGCTTGATATTATTTTGGCTTTATGCTTAGTAACCTTTGTTGTACCATGACATGTTATAAACAATTGAGATTGCTTAATGTGCCTTGAAAGGACCATGCGTTGTTTTAGCATATTAAAGCATAGTATTGTGGTATTCTCCTTTGATGCTTTAATTGGGTTGACTTGGCGCATGCTCACACCATGTTATGACTATCCCAAGTCACCATAGCCTTTATGATCCTTTAGTTTTCGACCTGTAATATCACTTTATGCTTTAATCAATGATATTTTGTCGCTCTGCATGATTATGGCCATTATTGCTCTCTTAGTTGGTCGCTCCCAGTCTTTTGCTAGCCTCTGTAATCAAGTATGAGTTCCACTCATGCATCCAACTCCTAAAACCAAGTTATTCCAAAGAGTCCACCATATCTACCTATTATCAATTGCTATTCCAAGTATATTCATGTTTTTATCTACCTTTCGAATTAAACTTGTTATGTGAAAATTAGTGATTAAAGCTCTCACGAACTTGATGGCACACTTTACTTTTCTCGCACTTAATAAATTTGAACCATTGTATCCATCTTTGTTGCGTATATGCTTGCGCTTTATAAGTTGAAATTATTAATACCATGTATCATGGGGAACGCTTTTAACATTTCACTTGTACTTTGTACCCCGTTGATATCATGTTCTTTTGCTTATGGATCCCTGTGGTGTGAAATAAAAGTGGAACTTGTAAGATCATGGAGTTTGTATGTGTGTTAGAGAAACGCCTGGGCCGCTAGCCTAAGCCATGCCTAATCATGGTGGAAACTTGCAGCATCACCATAATGAGCACTCTATGAAGCATCCTCAATAAAAACCTATGAAAATAGCAAATAAAAAAATCTCTGAGATGTTCATTGTCAGCTTGCCTTGTCATTTTGATTATGGGATAGCTCCTGTATCATGTGCAAGGGGTACTCCGTTGGTGGTTCTTTATGATACATATGTACTTACAATGACAAGAGCTTACTTGTAACTAAAGTTGAGTAGCATGAGGTTCGGTCTTCGTAAGTAAGGGGCATGAGATTTCGGTTTATAACTTGTCAAGCATATCCTCTTAGTTTTGTTCACTTTAACCTTAATCACTTCAAGATGCTTATGATAGGGGCAATGAGAGCTGAAAGCTAATAAGTACCATAATTTTTGGAAGCTCTTTATGAGACTTGAATCCCTGCTTCCTTCTGTGAAGGCCTTTCTTTTACTTTTAGGTTGAGTCTCCATCTTCTACCTTTATGCACCTACATTGAGAGCATAGTGCCCATTCTTAGTTTTATGTGCATTGTTCCAAGACTTGTTGATTGATGCATAACTTAATATGTTCTTAAACTACTTGTATCTAGTCACTCTTATGAACTTTGAAGGTGTCCTATGCATTTATGTTTGCTACTCTATGAGGGACAAGCTGAATGCCAATATGCTATGTTTTCTTTATGTGAAACAAACAAACGTCTTGCAAAGCATTGTTATTCATGAATCTTTTGTTTGTGCCTTTTCATGTTACAACATAGTTGCTATGTCTTATTGTTAGAACTATATCTTTCATGCTATGTTGAAGTACTTTGATCCTAGCTATCAATGTTTTAAAAATACTTTGATCAAGTTTATGATGGTGCATGTCACCTCAAAAATTATTCTTTCTTTTTATCACTTACCTACTCGAGGACGAGCATGAGTTAATCTTGGGGATGTTGATACGTTGCAAACGTATCTATAATTTTTGATGTTCCATGCTTGGTTTTTATCTACTTTCTTATGTTTTGTTCCAACTTTGGAGTACTTTTTATACACTTTCTTGGACTAACCTATTAACAAGATGCCACAGTGCCAGTTGCCTATTTTTTGCTGTTTTTGGTTCTAGGAAAGTCAGAAAATGAATATACTCGGAATTGGACCGGACAAAAGCCAAAGTCGTTATTTTTCCGAAAGACTCACGGAGCCAGAAGGAGAGACGAAGGGGACCAACAGGGTGGCCACACCACCCCTTGGCGCGGGTCCCCCTGGCCGGGCCAGGGCATGGTGTGGGCCCCCTGGCCAGCCACCGACCTTGCCCCTTCGCCTATAAAATCCCTCCGACGCAAAAACCCTAAGTCGTCAATCAGAAATCCACGAAAAGTTCCGCAACACCTCCACCCACGAATTTGTAGACACCAAATCCACGTTTTTGCATCCCCCATGGATCCCATCTCCATGGGGATGGGCTCCCAAGAAGCCATGAAGGAAGGGGCTAAGGGGCGGTGCTCCCCTGTGATACCGACGGCGGGGAAGGAGCCCTCCGCGCCGCCTCGTCTTCACCATCTTCACCGCCATCTCCATCGATCTCCACCACCATCTCCATCGCCGTTGCTAATTCCCATGATGATGAGGGAGTAGATCTTCCTCGAGGCTAAGGGTTCTACCGATAGCTATGTGTTCATCTCTCTATGCATGATCATATTGTGATAATGAGCTTTGTAATCAAGTAGATCTATCTTGCTACTCAAGTGCTTTAATGAATCTCTGCTTATCCCCACGTGTGTGAAGTTGACAGTGTGCACACCGTGTGGCACTTTAGCTAAGGTTACACAAATACTTGTTAAGAGTTATATTTGGAGTTGGATGTCTCTATGAAATTGTGGTGCTTGTTGGAACTATCTAGTGCTCAAGGTGACAGTGTGGGGTTATCCAGATGGGAAATTAGAGTGTCCAACCAGAGAGTAGTTCAGAGTAGTATCATAAAGAGATGATATTTATATGAGAGTGTTCACTAGTGAAAGTATGATCCCTAGGCCTTGTTTATAAGCATTGAAACACCTTTTTTCAACTAGACCTGTTACACGTTTGCTTGCTTCCATCTTTATTTCAGATTGCCTTTAGTCTCTTCCTATCTGTCAAGCTCTTTTCTGGCACTGTTACCACTTATACTTATCCATACCACTTGTATTTCACTATCTCTTCGCCGAACTAGTGCACATATATACCTGAAATGTATTGGGTGTGTTGGAGACACAAGAGACTTCTTGTATCTTGATTGCAGGATTGCTTGAGAAGGAATACCTTTGACCACTTCTTCCCTGAGTTCGATAAACCTTTGGTGATCCACTTAAGGGAAACTTGTTGTTGTTCTAAAAACCTCTGCACATGGAGGCCCAACAACTGTCTATAAAAATAGAAGTGCGTAGACAATAACCAGATTTCTTAAAATTCAGAGTGGAATTTTAACTTCAACACACCTTTCAGTGCTCCTTTTCAGCAGCCTTGAGGCTAGCTGGTACGAAACCAATGAGCGCAGAGCCTTGACGGCTACAGTCTCTTCTCGCCTGCCGGTGGCCATCTTTCCCTAATTGGCTTGTGCCGTGCCTAGAAAGCCTCCACCACGTATAACACAAGGGCCATTAGCGATTAGGCCTGCCCAGCACAACACACTACATACACCTTCTTTAAGTAAACATATATAGTAACTAGTACCTACAACAAAATTAGGTATGGCACCTACCAAACCTTGTCAGAATCCTGACGCTGCCCCTGCTCATAGGTATATTACGGATGCATGGTTGGACAAAGGACAAATGAAAATGGACAGATTTTTCACGCATGTCAACAAAAAAGGTAAGGATATAATTTGAAAACTACAAATCGCTGCCGCTGCACAAGGATACTATTATCCATCAATCAGAGGAAAAGGTATAACGGATCTTAAAGCTCTAAATCATGAACTGAAGAACCAAAATAATCTGAAAAACCTAGAAATAAAAATAGATGCAAAGGATCATAGGATTACCTACAACGACCTTTGTCGAGGAGGAACGACCACTATCGAGGAAGAAGGCCATTGATTTGTCCCGCGGAATTTGGTGCATACGACATCAAAGAGGATGTTCGACTCATGGACCACGATGGTGTTTAGGATTAGGAGGAGAAAGCGATCGTGGGTTTTAATGTCGAGCCCTGATACGGTTTAGTCAAACATGTTTCCCCTAACCGGCCCTTGTTGGACCAAAAAAAGTCCCATCGTGTCATTTCCTCCAAAGTGGCACATGAAACGGGCATGTGTTCTTACATGGGTTGGGCGAATCTTGTTTTTGGTGGGCCGAAGGGTTTTTTCCTTTTTTGATATGAAATTCACAAATTTGATTAATTTTGAACTTTGAATTCTAGGCAAATAACTACATATTTGACATGAGTACCTGATAGATAACATGTGACCAAAGTTTGGATAAATTTAGAGAAGGTCGAACAATATGCTAACTTAGAAATAGGTCGTTTAGTCTCACATGAACCATCATTTCTAACCATATGATTTTTTTTGATCATCATTAAATGGCCTAATATTTATTACACATAGTAAGACAAAGAATCTAATATACATGGGATTTTTTTTCCAATTTTTCAATTTCCTTTTAATTTTAAGGGCTTTCTATTTTCGTGCCCTCGGATCCTTAGTTGTGCTCAGTTTTCCCCAGCTCCTTAGTTTTTTCTCAGTTTTCCCCAAGACCTTGTCTGAAACCATCGCAGGTGCTGTAATGGCCGGTTGCCCGACGGTTGACCGTTATCTTATGACTAGTGGGGCCACGTAGAGCCCGCAAAGACACGTCAGACCATCCATCTTTGTTTGACCGTAAGCATCGCTGTATCCCTGACCAAAACGCGAACGAGTGGGGCTTCGGTATATCGAATGACAAGTGGGGCCATGACGCTGATACAAGGGGCAATACACGGGTAGGATTGGATTTTTAAACGGAGCTCTACAGCGATGGCACGGAGGAGGTGGCCTGCGGGGTGCCGAGATGAGAACGACGTCCACAAAGAACTGCATGAGGCGAGACCAGACGCATTAGATAGATATGAACTAGACGCGTTTAACCATGCAAAGAAGAGAAGAAATGGTCGACGACATCGACGACTACCTCAAAACTTTGACTGACCGTGTCGGACACGAACGTGAGCAATGTAGAGAAAACTAGTGTCTCTCCTTCCTGGCGTGTATAGATGGGTGCTAGAAGAGTGTGGTGGCGAAGGGAAAGACCTCGCGGTGGTCTGTGGCGTCCAGCATAGCAGGGCGGCGTCGTCGTGCCCACAGCGGCGTGCATGCATGTTCGGCATTGGCATTAGCATGTACGTTCGGCATTGGCCTCGGCGGTATCTCTGGTGTGTCAGTGATCGAATGAGGGGACGGGATTGAGGGTGCATCCCGACGGTGACCTAGCAGTGGCGGCGAGCATAGCCATTCTGACCATGCCGATATCGGCATCGGCATCGTTTGGAGGCTGTGATGCTCGAATCAAGGTGGGATTTGTTTCTTGTACGCCAAAATGAATTTGAAACAAGTTTCATGTTGAAGGTTAGGTAACGAAAGTTTGTAACTAAAAATTATACTAGCGCCATGGTGAGATTCTTTTTGATAGAGTTATACGGTTGGGCAAACTTTTTTGACACTTTTTAGATATGGTTCCTTGTTGTTATACGTATGGCATCATGTATGGCAAATTTGGGGTCATTTGGAGATGTTCGAAAAAATCACTTTGCTTAAGCGCATGCCGTTTCGTCTCACTGAAACCAGCTTTTCGAACAAGGTGATTTTTCTACCTTCTCTAAATGACCTCAAATTTCATACAACTGATCTTCTATACATAGATAGATAGATTGTTTCGTTTTTACATTTTTTGAACTTTTTATTTCCCTTTATAATACCCAATTTATTTTCAGGTCAAAACCTCGAAAAACAGCATCATGTATGGCATTATTTTCACCCTAAGTTTCAAATTTTGTGAAACTTTCCCTTTTAGATATTCCCTGTTGTTATAGATATGGCATCATGTATGCCAAACTTGGTTAGGTCTCACTGAAACCAGCTTTTGTAACAAGTTAGGTTTTTTCGACCTTCTCAAAAGGGATTTTTTTCTACCTTCTCTAAATGACCTCAAAAATCATACAGACGATCTTCTATACAAAGATAGGTAGATTGTTTCGTTTTTATATTTTTTTGAACTTTTATTTCCCTTTATAATATCCATTTGATTTTCAGGTCAAAACCTCGAAAGTTAACATAAGTAGATGATGAACCCTCCCAAACTTCAAATACAGAGATAGATAGATTGTTTCGTTTATCATTTTTACCGTGAATAGTAATGGCTACAAGAAATCGGTGATGGTTTATCATTTTTTGCGTAAAAAGTAATGGCTACAACAAAACGGTGATGGTTTATCATTTTTTACGTGAAAATTAATGGCTACAAGAAATCGGTGATGGTTTATCATTTTTTTGCGTGAAAAGTAATGGCTACAACAAATCGGTGATGGTTTATCATTTTTTGCGTGAAAATTAATGGCTACAACAAATCGGTGATGGTTTATCATTTTTTGCGTGAAAAGTAATGGCTACAACAAATCGGTGATGGTTTATCATTTTTTGCATGAAAAGTAATGCCTAAAAGAGTTTATAATTTTTAGCGCGTGAAAAATAATACAGAAAACTGCCCTTTAGCATACTTAGAGGGTGGAAGCTAACCGCCGACAGAGATAGAGAGAGGGGCTATCCTGCCCGTTAGATCATACGATCAACGGTCGACGGGCACGATCTGCGTGACATGGGCTAGACCAATCAGGACAATGTTACACGTCTGCGAGAATTTGTGAAGGGAGAGGGCAAAACTGAGTAGTATCAAGAAACCAAGGGCACCTCAGTAGTAAACAGACTAAGGGATTCAAATATGAGATTTAAAAAATGGAAAATGCCTGTTTTGTACAATGAAACCCATCTTGGCCTACCTCAAACTATTTGCAATACAAATATACATGATTGTGAGAATTGTGGCCTCATTTAGACAAAGTATGTTTTGGCGAAAGCTGTTTTGGGAAGGGCTTATTATGGAAAACCGTGCACCTTCATAGCTACTAGGTGATTTGAGAAGTGACAATTTGTGGTAAAACTTGATTTATCTATGATTTGAGAAGTGGCAATTTGTGGTAAAGACTCCATGAGTAAGTGCCACTCTTTTTCGAATTTTTTTGCACATTAAATGACTCATTTAACTAGTTAATCTCATTTGTTGACTCTCTGTTGACCAGCCACTTGAGGGTAAAACTAAGCATATTGCACTAGCCAGTATTAGCACTCAAGGGGAAAACTGAACACACAAAAAATGCTAGTATAAGACTCGAGGGTATACCTGAGTATATCTAAATTTCCAGGGTTAGACTCGAGGACGCGTGTTGCGGTGCAGAAATGGAAGACGTGCAATTGTTGACGCGTAGACGCGGGTCGCGGTGCAGAAGTCGGAGACGTGCAATCGTGGACACGTGTCGCGTTTCAGAAGTCCAAGACGTGCAGACGTGCAACGGTGGACGCGTAGGACGTGGGTCGCATTAACCACCCCTCGCCTTTATAGACGCCTCCTCCCACTATCTCTGTCACTCTCACTCGCTCACGCAACGCCGCCTCTCTCACGTCCCATCATCTTCTACAAAGCAAAAAACCCTCTCCCTCTCCCTCTCCTCTGTCGGCGAGATGGACAAGGAGAATGCCAATCCGATCGTCCACGACGCCGTCGGCTCCAAGCGCGATGCCTCCCTCTTCGACGCCGTCCCCTCAACGGCCGTCCCCGCCGCCGCCGCCGGTGCATCGAGGCTGCTGCCGCCGGTGGCGGTCAGATCCCGCCAGGATGGGACCCCTACGAGGAGGTGCCGTACGTCCCGCCCCTGAACCCCTACGACACCTCCATGGAGGACCCATGGAACGAGGTAACTACAGTTTGCTTCCTTTTTTGTTCCCCATTCCTTTTTGAACCCTATTTTTGCTGGTGTAGATGGATCAGTATTGGGTTAATATTTGCGCCAATTTTATTCCATTTTGTTTTGATCCCTTCTTGATTTCGTTTAAGATTTGGGGTTCGGCGAACCATTGCTGTGTACAAATCTGTTGTGCATGAGCTTTGGTTCGCTAACACCATCCCTGTAGATATATAATCGTGTCCACTCTAACTAAGGCTGCCTCTGTTTTTCCTAACTTTGTTATCATGCACGTTAGTCATCGTTGCAACTCATTCACTCATAGTTTCCGTTTGATATGGATCAGGTGTCTGGCAGCGACGTCGGTAGCAACGACGAGCACCATGACTCCAAGACTTGCCAGGTGCTGCGGAGGCTGCAGGTCAGCCAGTACATCTCCTACTTCGCCAAGGGTGTCTACATGTGCCCCTTCTGCACTAGGAGACTCGGCGGCACTGACTTCAACTGCCTCCTCACACATGCTGAGAACATCGGCAACACCTTTCCCAAGGTCGGCACGACGGTGAACGCCTACTCCTTCCGCGCCAAGCACAAGGCGCTTGGCATGCACCTCCGCAGCTTCCAGCGGGTGGAGATCTTCGTCGGGCGCATGCCTCTGCTCAAGCCCAAGGCTCCCAAGGGGAGCAACAAGTGGATGCAGAGGCAGATGGGGTAGGCGGAGTCCTGGACGTGTGCTGCTGTTGCTTCCTATTTTGTTGTTAGCTAGGGATCCCTTGTTGTTATGTTGTTAGTATGATGGTGCTGTGAAGAACCTCGAACCTGTTACTATGTCTGGCTGCTGTATGCACCTTATTATCTAGGGAGGGATCCCTATTCTACTATATCACTGTGTGAATTTATCGTACATTACCCTGTAGATTTGCTTCTAGATTTAACTACATACATATGGACCAGATGGAGTACTAGATTTGCTGCCATATTGGGCAAACAACAAGGGCCAAAAGGCACAAATAATTGAAGAAAGACAGAAATGCAAGCTTCTCTAGATTTGATACTAATTAGGTGAAAAAAGACAAAGAGAAGGAGGGGGAAAAGGTACTCTTAAAAGGAAAAATGCCAATTTGGGCCGAGAGAGACAAAACCCAGCTCCTGCTCACGTGCAACCAAACGCGGTCTCGTCCTGTCCCACGCGGTCCCTTTCTACCAGCCCCACGCGACGCGGCCCCACACGTCAGCACGGAACGGTCAACTAAATGGGAATCCTGCCGTCTGAGCTCCTTCTGCAGGTTTCAAACAAGGACTTGGGGAAAACTGAGGAAAAACTAAGGAGCTGGGGAAAACTGGGTACAACTAAGGACCTAAGGGCACGGAAATAGAAAACCCTAATTTTAAATGCCCCGGTCAAAGTTAGGTCAAAACTGCGTCGAACACCGTGTAGCCATATGGATAAACATAGCTAACCTAGCAATAGATCCATGAGTAAACATATGTTGTGCACCTAACAATGATTTTTGCCAAAAAAATTGAGATGCCTATCATGTAAATGTAGTTCATTTTTGACATATTTTGACCAATTTAACCATAGTTTGACTTGAGGTAGAATTTGAACAAACTAGCAAGCCAAAGTGGTTATGTTCCCACCAGATGACCCCATGTACCTGACCATCTTGGTGGAAGACACAATTCTATTGGAAATTTTGTACTTCCTTCACAAAATCTAGTTGAATTTGTAATGTTAAAGTAAAAATGGTATTGACAATCATAATTGGCCAAACTACCTAAAATAAGAAATGTGTGCCATCCCAGGACACACCTACCTGCCAAATTTGAGGCCATTCTGCCAAAGTTTCCGTAGTATTTGGCCACCTCATAGGTAATTTGGGTAGTGAGCGATGAACCTCACACTTGAAACCAAGTGTGTGAGAGCAACTTACACTCTTATTCCAAAAATTCAAGGTTTATTCTTTTTGTGTAAACTGGGTACAATCTAAGACACATGGGTAAGTTTTTCCAATTTTTCAATTTTTTTTAATTTTAAAATGCCCTGGTCAAAGTTAGATTAAAACTGCGCCGAACACCGTGTAGACATATGGATAAACATAGCTGAGGTAGCAATAGATCCATGATTAAACCATATCTTGTGCACCTAAAAATGATTTCTGCCAAAATATTTGAGATGCATGTCATGTAGATGTAGTTCAATTTTTACATATTTTGACCAATTTGACGACAGTTTGACTTGAGGTAGAATTGAACAAATTAGCAAGCTACAATGCATAAAGAGGTTATGTTCCCACCAGATGACCCCATCTACCTGACCATCTTGGTGGAAGACACATTTTTATTGGAAATTTTGTACTTTCTTCACCAAATCTAGTTAAATTTGGAATGTTAAAATAAAAAATGATATTTAAAATCATAATTGGTCAAATAACACAAAAAGAAGAAATGGGTGATATCCCAAGACACACCTATCTGCCAAATTTGAGGCCATTCTGCCAAAGTTTGCCTAGGAGTTGGTCATCTTATAGGTAATTTGGATAGTGAGCCATGAACCTCACACTTGAAACCAAGTGTGCGAGAGTAACTTGCATTTTTATTCTACAAACTCATGGTTTATTATTTTTTGTGTAAACTAGGGTACAATCTGAGACATATGGGAAAGTTTTTCCAATTTTCCATTTTTTTTGAATTTTAAATGCCTTGGTCAAAGTTAGGTCAAAACTGCGTCGAACACCGTATAGGCATTATGAAGTGTAAGCTCTATTTCAAAATCCTACAAATGTTCAAATTATATGCTCCATGACCATGCCAACAACATATGAAAATATTGTATCAAAATAATTAAATTAGGTTGGTCAAAATTCAAATTTGATTTGGAGGTAATTTAGTAGATTCAAATTTCTACATGCACTAGGTGTGGAATATGAGAAAACTTTAAGCATGAAAAATGTAGCCAATAGAGTCCTACATATACTGGTGAAAACCCAATGCAATTTAGACCAACAGAACACTTTAATTTGAAATATGATTTTTTTGCAAACAAAGTGTCAAAACTACTTTTTGTTGTTGGCTTACTGAATTTTCAAAATAGTACATACATAAAGTTTTTAATCTGAAAAAACATTATATATGAAAAATGTGGCCCATATAATACTCCAAGAAGTGGTGAAAATTTCATGCCATTCGGGCCAACGCATCTACTTAATTAAAACTCTAATTTTTCTCCAAACAAAATGTCAAAACTACTTGTTTGTTTTGGCTTACTGAATTTTAAAAATCCTACATACAAAAAGTTGTGAATATGAAAAAAAAACATGAATAATGTGGCTCATACACTCTTCGAAGCACGGGTCATAACCTCAAGCAAATCCGACCTAAACTCCTCCTGAATTCAAATACACTTCACATTACTGATAGAACTACTTGTTTCATATTCAAAAATCTACATACAGAAAATTTTGAATCTCAACAAAATTAATATATGAACAAATGGGCCACTGGACTATGTGATCCAATGGTGAATACCTTATCCATTTTTACTAACATGTTTTATAATGTAAAAATCTGAATTTATTGTTTCAAATTTAAAAAAAAACCTATGAACGAATTACACAAAACCATAAACTTCCTACCACATTACTCCCCTCTTTATTGCAACCAAAATTACAAATTATAGGTAATGTTAAAAGAATAACAAATTTTAAAAAAGAAAGAAAGGGGAGACAGCCCAGCCAGGCCACCTACCCGGCCGAGCTACCTATGACCCAACTGGGTCTCTTTCATCCCATTGCGTCCCCACAGAGTATGAGCTCACCCGGGTGTGACAAGTGGGAGTTTAGTCCTACCTCGCCAACTGGAGAGGATGGAGACCAGCTTATATAGCGTAGCGTTCGAATGGTATCAATAGCCTCTCATTTTATACTACTAGCGATTGTTCACGGATATTTGACTGCCCTGTGGGGCCTACTAGCAGGACCACGAACCTACATCCTGGCCAAATATTTGGTTTCTAGTCGTACAGGACGTGGGCTCAAAAAATATCCTACTAGTGGGAGGGCTTTTTCCCTTCCTTTTTTACCTATCATTTTCCTTATATTTAAGGATCTATTCAGACGTTATTTGTACCAGATGGGCTGACATAATGCATATAAACTATCTACTACACTTCAAGTCAATTTAATATTTTAGATGTTAAAACAACATGGCCAAATCTACACACTTGCAAATAATCAAACCAATTTTCTTTACATTATGTACAATAGATTTTCAAAATTAGCAACATTACTGCAATGTGATATACATTCCCAAACCATCCAAATTAGAAATGGCACAATGAAAAACATTTTACTAAGTGATAGAACAACTATCATGCCACATCAATGAAAGGGAAATAATAAACAAACAAATAACTGAGGTACTGACTTAGATATTACCATATGTACATTATTACCTGAAGGTTAACTTAGTAGTATTATGGGAACATCACCATAATTAAAAAGAGACATCACATAACCAAAATAATCAGGTTCTCCAATATTTCTACCTAGTTATACAGTTCAACATATTAACCAGAAACATCATCAGGATGATGTACCATAGCATCTACCATCTACCTAATGGCAATTAACTGACAACTTATGATCTTGACATTCACTCCTTCGTCTCTTCATCCTCCGACTCGACATACTCAAACTCATCTGGTTCGAGCACCCTCAACATGGCTTCATGCTTGCCCCGATCACGCAAGTCATCCCTGAAGTACTGGTCACGCAAACGTACTCGAGTGGCAACCTCACGAACATGTTGGATAAGCCCCATCCTCAAGCCTCCATGTGGATTATTGTGGTGGAATGGGCATCTGTAGAACTCAGTTCTAAATGGCAGGTAGGCAAAATTTCCCTGAAGCCTCAGTTTCTTCTCTTCTTTCTTCACAAAGGACTTGTAGGTCCATGCCTTCACATCAAATTCAGACCCAAAAAAGTACTGCACACACAATACAAGAACAAATCAGTTAGTCCTTCCAATTAGCTACAAGAGCTACTATATTTTGTACATGTTTAAATGCACTTAAACTGTACATAGCTGGAAGAACAAACCTCCTCATCGGACACCAGGTAGTCTACATCAAAGCCAGCAGCAGGGTTTGGTGCCTGCCACACCACATTAAAACATTAACTATTGTAAGCATTCAATATAGGTAAATGAACTACACCTGACAAATTAATAGCACAAAATTATGGTTCACAAATCTGATCACTAGAATAACAGTGATTAACTAGTAATTATGCTAGATGTCAATAAATTACAAGGATTATGCAATTGTGTTACATATACATAAAATACAAGAATATGCAACATTTATTCTATCATACATATAATCTCATCTTCCATTACTACAACTTGCCAACATCATTGCTACAATTCCTACATCTCATTATGGCAACAACACTACTATATGATCCAAATAAGAAAGATTTCACAAGGGGCAACATTAACCAATATGATTAACTACTGCATGAAATATATTTATGCTAGATGTCAATAAATAGCAAGGATTATGCACTTATGTCACATAAAAATAAATTACAACAATTATGCATTCTTTCTCCTATCATACATATGATCCAATCTTCCATTACTAAAACATGGCAACATCACTGCTAGAATCCAGAATAAGCAAAGTTGCATTCAGTTTCTTAGAGCATGTATATCTCGAATAAGGAAAACTGAATTGAAAGTCTGGCATACAACTAGAATATAGTAACTGTGTAATCAACCAATTTCTTAGAGCATGTATATCTAGGAATTTTTAGACCATGATGTATACACATGCTATATATTTAGTCTATAACAATTCTTATCAAATGCAAGAAGCAAACCATGAACCAAATAATAAAAAATTTACTGTTTGTTTATGCAAGGTTCAAAGCTAGGCTGCAACTTCTACAAAGAAAGCTAGGCCACTTACTGGAGAAACCTAACACTTAGCATTCATCTCAAACATACTGGTACACTACACATCAATCTTAGGCACAACTCAGATGAGCAATAAGCAAAGCTGCATTCAGTTCCATGGTTTCAACCACAATAGAGAAGTTGTTGCACCTCCACATTATTAAATTGTTGAATCCATAATTACTTAGTGATTTATAGCTGGGAACAACATAACAGGTCTACTTACGCATGTAAGAATTGCTCAACCAACAACACATAGCCACCGAATTAAATTCTACTAGTAGTACTAGAGGCTACATATTGACAAATCAATAGCAAAGATGCACCACCAACACCTCCTATTTACTAGACACTGCCACTAAGCGAATGTAACAAATAATCACCACGCCTATCGCAGCTAAGCAGAACTTGTCTAAGAATTGCTCATACAAGTACAGAAAAAAACTACAATAAAACAATATAGGAAGCATTGTGTAAATTCGGAGTTAAACATCAAAATAATCCAATGCACTAAAGTATTTCCTAGGGCTAGATACACAATGCACCAAAGAATTTTCGTTCAAAGATATCAATCCCTAAAAAATATAGCTCAATCTACACATACAAGCTTCCACCCAAAGAATCTACAGGGAAAAAATGGAAATTAGAAGAAAACATCTCTTACCTGCATCACAACAACCTCCTGAGCCTATACCGGCACCACATCCTCCACACCGCTGACATGCACGTCCAGATCCAAACCTTCCGCCTCGCCAAGCTGCGCATCCACCATGTCCTCCTCTGCCAGCGCTGCATCAACCAAATGGGCCAAAGTGGCCATACCACCACCGCCACCGCCATGGCCCTTGACCACCTCCACCGCATCTGGGTGGGTCATAGATCTCATCCCCACCCTTGCAGAACCGCCTGCATCGCCTCTGGAGCCTACTCCCGACATCACCGGCGTCGAAATCACATGGAGGAGAACAGCTCACAGGCCTTAGGCGGAGGAGATGGGAGAGCTAGGGTTTTCTCGCTCTTCACTCCTTTCCCTATCAGGTGAGGCAAAAGGGGGAAATGGTGGGGATCTGGCCATGCGGAGCATCCGAGAGGGCTCTTATACGTCGCATCGATTCATTTCAGCTCATGTCACCGACACACATGACGCCCACCGTACAAAATATGCGTAAAGTATCTAGTACAAACGGTCGCAGGCCTGTACGGGCCTAGATGGGCTCTACGTATCTCTCTGAAGTCAAAAAATTACGACCTTGCCATCGGTAATGAACCGGTATGGGACAATTTCCACCGTTCGAGCCAGGGCGGAGCACCGGAGCAGAAGTGATTCAAGTATGCACACACAATATATCATGCATGTCTCATCTTCTCTCTACAACTTTTTCATAACTGGGTCTATTTTTTCTCTCCATTTCACACTTAGGATCTAATTCTTAACTTGAAACTTCTGTATATTTTAAACCATGAGTTCAATTTAAAAATCGTTTGACTATTTAGGTGCCTAGCAAAAAAGAGCTTCCAAACAATACCAAGATTAAATATATTTAACAATATTTGAAATCCGACATTTGAAACCTAATGAAACTATGAAAAAATTATGAAACATGATGAAAATACTTTCTAGAACAATTTGTGCCACTACATTTGAAACTTGGTTCATCAAAGCTAAAAAAATATTAACAATTGACTTAGAGTTCAAACAATAAAATCCGTTGATGAAAAACAAGATAAGAATTTTTTTATTAGGTTTCATTGTCGATCATAATGTTTCATTATGTCTCGGAATTTAGGTTTCAAATTTTTAATTTTGGGCTTTAAAAAAATATTTATACCAAGTTCATTTGAAAAGAAAGTTGCATCAACATTCATTTTATACTATCGTGGATCAGGCTAACTCCATTTTATTGCTTTAGGAATAGGAAGACAAAGAAGATGTATTTGAAGGGACTATTATCAATACAATTTATAAAGTAGTAAAATCCTACTAACTTGATGGGTTCGTAGCATGGAAAACAAAAAAATTCTACCGCAAGAACGAACAAAACCCAGATCTAATCTAGATAAAAGCCAAGATCTAATCTATTAGACATATGCAACGAGATAGATCTGTACTAATCCTTGTAGATCCGAAAGCGTTACGAGATTAGATCTCGTGGTTGATGTAGTCGATCACTTGCCGATCTCAAGATCGAGTGGACGATCCTTCCGGCGCCGCGTTCCGGCAGCGCTTCCGCAATCGGTCACACGTGCAGAGTCGAAGCAGACCTTCCTCTCCTCGTTCCAGCGAGCAGCGGAGGTAGTAGATCCACGGAATCCCAGCAACACGACGGCGTAGTGGTGGTGGTGGAGTAGAGAATTCTGCAGGGCTTCGCCTAAGCCTGAGCAGAAGAGAAGAGGAGGAGAGAGGCGGCTAGGGTTTGGAGTGGTGGAGGGGGCCAGGGGGTGGCGCCTCCACCCCTCTATTTAAAGGAGGGAGGGCACCATGGGAGGGGGAGTCCTAGTAGGACTCCCCTCCCTCCTTGGCCGGCAGATTGGGGAGGGGGGAGGAGTCCTCCTCCCCCACGACTCCTTGTCTTGCCCCACAAGGACTCCTTTGATCCTTTCTTGGTTTTCAAGCAAACTCCAAGAAATCTTCCAGAATATTTCGAAACCTTCTAGAAACCCCATACAAATACTCCAGAACATTTCCTAACTCAGAAAATGATCCCCAATATATGAATCTTATTCTCCGGACAATTCCGGATCTCCTCGTGATGTCCCGGATCCAATCCGAGACTCCGAACAACATTCGGTCTCCAACGCACATTCCATATCTACTTAAAACAACTTCGAACCTTAAGTGTGTCACCCTACGGTTCGTGAATATGTAGACATGATGAAGACACCTCTCCGATCAATAACCATCAGCGGGATCTGGAGATCCATAACGGCTCCCACATACTCACGATGACTTCGTGATCGATAGAACCATTAACATACGAAACCAATTCCCTTTGTCTCGCGATACTATACTTATCTGAGGTTTGATCGTCGGTATCTCCATACCTAATTCTACCTCGTTACTGATAAGTACTCTTTACTCGTTCCATGTTATGTCATCCCTTGTGACCCAGTCACATGCTTGCAAGCTAACTAGATGACATTCCACCGAGGAGGCCCAGAGCATATCTATCCGTCATATGGATGGACAAATCCCAATCTTGGTCCATGCGCTTCAACACATACTTTCAGAATACCCAATGACACCTTTATAACCACCCAGTTACGAAGCGGCGTTTGATGTCATCAAAGTACCCATACGGTGACGGTGATTAACACAACCTCATGGTCGAAGGATTAGGTTACTATGCATTTAAAAGCTTATAGCAATACGAACTTAATGACTTGATCTTATGCTACGATTACTATGGGTGTGTGTCCATCACATCATTCTCCTAATGATATAACCTTGTTATTAATCACATCCTAATGTCCATGATCAGGAAACCATGATCATCAATTAATCAACAAGCTAGTTCAACAAGAGGCTTACTAGGGACTCTTTTATGTTTACAAAACACACATGTATTAGTGTTTCCTAATAATACAATTATAGCATGGGATGTAAACATTCATCATAAACACAAAGATATAATAATAACCACTTTTATTATTGCCTCTTGGGCATATCTCCAACAGTCTCCCACTTGCACTAGAGTCAATAATCTAGATTACATGGTAATATACCTAACACCCATGGCGTTCTGGTGTTGGTCATGCTTTGCCCTAGGGAGAGGTTTAGTCAACGGATCTGTCACATTCAGATCAGTGTGTACTTTGCAAATCTTTATGTCACCATCTCGGACATACTCGCGAATAGCATGGAAACGTAGCTTGATGTGCTTCAGCTTGCTATGTGACCTTGACTCCTGTGCATTAGCTACGGCACCTGTGTTGTCACAGTAGATGGCCATCAGGTCCAATGCACTGGGAACCACACCAAGTTTAGTAATGAATTCCTTCATCCATATGGCTTCTTGTGCAGCCTCCGAAGCTGCTATGTATTCCGATTCAGTTGAAGATTTCGCCACAACGCTTTGCTTGGCACTCCTCCAGCTCACTGCAGCACCATTCAAAATAAATATGTATCCCGACTGTGACTTCGATTCATCCGGATCGGTGTT
This sequence comes from Avena eriantha, assembly GCA_910589775.1. Lineage (NCBI taxonomy): Eukaryota > Viridiplantae > Streptophyta > Magnoliopsida > Poales > Poaceae > Avena > Avena eriantha. The sequence goes on along the minus strand of OU342746.1, from coordinate 227,998,546 downwards.
CCAACTAGCATCGGTGTAACCGTTTACAACAAGCTATTCATCACCTCCATAAGAAAGAACCATATCCTTAGTCCTCTTTAGGTACTTTAGGATATTCTTGACCGCTGTCCAGTGCTCCATTCCAGGATCACTTTGATATCTGCTAGTCAAACTAACAGCATGTGCTATATCCGGTCTTGTACACAGCATGGCATACATCATAGAACCTATGGCCGAGGCATAGGGAATTTTATTCATTTTCTCTCTATCTTCTGCCGTAGCTGGACTTTGAGTCTTACTCAAGGTCTTACCTGACAACATGGGCACGAACCCTTTCTTGCTCTCTTCCATTCTAAACTTCTTTAGAACTTTTTCTAAGTATGTACTTTGTGAAAGCGCTATTAGGCATCTTGATCTATCTCTATAAATCTTGATGCCTAGAATATATGCCGCTTCGCTAAGATCCTTCATTGAAAAACTATTATTCAAATAGGCTTTGACGCTATTAAGAAGTTCTATATCATTCCCAATCAACAATATGTCATCTACATATAGTACTAGGAATGCTACATAGCTCCCACTCACTTTCTTGTAAATACAAGCTTCTCCATAAGTTTGTATAAACCCAAAGTTTTTGATTACTTTATCAAAACATTGATTCCAACTCTGGGATGCTTGCTTCAGTCCATAAATGGAGCGCTGAAGTTTGCATACCTTGTCAGCATCTTTAGGATCGGCAAAACCCTTGGGTTGTACCATATCAACTCTTCCTCAATGTCACCATTAAGGAACGCCGTTTTGACATCCATCTGCCAAATCTCATAATCGAAGTGCAGCAATTGCTAACAAAATCCTCACAGACTTTAGCTTCGCTACTGGTGAGAATGTCTCATCATAGTCAACTCCTTGAATTTTTCGGAACCCTTCCGCGACAAGTTGAGCTTTATAGACGGTAACATTACCATCAGTATCTGTTTTTCTCTTGAAAATCCATTTGTTCTCGACAGCCTTACGGCCATCCAGTAATTCCACCAAAGTCCACACTTGGTTTTCGTACATGGATCCCATTTCGGATTTCATGGCTTCTAGCCATTTGTCAGAATCTAGGCTCACCATAGCTTCTTCATACGTCGCAGGGTCATCAACGTTGTCCACCAACATGACGTTCAAGGCAGAGTCATACCAATCAGGATTGGTATGAATCCTCGTTGACCTGCGAGGTTCAGCAGCAACTTCGTTTAAAGTTTCATGATCATTATCATTAGCTTCGTCTCCAATTGGTGCAGGCGGCACAAAAACATCTTCCGGTGCTGCGCTACTCTCAAATCCGAGAGAAGGTTCAATAAACTCATCGAGTTCTACTTTCCTTCCAGTCACTTCCTTCGAGAGAAACTCCTTCTCAAGAAAGGATCCATTCTTGGCAACGGAAACTTTGCCTTCGGATCTATGATAGAAGGTGTCCCCAATTGTTTCTTTAGGGTATCCTATGAAGACGCATTTCTCCGCTTTGGGTTCAAGCTTATCAGGTTGTAACTTCTTTACATATGCTTCGCAACCCCAAACTTTAAGGAACGACAACTTAGGTTTCTTACCAAACCACAATTCGTACGGTGTCGTTTCAACGAATTTAGATGGTGCCCTATTTAAAGTGAATGCAGCTGTGTCTAATGCATAGCCCCAAAACGATAGCGGTAAATCTGTAAGAGACATCATAGACCGAACCATATCTAAGAGAGTTCGATTACGATGTTCGGACACACCATTACGCTGTGGTGTTCCCGGCGGTGTCAACTGCGAAAGTATTCCACATTTCTTTAAATGCATGCCAAACTCATAACTTAGATATTCACCTCCGCGGTCAGAACGCAGAAATTTAATCTTCTTGTTACGATGATTTTCCACTTCACTTTGAAATTTCTTAAACTTCTCGAAAGTTTCGGACTTATGTTTCATAAAGTAGACATACCCATATCTACTTAAGTCATCCGTGAAAGTTGTTTGGCGGCCTGCGTAGGCATGTCTTTCTCAAGACCAATCCATCGGATGTGTGTTTACTAACGCCAACTCAAGAGTGGTGCTACCAAGCAGCATCAATAACAACCAGAACATCAAGAACAATAGATAAATAGATAACAGCCAAGATAATTTATCGGTACCATAGGACACACATACATACAGATAGTACGGTACCATAGAAGTATCATACACCACGCATATATGGATCAACTAGATCAACAATGAATGATACTACATATAATAACTGGACCCATTCACTCATTCTCATCCTTGTGACGATCCTCCTCATGGATTGTGGCTGCTCAAGGAACCGACTGACCACCTCATAGCATGAGTAGTTGAGACCACCACCATGTATTACTTTGCACTAAGCTTCTTAAACAACAAGAATTAGCCTATCTTCAGGCTATGAGCTATGGAAAATTCGGACCATCCATGATCGAGGATGGCTTTGCCATGGACATCCTTGATCTTCATGTCCCTATTGCACCCTATGGTGGTATTGATAGTGATCTTCCCTAGCATCGACCCCATACATATCCTAGAGACCACTGGGATAGGAAGCATCACTATCCCAGGTGCCATCGGCATCTTGCATAAGTGTGTTGGGGACACCTCCCATGGAAGTGGCCAACATCCTCCTGCTCTCTTGTTGGAGCCCTCTTAATCGGGGACCTCCATAGGGATTTGTAGCTACAAAGCCTACAAAATTGCAATGGTGAGTCAATGCAACATAAAGAACATAAGAACACCAGGCACACACATTTAATAAATATGGTGATGCATGAACCATAGGAAATGCACATACGATTGGTTTTACACACATTATGGTCCCATAACACCGGCTCAATCATGAACGTGTGTTGCATTTTCATCATATGCTCATATAAACAAAGAATAAAAAAGCATGTGCCTCAAGCAAAAAACACACAATGCAAAGAGATGGCTCTACCGTACTAAGAGAAATGCACAAGAAATATTAATGTACAATGCACAAGATATGATAGGACCACCCCTACATTAATATAGTGCCACATTCTAATCATTGGAAAGGTATAACATTAAAGCAATTGCAATGAACAAAAATACTAGATTGCCTCATACAGAAGTAGCAGAAACAATGAAAACAAATGACTCCATAGTACCAAGAGCAATGCACAAGCGATGTGCATTGCTTATCACACGGTACTAGATAGTCATTCCTTCCATTAAATAGTGTCACAGATTTAATCACCGGTAGAGGAAAGAACATAATGAGATTATTGTGGCCTCACAGCAGTGACTCAACATACCATTGCATGTTGTAGTACACAAGTCGTTGAAATAATACTCCCGGAACACCATTCCACGAATATTACAACCCTTAGAGTGGTACAAAAAAAACTTTGTAGGTCTAACACATGATTATTATTACAAACCAAAAATAGTGTTCACAACGAGGTCCTCCTAACTTGAGGATATCTGATCAACTTAACTTAGTGCGGTTACAACTGAACAACGATAAGAAGCAAACTAATTTACACATTGGAAGATCAACAACTTATTTATCAAGGTTTGATGTTGTTCGACTCAACCGAGATTCTACAACTACTAGTAACTACTCTGACTCCTCCTCTCCAGATCCATATAGCAGATAATGTATTCTACGCCCTTAGATCCTCTAGAGAGATCTAGCTCCTTATAGAAGACATCATCATTACCTTCAGTAGCATTTAGAGCAGCTTCCTATGCTCTTTAGAGTATAAGTAGGGGATCAAAGGAAAGGGTGAGTAATTGTGTTAGCCAACAAGTTCATTATGTATTGTGGGTAGTTTCATGCACTAGATATAGCCATAGACCATACATCATAGGCTTAATGCAGTTTTCGTAAACATTTCTCCAAAAGTTTTATTTTATTATGAAAACAATGTATGTCATCCTTCACAGGTTCACTAGAGCTTCATGGAACTCCTTTCCTGCAACATTCGTAGTTCCATCCTGGAACAAGGAGTAATATGTCACAATTTTGTATACTCTGCAGAGGTGTGTTTCTTTACCCATAAGAGATCAAATCCTTGTTACACAACCGAGCGTACCTTCCCGTACACACACTCTCTAGTGTGGGGACCAGTCGATGATCCAAGCCAATCACCGCCCTTCTCCGCGACCCTACATGCCCACCCTTTTCTACAAGTAGATCTACCCCTAGTAGTCCTCCTTCGGGAAGACATACCTCTAGTGGCCCCTTATAGACCATCATAAACACCAATACCATGGAACATTATGAGGTTCCATCCATTTGCATGTAGTCCCGCATACATATAGCTTATGGTACGGTCATCCATGAGCATGCGAAAGAAAGAAGATCCAGCTAACTTTCCTATCCTATTTCGGATCTTATGGTAATGCGTAATACACTACGCTAGAATCACTAGAGATATAGGTTATTAAGTCCTAGTTGATATATTACCATGCAAATGGAACCTCCACAAACCACATACCATACCATATCATGGTTCCATTGCTAGCCATACTAGATTACCACCACTCAGGCCGATAGTCAATAAGTCATATTATGAAAATAATATTTTTTTTGTCTCTTTTTCTTCAAAAATGCAGATGATATGAATTATAGATTGCAAATACTTGATAAAACATCATAAAAGGACATGAGGAAGTGATGAACTTGCCTTGAGACTGAGAGGTAATGAAGTAAGACACTTCGACTTGCCCCTCGACTTCTGTTTCTACAAATTTAGCATCATTGCTTGGTAAGGACAATGATTAAAGAAGAAAATAATGTATTTATGCATAATAATATCATGTAATGCCTAATTTTGAGTTAGTACACCTCTTTGTGTGTTTTACCCAATCTTTCAATATTTATAGATATTTTCTTAATTATAAGTGATCAAAAGTATGTAAAAGTAATTTAAATATAATCATTAATTTTCTATATTAGAATAAATTGTGAATAGTTTTGAAAATTTAAATAGAATTTATAAATATTAAAATAAATTAATTTCTTATATTTTTGTAAAAATGGACTTAAATAATACATTTTATAACCTTTATTTTTATTAATTCTAGTTTTTCTTAGAAATTCATATTTCGTATTTTTCTAGGATAATACAGTATTTTTCATATTCAAAAGTGTTTTTATTAATTTTTAGGATTGTTCCTTATTTTTTAGGACTTGTTTTCAATAGATAAATACTTTTAATTTCATTTTCCTTATTTTAATTTAGAAAAGGCCCTGGGCCCACCGGTTAGCCTGGCCTACTAGTTTGGCCTGGTCCAACTATCCCAGTGGACTCGGTCGATTGACCCACCCATCACACTCGCACTAGCCTGATCGCAAGCTCCCCTCTCTCCTCTCTCACGACACTAGGGCTCCGCCACCGCCGCTCGATTTCGACAAGCCTCGGCCTCCTCAGTCTCCACCACCAGGCTTAATAGATGCTCCCCTTATTGCTCTACAATCTAGTCCATGTGGATTTGAGATTGTGCCCCTCCTAAGACCAGATGCTTTACCTTGATTGGGTTCTAGGGTTTCAGCATTCGCGTTTCCACTACTCGCTGGTGACCCTGCGATGTCCTCTGATGTGATGGTGATGTGATGTTGCTATTGTGATGCATATTTTCTTCCTCCTTACCTCGTCGATGTTACGGTGCTACAAGTGTGACTTGGTGTGGGTCATGTGTCATGATGCTCCCCGTGCCGTAGTTGTTGTTGTCAGCCTCCTTTGCTTCCTCTTCGTCAGGACTAAGTGAGGACTCCGAGTAAGTTCTACTGCTTCTTATTCTCCTATTCCATGCTATCTTCTTCTCTGGTTCCTAGTACTAGCCCAAGGCATTCATCTAAGCATGATTTGCTTCAATGTTAACTTATAGGGTTCCTAGATTGATTGGGTTCCTCTAGTTACTATTCTAGGTTCTAGTATCCTTGCCTTGTGGAACTGCTTGCTCTAGGGTTGTGAACATGTGTTCATGTTCAGCTACTGGTTTGAACTTGATATTTGTGTGATGATTTGAATTCTAATCATATTATTGAATCCATGTAGTGACCATCTTACTAATCATGATTTATTTGATTACTTGTACTCTAAACTAACGATTGGCTTCATTGACTGTTACTAAACCTGTTACTGTCAAATTTGGAAGTGAACATGTAAAATGTGGTGTTCATTTTTTGATGTTAGATTAATAACTTGGATTGCTCTACTTTGTACCAATACTGATAGTGCAAGTTAGTTTCTGAACTTTGATTACTAGGGTTTCTACTAGGAAAATGATATGATCATATTTTGTGCTTACTAGGCGATGATCTATAAACACTATAAGAAATGTTTCCATCCACAATATTTTGGCCTGTCGGTCATTGTAAAAGGCAGTCTTTTGCAATGATTTTGTTCGCTCGATCGTGGCTGATGGAAAACTTTTTTTCCATTTTCACGATCTTCTACTATGACGAAACCGCTACAAACATGGAGGGAACTTGACTGGCCCGTGGCAGAAGTAAGATTTTCAGTTCCTCGCTCACTATTGACTGACCGAAATATTTTTACGTGTGTGGGTCCTAGATGTCAGTGTCTCTGGCAGACCGTACTTTTCGGTCACACCTCCCTGATTTAAACTCGATAATATTGCTCGATGCATCCGTCGTTTAGTCAGGCTCTTGAGTTCCCTATGTCAGTATCTCATTAGAAGAATCGTGTATAGGATGTAATTTTTTCCTTCACTCGTGCTACCCTATTCTGAACATGATAGCGATGCTCGATGTATCTGCTGTTTATTCAGGCTACTGGATCTCATATGTCAGCCTCTCATTAGAAGAAACGTGTGTATGATGGAATTTTTTCCTCGCTCGCACCTCCTGGATTTGAAATCGATCCCGGATTTGAAATCGATAGTGTTTCTTGATGCATCAATTGTTTAGTCATGCTAGTGGGTCACCATGTCAGTCACACATTAGAAGAAATGTATGTATGATGAATTTTTTCTTCGCTCGCGCTTCCCTGATTCAAACTTGATAATGTTTCTCGATGCATCTGTCATTTGGTCAGGCTGCTCGGTCCCACATGTCAGACTCTCATTAGAAGAATCATGTGTATTATGATGGAATTTTTTCTTCGCTCGATGCATCAGCCGTTTGGTTTGGCAGCTAGGTCCCCATGTCATCCCTCTGTATAGGAATTGTGTGTATATTGTACATGTTTTGGTCGTGTTTGCCGTTTTGATCTTGGAAATATTGTCTCTCTATACAAGAAACGTGTCTATGTTGGACTTTTTCTATTGGCTACGTTTGTTTCTTTGACCTTCTTAACATATCTTGATGTAGCCATCTATGGTCTGGCAGGCGGGTCCCTGATGTCAGCCTCCTCTATACAAGTACTTTAATTGTTATTTTTTTCAAACTCGTCTGTTAAACTTGAGGGATGCTATAGTCTGGTGGATCCGTGATGTCAGCCTCTCTATAAAACAATATATTGCTAATAAAAAATGAAATCCTAAAATTAATAACAAATATATATACGCACATAAGATTCGAACTCGAGACTTCAATACATGTAAACTGAGTGTGTTGCCACTATGCCAAAGAGAATTTCTGAAAATATACCATTATTTTTATAGTAACTATAACTTATGTATTAGTCTTAAAATGATTTTGTGTGTCCATGTTTATCTCTCTTAAAATAAAAATCAGCTCCCTTGGTATTTTTTTAAATGCCACATAATGGAGTAGTTTCTAAAAAAGATGGGTAGGGCGAGTTTTTTTAGGTGGGGGATGCACAAAAAGACCGAATTTAAAATATTTTGGGTTATTCTACATGCGCTATACTCCATGAATTATACTACATGTGCTATTCTTAATGGGCTATACTCCATGGGCTCCTTTCTCAAATTTCAGTAGATCATGGTCAGCAGTCTCCTCAACCCGAAAAGGCCAAATTAAATGTTTTGGGCTAAAGAGGGGTTTAGCTTTCATTTTCTCATTTGTAAAAACTTCATTGTGCCCTCAAAAAACAATTGCATTGTACTATGATCGACCGGATTCGAAACAAAGACATCACCTAGGGAGGGAAATATCGATCAAGTCTGCTTTTATGTGCATACCTCATTCATTAGAGCACGTAAAACTCACAATCATATCTGCCTTTGTATGCATACCTTATTCTTACAATAATGCATGTGTGACCAACATATGCAACCCCAAATGCCCAAGCCTCATCTAGATTGTGACAAGACATGTTTCAAAAGAAAAGCAAGACTAGCCATCTACTTCCCTTGATCTAAATAAGAACCAGTACATCAGAATTAGTTCTAAAAATTACTTTAGTAATAGCAACGACAGAAAATTTGACAGATTTAGTAGCATTTGAAAGATTCAACAGTATAAAATAAAATTGGAAAAGTTTCAAGGAGACCGGAGAACAGGGATCAACAAGGCATAATATAATTTCCAGGCTTCATGCATATCCATAGTGGAAAGTTGTATGGAATCAGAATCACATGCCAAGTGCTATGAGACATGCTAGCTGCACCAAATGGGTTGAAGCCATTTGTAGCCAATCCCAACCTGATGTTACGAGGATTGTCTCTGATCAGTGGATGGAACTAAGGGTTTTCCGATTCTCAACATCAGTATGATGCCGAAGCAGACCATCATATGTACGCTCATTTGCATGCCATATTGCATCAGTTGCCATATTCTTAGACATAAAAGTCCTCTACATCCTTATTTTCAGAGAAAAAAATGCCTGATAACCTAAGCAGAAATCTTGTGATCTGGTCACTTTCCATCCTCCCTCATGGCCTTCCGCCTTGAAGTGCCATTGGTGGGGCAACTTTCATAGAGTGCAAGATCATTCCTATATAAAACATAATCATTTATGTAGGCATCTATATTATTATACCCAATTCCTACATCTTTTACAAACTTACTGGACTCATAATAGTTCTTGGATATTTGATTTCCATCAGGGAATACTTCACCTAATAATTGGTTCATCAAACATAGCATTGGCTACTCCCCATATTTTTTATGTTCTAGAGCCTAACAATGAAATGCAACTTTGAGAAATTCTTGCAACCTAGGTACAGATCTAGGATAGCTTCATATACCAACTTGGTATAGGTAACAACATCATCAGGAGCATCATTATTTGAAGTACCATCGGTATGTAGAAAATGCCATGTACCAGCCCTTAGCAGATCATCCATGTCATTAGTCATAGAATCACTAGCAGGTTCAGTACCCGTGCTACATTCATGCAGACTAGAACTCCTATCAATAGACTCACCATAAAAAAACCAGTGTGTATATCCTGGTAGAAAACCCTTATCTACCAAGTGTTTAGCAAGAGCTGCACGGTCATGCCAATAGAGATTCACACAAGCAAAGCAAGGACAATGGATATTTCCTACATTTGTTGACCAAGAGAATGCGAAATCCAAAAACATTTCCAATCCATCTATGTATTCCATTGTCTGCCTAAATGAATACATCCATCTCTTGTCCATTTGTGTGCTTCTAAATATGGAGGCAAAATCGAAGTACATAAACAAAAACAACCTAGGGTAGTGTGGAAGGGCAATGTCCTTGGGGAGGTTTTGGCCTGAGGGGAACAACGCTCTCCCTAGATGTCGACGCGAAAGGTGCCAACGAGACGGTGGTCGGTGGATGACAATGCTCTCCCCATGTGTCGACACGGAGGGGGCAAGTGGGGGCGGCCCGTGGAGGACAACGCTCTCCCTATGTGTCGATGCAGAGGTGGCCCCTAGGAAGGGGCACCAGAGCTGCGGTGTAAAAAGGGCGGTGACGGTGGAGCGGGGCGGCTGGAGCTGACGATGGCATGGGGAGCTAGGAGCAAGTAGCAAGATAAGTGTTTCACAAAAATGATGGCAACGCATGGGAGAGAGCTTAAGGTCTATGTCATGTGGACCCTACTGACTTTTCGTGGCAAAATATTTGTGCCACGGTATAACTATCCATGGCAAACAAAACTGTCGCCTTAAGCATTACACGTGTTTCGCAACTATAAACTGACCAAATTAACCACAACACCAATTATCAATAAGAGTGGTGTGCTCAAATATATATTTATTAACCTGCAGTACATAGCAGTCCTTACACACAACTCAAGCCTAACGCAGTATTCCAAAATTATCCCTAAGGTTCTTCATCAGATCTACAAGGCAAATCAAATCGTCCTCCATCCTGATGAACTCACCCTCGATCGCGTCATTGGCTTCATTCCTCACTTCTTCGATTATGTCATCGAATTCCTCATCGGACACTTCGTACTTTTCATCATTGGCCTCCTCCCACATCTTCCCCGACACTGATTGAATCCTCGGGTTGTGCGGTTTATTCATATAAGGTACTTGCACTTCTGAGTTTCGTAGTGACACCCGGGGAAATTGCGGCCGGTGTCCTTGTCGGTGTATGCGATGAGGTGACGCGGATTCTTATCAACACCACACCCGCAATAGTTAGATCAACTAGATTGGTGGCTACTTCAATCCCGTGTATCCGTGCATTTGATCCACCGTGACAACTTCCATGAAAAAAAATCCCCAAATAAGATAAGATAAAACCCCCAATCGATCAGATAGAGAGGGATTGGTCGAAAAAAACAAGAACAAGACAACCCCAATCAGATAAAGAGAGATCGATTGAAACAACCAAGAACAAGAAAATCCCAATCAAAGGTAAAAGAAACATTTACCTCCCGAGACCGCCGCCGCAGAGAGGAATGGTGCCTCGCCTTGTTGCCATCTCATTTCGCTGACTCCTCCACTCACCGCCACCGCCTAGAGCGTTTCCTCCTACTCCACCACCAACCGCTAAAGATTCTCTGAGGGGGATTTGGGGGGAGTACCGGGAGTAGAACAAAGTGCGTTTGGGGAGGCGTGGATGACGCAATATATACACGATCCTAGGCGGTGATGGGCCACACAATTAACAAGACGTGCTTGTCGTGCCAGGATCGAGCGCTTGACTAGTCTCCACTGTGGAACCGAATGTAAACATCAAGTCCAATCTGCGACGCGATCTATTTTCCCCTTTCACCTACGAGGGCATAATTATCCGCCATTGCATCTTTCCACCTACCACGACATAATTTTCTGCCGGTATCGAATGTACCATGGCAAAAACGTGTCTGCTTCGTTTTCTGCCGTGAATGCGCATCCAACGTATAACCAACTTGTGCTGGTTCTTTTACTTATGCTGCTCCAAAAAAGTGTCGGATATGAGGGTATTTATATAGTGCAAGTACAGATCATCTAAGCAACACAAGTAGTTCAAATCATTGTCAGGGATGGAGCTTGCAAATCAAGGAGCATGCACAACATTAGGTTTTGTACATAGTACGTAATACAAAAACATGCATAATAGATTGACAGTGCCTTAATAATCATTATTTAGTTTGACGGAAAATAATTTTGTGGGATCTGGTTCACAAATTCAGCTCTATGGACCAAGTTCTACAACCAATTGCTGTGATTTTTCTAAAAATAGACAACCAATTGCTGTGATTTTTCTCTCTCATGGACACATGGCAGTTGCAAGAGTTGATCCACGATGATAAATTTGTAGATCATGTCTCATAGAATTATTTTCATCAATAGGAAGCACCCCATAATTCGACCTCAATCTAACTTACCAGGCAACAATAGTACAATAACGTGCATCAACATGCAATATCAGACCAAGATCACAAAAAAGAGCACCAAGTGAACCAGTGTGAGCACAAACATACAAATCCATGGATGAAACCATCCAATCATCCAATCAGCCAAATTTTAACCCCTAGGACCTAGCTAGACTCCTTGCGACCTACCAATCGTGCCCCTATCAATGGAAATCCAGTAGTAGTTGGAGAACCAACATGACAACATCGGCTACCTTTGCAACTCCGTTCATGGGTAGCCGATGTGTAAATGCTTTCCGGCGTGTGTCGCATAGGACACATACACAGTCATCCACGTACGTCTTTCCCCGTTACGCAAGCCAATACGTATGTCACACAATGTCATCTCATGGCCACCTAGGCGCCGTCTGACTGTCTCAGCAGCGCACGTCAGGGTCAGGGACGAACGCCGCCTGGTTTTCGTCGAGATAAAGATAAACCGCACGAAACCGTCTCCTCCCGGAACTACACACAGATCGATCCTGGTCTCTCGCCACCGGACTGCGATCTGCCAACCACCACAAGAACACCGTGTAGCCCCTCCAGCGTGCGCGTAGCCAAGATGCCAACTCCCTCTCTTGACTTTCTCCACCCTCCTCAGTGGATGGATAACCATCACGGATCACACTGCTCTTAATATTAACTCGTGCCGATGACTGGGACAAGTGTCTGTCGTGCCTACTAATCCATCCCACTCGCCATCGCCAGCTCCGAAGCTTCGGATATCATTTTCCATGAGAGGGAGGGAGGGAGGGACAGCGGAACAGTGGGTCAGACTCAGGCTCAGAGTAGCTAGCTGCGGCGCAACAAGAAATCTTTGCCTCGTCTCGTCTGTCACTACCGCACTGCCTGCAGCGCCGGCAACTGACCTTGACTTGCGCCACCGTTTTCTCCCAATTTACCAGTTCGTCTCGTCGTGCCGTGCATTCGCATACATACATCTCCTCGACTGGCCTCTTCTCCTCGCCCCTCGCCGTCGTCTTCTTCCACGGGCGTGCTTTCTTGGTACGAAAAGCAGGGTAAGAACCCCCGCCCATCCATGTGGATTGCTGGTTTGTGTTGGAGGGAGGGAGGGAGGGAACTCGGGTTGTTGGTTTCTTGGGGTTAATTCTGGTTCCGCTCTCGCAGCAGCAGGGCTAGTCCCAATCTCTCCTCCCATCCCCGTCTCGTTTCTTTCTTGTTTCTTGGTGAGGCTGTGCGGTGAAGTCGAGGAGCTCTCCACGGGTACAAAAGGTGTTTGGATCTAATCGTGTGAGGCAGTTAGTTCATCGGATGTTCCCAAGTATCGGGCATTTTTGGTAGGTCGCTGTCTGATCTCGTTCAGACCCTTCGATATGTCTCATGCTTACTATGTAGGAATTGGCTTGCTGCAATTGCCAGATACCAATTTTGGCCATGGGGACGAAATGTGGGGATAGGGGATGCTGTGTTCTACTAGGGTGGGGGGTTACCTATTATGCACTATAAAATCACCCCACCTCGAGTTAGCAATTTGTCGGGAAAAAAAAAGCTTCACATGTAATTGATGGACGGATCATGTTCTAGACAAAACTTAGAACGTCTTGATGTATATGTGTGAAAAGTATCTGCTTTTCCAACTAGTTAAGTCTACAGAAGTACTACTGATCATTTCATCCGTTGACCAGGAAGCTCAGCCGACTGTTGACTTATGGGGCAGAAGGACTCCAGGCCTTCATATAACTCTGCTTATGATTATGGGAATTCATCGGCGGGGTATAACTCGAGATATTCTGCAAATACACCCTCCGCTTACAGCCCGAGGTATGCTCCTTCTGCGGCCAATAATGTGCAGCAGCCAGAAGCACAAGCCAGGCTGCAGAGGAAGTATTCCAGGATCGGCGACGACTACCGCTCCGTCGGTCAGGTATGTGTTAATGGCCTTTTGGGCCTTTCCCTGGTTCCCTTGTTTTCATTCCAACTTCTTTACGCATGGTTTTCAATTTTATGTAGCTGAATGGTATCATTCATCTTGTAGATTTTGGAATGTAATACTATCTTTAATAGGATTAGTTATATAGATAAGTATTCAACAGGCATAGTGCTTTCAGTATGCTGGTCGGGAGACAATCATGAACAAAGATAGTTATCTCTTGCTCAATATAAGTATTGCTGCAAGCAACTGTTTCAGAATTTCGAGTCATCTCTGTACTAACATGGTCCTTTGAATTGTACTTGCTTTGGGGGCAAATTCTTTTCTTGTATAATTTGTACCTATTTTCTGCAGTGAATGCATTTCTCATGGGCCTCTTCTTTACAGTGTTACTTACAAGTGGGTAATTTTACTAATGCACTAATGGTCAATGGTCATAACACCTTGGTCAAATATGAGAACCAATACACCTTAGTTTATACAGATTTTGGTTCTCTCCCAAGTCTTAGCCCATCATATTCTCAACATTAATTTGAGTGGCATGACAACTATTATGATATTGTAGTGTCTAAGTGTACTTCATCTGATATTTTATCAATCTTAGCCAGTTTTGTTTGCATGGTAGGATTCATAATCCAGGTTTCTCGATGATATATTTTCCCTGCAGTTTGACTATATTTCTCCAAAGAAACTGCTATCTTCTCCAAGATGTGACTGCCGTTTACTTTCCAGTGCATTTTCAGTACAAACCTTGACGTCTTCAATCGGGCTTGTGAACTACTTAACTGACGACTATAACAGTCAAACATCTAAATTGGGTAGTCCCATCAATTCATGTCTTGCTACTTCAGTTACTCAAAACATGAATAGTTCTAATATTTACATGGCTCTTCTGTAGTATTACTGTCATGCCATGAAACAGTATTGCGTTTCTTAACCTAAATGTGGTTGGCTTGTGTCAGTTTATGCATTTTCCTCAGTTCCTACATTTTCAGATGACATTCATGAGAGTCTTGCACATATTCTCCCCTTCGATTGTTGTAAACTTGAAACTGAAAGTAATAACTTTTATACTGTTACAGGTGACTGAAGCTTTGGCACAAGCAGGTCTTGAATCTTCAAACCTTATTGTAGGCATTGATTTTACAAAAAGTAACGAATGGACAGGTTAGCAGCCGAGCTTTCCACCTTTTGACTTTAGGTGTATATTCTTTTCCGTGAATGCTTGCTTTGTGGTGCACCAGTGTCTATTATGTACTAGTTAGTAGGACACTAGTTAGTTGCCCACATAATTTTTGGTTTATTGTTATTGAAGCGAGCCATTTGGTCCATGATGTAAGTGGCATGCCAACTTTTCTATTATAAATCTTTTTTCAAGTGAAACCAAACCACAACATGCAAAGGAGTTTCTTTAGATGAGAGGCTAGCAATGAGGGCATTTGAATTGTGGAAAGGATGTACCCCCTGTTGCTTCTACATGTGATAATCATCTATGCCAGCTCATAATATTTTTATTTAACTTGCTAAGATTTTCCATTTTAGGTAAAATTTCTTATAATCGCCGCTGTCTGCATGATATTGGAAACACCCCAAACCCATATGAGCAAGCCATATCTATTATTGGGAGGACACTTTCAGCTTTCGATGAAGACAATTTAATTCCCTGCTTTGGATTTGGTGATGGTAAGTTTACGATTCCAATTTGCTTCCCATTCATCACTTTGTGGATTATTAATAATATGTGCTTCCTGCTAGCAGCATCAACTCATGACCAGGAGGTATTCAGCTTTTATCCAGAGAACCAACCATGCAATGGATTTGAAGAGGCATTGGAAAGATACAGAGAAATCGTTCCAACTCTTCGATTAGCTGGTTTGTTTAACTAATCACTTGATGTAGATAGTTTGTTCTTCCTTTCTTTCCAGAAAAGCAAGAAAGGAACGCAATTACAATTCAAAGTATAGTTCCGCACAAAAAGATGTAGTAAACCTTGGAACTATGAGACTTTTTGATAAAAGGCTGTGTGCATCTATTGATGCAGAGGCCGGGGCTACGCTCTCCATTTCAAAAAAAAGATGTAGTAAAATAATCTGGATTTAAACTTGCAACAGGACCAACATCTTTTGCTCCAATAATTGAGACAGCAATTGGGATTGCGGACAGCACTGGTGGCCAATATCATGTTCTTCTGATAATTGCTGATGGACAGGTGCATCACATGTTCTTTGTAACCATTAAATGGTGGTCTGCAAAAACTCTTGCATAGCCTTGTTTGTGTATCAAGTTTTCAGTCTAGCTAAAACTTCTACTGACAGGTTACTCGAAGTGTGGATACACAGTCTGGGCAGTTAAGTCCACAGGAGCGGGATACGATTGATGCTATTGTGAAAGCTAGGTACTTGATTTAGGAGTTTACTTTAACGCCTTTATATTCTGCCAAGTCAAATTTCCTAAAGAAATTACACCCAATAACATCTGTTTGTAAGAATGTTCCAGCCACTTCCCATTGTCTATTGTTCTTGTTGGAGTCGGTGATGGACCATGGGATATGATGCATAAGTTTGACGACAACATACCTGCTCGCTCATTTGACAATTTCCAGGTGATTATCCTACAAATTGCATCTAACATTTAGATTATTTCTGCTTCACAATAACAGAGACGTGAATGAATACTTTACTTCATGCAGTTTGTGAATTTCACGGACATTATGTCAAAGAGCATAGCAGCTGATAGGAAGGAGGCTGAATTTGCGTTATCAGCATTGATGGAAATCCCTACACAGTATAAAGCAACACTTGATCTCCAACTACTAGGGTATTCTACGTTTTGTTCAACCTCACCTGGGTCAATTAGAAAGAGTGTTTGACCTTTTGTCGATAATTATGCCATCTGAGCACTTTCTTCAATCTTCTTCTGTTTCAGTCGCCGGCAAGGAATACCTCCAAGAATTCCTCTGCCCCCACCGACAAGGAATCCTTATTCAAGGTCTACCAGCTTTGACCAACGATCTGGTGTTTATTCGCGATCTAGTAGCTTTGGCCAACAAACAAGTGGCTTTCAGCAATCAGAAAGTTTCAAACAGCGACAGACTGCAGCTACAAGGAGACCTGACAGTTATTCATCAGAAAGTTCACAGCCAGCGGCCACAAGGACACCTGACACTTACGCATCAGAAAGTTCTCTAGACAGCAGACTTGTACGTATTTTTTGTGATTATACTGTATTCCTATCATTCCGTACCCAAATATGGATAAATAAATTTAAAACATGTGTACTACAACTTTAATTACCTACACCACCGAAAAGCCTGAGGGGATCCTTTTTACCTTTTACATGTTAGGGCTTGGGGCAGCTAGGTTATACAGTGAAACTATATGGGAAACTATTAGGTGAAAATGCACAATGCTGTCAAAATGGCGTTTACAAGTTCCAAAAAAACTCAAATATTTCACTACTAAGGAACTATACTTCTACGTTCATGCAAATTTTGAACTTCAAAGTTACTTCACGCAATACAGGAAAAAAGAGAAGTATACTTATTGCAAAGTTTTCGAGTTTGAAGCTGAATTTTTGCATGATGTAGATTGTACCCTCATGCAGTAGTTTTTTCAGATATCTTTTTAAAACTACAGAGTATCAACTGATACAGAGTATCTTCATGGAATTTGCACTTGTGTACAGTGTTACTGGATATGCCCCTCGACCTATAGTGCTTAGAACTTTCTAGTTAAGACCACACTGCTAGCTATGTTTGGCTTATGCTCAGCAATTCACTCCTGCCTTTAAAAACACTTATGCCCTCAAATGCTCTAATTTATCTGCCAAATATAATACACTTTAGCTTCCTACTGTACATCGACACATACACTTGCATCTTGTGGCCCCTTGCAGCTCATGGAATAGAGTCCATCCGTTCCAATGCTAAGTTTCTATATACTCACGAAGTTTGTGCTAACTGAAGAGCGTCTAAATTTTAGCGGAATAGAATGTAAGCTTGGCATTTTTGTGCTTGCAGTCATGTGCTATATGTATGGATAAATCGAAGGATCTTGCATTTGGATGTGGACATCAGGTGAAGCAAAGTTTCCCTTACTGTCCTCTGAACATTTCCTCACGGTCCTGACGTATATGCTAATATCAAACATACGTAATTCGCAGACTTGCAATGACTGCGGAAAAAATTTGGTCCGCTGTCCTATGTGCCAGCAGCACATTACCACGAGGATCAGGCTGTACTGATTAAAAACTGATCTTCGAAACATTTGAAGCCTATTCCATCTCCACTATTGGGAGAAGCTCAATGGAAAATGTTCTGAATCAGCATCAATTTACTTTCTCCATGTTGTACTTGGTGTTTTAGTTTTCTTACTGCAGTGGGATGTTTCCAGTTAGACAGTGCTGTAGGGCCTCAGGGGAAATGGGAATGGAACGGTTTGGCTACAGTTCCTGCATTCCCAACAGGCTCTTACTGTTCTTATGCTGTAAGGTATTCGTCGTAGTTTTAGCCGCAGTAGTCGAACATTGAAACTGTGCCCTGAAAATAATGTACAGATCTTCTGTAATTTCACATTTTTCTTCTTCTTTCTCTTGGTAAATAAGATGAACACTAGAAAGTTTCATGGATGTACCATTCAAGAAACACATTCGTTGTATATTAAGCAATCCCTACTACCAATTTTTATTTCATTTTGTACAGTAACTTCTCAAGAAAGTTTGAATAAAAAGGTCCTGAACCAGCCTAAGTTCTACTGTCTTCATCTTGAAGTTGGTGGCTTAGTTTTCTTACTGCAGTGGGAGGTCTTCCACTTCATGTAGATAGTGAGTTTTAACTGCAGTTTTATCACGGACCATATTCACCGACTGATAGAATTCATATTTTGCTCTAGTTCTACTCTATTAGAGATTGTTTGCTCGGAGAACTGATTAATTTAGTTTCTATTAGATCTACTCGTTCTGTCCAAAAATAAGAATTGCATGTACTCGTTCTCCTTAACATGATCGACATATAAAATGGTTGCATTCAGAGACCACTTATATATATATCATTAGTAGTTTTTGGTTAAACATATAGGAGCAAGGGGAAGGGAGGGAGAACTGAAAGTACACCCGCAAGAAGGAAGCACATATATCTGCACACGGATCGCAGGCACGGTCCAGGCATGGCGAGGTACGACTAGTACTTGTACCCCGACACGTACAAGCTCTCGGATGCGGCGGCGTCCCCACCGGCGGCGGCTCCGGCGTACTTGCCGAGCGTGGCCTCGGAGTTGCCCTTGCACCGGGCGAGGAAGGTGGCCTGCGCGTCGGCGACGTTCTCCTTCTTGCCGGCCCACTTCTTGAGGGTGCTCTGCTGCAGCGCCCGGCCGAAGGAGAAGGTGAGCGTCCAGGGCTTGATGACGGTGAGCTTGTTCATGGCGTCCAGGTTCTCCGTGGCCTGCTCCTCGCTCTGGCCGCCCGACAGGAACACCACCCCGGGCACCGCCGGCGGCACCGTGCGCCGCAGCGCCGCCACCGTGTACTCCGCGATCACCTCCGCGCCAACCTACACACAATGACCGCTAATCGATCAGCCACGCACGTGCGCCAATAGAGACGAGACGATCGAGGTAGGTAGGTTAATCCGCACAAAGAAGAAGAAGAAGAAGAAGAAGAAGAAGAAGAAGAAGAAGAAGAAGAAGAAGAAGAGGAGGAGGAGGAGGAGGAGGAGGAGGAGGAAGACGTGCCTTGGGGCTGTCGGAGCCGGGGGTGACCATGTTGGGCTTGAGGAGGGTGCCCTCGAGTAGGACCTTGTGGTCGTTGAGCGACTTGTAGACGTAGGCCAGCACGCGCTCGGTGGCGGCGGCGCAGGCCTTGATGTCGTGCGCGCCGTCGGTCAGGATCTCGGGCTCCACGATGGGCACGAGCCCGTTCTCCTGGCAGATGAGCGCGTACCGGGCCAGCCCCTCGGCGTTCTGCTTGACGGAGAGCTCGGACGGCATGCCCCCGGCGCCGATCTTGAGCACGGCGCGCCACTTGGCGAAGCGGGCCCCGGCCTCGTAGTACTTGGCGCAGCGGGCGCCGAGGGAGTCGAGGCCCTGCGTGGTGGTCTCGCCGTCGGTGCCGGCGATGTCGACGGTGCCCTTGTCGACCTTGATCCCGGGCACGACGCCGCCGGCCGTGAGGATGTCCACGAAGGGCGTGCCGTCGGCGGCGCTCTGGTAGAGCGTCTCCTCGAAGAGGATGACGCCCGAGATGTACTGCAGCGCGCCGGGCGCCGTGAAGAGCAGCTCCCGCAGCGCCTGCCGGTTGGCCTCCACGTTCTCCACGTTGATGCTGGCCAGCCGCTTGCCGATGGTGCCCGTGGACTCGTCGGCGGCCAGGATGCCCTTCCCCGGCGTCGCGATGTACTTGGCCGTCTTGATCAGCTCATCTGCGTGTGCGCGCGCGCGCATGAACACTCGTGCACAGCATACACGAAAAACAGAGTCAGAATTCAGAGGTGAGAAGAAGGGCAGGAACCTGCGTATTTTCCCACGAAGGCAGACATGGCGGCGAGCGTGTCAGGAGCTGCCGGAACCGGACCGGGGTGCAGAATCCAAACGGCTGGGCTGCTGTGCTCACACTTTTTCTGAGGTGGCTGGCTGGTTATCTCTGCGCTTATAAACCGCAGAGGGGAAGAGGATATACCAGAGAGGCGAGGCGAATCTGTGATTCATGGGTGTCACCCGTTGGTGTTCGGGGATAGGGGAGCCGAGCGGCGCCACCCAAACTCCCGTCCATTTGCTGGCCAGACAAAAAAATGAAGACAAACTATGGAGAGATGATCCAAAAAAGCTCAACAAGTGGTGGCGATGTGGACTTTATCCATGCAAGGGTGGTGAACGGAGGGACGGGATCAACCTGCTGCTGGCTTTTTGAGACCAAGGTACACGATGATACGTACGAAAATGAGCTGATTGGTTGCTCGCACGAGGTCTGTGCCCTGTGTAAAGCAGTCCCCCGACCGTTCCGTAGAGCCATGCAAATATTCCCCTCTCCGTTTCGCGGCAAATCAAGCCTCACCTCCTCTATTGGGTCACCTCCCAGCATCGGCGCATAAGAAACAAATCCCCAATTTCTTTCTTTCGACACCAGTGGCGGTGATGGCAGTGGTGGCCGAGACAGAGATCTACCCCACCGGCTGATTCCTTCTATTACGGCACAAGACCATCGGCTCGCAACATTCTTGCTGACAGCATGTCGAGAGCTAATGGAAATCAATAACCCCGATGGTAAGTTCTACCTAGAAGATGATGGATATGCTTGTCGCCCCGAGATTCTTCCACCCTTCGGGTTAACCAGGTACAATTTGAATGAGTTCTCTATCCGAAGATAGCCACGGAACTGTTCAATCCCATACACTCCAGGCTTAGAGTTACGGTTGAGAGGGCATTTGCTGCACTAAAAATATATTCAAGGTCCTTGGCTAGAAGCCATTCCACCGTTGCCCTACCAGATGAAGCTAGTTCTTGCATGTTGCATTCTTCTCAACTGGATCTTAGGGTTTAGTCTTGATAACCTTGTGCCGGAAGAGGAAAATGTTGAGCAATGGCGTTGACGTTGGCCATGGCATCGAACAATGAAGCTTGGAAGAACATGAGGATGGAGTGAGCACACACAATGTGGAATGGCAGAGGTCCCTCAAAGATCCATCCTATTGATGACCCCCCAGACTGTAATCATGTTAAACTGCTAGTTGATCCGTACTAGCTAGGGTTGTACCAATGAATTGCCATTCGTAATAGCTAGGACTAGACATTTCCTCGACCCGTAGTAGCTATGGCTGAAATGATGAGCTGCATTGTTGATGTGTGTCATGGTGTGGTGGTGTAATAAGGTCACTACTAGAGAGAAGAGGTGATACAACCATACACACTACCTGTCATGTGTCATCACCATAGCCATTTGTTCTTGTATGCAGGCAGCCATGGCCATTTGTGCTTGTATGCAGGTAACCAAACGTTAGAGACAAAACTGCTGTATGGATGCGACTCAAGCCAGTATGGCCATGCCCCTTACGGACTAGCGCCAACGAGAGCAGTAGCAACAGGCTACCCTACCCAACGCGCGCCCCGTATGTATTTCATTCCGATCCCCACATTGCGGTGGATATGTGAGCTGCGGTCCAGTGTAGAGCGACAGAGTGACGTGCCACCACGTTTACAAACTCAACAACAATGTCTTTTCTCAATATTTGTGGGACCTCGCAGCGCCACGCATAGTATCATATCGCAATTCCGCAGGGGAAGATATTTGAACACGATATTTTGATGCAGTGCAGGGCTTCGGTATTAAATCTCCGGGAAATCAGCAAGGTAATGTAATACAGTACAATACATGATATAAGACCGACGCCAAGATATTACAGTAAAGTTCCTAAATTCAAAAGTATCCGTCTCTTGGTTAAATTCCACAGTTGAACCCAAGGAACAAAGCAATCTGATCAACCAGAGTTTTCATGAAAGCGGTACCACCAGTAAGTTGCATATGCATATCAAGGGACACAAGCACCAGAGTCATCTTGGCAGACAGCCACTATCTCTATGTCAAAAGCTTTAGCAAAACTGTAATGTGACTACAGAAGGTTCTGATGAATACAGGCTGAGACAGACCGGTGAGAGAGCAACTGACGGGTGAACTCATCGCCCGAAGCATCTCAGCACTGACGCCACAAGGGTAGATGACAGAAACTTCATTCCAGCAGACCCACCAGGGAAGTATGAGATAGCGTAATATGCTAGCGCAAGGATCTGAAAAATAGAAGTCTTATTAGCTATAGAAGTTAATACAAGTGACTCAATGCCCAGTCCCCTACTGCCACCAGAGGCTAACGATGTCGCAAACTGCAACTTTAAGAGTTTGATGACCTATACGCATGCTATGATTCACAGTTCTCTTCAAAGTTCGTTTCCTGTTACTAGCATCAAGAACAAGAAAAAGATAACAGAACAGAACAGGAGATTGGAGGGTCTAACAAAGAAATTCTCACCTGAAGGCAAGAGAAGAAAACAGAAAGTATGTAGCTATGGAGCACCATTGACACATAGATGGTAGCACACATGCTGCCAACAAACCCAATAGTGAAAGGCAATCTCTGGAAAAAAAAAATCTTCAGAAAATGTAGCTAAAACATATCTGTCTTATAGGTATAACACAAGATGAATATATGAAATATAAGATATGAAGTAATTCAAACAACATCGCAGTAAATTCCCTATAACCAGTTGGAACAAAAAAGTATGATATATGAGACGACATAAAACCCAGAAGGATTTTTAAAAAAGGATATATGTTATCATCTAAACAAATCAAGCTTGATACAAATAATATACTCCCTCCGTTCGGAAATATAAGACATTTTAGCTTTGTGAAATGAATGTATCTAGACGTTTTTTAGTATATAGGTTCACTCCGAACCTCTATGAACCTATACACTAAAAGACGTCTAGATACATTGGATTCACAAAGCTAAAACATCTTATATTTCCGAACGGAGGGAGTACTATTCAATCATTAACTAAACATGCCTTTGACGTGAAACAGTAAGAACCCAGTGCACTTTTTCTGCACAAAAGCGCTTAACTAAACCGTCTATGAGTCAGCAAATCATTGGCAATGCATTTTTCAGGTTGACGATTCACAATTGGATGCGAACTTGATAATCTGTATAATTATTAATGCCTCAGGGACATGCTATGTTACACAAATTTGACCATATATTTCCTTTTTCTTTTTTATTTCTTCAAGCAGAGAAGATTGATCATTCATAGAAGAATACAAGTACAAATGTTCTCCTGGTGTTTTTTTTTCCAAAATATATACCTATATAAAATCTTCCAAGGAGAGATCACTGGATGGCAACAGTAATCTAATATGTACAGTTCATGGTAAAATAGAGGTTATCTAAAGACATAAGAAAATAGCAGAGGTATTGAACAGTGCTTCCCAGAATTGATGGCAAAATGGTGCTTATACAGGGGATAAGTTCACAAGGAAAAGGAATCAATACCTCTCTGGAAATCATATGATAGAGCTGATTCTTGGGCCCTTTCAATGCAAAGAATGACCCAATTATGAAGGCACATCCCATTGTGAAACAGATCGCGAACTTTTGAGGCATTATTACCATGACTGGCAGAAATATTGTGAATGCGATGAAAACTAGGAAAATTCCACTGGCCAGAAAAAGACCAAAATACAACAGGGATTTGCCAGATGGAACACTGCTTGTTGAGGACTGGAAGCTGCCGGGCAGCCCTCGAACACCTTTAGAGACCCTGAACAAATTAGAATGGCAGGGCACCATCAGCAAAATCAAAACATTGATTACAAGTTAAAAGATAGGCTAATGAGATGTTAGGCCAATGCCATCTTCTATGTTGTTCCTCTATATACTCCTGTAGAGCTGTACTGATGATCACCCTTTCTAGTTGCTTTAGAGGTAACAAATTGCTTTCATATGACTCTGAACAGGTCAGTGAGGTCACCAAGATGACTTGCCAAAACACAGATTCCTCGACTGTCTGTACCTAATAAGCAACCCAGTCCCACAAAATCTTGCTCCTAACTGACGATCCTCAACTAGGTTTGGGATCACCAGAGGAAATACACACCTATCCAAGATTGATCTAACTGGGGGAGAATCCACCGTATTCCGATTCACTTGCACAAACCCTAGGAGGAGGGTGGAACGACGAGAGAGGCGGGTTGCTTACACTCCGAAGGTGCCGGTGACGCGATCGTTGGCGGAGCGGACGGCGGCCTCGATGTCGATCCCGAAACCCCCGCCGACATCCTCCTCGGCGGAGCGGGCGGCGGCGTAGGAGTTCCACTCCGCGAGCAGCGACGGCGGCTGGGAAGTCGCCGCCGACGAGGAGGAGGAGGAGGAGGAGGGCGAGGGCCCGGAGCCGGAGAACCACGCCTGCATCTCTGGCCCACGCCGCCAGAGAGTAGAGAGACCCTTAGGCAGATGTGGCTGTTGGTACGACTTGTTTAGCTGAGCTCACAGAAAGAAAAGAAAAGAAAAGGCGCTGCCGCTACGTTTTGGTACTACTCCTAAATTCTCCAAGATTACATTCCATTTTTTTATAAATATATAAAGCACTCGGCATTTCGAACAGATTTGCTTGTAACATATTCATTTTGTTGCTGATGAGAAAAGTTACGCTGCAGCAGATTTCGAAGACACAGCCTGCTCAATGATCACCACGCTGCTCTTTTTATTTTTATTTTACTTTTTGAACGGGTCACCACTCTGCTCTAATCTGCGTGTTCCGGAGAGAGGAGACAAGCTGTATTCTCATGGGTAGGTGACCTTACCACTTTTCCCTTGCCTTGCGGTTAACCAGATACACGAGTACATCGACATAAGTTCAACCTCCAAGACATACAGATTCATCTACTTGTTACATTGGAGATGATCTGATCATAATGCAGACTCCCGCAACTGCTCTTTCTGATGACGCTCATTCCCAAGAGAGCTCGACGTGCTAAATCAGTGTGCGTTGGAGGATAAACCACCCAGATAGGTTAGCATCTAGCTATAGATAGTTTCATGCTCGGATAGCTATATATGTCCACATATATATGGGAGAGAGCGAGAGTAGTAGAAGAGTAAAAGAGCAGAAGATGCATCTTAACTATCCCATGGATAGGTAGGTAGGTAGGAGTAGATTCTTGAAGACTCTAACATTACATGACCTCAAGCACAACACCAACTCACCGCAACACTGTTATTTTTTATTTTTAAGCCATGTTCTGTGATGCAACTTTTTTTTGACTTTGGGTTCGTAGTTAAAACAAACTTGTCACCTAGGGAAACATAAACCATTATAGATGACCAAAATAGATTAAAATATTTAATAGTGAAGAGGCACTCATTAGTAATAAAATACTCCTTCCGTTTTAAAATATAATAAGTATGTTTTAGACTTTTTATGAAAGTCATCATATATCTAGACATACATGTTAAAATTTGGAGCTATCACCTTCTAGAAGCAAATTCAACCCGGTGAGAACCAATGGAAAACTCTTAATAAAAAGTGTTAAAATTTGGAGATGTCACCTTCCAGAAGCAAATTCAACCAAGTGCATACATTATGGGGGAGTTCACCTAACATCTTCCATTGAAACACCGTTTTAAGCTTATCGTAATATCATATTATGAGTCTAGATTGGTTTGTCATTGTTAACCAAAAAGGGGGAGATTGTAAGGATAAATGCCCTTATCCATTATTTTGGTTAATATTGAAATCAGAACTAGAGTGAGGACTAATGTTACCTACTAGTGTTTTACACAGGTTATAGTTCACAAGAGATGACGAGAGGAGGCGTGAGACCCCCCATTCGCTAATAATGATAAGAGTCAATGTTTTCGTTATATTTCTCTCTTTTTATCTATTGAGTCGTTTAGGAAACACCGCACTATTAAGAGGGGTGGTCTTGATGAGCTCTTTGGGATGCCAAACATCATATACACATCCTAATACCTAATAGCCATCACACCCACCTGAGTTGAGCCAAGAGTCGAGATGGAAAAATAGCTCGAGAAGGGTTTCTGCGAAACCGGCAAGAAATCCGGTGCCACCGGAAATCCCACCGAAAAAATCTGATAGCCGCCAGAAATTCTCGATGCCCGTTGAAACACTGTTATGTCTAATGGTTCGTCTGGCAACCGAAAATTTCCAACAGCCACCGTGAAAGGACAATGTATGCCACCTAGAGGGGGGGGGTGAATAGGCTTTTAAATATAATTACAGTTTGGGCTCTAATAAATGCGGAATAAAACTAGCGTTTAATTTATCAAAGCACAAAACCTAAAACCACTAGGTTCAACTAAGTGCATCAACAACCTATGCTAAGCAAGACAAGCAACAAGGTGATAGCAAGATAAAATACTTCAAGCGTGATGGCTATCACAATGTAAATTGTATAAGTAAAGGGACCGGTTGAGAGATAATTGAATGACGCGGATAGGATGATTTTATCCCAAAGTTCACTTCCAAAGAAGCTACGTCTCCGTTGGAGAAGTGCGATAGCGCAATGCTCTCTGAACATCACAAATGGCTCACCTTGAGGCGTGGTGGCTCGATGCTCACCCAACGCCACACAAGGACTCACCCCAAGATGCGAAGGCACGCAACTCACCGACACCACAACATGCTCACCCTATTCTCCCATGAGCTCACCACAAAGGCCTACTCACGACCACTATGGGACACTTGAGGGCAGTCACCGAACCCGTACTAGCTTGGGGAAAACTCCACAACTCAATTGAAAGGCTCCCAAGAATCACCACAAAGGTCTCAATATTGAGGAATCTCCACAACTCAATTGGAAGTCCCAAGGGTATCACACCACTACCACACAACCGTATAGGGTTCCAATAACCTAAGAGAAACAAGCCCTCAAGTTTGAACTCACCGAATCTTTGAGGAGAACTCAAACCTATGCACCAAATGCAAGAGGCAAGTCCTTCACTCTCAAATTCCACCAAATCTACAAAAACTATTAGGGTAATAAGAGAGGAAGAACACAAGAGGAGAACACAAATCTCTCCAAGATCTAGATCCCAAGGATTCCTTCACAAAGAAGGGATTTGGTTTGGTGAGGTTGTAGATCTATATCTCCTCTCTCAAATCCCTCAAAAAGATGCAAGAATCATAGGAGGGGAAGGGAGAGGACAAGCTCTTCAATGTATACAATGGAGGAGAGAGAGAGAGAGAAGAGAGAGAGAGAGAGAGAGAGAGAGAGAGAGAGAGAGAGAGAGAGAGAGAGAGAGAATGGACCAAAATAGCTCTTGCCCACGAAGGGGAAGAGGAACCCATTTTAAAGGGCTCCCAAATCTGACCGTTTGGGCTATTTACGTGCCTAGCCGGTAGTACCGGTGAGCCACCGGAAGTTCCGGTTAGCCCGTAAAACGGCTCGAAAGCAGTTGAAGCGACCTGGTTGTACAGGACGGAAATTCCGCCCGACCCGGATCAGAACTTCCAGCCGGTACTACCAGTCCACTACTGGCCAATTGCCGATAATAAAACGTGACCAAACAGAGAGATGACTGCGGGGGGTCACGGGCTAAGCTGAAGTGATGCATAATTTCCACCATTACTACCGGCGGCAAAACATGCCCAAGCGGTACTTCGGTGTCTAGCCGGTACTTCCGCCCGAGCTACTCCAACTGCTCTTCTGACTGGTACTACCGGTCTACTACCAATCCAAGTAACGGTAAGCATTCAACAAAATCAGTGCTTTAGTGCTCTCTCTCCTATTGCCCTACGCCACCTCCCCTATCAGCTCGCCCACATCCGGACTCCCCCATAGCCACTGGCGGATGCGGGGGCGAGCCGGCTGGGCCGTGGCCCACCCAAAATTTTGGGAATTTTTCCTACCCCTCATTTGATCCGCGTGAGAGCCATGCTGCCGAACCGTCCTACTCGACTCTCTGTTTCTCGGCTGGCTCTATACTAACAGAAAGGAGGAAAGCAACACAATATCTAAATGCATTGCCTAAATCAATGCTCTCTCTCCTACTACCCTACGCCACCTCCCCTCGCAGGGTCACCCACATACGGACTCCCCCATGGCCCCGCCGGCCGGAGCTGCCCGTTAAGACTCAAGACGTCTGACATGGGTATGGTTGATCGGGTTCTTATGATTAGTTACCCTGGTTACGAAAAGACTCACAGCCCACGAAGCCCAAGAGGAAGGCACATGAAGCATCCGACAGAAGGCATAACTAGCCAGATAAGGAAATAGAAACCGACATTGTATTACAATTGTAATTGTAACTGTAATTGTAACTTCTAACCTATATGTATACGGCCTTGGGACCCAACCTATTATATATAGGCTAGGAGGAGCCAGCAGAGAGGTATTGAAAAAGGCCTTGACCAATCTCTAATCGACTTGTTCATAAGCAATCAGACGACTTCGACTCCCTTGTTTGTCTTATCAGCCCACGAAATCCCCAGCATTCTCTTTTTCGTGAAACCCTAAGTCCATAACCATGGGCATTGCCGAGGTTAACCCTCATCAATTGGTGCCGTCTGTGGGAAATCTGGACGCTGGAGTCATGGATTCAGCGGCCCCCTCTCTATGAAGCAACAATCCATAGCAGCAAAATCACGCCCTCCCACCCTTGTCTCGGTTCCCGTCGACTTCAATGGCAGATTAGATCTCATCATCGAGAGCTTTCACTTTCATGTGGAGGAACCTGAAGAACCTGCCCTATCATCCCCGATTTTGTCAGGTCCGTCGGTCGCAATAGCATTGCCCACGGTGATACATGCATCTTCTGTCCGCTCATCTGAAGAGGTCACGCCCCAACCAACAAACAGCAAAGAAAACTCCGGAAACTCCACAGATTTAGGGGATCTGGCTGATCTATACGACGGTCCCTCCTTTGGGTCAGATGCCTAGTTAACGCCACCACGTGGCTCAAGTCCAGCAAACATCGAACCCGAGGAAAGCGATGAAGACATCGAATTTAGAATCAGGATGGCCGAAATCTATCCATAGCATAACCCACATGATCTCACGGACAGTGTCTCTTGTGGATCCAATAAAAATAGCAGCAACCCGTACCTTACGCATCACCAAGTGTGCGTGATCATTGACGAACCAACAACGCCGCGCGGCTCCAATGGTAACCCACTCCTTGACCCTAACAATATTTTATCAAGTGATGATGCAGAAAACCATGGAAACGGAGGAGATCCATCCAACAATCGCGTTGTGCAAGGAAGAGAAGGAGTGTGCAATGGCGAACATTTGACCCTTCGATTATCGGCAGAAACATGGCAAAGAGCAAGGGACGCAGTCTCGGGTGCAGTCACCAAGGATTTGATGGCATACCAGTACCTACTCCACCACAAAAAGAGGTACTTGCTAAGGATGCAGAGACAACTCGACGAAAGAAAAAGGTTAACCGACAAATCTAGCATACGGCAGGCACAGCTAAGCTCCACCCGCGGATCTGGCAGCATAACCGGAGGTGTACCATGGAGAGGAACCTCGTGGTTCCATAATATCCTAGAGGCAAAAAGAAACGAGCTGATCTAGGATCTGGACCTATCCTTCATGTCAGTAGATCTGGTAGGGCACATCAAAGCAAAAACAGCGCAAGCCGCAATTGTCACTGCTCAGACCTACTTACTCACAACTCAACCCGCACCCAATGATCCCCGGGCGACTCTCCATCGTTCCACTCTCATGAACCTCGGCATGGCGGGGGCATTCCCCCCACAAGGCAAACAAGGAACTTCAAGGCAACTCGGTAAATCGCCATGCCATCGCAACAGCCCTCAGCATGTGGGACACCCGCGACGACCACGGTCGCCACATCGGGTGCAATTCCTGAACTCCGAACCACGGGATGACACAAGAAATGACATTACACAACACAGAGTCGATAGGTCAAGGGAAGAGCATAGCAACCGAAGGTACTACGGTGGCAAAAGCAAGGATGAGTATGAACTATGCGGGGCTAGCTGCTTTACCCAGAGGGTTCGCAAGACCCCACTACCCAAGGACTTCAGACTTCCTCACGATCACCAAAAAATACGATGGTCTCTAGGAACCCGAGGCTTGGCTAGCAGATTACCTGGCAACCGTTAAACTGCAAGGTGGATCCAAGGCTACCGCAATGCAAAGTTTGTAGTTACACTTAAGAAGTGTTGCCCGCTCATGGCTCAGACAGCTACCCGAAGAATTCATCAGCAGTTGGAACGACCTCGAAGATAAGTTCATCTGAAACTTCACATCCCAGTTCAAGTGACCCGCATATTTGGAGTAGTTACGGGCGTGCAAATAGAAACCAAAAGAGCCGATACGAGCATTTATCCAGCGGTGGAACATTATCAAGAATTCAGCCGAAACTATATCTGATGAGAGGGCAATCAACACATCCAACGACGGCCTCCGTCGAAGATAATTCATTGAGGAACTGGGGCAGGTCAAGCCCAAAACAATCTCGCGATTAATGGACATGGCAAATCACTGGGCAGATGGTGAAGACGCGGTACAACAAGCGAGGGTGCTCACCTGAAGAAGACCAGGACATGCGCAATAATGACAGAAGAAGATGCAACAACTATGGATACGGTGGACCGAGCTATGTTGCGGCTGGTTTTTCAGGAGAGAATAACCGAAGAAACGACGATCGTAACGGCAGATATCATGCTAACAGAGATGACACTGGTGGAAGCCAATCAGCATAACAGTACCAGCCGAGGGATTGGGAGCCCCCAACTTCTCCACCACAAATGTTGGAAGGACCCTACAACATGCACTGCTACTTCGACTCCGTAGGAAGGAGGTGATCAAACCACCTCATGAAGGTCTATCGCACTTTCTTAAAAATGCAGGAGGTATGTAATGCAAAAGCAGTAGAAGCAGCAAATCGAGGATACACTACAACACCTGGTACCCTAGCCATTGGTGCATGAAAGGATAGATATGTCGCCTAGAAGGGGGTGAATAGGAAATTTCAAAACTAATACGGTTTTGGCTTGATAGAATGCAGAATTAAACTAACATTTATTTTACAAGCACAAAACCTAAATACACTAGGCTCAACTAAGTTCACCAACAACAAGTTAAGATAAGCAAGATAGCACAAGATATAGGCCGCAACTGATAAGCAAGATATAAGTACTTCAAGCTCGATGGTTATCACAAGGAAAGTAAGCTCAGGTATAGAGAGAATCGAGGCACGCGAAGACGAAGATGTATTACCATCTTCCCTTACAAGAAGGTACGTCATGTTGGAGAGGTTTAGGATTCCACGAAGGATTTCCCAACGCCACGAAGGCTCACCTTCTTCTCCGAGTTTATCCCACGAAGGAATAGGCCCTTTCCTTATGGCTAGATTTTCCTCCACTCCGAAGATGACAAGCTCCACAACCACTTCACAAGCTCCATGAAGGAGAGGTCCGGGTCTCTTCACAATCTTTCATGAAGAGGACACTGTGGCACCAACCTCCAAGCCAACTAGGAGGTTACCCTCCAAGAGTAACAAGCTCACGGTATCTCACTCCAATAAGTTGTAATGGAGATCTCAATACTTATGCAAGAATGTAAAGCAAGAACACCTAGGGTTCTCAAATCCTTCACTCTCAAATCCCACCAAAGCAACAAGTGTTAGGGAGGAATTAGAGAGGAAGAACAATGGTGGAAATCAACCAATGACTTCAAGATCAAGATCCAATGGGTTCCCCTCACTTAGAGGAGGAATTGATTTGTGGGGATTGTAGATCTAGATCTCCTCTTCCAAAGCCCTCAAAATGATACAAGAATCATAGGAGGGAAGGGGGAGGAAGCAAGATCAAGAGAGTCAACAATGGAGGTCAATTTCGGGATCAAGAACATCCAAAAACGTTGGGGAAGAACCCCCTTATATAGGGGAAAGCAAATATAGCCGTTGGGAAGATTCCTGTGAAAACCCGGTTTAAAAGTCAGTTAGACTGGCTCCAAGACCGGGAAACTCGGTCCCCAAGCCGGTGAACTAGCCTACAAACCAGAACGGTTCAATATACCATCTCAAAGTGGACTCAGAAAAGATTTGGTCGCGAAAAGTGGAAAATCTGGTCTAAGATCCAGTCTACCGGCGCTAGCGCCGGACCGTCCGGTGTGGGAGTCGGTTGGACTGGATCCACAACCGGGATGAAACAGACTTCACGAAAAACGTAATAACTTTTGCATCCGGACTCTGATTTCAATGAGCTTGGGCTTGTTTTGACGAGGCCAACAAGCTCTACAAGATGGTGCAGAGAAACATCATAGTACAACAAAGGAGGATAGAACAAAATGAAGAAAGGTATGAAGCTTCCCTATAAGAGGAACCGGTAAAACCTTCAAGTTCGAAAACACCATAGAAGAAGCATATGAATTCCGTTTCGATGAACTTGGGCTTGTTGAAGAGATAGAAACAAGCTTAAGAACCTCACATGGAGAAAAACCAAGAAAAAAATTGGAAGATGCAAAGTATGCAAATGATTGAGCTCCTTAAGACGATATGATCAAGTTACCCAATCGAAAGCCCCTCCTGATAGTGCGGCTATCTATCCTATAACCCGGTATCCCAACAACCACCTAGAGACCGGTAAAACTAAAACCTAGCAAGGACATACCTTTGCCTTGCACATCCTGCTTGATCTTGATGGCAACGCTTTATGCTCCATCCAAGCCGGAATGCATCACTTGATCATTTTTGCTTTGTGAAGAATCATAATTTGCTCCCCCATAGAACACTATGGATAACTTCATTAAGACACGTCTTCACATGTACATTATCACCAATATGGATGGCAAGCTTCAAGCAAATGATCTTCTCGATGTGCTTATCTTGAACTTGCCCTTCTCAACATTGATGACGATCACCACTTGATGTCATCCTCTCATGGACTATATGAGATCTTTACTTGTGATGCATGCCCATGAAAAGATACCTAACCAATACAGATAAAACAAAGGAACATATATAATGTGTTAGTTAATGAAACATAATTGACAAGCTTACCATACCACAAGATGCATGTGGTACATTTTTTATGAAGGAGATATGCCCTAGAGTCAAATAATAAATAGGTTTTTATTGTCATATCTCAATTAGTTAGTAATAGTTTCATATTGTGCTATAACTGTATCAAGTGGAAACATTGGTACATGTGTGGTATGAAACAAACCAAGTCCCTAGTAGCCTCTATTCGTACTAGTTCTTTGGTCAAGCGATGGTCAAGGTTTCCGGATCATAGGGTATTTATGCCAATTGATAACGAGGTCATATCATTGGTGAATGATGTGATGGACATTCCTCAAATATTGCGACACGATAAAGTCACAGAGTTCATTGTTGCAATAGATAGAAACGTAATCTCCTTCTCCTTAGATCGTGAGATCATATTACTCACCGTTTCTCGAGGCTGCTTTGATTGCATCAAACATCACTCGGTGACACGGTGATCATAAAGATGTACATTGGGTATTCAAAAGGAACAGTAGATGACATGTGACTCAAGAGCGGGATTTGTTCACCCACATGACTGGGAAGATACATACGATCGACTTGGTGAGATTACATCCATAAATGTTGCAACATGTGACTAGGTCACGGGGATGTAATATCACGGTAACAGAACTATTGAAAATATAAGCAATAATCCATATGATTTAATCCGAATAATAAACTACTAAAGCATGATTATACAAACATCACCAAATCTAATCATGCAAATTAACAAAGTAGATGAACAGATTACATCTAAATAAGATAAACCTATCACATCTACACCAATCGCTAGAATAAAGAACTCTAGCATAATTTGAAAGAGAAAGTCCAGGATCACATACGGTATAGCGGCGGCAGCAGCAGCCATGGCGGTAGTAGCAGCAGTGGCAACAACGTTGTCGGCCATGTCGTCGGTGTAGAGACTGCTGATGTCCGGGAAGAAGTCCTCGTCAGGGAAAGAGTTATCCGTGATGGCGTCAGTAGTCGCGCGGAAGCGCTCCCAAAAACCTGATCGCCCCTCACCCATACAGGTTCACAAGAGGCGGGGTTCCGGAGGCCAACTGTCCCGATCTACGGTGCACGCCGCCAGCCGGGATGGAGAATACGAAGGTGGCGGCACAATAGACTGGAAGAAGATGCGTAGGTAGGTTGTGTCGATTAGGTTTAGCTCAGACGCTTATATATTGCTAGTCGGGGAGATTGTGGGGCTCAACCCACATCTGAGTCGGTAACAGCCCACGTCTCATAAAGACTAGAAATGGCTGACGAATTAACGCATCCATTAATGACTCATAATTAATCTATGATTAATTTTTCGCGACTAGCAAAAATAAAGCTCGGCTCGGCGAGATTCCCACAACCCGCGGCACGCACGTGCGTCGTGACTAGGCGGCCGACATCGGAGGAGGAGTGCACGAGAGTTGCTCTTTTTCTCACACCTTAGTGAGTGGTGGAACAGCCTAGTATATAAGGAGGTGTAACTCTCACTCAACTAGCAATATGAGACTAAACTTTAGCACCACTAGCACAACCATATGCTGCTATGCACAAATAGGCCAAAGAGAACTTTAGAATTTGTCTAATAGGCCAACAGCCCAATACTCACCAAATTACAACAATCCCCCACAGAGTCTCATTGTCACATCACCTCACTTCCATTCTAGAATATTGTTTTACATACCGGTGTGTAGTGGAGACTGTTAAGTTGAACTTCCACATTAAACTTCATGCTAAACTAGCTAGCAACTTGAAGAGTGGAGTATGCCTTGAACTACAAGTTTTCTGCACACTATTTTCACACAAAATCTAAACCAGTACAGGGCTATCGTAGGGCTTCCCCGCTGTTTGGAGCTTATGTGTCATACTCCAGGGCCTTTCATGAGTTTATTAGAGAGAACCCAACTCTCATGGACTATGATGTTTGACAGTCAGACTCATATAGGTGTGCTCATCAATAGATGTTCTGCAGGACAACATCTCTGCTAGAAAAGCCACTTGGAACACATTAAGATAAATATCAACCTGCCATGCAGAATAAGAGAGTATTGCATCTTTGTGGAGATGTAAATATAATAGAGAAAATTCCTTATTTGACACTACTTCCCAATATGTTTCCTTATTTGAGACTAAAACTTTTTACTTCCCTATGTGACCACTTGTGAAATTTCTTTGCATCATATGACACCAGTTCAGCTAGACCCAAATGCACCTGGTTCAATTGTTTGACTCGTTCTGTCTAACATGCACAACCAAATTCTTCCCTCGTGCGCATTGCTTTTTTTAACTGATCAGTGCATTCGCTAATCAGCATGTGGCGTACTAATCATGTTTTATTCCGGCTTTTTTTAACGGAGCCGGCGCCGACTAGTAGACAAGGATTCTGGTTATCGGCATGTTCCAATGACGTGACCAATCATTGGCAGAGATGAAGCCGCGACCTTGTTGATCTTAGTTGTAGTGGTCGTCCGGTCGAAGCCTCGTCGTCGAGGGACGACAACCTACCGTTGAGCTCGAGCAACAGAGGTTGCTGGTAGGAGCCTGGGTCAGGTCAAGGAGGAGCAAGTGCAGCGTCCTAGGTCGTCGACGCATTCGGTCAGCAGCATCCTCATGCTCGACTCGATCCGCTATCGACCGTTTCACCGGTGTTAGCTATTGGCCGAGCTGAACGATAACGTACTCAGCCGCAGAACACGAAACAATGGCGAAAGTTAAGTCTATATTTGTTGTTCATGTCGAGCTCACGGAAGTAATGAAGTAAAGAACATTATAAACTTGGTATTGGGCTTTCCTAATAACCCAAACACTATTTCCCCGTAAACTGAATCTTAATGAAAAAGTTATTAAAACTGGTTTTCCTAAATATCAGTGGAAAACTCGTTTGCAAAATATGGTGGCTAATCCATGCTATCCAAACAACCACTCAGGGAAACCGGTTTTGTTAACTTTTTTGTTAAAAATCAACTTACACAAAATCACGTTTAGGTCAGTATATAGTCTAAAGCCCATTTAGGGAAACCGGTTTTGTTAATTTTTCTGTACAACAACATTTCTTGTAATTTTTGCCATATTATGTACCAGGGGAAAAAGGTCTTTGTAGGTCTCTAGTTAACCCCATTAGCTCTCAAAATACACTAAAGTGTCATATAAGGCAAAAAAAATACAGAAGTGGTCAAATAAGGAAGTGAAAAGTTTTCAGTGTCAAATAAGGAACCATATTGGGAAGTAGTGTCAAATAAGGAATTTTCTCTTATTAATATGGGCATACTCTCCTCTCAGCTGATCAATAGCTTGTCTCCCAACTCTAATTCACAGGATCTCCGATCACATAGAGTGCATTACCACTGCGAACAACTCATTGTGTGGGTCTTAAACCCATCTCTCTCGATGCATTATCTATCACATTACGTGATAAGCCCTTTGTGAAGGGATCTGCCAAGTTCTTAGATGTTTGGATATAATCCAACACAATAACTTCGGAGTTTCTCAGTTTCCTGACATATTTCAATCTCCTCTTCACATGCCTTGATGACTTCATATTATCCTTAGAACTGTTTACTTTGATGATCACAGTTTGATTATCCCAATTCATTGGGATGGTGGGTATTGGTTTTTCAACCACAGGTAAGTCCATCAAAAGCTCATGAAGCCACTCTGCTTCAACAGTGGCTATGTCTAATGCTGTGAGTTCTGCTTCCATAGTTGACCTTATTAAGATGGTTTGCTTGCAATACTTTCAGGAAACAGCGCCACCACCAAGTGTAAACAAATAACCACTTGTGGCCTTAATCTCATCAGCATCAGATATCTAGTTTGAATCACTATAACCCTCAAGTACTCGAGGATACCTAGTATAGTGGATACCATAACTCATAGTGCCTTTCAAATAGCGCAAAACTCTCTCAAGAGCATGCCAATGATCATCTCCATGGTTTGACACAAATCGACTTAATTTGCTTACAACAAAGGAGATGTCAGGCCTCGTAGCACTGGCTAAATACATGAGTGAGCCAGTAATTTGAGAATAACTCAATTGATCTTTAGCATTCGTTCGATTCCTTCGAAGCAGCACACTCAGAATCATAAGACATTGGAGAAGACTTGCAGTCGCTATACCCAAAGCGACTCAATATCTTTTCCACATAGTGGGACTGAAGCAGTGTAATCCCACCATTGTCATCCTTCAGTAGCTTGATGTTTAAGATTACATCAGCCACTCCCAAGTCCTTCATCTCAAAGAAGCAAGATAGGAACTCTTTTACCTCCTCAATAATAGTGAGGTTGGTCCCGAATATCAATATGGCATCGACATAGAGACACATAATAACTCCCTCGCCCCCACCATGGCGGTAGTACACACACTTATCATCTTTGTTTACAACAAAGCCTTCAGCGGTTAAAGTTCTTTCAAACTTCTCGGGCCATTGCTTAGGAGCTTGCTTAAGACCATATAAAGACTTTACTAACTTACACACCTTTCCTTCTTGACCATCTAGTACAAATCCATCAGGCTGCTCCATATAAATTTCCTCATCTAGCTCTCCATTTAGGAAAGTTGTCTTAACGTCCATTTGATGAACGAGAAGACCATGTGAGGCAGCCAAGGATAGTAATACTCGAATAGTGGTTAATCTGGCTACAGGTGAGTAGGTATCGAAGAAGTCTTCACCTTCTTTCTGGTATACCCCTTGGCCACAAGACGTGCCTTGTACTTTTCAATAGTACCATCAGGTCTAAGCTTTTTCTTGAACACCAACTTACATCCTACATGTTTGCACCCATAAGGACAATCAATGACTTCCCAAGTTCCATTAGCTAAGATGGAATCCATCTTGCTACGGACAACTTCTTTCCAATAGTCGACATCTTGAGATGGATAGGCTTCTGAAATAGAAGTGGGAGTATCACCCACAAGGCACACAATGAAATCATCATCAAATGATTTTGCAGTCCTTTGTCTCTTGCTCCTTTTAGGAGCTTCATTGTCGTCCTCCACAGGATCATCATAATGTTCTATCGGCATAGTGGGTTTAGGAATTATAACAAATTCCTGACTAGATGAACTAGTCATCTCCTGAGTTGATGAGCTTGACATACCTTTCTGGGAAAGATGTCCTCAAAGAAAGTCGCATCATTCGACTCCATAATAGTACCAACATGCATGTCAGAAACCTTGGATTTTACTATAAAAAATCTATAGTTAATGCTATGAAAAGCATATCCCAGAAAAACACAATCCACGGTTTTTGGTCCAACCTTTCGCATCTTGGGTATTGGAATATTGACGTTTGCCAAAACATCCCCAAGTTTGTAAGTAAGAGAGTTTAAGCCTTTTCTTCTCCCATTCCTCAAATGGAGTCATGGTTTTATCCTTTACGGGAACATGGTTTAGGACATGACACACAGTCATTAACACCTTCCCCCACCATTCCTTAGAAAGACCTGATGTATCTAACATGGCGTTAACCAAATCAGTTAGAGTGCGCTTCTTTATTTCGGCCACCCCATTTGACTAAGGTGAGTAGGGAGGCATCCTCTCATGGATAATACCATGTTCCATATAGAATATATCAAATTCATTTGAAAAGTACTCTCCACCACGATCCGACCTTAGCCGCTTGATTTTAAGATCAAGTTGGTTTTCTGCTTTAGCTTTATAGCTTTTGAAGTAATTCAAAGCTTCATCTTTAGATTTCAGAAGATAAATGTAGCATTATCTAGTGGATTCGTCAATCAACATCATAAAGTATCTTTTTCCACCTCTTGTCAACACACCATTCATCTCACCAAGATATGAATGTATAAGTTCTAGTGGTGCTAAGTTTCTTGGTTCCGCAACCATATGAGACTTGCGGGGTTGCTTTGCTTGCACACAAACTTGGCACTTAGAACCTTTGATAGTGGTAAATTTGGAATTAAACTCATATTTGCTAGCCGCGTCATGCAACCAAAGTTAATATGACAAAGTCATGAATACAAAATATTGGACTCATTATCATTGCAAACATGATTAGTAACTTTAGTACATGAGTCTGACAAAGATAAGCGGAACAGACCTCCGCACTCATAACCATATCCATCAAATTGTACATACGTAGAAATTACAACTTTATTGGACTCAAACACCAACTTAAAACCATCTTGACGTAGAAGCAATCCGCTGATGAGATTCTTATTGATGGAGGGAATTTGTTGCACATTCTTCAGTTGTACAGTCTTCCCCAATGTAAACTTCAGATTTACCATACCAACACCATTAATAGAAGCACGTGAGCCGTTTCCCATCAGCATGGAGGAAGTCCTTGCGACCTGATAAGAAGAGAACATGGAAATATCAGAACATACATGTGTATTAGCACCCGTGTCAATCAACCATTCAGAAGAATGACATACTAAAAAGATAGTAGGTAAAATACCATACCCAACGTCCTTCATCTCAGTATCGCTAATAACAACATTAGCAGTCTTTTCGCTGTTCCCATGTTCTCTTGTCAAAGCGATTAGGACAGCTAGGATCCCAATGATCAGGATCACCACAAACGTGGCAAGAGCCTTTCTTCTTATCTTTTTCCTCTCAAAGTTGGTTGAGTGAGTGGCCTTGTTCTTGCCATCAAACTTCCCTTTGCCATCAGATTTGTTCTTATTCTTGAACTTGTGGGATTGGAAGTTTCTCTTCTGTACCAAATTAGCACTAGAAGCTCCCTCAAATCCTTGAGCACATGTGTCCTTTTCTCTCGCCTTCTCTTCCACATGAAGAGACCCAATGAGATCCGTAATGGAAAACTCTTGTCTCTTATGTTTCAGAGAAGTAGCAAAGTTCCTCCACATGGGAGGAAGCTTGGAAATAATGCCTCTGGCCACAAACTTGTCCGGTAAGGTACACTTGAACTGCTCAAGTTCTTTAGCAAGTGATTGTATCTCATGAGCTTGCTCAACAACAGAGCGCTCATCAACCATCTTGTAGTCATGGAATTGCTCCATGGCATACAACTCAGTGCCAGCGTCCGAGACCCCAAACTTGGCCTCGAGCACATCCCACGTGTCTTTGCATTATCAAATGACATATATGGGTTAACAATGCTGTCTCCAAGAATACTGAACACAGCCGCCATAAACATGGTATCGGTTTTCTTAAAGTCTGCTTCCTGCTCAGCAGAAAGATCTCCTTTAGGTTTGCCAAAAGTGGCGCTATAGTAGTTTAGGTTTTTAAACCATAGACTTTCTCTCACGCATCATCTCTTATAGTGCATACCATCAAATGAAGGAGGCCTAGTAGCCGCGGCTACACCAGTGGAATTCAGTTGCCTATAATTAGGTTTTTGCATTGTTGAAAATATAAGAATTAATCCATATGATTTAATCCAAATAATAAACTGGTAAAGCATGATTATACAAACAACACCAAATCTAATCGTGCAGATTAACAAAGTAGATGAACATATTACATCTAATTAAGATAAACCTATCACATCTACACCAATCGCTAAAATAAAGAACTCTAGCATAATCTTGAAGAGAAAGTTCAGGATCACATATGGTATAGCGGCGGCAGCAGCAACCGCGACGGTAGCAGTAGAAGTGGCAACAGTGTCGTCGACCATGTCGTCGATGTAGATACTGCTGATGTTCGGGAAGAAGTCCTCATCGAGGAAGGAGTCGTCCATGATGGTATCAGTAGTCGCGCGGAAGCGCTCCCCAAAAACCTGATCACCCCTCACCCGTACAGGTTCACAAGAGGCATGGTTCCGGAGGCCTACTATCCCGATCTACGGTACACACTGCAAGCCGGGATGGGGAAGATGAAGGCGGCGACACAATATACTAGAAGGAGACGCGTAGGTAGGTTGTGCCGATTAGGTTTAGCTCATATGCTTATATAGTGCTAGTTAGGGAGATCGTGGGGCTCAGCCCACGTCTGAGTCGGTAACAACCCACGTCCCATAAAGACTAGAAATGGCTAACTAATTAACGCGTCAGTTAATGACTTGTTTTTAATATATGATTAATTTTCCCGACTAGCAAAAATAAAGCTCGGCTCGACGAGATTCCCGCAACCCGCGGCGTGCCCGCGCGTCGTCACGAGGCTAGGCGTGGCGAGGCGAGGCGG
Source organism: Avena eriantha (assembly GCA_910589775.1). Lineage (NCBI taxonomy): Eukaryota > Viridiplantae > Streptophyta > Magnoliopsida > Poales > Poaceae > Avena > Avena eriantha. The sequence goes on along the minus strand of OU342746.1, from coordinate 227,957,354 downwards.
GCGACATTAGAGGAGGAGTGTGCGAGAGCTACTTTTTTTCTCACACCTTAGTGAGTGGTGGAACATCCTAGTATATAAGGAGGTGTAACTCTCACTCAACTAGCAATGTGGGACTAAACTTTAGCACCACTAGCACATCCATATGCTACCATGCACAAATGGGCCAAAGAGAATTTCAGAATTTGTCTAATAGGCCAACAGCCCAATACTCACCAAATTCCAACAAGAACTTGTCGGTAACAAGATTGAACAAGGTATGTCATACCAATGATCGAATCTCGGACAAGTCGTATCAGATAAACAAAGGGAATTAGAATCGATATTTTACGGTTCATACGCCATCGTCATCATGGAACACAGAGGTCATTATGGGCATCCCGGTCCCTCTATTGATCATTTATAGAGATCATGTCTATGATATTCCCAAGCCATGAGGGGATACACTTAAGGGTATGATGAGAAAGATAATATGTAAGTTGAAATCATAGTAGAGAAATAGAAAGCCGGAATTGTTCCGCGAAGAGATCCGAAGTTGTTCGGAGAAAGGAAGAAGGAAAGGAAAGGGTCGGAAGGTGTTTTGGATAAATGAAAATTTAATATATGAGTTTATTATATGTAATTATGAATTAATATATTATAAATAAATATTTAAATTAAATTTTATAGGCCAAAACCTCGGAGGGAAATGGCCTAAGAGGAAATCACCATGGAAAAAAGGAAATAGCAGAAAAATCTGCTCCTTCCACGCGCGGCTGCCAAGCAGGCGAGAGCCAGAGGGATGGCGGACCGCTGGCCACCAGCTGGCCTAGACGGGGCTTCGCGGCTGATACGTCCAAAACATATCTACTTTCCTGAACACTTTTGCTATTGTTTCTCCTCTAAACTTGTGTGATTTGAATGCAACTAACACGGACTGACGCTGTTTTCAGCAGAATTGCCCTAGTGTCTACTTTTTGTGTAGGAAATCAACTATCAGGAAAAATCCCGGAAAATATGCCAAAAATCCTATTTCACCAGAAGACTCCCGGAGCCAGAATACCAGACGGAGGGGGGCTGGGCCCAGGCCACACCACCTGGCCGCGCGGGCAAGCCTAGGCCGCGCCAGGGGGTGGTCTTCCGCCCCAGACTCCCCCTCGGTCTCCCTCTTCGCCTATAAGTTGTCTTCTGACCTAAAATCTCAGGGGGGTCGACGTTTTTCCAGAAGGTGTTCCTCTCCGCCGCCACCACCAGATTCCACGAAACAGCACCAGAAACTCCATTCTGGCACCCTGCCGGGACGGGGAATTGGAGGAGATCATCGCCATCATTGTCACCATCGCTTCTCCATCGACCATCCATGTTTCCCCCATCTATGAGTGAGTAATACCCCGCTGTAGGCTATGGGGATGGTAGAGATTGGATGAGATCGTTCATGTAATGGCATCAGATTGTTAGGGCATGGTGCCTAGTATCTTCTATTAGTGCTTTATGACTTTGTTGCGACTTGTTATGCTTAATGCTTGTCACTAGGGCCCGAGTGCCATGATTTCAGATCTGAACATGTTATTGATTCATTATGATAGTATTGTTTATGGTCTTATCTGCAAGTTGTTTACACACATTGTTGTCTGGAACAAATGGCCCCGAAGTGACAGAAATCGGGATAACCGGAAGGAATGGCTTTGATGTGAGGATCACATGTGTTCACGGAGTGTTAATGCTTTGCTCCGGTGCTCTATTAAAAGGAGCACCTTAATTTCCAGTAGTTCCCTAGAGGCCCCGCTGCAAACGGGCTGGCAGGACAAAAGATATTGTGCAAGTTCTCATTGCGAGCACGTATGACTATATATGGAACACATGCCTATGATTATCTAGTACTTGGATGCTTTATCTTATTTATCTGCAATTGCCCTATGTTCTGATTGCTATGTGAATTGTCTTGTCCATGCAACGCCCGTCCATCCATCCCTATGCCTACCGCACTCGAATCGTACTGTTTACTGCTATTGTTACTGTTGTCTTTACTTTACTACTGCTGCTACTTTGCTATTCCTACTACAAAACTATTGCTACTGATAAACTGCTATGAGCAAGATTGTTTCCAGGTGCAGCTGAATTGACAACTCAATTGTTAAGGCTTATAAATATTCTTTGGCTCCCCTTGTGTCGAATCAATAAATTGGGTTTCACTTCCCTCAAAAATATTGCGATACACCCCCTATACTTGTGGGTCATCAAGACTATTTTTTGGCGCCGTTGCCGGGGACCATAGCTTTATTTATTAAGTTCACTTGGATTCTCTATTGTTCGCGGCTATCCATCCATCATGGGTAAGTCTCGTGATGGCAAGGTTCCTATTTTACCATCCACTACAAGAAGAGGTACGGTTCTGAACACCTCTATTGCTCTTGATTCACCATTTGTTATGAGTAAGTTCGTTACACCACCACATACACATGCTACACACACTGCTACTACTGTTGAATCTGAAACTTCTGATGCTTATGATGCTGCTTCCACTGTGCTGGATAAGTGTGGTTCATTAGGTCCTTTCCTAGATGCTACGATTGCTATAACTATAGCTGGAAATACTGAAACTCCTAATGAAGACACTACTACACCTGTTAGTTCACCTGAGTCTAGTGAAAGTTATGATATTGAAGATGGTTATGTTGAGATGACCGATGAATTTATTGAAGAATGTAAAAACACTCGTGATAGGAGCGCTGCTAAGAGTCTCCTTGAGAGGCATACTATTAGACCCAAATTGTCTCCTATTGCTAAGTTTGCTGCTTCTCCCATAAACATTATAGATAAAGATTATGATTTCTCTCTCGATCTATCTTACATAGCTATTATTGAGAAAGAACCTTTTTGTGGGACTAAGAATGAAAGTGCGGTAGCACATATGAATGAGCTTTCTACCATGAGTGGCTTGTTTTCTGATGATATTAAGATGCGTACTTACTTTGTTGCTAAGATTTTCCCCTTTTCACTGAAAGGAGAAGCTAAAACTTGGTTTAGTAATTTACCTCCTAGATCTATTGATAGCCCTGATTGCTTGATTAGTACTTTCCTATAGAAATATTTTCCTCCAAGTGCTAGACATGCTATTTTGCAGGAACTTTTTGATTTTAAACAGGGAGAAAAAGAGATATTGCTTGAATCATGGGCAAGGTTTTGTGCTTTGATTCATGCACAAGATGGAAGTCCATTACCTAAGAATGAGCTTCTTGATATATTTTATAATGGACTAACTGAAGAATCTAGGACATACCTAGATAGTTGTGTTGATTGTGTTTTCAGGAATAGGACTCCCAAGGAAGCTGAGAAATTAATGGCTAAAATAAGCAAGAACTATGAAGATTGGACTCCTCCTGAACCAGCTATACCTGAAACAATTATACCTAAACCAGCTATTCCGGTGCCTATTCCAACATCAAAGAAGAGGGGAGTTATTGAATTAAATGATGAAGTGATGAAGGAAGCTAAGAAATGTCTTAAGGAGAAGGGAATTAAAGCTGCAGATGTCAAAAATTTACCTCCTATAGAAGAATTATGTAAGCCTATCCCCTACTCATCCACTATTGAGCTACACTCTCTCCAACACTTTGATGAAGGTGATATCCCCTACTCTAAACCTCCCGATCAATGCTTAGAAGAATTCGATATCTTTATTGTTAAGCAGGATAATTTTAATAAAAGGGTGCAAAATCATCTAATGGAAAACACTAGAGCTATTGTTGAGTTAAAAGATATTGTGGAAAGAACCTCTAATGATGTTAAAATAATTGTTAAACACTTTCAAATGGTTCAAACTCAAATAGATCAACTCATTAAAGTGCAAAAATACTTGCTAGTTAATGCTGCTAAAGAAAAACATGCTTATGAAATTAGAACTAGGAGTGGTGCTGCTACCCAGGATCCTCTATATCCTGAGGGGCATCCCAAAAGAATTGAGCAGGATTCTCAACAAGCTGAAAATAGTGGTACTACTCGTAAGAAAAGAAAAAAGAAACATAAAACTGTTGTAGAACCCTCAGAACCTGCTATAGATCCTAATAGTATATCTGTCTGATGCTGAAACTGAACGTGGTAATGAAGAAATGAAGTTCCTAATGAAGAAAAAGTTGAAGAAGAACCTGAAAAGCACACTAAGAATACTAAATACACTAAAGAAGATTTTATTTCTAAGAAAAAGAGAGCCTTGGTTCCAAAAACCTATGCCTTTCCCTGATAAGAAACACAAGTCAAAGGAAGATGAACATTATAATAAGTTTTGTGAGTGGATGAAACCTTTATTCCTGCAAATTCCTTTGACTGATGCTATTAAATTGCCTCCTTACTAAAAGTATATGAAGGATATTGTCTCGAATAAAAGGAAGATCCCTAATGAAGAAATCTCTACTTTGCTTGCTGATTATTCCTTTAACGGTAAGGTTCCAAAGAAACTTGGAGACCCAGGGATTCCAACTATTCATTGCTCTATTAAGAACAGTTATGTTAGAATTGCTTTGTGTGATTTGGGAGCTGGAGTTAGTGTTATGCCTTTCTCTCTCTATAAGAGGCTTCAACTAGAAAAATTAATACCAACTGATATATCTTTGCAAATGGCTGATAAATCTACCACTATTCCTGTTGGTATATGTGAGGATGTACATGTTCAAGTGGCTCATAATTGCTTGATATTAACTGATTTTTTTGTGCTTGAAATGCCTGAAGATGATAATATGTCCATTATTCTTGAGAGACCTTTTCTTAATACTGCAGGAGCTGTTATTAATTGTAATCAAGGAAAGGTGACTTTCAATGTTAATGACAAGGAACATACTGTCTATTTTCCCAAGAAGATTGAAAGGACTTATGGTTTGAATTCAGTTGAACATGTTGAGGGCATTCAAGTTGGGGAAATATATTGTCCCATACCAAAAGAAAAAATTTAAACTATTATGATTGGGACTATTGCTATCAAGGTTGAGGTAACATAATTATTAGTGGAATACAAAGTTTTGTCTCATATGGAATTGTTTTGGTAACAAGACCTGATCAACCTTGTTAACAAAAGGATTTTATTGAACAAAACAATGTTTGCACTATGATTATTTCCGTGTACTTCTATTCTATCCATTTTAGTTTTTGCTTTCATTTAGTTTTCTTTTTTGTTGTTAGTTGCCTGCTTGTTAGAGTGTCTTAGAACTTCTGTAGTTCTATCCTTGTTTTGTCATTGCATCATTTTCCAAAAAAATCTGTTTGTCAGAAAATCATTCTTCTATACCTAAAAAATGCCCAAAAATAAAGTGTCTCAAAAAATTCTAGAAAATTCATATTAAATTTTTACGTGAAAAAGGGGCAGAGGAGTGCCTAGAAGGTGCTAGGGGGACCCACCAGGCGGGCTCACCACCTAGTGGCACAGCCTGCCCTGGGTGGCGCCATGCCATGGTGTGGGCCACCCCTGGCCCTCCAATAACTCTCTCACCTGCCACTTTCTTCTCTCTCCCGAGTAAGCTCTAGTTCATTGCTCAAAATCACGTTCTTGCTGTGCTTGCTCTCGATTTTTTCGATCTCCTTGCTCAGCCCATCTTTGTTGCTGAAATTTGAAGCACTTGTTCTCTGGTATGTGACTCCTCCCCTTGTCCAAGTAGATTTGTGTTTAGTGGATTATATCTTGAGTATTTTGCTGCTGTAGGTGACAGGTTATGAGAGCTTGTAAGCTTGTTTGATGCTTAGAGATATAGTTTTGATGCATGTTTAGGCCTCTTACAAGTCCCTATGAGTAGTACCCTTCATTATATTCAATTTGCAATCACTTGTTTAATAGGTGTTTAAATTTTAGAATAGAAGATGAATGAGCATCAAGTAAACCAACATGAACTATGGGTGCCTGAGGTTATGAAGGTCCACCGGGAGGAGGAAGTTTTTCCTTCCATTTATCCATGCTCTGAGTTCATGAGAGCTGCAGGAATTCTCCAAGATTTCCACACTTTGGTTTCGAATGCAGGATTGGAACACATTTTGGAAGACGAACCTTGTCAATTTGTGAAGCTAACCATGTCTGTGGTGCACGAATTTCAATTTAGTTACTCTTTGCCTAACCCCATGGTCCACTACAAAATTTACAATATTGATGTCGATCTTTCTCTCGATGACTTCTGTGCAGCTATTAAGGTACCTCAGTGGGGATCATGTAGAAGGATTAAAGAGCGACCTGAACCACTCATGGATTTATACACAGAAATTTGCCAAGGGAGCAGCTTCTCAAAGGAGAGTGGGAAAATCCGTAACATTCATCTCCCCTCCATTCGCTACTTTGCCTACTTTATTGCCAAGTGTGTTCTTGCTAGGTAAACTGCCAATAAGTTATCTTCTTATGATCTAGCATTTATCTCTGATGCTCTTAAACGAGATAGGTCTTACAACTTGGGTGCTTTGATAACTTTCCATCTTGCCGCTAACCGCGAGAAAGGTGGAATTTGTGGAGGCCTCATTGCTTCCCGTTTACTAGCATTGCATGGTTTTGTGCCTCATCATCTAGACCTACAGTTTCCGATAGAAAGGCTTGATCTTAATTCCATGATACAACATAAATTTGTTTCCTCATGGGCTAGTTTGAGTGAGTTGTCTTATGAAATAACCTTCCTCAAGGCTGGTTGGAGAAGGAGTAAGTCCGAACGTGTTATTCTTTTGCCTGCACCTATTTTGTTTAACCTTGATAACAGGGTAGGATGGTCTCTCACGGAGGAGGAGTTTGATACGTACTTGGGAGAGCTCTCTCAGCAGGAGCAGGATACTAGAAGGGAGGTCACGAATGATTCGGTCCAGCCCTCAAATGAGGGGGAGTCTTCATATCAGCACCCTGCTTATGATTGGGGAGCTGCTTCTTCTTCCCACAGGCCCAACTACGAGCATTCTTATCATGACCCGCCTGCTTGGAACCCTGATACATTGCAAATGTATCTATAATTTTTGATGCTCCATGCTTGGTTTTATCCACTTTCTTGTGTTTTGTCCACACTTTGGAGTACTTTTCATATGATTTCTTGGACTAACCTATTAACAAGAGCCACAGTGCCAGCTGCCTGTTTTCTGCTGTTTTTGGTTCCAGGAAAGTCAGAAAATGAATATTCTCAGAATTGGATGGGACAAAAGCCAAAGTGCCTATTTTTCCAGAAGACTCACGAAGCCAGAATACGAGATGGAGGAGGGCCAGGGGCTGGCCACACCACCCCTAGGCGCGGGCTGGGCCTGGTCGCGCCAGGGCATGGTGTGGTGGCCCCAGGCACCCCCTCGGCCTCTGTCTTCGCCTATAAGAAGTCTTATGACCTAAAAACTTCGGGGGGTCGACGTTTTTCCAAAAGGAGTTCCGCTCCGCCGCCACCACGAGATTCCATGAAACAGCACCAGAAACTCCGTTCTGGCACCCTGCCGGGACGGGGAATTGGAGGAGATCATCGCCATCATCATCACCATCGCTTCTCCATCGACCATCCATGTTTCTCCCATCTATGAGTGAGTAATCCCCCGCTGTAGGCTATGGGGATGGTAGGGATTGGATGAGATCGTTCATGTAATGGCATCAGATTGTTAGGGCATAGTGCCTAGTATCTTTTATTAGTGCTTTATGACTTTGTTGCGACTTGTTGTGCTTAATGCTTGTCACTAGGGCCCGAGTGCCATGATTTCAGATCTGAACTTATTATTGATTCATTATGATAGTATTGTTTCTGGTCTTATCTACAAGTTGTATACACACGTTATTGTCCGGAACCTATGGCCCCGAAGTGACAGAAATCGGGATAACCGGAAGGGAAAGGCTTTGATGTGAGGATCACATGTGTTCACGGAGTGTTAATGCTTTGCTCTGGTGCTCTATTAAAAGGAGCACCTTAATTGCCAGTAGTTCCCTAGAGGCCCCGCTGCAAACGGGCTGGCAGGACAAAACATGTTGTGCAAGTTCTCATTGCAAGCACATATGACTATATATGGAACACATGCCTAGGATTGTCTAGTACTTGGGTGCTTTATCTTATTTATCTGCAATTTCCCTATGTTCTGATTGCTATGTGAATTGTCTTGTCCATGCAACGCTCGTCCATCCATCCATATGCCTACTGCACTCGAATCCCACTGTTTACTACTTTTGTTACTACTGTCTTTGCTTTACTACTGCTGTTACTTTACTATTCCTACTACAAAACTGTTACTACTGATAAACTGCTGTGAGCAAGATTGTTTCCAGGTGCAGCTGAATTGACAACTCAGTTGTTAAGGCTTATAAATATTCTTTGGCTCCCCTTGTGTCGAATCAATAAATTGGGTTTCACTTCCCTCGAAAATACTGCGATACACCCCCTATACTTGTGGGTCATCAAACCCTTATTCGTACATGGATTGATACCCACTTAGGCCAAAAGCCTAAGCTTGGGGGAGGTACGCCGGCATCGCACTCATCTCCTTATCATGTTGCGTCGGTACTTTGTATATTCATGTTTCGTTCTCTTTTTAGCTTTTGTTCTTTCTTTGCTTTTGCTTTTTTTAAACACAAAAAGACCAAAAATATTTTTGTTGTTTCTCTTTGGTTTGCTTCTTATTTTTGCCTTGGTTTTCTCTTTCCTTTTTGCTTTGTTTTGATTAATTCGAAAACCCAAAAAGATTTTTCTTTGCTTGTTTTTCCTTTTTGGTTCTTGCTTTAAAAGTCGAAAACACCAAAAAAATGTTGTTCTTCTTTGGCTTTGTGGGTTTGCTACAGGGTTCAGTAGTCCTCAGTGGATATTGGTTTCATATTATTATTCAAGCCACACAAGTGAAGAGCAATAATGAGGATTAATGACAACTTGAGGTGTGGTAAGAGGCTGGTAACGAACTCTATTTGTTTTCATTTTTGTACATATACTCATCATTGTGGGCATGCTTAGCTTGTTCGCGTAGGGTGTATGTTGTGTTATGGATGCTTAGTAGTTCTTGCTTTCTTATGATTAGTTCCAGCTTGCTAATAGTTTGTAGCATGTCTTTTGAATGTTTGCTTGCATTACTCTATTCATAACTTGGTATGACACTGTGGTATCCTCCTCTGAATGTTCCATTTGAATTGACTTGGCACATGCTCACGCATGCATATGACTGAAATAAATAGTTAAGCCTCGATGAATTATTTTGCCTTGAGGATCTTGAATCACTTTCATGCCATGATTAGTCATGTTTTGCTGCAAGCATGATTATGACAGCTATTGCTCTCTCGTTTGTCGCTCCCTTACTATTGCTAGCCTTCACTTTCACTGAGTATTTTACTCATGTTTCCAACTCCCTAAAACCAAATATTTCCAAAGTGTCCACAATACCTACCTATTAGCATCATTTGCTATTTCCGTGCATATTTAATATGCCTTGTTTTCTTCCGAATAAAATGTTTGCTTGTTATGAGAAAGTTAGTTAGTAAAGCTCTCACGAACTTGATGGCACACTTTATTTCCTACACTCAATAAACCTGAACCATTGCGTCCTTCTTTGTTGCGTATATGCTTGTGCTTTATAAGTTAAAGTTAGCAGAACCATGTATCATGGGGAACGCTTTCAGCATTGCACTGGTACTTAGTACCTCGTTGATATCATGTTCTTTTGCTCATGGATCCCGACGGTGTGAAATAAAAGTGGAACTTGTAAGATCATGGAGTTTGTATATGTGTTAGGGAAACGCCTGGGCCGCTAGCCTAAGCCATGCCTAATCACGGTGGAAACTTGCAGCATAACCATAATGAGCATTCTATGAAGCATCCTCAATAAAAATCTATGCACATAGTAAATAAAAAGATCGCTAAGATGCTCATTGTCTGCTTGCCTTATCATTTTGATTATGGGATAGCTCCTGTGTCATGTGCAAGGGGTACCCGTTGGCGGTTCTCTATGATACGTATATACCTACAATGACAAGAGCTTACTTGTGACTAAAGTTGAGTAGCATGAGGATCGGTCTTCGTAAGTAAGGGGCACGAGACTTCGATTTATAACTTGTCAAGCATATCCTCTTAGTTGTGTCACTTTAACCTTAACCATTTAAAGATTCTTATGATAGGGGTAATGAGAGCTCAAAGCTAACAAGTACCATACTTTCAGCATTTGGAAGCCTTTCAAACTATTCAAAACCTTTTCATTTACTTGTTGAGTCTCCACATATTCTTTGAGCACCTTCTTGAGAGCACAGTTGTCATTCTTTGTGCTTGTCTCAAAACTTGATTATTTGTGTTATGACTTTGATGCTTGTATCTTTGATATCTTTACTACTAGTCTTCACCTGAACTTCAGAGGTGCCTTAAATCAAAGGCAAACGAGATACCACTCTATCATACCTTTTTATGAGCATTGTAATGTTGCTTATGTTTATACTTCATGCTACTTATTATTTTTGAGTTGGAATCTCTTCATAGCTTGCAATGCCTATTAAGTAAACTTAGTTGCATACTCCTTATTATGAATTGTCTAAGTAGTTGATCACATGCTGAGAATATATACATCATATGAAGCAAATGTGTTCGTGAAAGTTCTTTTATCAAACTCAGTTTTCAACTGAATTGCTTGAGGACAAGCAATAAGCTAAGCTTGGGGGGAGTTGATACGTCCAAAACGTATCTACTTTCCCAAACACTTTTGCTATTGTTTCTCCTCTAAACTTGTGTGATTTGGATGCAACTAACGCGGATTGACGTTGTTTTCAGCAGAATTGCCCTGGTGTCTACTTTTTGTGCAGGAAATCAACTATCAGGAAAAATCCTAGAAAATATGCCAAAATGCTATTTCACCAGAAGACTCCCGGAGCTAGAATACAAGACGGAGGGGGGCTGGGCCCAGGCCACACCACCTGGCCGCGCGGGCAAGCCCCGCGCCAGGGGGTGGTATGGCCGCCCTAGACTCCTCCTCGGTCTCCCTCTTAGCCTATAAGTTGCCTTCTAACCTAAAAACTCAGGGGGAGGGTCGATGTTTTTCCAGAAGGAGTTCCTCTCCGCCACCACCACCAGATTCCACGAAACAGCACCAGAAACTCCATTCTGGCACCCTGCCAGGACGAGGAATTGGAGGAGATCATCGCCATCATCGTCACCACCGCTTCTCCATCGACCATCCATGTTTCCCCATCTATGAGTGAGTAATCCCCTACTGTAGGCTATGGGGATGGTAGGGATTGGATGATATCGTTCATGTAATGGCATTAGATTGTTAGGGCATGTTTCCTAGTATCTTCTATTAGTGCTTTATGACTTTGTTGCGACTTGTTATGCTTAATGCTTGTCACTAGGGCCCGAGTGCCATGATTTTAGATCTGAACATGTTATTGATTCATTATGATAGTATTGTTTATGGTCTTATCTGCAAGTTGTTTACACACATTGTCGTCCGGAACCAATGGCCCTGAAGTGACAGAAATCGGGATAACCGGAGGGAATGGCTTTGATGTGAGGATCACATGTGTTCACGGAGTGTTAATGCTTTGCTCCGATGCTCTATTAAAAGAAGCACCTTAATTGCCAGTAGTTCCCTTGAGCCCCTGCTGCAAACGGGCTAGCAGGACAAAAGATGTTGTGCAAGTTCTCATTGCGAGCACGTATGACTATATATGGAACACATGCCTATGATTATCTAGTACTTGGATGCTTTATCTTATTTATCCGCAATTGCCCTATGTTCTAATTGTTATATGAATTGTCTTGTCCATGCAACGCCCGTCCATCCATCCCTATGCCTACCGCACTTGAATCCTACTATTTACTGCTATTGTTACTGCTGTCTTTACTTTACTACTGCTGCTACTTTGCTATTCCTACTACAAAATTGTTGCTACTGATAAACTGTTGTGAGCAAGATTGTTTCTAGGTGGAGCTGAATTGATAACTCAGTTGTTAAGGCTTATAAATATTCTTTAGCTCCCCTTGTGTCGAATCAATAAATTGGGTTTCACTTCCCTCGAAAATACTGCGATACACCCCCTATACTTGTGGGTCATCAGCGGCCCATGCGGGAGAGCGCCTAGGCACAGGCTGGCTGCCGCTGATGGGCCGGCATGCGCCAGGCCGAGCCAGGTGAGTCGAAGACGTGCGGGAGAGAAGGTAGGAATGGCGTGGACCGCATCTAGGTCCCACCTAGCCGACAATGCCTTAGCTGCTATTGTTTTGTCTGCTTGCTGTTGATTGGGCTGGATTTGGCCCATGCGGCTATTCCAAATTTCTTCTGATATTTTCCTTTACCTTTAGTACCACATGGGGCACCCAATGGAGAGGGCATGCCCCTCCACCTATATAAAGGGGTTCCCATGGGAGGACTAAGGACACACCAACACAAAAATTGGAGATGTCCTTTGGTTGAATTTCTCCCCCTCTCTCTCTATAACTTGTGACCATGGCCCCATGTTTGGGCCGTGCAAACAAGACACACCTTCAGCACGGCGTTGCGTTGCAAGGATTGCAAGCCGGAGATCCACTTCCACACTCCCGATGGGATCGGGGAGACGGAGGTCTCATCATACACTGGATGTGTACGAAGCCACGAGGTGCAACACTTGGGGCACTTTGGATGTCGTGAGCAGGAGCTGCTGCACGATGAAGATAGAGCAAGGGGTGACTTGCGAGGTGAAAGAACATTTCATGATCTCTAGTATTTTGTGTGTTAGTTAACAATACCATGGATTATCTCATGTGTGCTAAGTGCTGCAGAAAAGTGTTCGCATGAAAAGCTGGAAATCCTGTTGTTAGGGGGCCGGATAATCCGCCCCTATCAAGGGCAGTATAATCTGGCCTGACCACTCCGACGAAGGTGAACAAGGCGTGACTCTTTGTAGGGGGCGGATAATCTCTCTGATTGTCTGGCCAGGGTCGGAGATTTTGCCCGGGCCGGATAATCCGCCCCAAAAGGGGGCCAGATAATCCGCCCCTCGAGAAGGTTTTCAAAGTGTGGTAAGGCACGGCCCTTAGAGAGGGGGGTGGACTATCTTTGGTATTGTTCGGCCAGGGCCGGAGTTTTTGCTTGGGCCGGATAATCCGTCCCTTGAGATTTTTGCTAAGGATGCCACGACGTGTCTTTCTATGTGGGGGCGGAATATCCCCTGAATAATCCGAGTTTGGAGCGGAGTTTTACCCTAGCCGGATAATCCGGCCATCACTTGGGCCGGATAATCCGACCCTCGACTTCACCAACGGCCAAGTTTGGGCAGGGGGTATAAAAGCCCCAATCACCCCTCCTTTTAGATCTCTTGATTCATTCAAAAAGTACTAGCCTGTTGCAAAAAGCTCTCATTCAAGGTCTCCCATTTCAACCACCTGAAGGCTCCGATCTTTGGGGAATCAAAGGAGGAGACTTCTTTCATTGACATCACGAATCAAGCCCATCACTCCCCTCCATTCACTTGGAGATTTCTCGATCTAGTATTACTTGTTAATATCTAGATCTTGTGTTTTGGTTTTGATAATATTTGTTCTTGTGGCAGCTTGTTGTCATTACGGGAGCCTCCAATCCGGTTGTGGAGTGTGCCCTGCTAGTTGTGTAAAGGCATCAGTTCTTGTCTCAAAGGGTACCAATAGTGGAAAGGTGGATCAAGCCTTTGGTGGCGAGATCCATCGGAGAACAGGGTGAGGCCTATTGTGGCGTGGTGGTCTTAGTACTACCCACCCCTCCAACCCATATGTACTTCCCTTAACAAGGAAGGAACTGCGGTAAAACAAATCATGTGTCTCCGCGTGCTCCACTACAGTTTCCTCGCTCCTCACTCTTACTCACCTTTACTCGCTAATAGTTAGGTTTGCATATAGGGAAATTTGTCGTAATTGCATATCTAGAGAATTTACCTTTGTGTCAAGCCTAAAATTGGAAAAGTATTAAAATTTGGAGTAGCACCTATTCACCCCCCTCTAGGTGCCCATACGATCCATTTCAATTGGTATCAAAGCCTCGACTCTTTATTCGGGTTTAACAACCTAAGAGAAGTATGGGTGCTAAGGGAGATGAGAGTGAGGTTGTGGACAAGGTCACAATGGATGACCTCAGGACGTTGGAAACAACCTTGTTGAAATACTTTGAGGCCAAAATGGAAGAGATGCAGCAAATGATTGCTCGTCTCACTTCATCTACAGCCCCACCTCCATCTACCTCTGAGGCCACCACTCCTCTATCTAAGGAAAAAGCTCATGCTAACTCCAAGGAAGATGAGGTGGTGGGTGAGAAAAATAATGGCTCCGCCTCCAAGAAGGGAAGTGGTAAGGAGGACTATAGTGAGGTCTCTCACCTATATTCTCCCGGCCCACCTATCCCTCACCCTCATATAAACAATAGGGGTGATCCACTCAAGCTTACTGCATATTCATTTAATCAATAGCAATTCTTAATGAAATCTCATGTGTGCAGTTTGTCGATTGAGCTTTGGAGGATCATTGAAGATGGCCTTCATATTGGAGACTCCACCAACTTGACAAAAGAGAAATTGTGGACAGTCAACCAAAATGCAACGGCTCTTCACATGATTCGGCTTGGTGTGGGTCCAAAGGACATGCCACATATTGAGCACTTTAACACCGCCAAAGAAGCTTAGGATGCTCTCACCGACTTGTTCATCGGTAATGAAAGCATGAGAAGAAATAGGTATGATGCTCTAAGCAATGAAGCTGAAGGATTCTACATGTTGGATGGTGAGGACCATGAAGACATGTATAGAAGGCTCAAGAGAATTGCAACAACATTTAGAAAGCATGGTGAGCACTCATATTGGTGATGCTTGGATCAAAAGGAAATATGTGAGTGCCCTCAGGCCATTTGAGCCCACGGACTTGAAGAGTTTGCAAGGTAGACACAACTACCACCAAATGACTTCCAATGAAGTCACACAAGAAATGGCAGCCTTCAAGGTAGCAGCTAAATGCTGCACTAAAGACCAATATTGTTGAACAAGATGAGGATGCTAGAGGGTTCGATGTTGTCTCCATGAGCTGTCCCGAGGAGGTCAAGCATGCTCATGGTGAGTACATGGCCTTATATGCAAGAAACTTTTGGAAGGACCCAACTAAGGCTAAATTTGAACTTGAGCGCAAGAATGGGTCAAGTGGGCGAAAGGAGAATGGCCCAAAACTGAGAACTTGCTACAATTGTGGAGACCGTTTGCACTTTGTGGCTGAGTGTCCCTATCAAAGTAGAGAAGACAATGGGGCAGGCTCATCCTCAAAGAAAAGTCTAAGGTACCTCAGAAGAAGCCATTCGTCAAGAAAAATGGTCCCTACAAGAAGCAACCTAAGATTGTCTTGGTGGCACAAGAAGAGTATTCATCCGCAAGTGAAGATGAAGAGGATGAAGATAACTCTCGAGAGGTGGCTGCTATAGATACCACACCTAGCCCGACATCGCTCTTCGACTCTCCCAATGAAAACATCATCAAGAACAACGTCACTTGCCTTATGGAAAGAGGTTCCAAGGTATCATCTTCTATCTCTTCTTATCCTAAGACTACTATGAATGTTGATATGGATGATCATACAAGTCTTAGAGTAAAGGAAGAAGTTATTGCCTCGGACTATTTTATCACTAACTTGCAAGGTGAGCAAAAACTTCATTTTGAGGCTCTCATGACCCAACTTTCTCACTCCAAAGAGCTCCTCGAAGAAAAGGGCATAATTGAAAGAGAGAATGCCATGGAGATTGCATACTTGAAGAATGCTCTAGAAGAGGAAGAAGAGACCCGAGTCTCTCTAGAGGAGAGGCTTCAGTCAATTGAGGACTCACATGACAAGGTTGTAGCACAGCTCATAAAGGAGCGTGATAATGCTCTTGCCAAGGTAAAGAAACTAAAAAAAGGAGAAGATTGACTTTGGGGTTGGTCATGCTAGACTCTCTGAGGAATTATAGAAACTTGACATTGCCTACAAGGCATTGGAGAGTGAACACTCTAGTCTAAATGAATCTCGTGATCAGCTCCAAACTCAATTGAACAAGTATAATATGCTTAGCACCTCTACTCCATCATGTGGATATGAAGATGTCATTGAAGAGAATGCTAGGTTGAAAGAGAAACTTGTCAATGGATCTTAACCCAAAGGTAAGGAAGTCCTAGATGGGATCCTTAGTAAGCAAAGGGCAAGCAATGGAAAAGAGGGACTTGGCTATGTTACCAAGACAAAGAAGAATAATAATAATAAGAAGAAAAGCAAAACTGCTCAAGCAAAGACAAGCACCGCAACTAATGACATGACTAACTAGATTGGTTTTGCAGGGGCTAATAATCCTAATTATGAATTATTTTGTGATTACTATGGTGATGTTTATGCTAGTTATGTTGGCCCATTTGATAGTTACATTTCTTGGTCTATTTGGGTTCCCAAGACCCTTGTTACTAACATGAGAGGACCCACTGAAAAATAGGTACCTAAAACCAAAGAAGTAACTTTCTTGCAGGGTTATGCTTCCGGTGGGTCAAAATGGGTGCTCGATAGCGGGTGCATGAGTCATATGACCAGAAGCAAGGAGATGATCTCGGAGATGTGGCCAAACCATGATCATATAACCGTCTCCTATGGTGATTAGTCAAAATTTGAGGTATTGGGTCTTGGCAAGGTTTTGGTTGCCCATGATATCTCTCTCATGGACGTCATGCTTGTTGAGACCCTCGAGTACAATTTACTTTCTGTTCGTGCCCTTGGTAAGATGGGCTTTGCAGTCTTTATTGGTGGTGATTTAGTGGTACTCTTGTGGAGCAAGGTTCTAAAGGTCGCTTTCGTTGGATACATCAAAAATGACCTGTATGTGGTGGACTTTTCGGGGAAAACCACTACAGGCCCGATGTGTCTTTTTGGAAAGGCCGACGCGGGTTGGCTCTAGCATCACCGTCTAGCCCACGTCAATATGAGAACTTTGCAAAGTCTCCACAAGGGTGGCCACATCCTTGGACTAAAAGAAAATGTTTCCTTTGCCAAAGATCGTGTTTGCAGGGCTTGTGTTGAAGGGAAAATGCATGACTCTCCGCATCGAAGGAAGACTATTATTTCATCAAAGAGGATTTTGGAACTCCTTCATGTGGACCTCTTTGGTCCTCCATCTCATGCAAACCTCGGTGGTAAGAAATATTGCCTCGTAATCATTGACGACTATTCAAGATATACATGGGTCTATTTCTTGAAGTTGAAGAGCGAGACTCAACAAACGGTCATCGATTTCACCAACGAGGTTCAGCGTTAACACAATGTACCTATATTGGAAATTAGAAGCAATAACGGCTCCGAGTTCAAGAACTACACTCTGAATGAATTCCTAAGTGAAGAGGGGATAAGACACCAATATTCCGCTGCATACACCCCTCAACAAAATGGTGTAGCCGAGAGGAAGAAACCGGACTTTAATGGATATGGCAAGATCTATGTTGGCTGAATTCAAGTCACCATATAACTTCTGGGCTGAAGCCATTTCCACCGCATGCCACTCATCCAATCGGCTCTATCTCCACAAAATCTTGGACAAGACACCTTATGAAATACTTACCGGTAACAAGCCCAACATCTCATATTTCTGGGTATTTGGTTGTAAGTGTTTCTTTCTCATCAAAGGAGTTTGTTTATCTAAATTTGAGTCTAAGGCTTTAGAAGGTATTTTTGTTGGTTATGGTGCTGAATCCCACCCTTATAGAGTCTACAATAAGCTCTCTGGAACTGTTGTAGAATCTTGTAGTGTGGTGTTCGAGGAAAATGATGGCTCCCGTGCGGGGCAAGTTAATGTTTGTGATGCAGATGTTGAAATACCCCAAGATGCCATAAGAAGAATGGGCGTGGGAGTTTTCCGCCCCATTGAGGAACCCCTTGTGGCGGATCGGGAAGGACAATTCTCTACTCAAGTAGAGCCCTGATCGACACAACCTCAACATGCCCCACTCGCTGGAGAAACCACTACACCATCACCGCCACTTACTGAAGATCATCCATCATCTGCTCCAGGAAGCTCCATGCCAGATTATCCGGCCAGTCTAGCTCCAATGCCATGACTGATCAGATCGACGAAGGAACTGATGCAACTCCCAGGCCGGATTTTCCGGGTGACACCAGATTATCTGGCCATTCTCCAACTTGGGCAAGAAGCTTCCAAGACAGTCAGGAAGGACCAACTACTCCCAGGTCAGATTATCTGGCCACACCCTCTACCGGATTATCCAACCCTGAAACTTCAGAACTGCAGCAGCCTCCTGTTATGGCTGCTGATCAACATCATGGGCAAGGGTCTTCTTCTCCTGTTCTCAATGATCAAGCTATAGATCAAGGTCAAGCTAGTAGTCCCAACGAAGATCCAAATGATGAAGAAATTCCTCCAAGAAACAACAAGTTGCAAAGCTCGTGCATACCGAATCTTGAATTGAGAGGTCACACTCTTGATGAAGTTGTAGGTGATCTCAAACGGAGGGTATCCACAAGAAGGGAACTAGCAAGCTTCGGTGAGCATCAAGCTCATATTTCCATGGTGGAACCCATGAAAGTGTTTGAATCTCTTAAAGATTCGGACTGGGTTGTTGCTACGCATGAAGAGTTAAATAATTTCAAGCGCAAGAAGGTCTGGAAATTAATAGAGAAGCCCAAGGATTTCTGCAATGTTATCGGCACAAAGTGGATTTTCAAGAATAAGCAAGATGAGAATGGCACTGTTGTAAGGAACAAGGCAAGACTCATGGCACAAGGCTATTCCCAAGTTGAAGCCATCGACTTCGGTGAGACTTATGCTCCAGTGGCTCATCTTGAGTCCATCTGTATCCTTCTTGCTTATGCAGCTCATAATAACTTTAAATTACAGCAAATGGACGTTAAGAGTGCTTTTCTTAATAGTACTCTACATGAGTTGGTATATGTAAAGCAACCCCGGGATTTGAGGATCCCAACTTCCCGAACCATGTCTACAAACTCGATAAGGCACTATATGGCCTTAAACAAGCCCCACGTGCGTGGTATGATCACCTTAAAGAGCTTTTGCTAGACCGTGGTTTCGAAGTTGGGAAAATCAATCCCACTCTTTTTACTAAGAAGGTTAAGGGGGAGCTCTTCGTATGCCAACTATATGTAGACGACATTATATTTGGCTCTACTAATAAAGCTTTTAATGATGATTTTTCAAAGCTTATGACTGATAGGTTTGAGATGTCTGTGATGGGGGAATTACGGTTCTTTCTAGTATTTGAGATCAAACAACTTAGAGAAGGAACCTTCATAAATCAAGCAAAATACATCCAAGACATGCTCAAGAGATTCAAGATTACGGATCTTAATGGTACCGCCACATCGATGCAAACTAAATGCCATCTTGAACTTAATCCCAATGGTAAGGATGTGGACCAAAAGGTATACCGGTCCATGATCGGCTCTCTCCTTTACCTTTGCGCATCTAATGTGGACCAAAACTAAATCCTGTTGTTGGGGGGACGGATAATCTGCCCCTGTCAAGGGCCAGATAATCCGGCCTGACCCTTCCGACGAAGGTGAACAAGGCGTGACTCTCTAGGGGGATAATCTCTCGGATTGTTTGGCCAGGGCCGGAGAGTTTGCCTGGGCTGCATAATCCGCCCCCAAAAGGGGGCCAGATAATCCGCCATCGGTGAAGGTTTTCAAAGTGTGGCAAGGTGCATCCCTCAGAGAGCGGGCGGTCTATCTTTCGAATTGTCCGGCCAGGGCCAAAGTTTTTGCCCGGGCCAGATAATACGCCCCCCCTAAGATTTTTGCTAAGGATGCCATGGCGTGTCTTTATGTGTGGGGGACAGAATATCCCTCGGATAATCCGAGTTTGGGGCGGAGTTTTACCCCAGCCGGATAATCCGGCCATCGCTTGGGTCGGATAATCCAGCCCTCGACTTCACCAACGGCCAAGTTTGGACAGGGGGTATAAAATCCCCAATCACCCCTCCTGTAAAATCTCTTAATTCTTTCGAAAAAGTACTGGCCTCTTGCAAAAAGCTCTCATTCAAGGTCTCCCACTTCAACCACCCGAAGACTCCGATCTTTGGGGAATCGAAGGAGGAGACTTCTTTCATCGACATCATGAATCAAGCGCATCACTCCCCTCCATTCACTTGGAGATTTCTCGATCTAGTATTACTTGTTAATATCTACATCTTGTGTTTTGGTTTTGATAATATTTGTTCTTGTGGCAGCTTGTTGTCATTACGGGATCCTCTAATCCGGTTGTGGAGTGTGCCCTGCTAGTTGTGTAAAGGCATCGGTTCCCACCTTGAAGGGTACCCCCAATGGAAAGGTGGATCAGGCCTTTGGTGGCGAGATCCATTGGAGAACAGGGTGAGGCCTACTGTGGCATGGTGGTCTTAGTACCACCCACCCTGATACGTTGCTTACGTATCTATAATTTTTGATGTTCCATGCTTGGTTTTTATCTACTTTCTTATGTTTTGTCCACACTTTGAAGTAATTTTTATACACTTTCTTGGACTAACCTATTAACAATATGCCACAGTGTCAGTTGCCTGTTTTCTGCTATTTTTGGTTCTAGGAAAGTCAGAAAATGAATATTCTCGGAGTTGGACGGGATAAAAGCCAAAGTTAGTTTTTCACTGAGGGGGACACGGAGCCAGAATACGAGACGGAGAGGGGCCAGAGGGCCGCCACACCACCTGGCCGTGCGGGCCAGGCCTGGCCGCGCCAGGGGGTGGTGTGGCCGCCTAGGGCACCCCCTCGGCCTCCCCTTCCGACTATAAGATGCCTCCGATATAGAAACCCTAAGTACCCGTTCAAAATTCCACGAAAGAGTCTGTAGCCGCCGTCATCTCCATCCCTAGATTGGGAGGGATCTGAAGCTCTTCCCGGCACCCTGCCGGAGGGGACAATTCACCCTGGAGGCCTTCTTCATCACCATGCAAGCCTCCGGTGTGATGCATGAGTAGTTCATCCTTGGACTACGGGTCCATGTAGTAGCTAGATGGTTGGTTCTTCTCCTTTGTGATATCATGTTTAGATCTTGTGAGCTCCGTTCATGATCAAGATCATCTATTTGTAATCCTACATGTTGTGTTTGCGGGGATCCGATGGATATTGAGATGCTATTTCCGATTCATTATTGATTCTATCATGTCTTTGTTATTTGTGATCTTGCATGCTTTCCGTTGTTAGTAGCTATCTTGGCCAAGTAGATGCTAGCAACTCCAAGAGTTAGTATTTATGCTCGATAGTGGGTTCATGCCTCTAGTAATCTGGGGAAGTGACAGAAATCTCTAAGGTACTAGATGTGCTGTTTGCTACTAGGGAGAAAACAACAATCCTTTGTTCATAGAACAATCGTATTGTTTACTTTACACGCAATGTGTAATGCAATTATCTGTTGCTTGCAACTTAATACTAGAGGGGGTTTAGATGATAACCTGAAGGTGGATTATTAGTCATAGATGCAGTTGGATTACGGTCTATGTATAATGTTGTAATGTTCAATTGAATCTCAAAGGAGTCAAGATGATTAGTATATGCATGTATGCTTTCTGGATGTTTATCAATTGCCCCGCTATAATTTGTTCACCCAACATGTTATCTATCTTTAGGAGAACCACCACTAGTGAACTATGGACCCTGGTCCTTTCTGTTACCATCAATCTACAATTGTTTACTGTTTTTTGTTTGCTTTCTGCAAGCTTTTACGTTCTTCCACACAATATGTTTAATCCTTTGTTTTCAGCAAAACCGGTGAGATTGACAACCTCACTGTAAGTTGGGGCAAAGTTCTGTGGTTGTGTTGTGTAGGATTCAAGGTTGGCAACAACACCTTGGAGGTGTTTCCTTGCTCCTATTGGTTCGATAACCTTGGTTTCATAACTAAGGGAAACTTGCTGTTGTGCACATCATACCTTCCTCTTGGGGTTCCCCAACGAGCTCGAGATATCTTGGGCCATCAAGCTCTTTCCTGGCGCCGTTGCCGGGGAGACAAGGACATCTTCACAAGGGGAGTCCCTCATAACCAATCTCTTTACTTTGTTGTTTTTGTTTTGCTTAGTTTATTTTCTGTTTTGTTTGCTTGTTTCTTTATCAAAAATACAAAAAAATAGTTTTACTAGTTTGCTTCTTTCTTAGCTCACCATGTTGATCCCTAAGTTCACCCTTAAAGACCTTTCAATAGGTAGTGGCTCTATAATTGGAAAAGATAATATTGAAGAATTCTTTAATCATGTTAGTAAGCATGAGGATATTGAGGATAGATTCCTTGCAGAACTTTCTCCAAATTATGAAATAGCTGCAGCTTCTTTAGTTCACATGTTGGAAGCTAGGTTTGTTAACCTTAACCCCTTAATGCAAGTAATGTTTCTTAAACTTAAAGAAATTGAGGACCCTGAAAAGAGAGATTTTATTCTAGAAACTTTGCTTAAGGAATTCTATGATGTTGCCAAGGAAGCTAGGAAAGTCTTTGAACATTTTAATATGCTAGGCTCATGTGTAGATGTTATTGGTACACGAGAAAAGATGGACAAAACCAAACCTAATGGGGAGGAAACTAAGATACCAATACCTTTTAACTTGCAGCAATACATGAAGCCATAGAAGAGAATCTTGATTGGATTGTTCCTGAAAACCCGTTTGATGAAAGTAGTGAACCCAAAAGCATTGAGAAAGGGTCCTCTAGAACTTATTTGGATGAGATACCTTGCCTTGTTTAAGATATTTCTGGTATCAATCTTAATACTTCTTCATTTGAGAACACTTGATCCTTTTTCTTGCTTCTTATGCCTAACTTAAAGGCGTTAAAGAAAATACTTATTGGGAGATAACCCAAAAGTTTTAGATGAGTCTTGGAAGTTATTACCTCTGTAATAACCACTCCTTATCCTTTTTATTTGCTTTTTGTGCCAAGAGTAACCTCTAATGAGAGAGAAGTAATGCTTGGGAAAGTTGCTGTCCCGAAACAAATTTTTGTTCTTCACCGTAAAAATTTGTGTAAAATCTCTGTACGTCGGTTTGAGGCGTGAATTTTTGTGCTTCTGCCCCAGGTTGTAATCTAAAGTTCAACACTTTTCGATCTGAGCAATAGAAGGTCTTCGAAAAAATTGGTTTTTACCTGCTGGTCTGTTTTGACAGATTTCTGCCATTATTTTCATTTGCTTCTTGTTGATTCCTTTTTGAGTTCTTTTTGGGGAATTAAGCTTTTTGAGGGAAGTGCTATAGTAGCTTGTGTTTTAATGGAAGTTTTATTGGTGTTGAAACTGAACCTAAAGACTTATTATCTTGAGTGCACTAATGTTGCTAATAAAGATTGTGTGAAGTTTTGTATGAAGGAAAATGTCAGGTGTATGGAAGGAATGATGTAATGAGATGAAGAATGGACTAAAGCTCAAGCTTGGGGATGCCACGCGTGTCACCCCAAGAAATATCCAAGAAGTGCAAGCGTCAAAGCTTGGGGATGCCCAAGGCATCCCCTTCTTCATCAATAAAAATCCCAGGTTTCTTCCAAACACTTCATTTTTATTGTTTCATGCACATTTGTGTTGTTCTTGGAGCGTCTTCTTTTTGTTTTCGTTTTGGTTTTTCGTTTGCTTGGTGTTCTTAGTTTGCTTGAATAAATTGGTTGGACCCCCTCTTTCATACATTAGTTTTCAAATAGTTTGGTTTGGATTGGAAAAGAGTAGGAAAAGTTCATGCTTAAGTGGTAAAAGGAGCTTGTTTTTGACTGTGACCTATGCTTTGTCATGTCATGCTTGGTATTGTTTTGGCTTTATGCTTAGTGATTATTGTTGTAGCATGACTTGTTATAAACAATTGAGACTGCTTAATGTGCCTTGGAAGGATCATGCGTTGTTTTAGCATATTAAAGCATAGTATTATGGTATTCTCCTTTGATGCTTTATTTGGGTTGATTTGGCACATGCTCACACCATGTTATGACTATCCAAGTCACTATAGCCTTGATGATCCTTTAGTTTTCGACTTGTGATATCACTTTATGCTTTAATCAATGATGTTTTGTCGCTTTGCATGATTATGGCCATTATTGCTCTCTTAGTTGGTCGCTCCCAGTCTTTTGCTAGCCTCTATAACCAAGTGTGAGTTCCACTCATGCATCCAACTCTATAAAACCAAGTTATTCCAAAGAGTCCACCATACCTACCTATTAGCATTTGCTATTCCAAGTATATTCATGTTTTTATCTACCTTCCGAATTAAACTTGTTATGAGAAAACTAGTGATTAAAGCTCTCACAAACTTGATGGAACACTTTACTTTTCTTGCCCTTAATAAACTTGAACCATTGTGTCATCTATGTTGTATATGCTTGCACTTATATGTTGGGGATTAGCAGAACCATGTTGTCATGGGGAACGCTTTCAACATTGCACTTGTACTTTGTACCTAGTTGATATCATGCTCTTTTGTCTATGGATGTCATCGGTGTGAAATGAAAGGGGAGCTTGTAAGTCCATGGAGTTATGTATGTGTGTTAGAGAAACGCCTGGGCCGCCGGTCTAATCCATGCCTAATCATGGTGGAAACCTGCAGCGTAACCATAATGAGCTGTCTATGAAACATTCTTCTTATAAAAAAAGAGATAGAGATTGAGAAAAAGAGAAAAGGAGAAAAAGAAAAACAAAAGATATGAGAAAAGAGGAAGGAGAGAAAAAAGCACCATTTTCCCATGGTAAATAAGAAGATTGCTGAGATGCTCGTTGTCTGCTTGCCTTGTCATTTTGATATGGAGATTCTTCCGTATCATCGGGAAAGGGGTACCTCGTTGGCGGTTCTCTATGATACACATGTACTTACTATGACAAGAACTTACCAATAACTAAACTTGAGTAGCATGAGGAACGGCCCTCGTATTCAAGGGACATGAGATTTCCAACTTATACTTTGTCAAGCATATACTCCATAGTGTGTTCACTTTAACCTTAATCACTTCAAGATGCTTATGATAGGGGCAATGAGAGCTGAAAGCTAATAAGTACCATAATTTTTGGAAGCTCTTTATGAGACTTAAATCCCTGCTTCCTTCTATGAAGGCCTTTCTTTTACTTTTATGTTGAGTCTCCATCTTCTATTTTTATGCACCTATTGAGAGAGCATAGTGGTCATTCTTAGTTTAATGTGCATTGTCCCAAGCCTTGTTGATTGATGCATAACTTTGATATTGCCTGTTCTTAAACTATTTGTATCTAGTCACCCTTATAAACTTTGAAGGTGTCCTGTGCATTTATGTTTTTCTACTCTATGAGGGACAAGATGAATGCCACTATGCTATGTTTTCTTTATGTGAAACAAACAAACGTCTTGCAAAGCATTGTTATTCATGAATCTTTTGTTTGTGCCTTTTCATGTTGCAACATAGTTGCTATGTCTTATTGCTAGAACTTTATCTTTCATGCTATGTTGAAGTACCATGATCCCAGCTATCCATGTTTTACAAATACTTTGATCAAGTTTATGATGGTGCATGTCACCTAAAAAATTATACTTTCTTTTTATCACTTACCTACTCGAGGACGAGCAGGAGTTAAGCTTGGGGATGTTGATACATTGCTAATGTATATATAATTTTTGATGTTCCATGCTTGGTTTTATCTACTTTCTTATGTTTTGTCCACACTTTGGAGTACTTTTTATACACTTTCTTGGACTAACCTATTAACAAGATGCCACAGTGCTAGTTGCCTATTTTCTGCTATTTTTGGTTCCAGGAAAGTCAGAAAATGAATATTCTCGGAATTGGACGGAACAAAAGCCAAAGTCAGTTTTTCATCGAGGGGGACACGGAGCCAAAATACGAGATGGAGAGGGGCCAGAGGGCCTCCACACCACCTAGCCACGCGGGCTAGGCCTGGTCGGGCCAAGGGGTGGTGTGGCCGCCTAGGGCACCCCCTCGGCCTCCCCTTCATGTTATCTATCTTTAGGAGAACCACCACTAGTGAACTATGGACCTCGGTCCTTTCTTTTACCATCAATCTACAATTGTTTACTGTTTTCTGTTTACTTTCTGCAAGCTTTTACTTTCTTCCATACAATACGTTTAATCCTTTGTTTTCAGCAAAACCGGTGAGATTGAAAACCTCACTGTAAGTTGGGGCAAAGTTCTATGGTTGTGTTGTGTAGGATTCCAAGTTGGCAACAACACCTTGGAGGTGTTTCCTTGCTCCTACTGGTTTGATAACCTTGGTTTCATAACTGAGGGAAACTTACTGCTGTGCTAATCATACCTTCCTCTTGGGGTTCCCCAACGAGCTCGAGATATCTTGGGCCATCACACCCCTCCAACGCAGATGTACTTCCCTTAACAAGGAAGGAACTACGGTTAAACAAATCTTGTGTCTCTGTGTGCTCCACTACGGTTTCCTCGCTCCTCACTCTTACTCGCCTTTAATCGCTAGTAGTTAGGTTTGCATATAGGGAAATTTGTCGTAATTGCATATCTAGATAATTTACCTTTGTGTCAAGCCTAAAATTGGAAAAGTATTAAATTTGGAGTACCACCTATTCACCCCCCCCCTTCTAGGTGCCCATACGATCTATTTCACGAGGAGCTTCGCGACCGTGAGGTCGGCTACGTTTGACTACTTCAATCACGTTCCCCTCGGAACGTTAACCGTGTACGTTCTACAAGGGTATGTATTCTATATGCTCCAGTCGTTAATGCATTACTACATAGATAGATCTTGGGTGTTAGGGAGTTCTATCGTAGGAATTTTTTTGTTTTTTGCTATGGAACCCTTCAGTGGTATCAGAGCTGATCTATGTGTAGGAGTGTTGTACGACCAGTACGCACAAGTATTGTGCATGCATTGATCCCTTAGTTTTACCCTCTAACATGTACTTGTTTATATCGTGGTATTGTTTGATGAAGCGACTCAGACCGACCTTACGCGTATTCATACGTGAGACTGGTTCCACGCTCTACATACGGCTTGTCCTGTATAAGTGGCTAGAGGGTGGCTGTCTCTCATTCAATAGTTGATATAGCATTTACAATAGAGGGCCCCGAAAGGGGTGTAGTAGAGACAGCTGTTGGATCCATGTTGTGGTTGGAAAGTTCGTAGTTTAGAAATGGTTCTATTGCAAAAGCCCTAAACAACCACATAAAACTTGCAAAAGATAAAGTAGATGCGTCTAACTTTGTTTTACAGGAAGGCATGTGTTATGATATGGTATTGGTCGTTACAAAGGTAAAGTAGTTTACTTTTCTGTTACTAAGTAGTATAGTAATATTCATCGTTCTGATGGACGACCGGTGGTGGCATCGTGGACTTGGCATCAAACCAGGGGCAAGATGGAGATCATGCTGGAGCGCTCGATGGAGATCAAGGCACAAGAAGAAGGGCCATATCATATCACAAAATATGCATGTGATGTTGATACCCATTTTTACATCTTATTGTGTGCTAGTATTAGATACTCAACTGTAGCAGATAAGATAATCCCTATATAATACCAAATAATTGTGTTATCCCTTATGTGTCCAATCACCAAGAAAGTTTGTCGTTATGAAGCCGGTCGTGACGATCGGGGCTAGACATATCTACATTCACATATAGCGTGGGTAACAAGCCATGTATGTGCCACACAAAAACACTAAGGTTAATTTGGCGAGCCTAGCACGTGTAGACATGGCCTCGGAACACAAGAGACCGAAAGGTCGACCATGAGTCACATGGATGATGTGATTGACATTGGGGAATGTTTACCTTTGAAACTGCATTCCCGACCATGACAATCGGGGGTGGTGTAGCAGATTGGGATCGTGCGATCGCTAAAATCATCCAGGGGATGCAAATTTTAGTGGGAGATCAATTATAAATTGAAGTCATATTATGAACTTAGTCTAGATGTCTATTTGCAAATATCTTAGTAGATCATGGCCTATCCCATTGAGGTCCTTTGCGACCATGGGAAATTTGTTGCTTGATGTGGAACTTAGCAGAAGGGTCCAACTTCATAGATTAATACCCACGCATGAGGGATATCCTCGTAATTAGATGATCTCCTCTTCTTGATACAATAACCATTAGGAGATAGTCCGATGACTCCGCAACGATTGAAACTTAGGTCATGGATGGAAAAGGTATATGTAAGATATACAAATTATAAATGTGGTTCTAGCAAAACTCATTGCAGTCTACAAAGTATTTGATACTTGTCATGCTTTGTGAAAACAGGATTATCTGCTTGAAAATTGCTGGAAATAAGGAAAAGTGGCATGATGACGGCAAGCAAAATAGTTGATGGCTAACATCACCCCTTTCCTCAAAGTTTTTCATTTGTATTAGTGGACTTGAATGTAATTTTGTAATCCTTGTTTGTGTGTCTTGCTTTTGGTGAGACGATTGTTCATATGAATAAGTTACAAGCCAGTTGTACTGTTCTTATGAAGAATACCTTCATGGTCACATGCCGATTATAAATGAGTTATTCTCATCACTATATTAATGATAATAGTTTAAGAATTTATAAAGGATTAGAATGCTGAAACATATCCAAAGGTTAATAATCACATGACACTATAGTTTAAGTCATTTTGGTTATTGCATGTTTTTCATTCTAAATGAAGATCGGGGTCCTAGATACTTAATCTAGAGACTTTGCAAAACCATGCCTCGTTGGGCAGAATGACTAAAACTCCGCATTCTGGTAAAATGGTGATATGCTATGAAATGTTGAATCTTATACATAGTGATGCATCGTATTTTCAACAAATAGTGGAAATCATTATTTCATACTTCATTGTGTATTTAGGTGAATATGAGTATTTACTTAATGAAACATAAGTTTGAAACTGGTTTGAATTGTTCAAAAGATTTCAAAATGAAGAGGATATTGAATTAACAAGAATACAAGGTCTCTTCGATTCGATCGATATAACTAAGGTGTTCAAGTTAAGTTTAGCACAAAAGGGACTTGTGAAAGATGTTTCACAAATTATGATAATAGGGCAAATTCAAAGTGTATTGAAATATCTAAATATCATAATCATGTTGTATTAGATACATATGGTATAATATTATCTCTTATCGGGGTTATAGTTGTCGTTTAGAGCTAGAGATCGAAATAACAAAACACTCGTTTGAAATACAAAGAAACATCAAAAGATTCATGGAAACAACACCATAAGAGTTATGACACGTTCGAGTTTCTGGAGATTTCAATAATTCGAAATCGTGGCGAATAAACAAGTATTTGTAGAGTATTCTTAGGCAGCTATGAATACATGTTCCACAAGGGAGCAAACCTGCTGTTGTCCTAATTTGATGTGTCTTGATGAAGATTGATGGCTCTGAAATATAGCAATCTACGTCCACATTTAAATAGGATATTATTCATATTTTTGATGAAATATCTCTCTAAACCCTACCACTAATGCCTAATGATCCAAGGGGTATGCAATCCTTTCTTTCTATTTTTCCCTGCGCAAATAATGACGTTTGATGATGGGAATCACTACAATAAAGTCAAAGATACGAGATTTCCAAAAACCCGAAGAAACCAGGAGTCGTGAAGTGGAGACATACACTTTAACGACCAACTATATGACGAGAATAAAATTCTGGCCGTATAATTCCGGTCTTAGTTGCCATCGACACCGCTAGGTCAAACCGAAGGGGCCCCTATATAAAGAGGCCTCGGGCAACGAGAAACCCCTGGCCCCCTCGAGCTCGTTTAGATCATCAGCCTCCCCCAGATCTCCATCCACAACACCAAAGAGCCACCGAAGGAATAGACTTAGATCTAATCTCCAAACCCATCCCCACCACCATTGCCATATTTCACCACTTGTAATAGTAGATCTCTTCTTTGATTGGCGACATTGTAAGACTATTTGCTATCAATCTCATGATTTCCATTACAATGTTTATGATTATTGATCTCATCTCTGTGTGTGGGTAATTCTCCTTGGGCTAAGGGCTTCAGCCTACCCATGTAGCTTTTGTGCATGTTATTTATCATAGATGGGATCATGTATTAGTTTGTATGACATGATGATTATTATATTCTCATCTGCCTCAATCTAAGGACTCGTCAGGTACCCAAGACCCCAAGGATTGAGCCAGGTATAGGGAGTATGAGTAATGACTAATCTGCAGGTTGGGAACCCCAGTGACAGAAGGGGTAGTACGGCTGTATGTGAGGGATTTACTTGGGATTAATGGTGACGTCACTATGCATATCATTAGTTCTCTTTCTTCTATGGATGAGACTAGTAGGTTATTGCTATAAGCGGTTGCGGAGGCAATAGAAATTATGGATTCACTACCCATATATAATTTATCTTGCTCTAACAATTACATGCATACTTTATTATTATCTTTTATTCCCATCAGATGTTTTGCACAGCTACAGGTGAAACCGAACGCCCTAGGCCCTCTCTCTCCATCATCGACAACAACAAAACACAGCAAACTCTTGGTCCCATAAAAACACAAAAGGAATTCTAAAACTCCCGAAGGTCCGTTAAAGTAACTTCACTATGCTTTTGCTTCCTGAGGATTCGATAAACCTAGGTCTACTAGGCAAAAAGAGCTATACTACATCCGTAATCCGGATCGAAGGTATCAACCCTTTTTCTAGCGCCATTGTCGGGGAAGCAATAGCTACCCTGGTGAGGTTAGTAGGAACCTTGCTAGATTTAATTCTTGTTTTTCATTTTGTTAGTTTGGTTTCAGTCTTTATTTGAAAATCTAAAAAAAAGTTAGTCTTTAAATTCTTGTTTTTATCACAAGTCTTTGTTTAAGAAAACCCAAAAACATAGGACATATGGCTGAAAAGAAGCTTGGGGAGTTTGCAACTCCCAACAATGATTATTTGCATACTCCTATTACTCAGCCAGCAATTGTTGCTAATGACTCTGAAATTAAGCCCCATTATTTAAGTTTGGTTCAACAGAATCAATTTGGAGGCTCTGCTGTTGAGGATGCAGGTATGCACTTGAATACTTTCACTAAAATATGTGATATGATGCATATAAAAGATGTTTACCCTGATGTGGCCATATTGCACTTATTTCCTTTCTCTCTTAGAGGAATAGCAAAAGAATGGTTGATATCTTTGCCTAGAAATACTATTACATCATGGGTGGAATGTACTTCTTTATTTATGACTAAATTGTTTCCACCTGCAAAGACTATGCAACTAAGATCTAATATTACTGGTTTTAGATAGGAAGAGCGTGATCCACTAGCACTTGCATGGGAGAGGATGAAAGAATGCATGAGAAACTATCCCAGTCATGGGATGGAAGATTGGATAATTCTCCATTTATTTTATAATGCTCTTAATCCTGTATGTAAGTCTATGCTTGATACTGCAGCTGGAGGAACATTTATGGGTAAACATATTACCAAAGCAAAGCAGCTGGTAGACAATATGCAAGACAACCATGCCCAATGGCATATGGATAGATCAAACACGAAGAAGGTGAACTCCACCTCACGACAAGAAAATGAAGAACTCAATGCTAAGCATGATGAGCTCATATTAGCCGTAAAAGGTAAGGAAAACAAGGCAAGAGCTATCCCAGAAACAAATATTGAAGAAGTAGACTTCATAGCTTGTAATGAATATAGCCCTGCTTGGAAGAAGAATTATAATCCTAATTTTAAGAAACACTATTCTAGTCCTGCAGGTAACTCTAAAAATAATATGGGATCAAGTAATGGTAGTCTGGAAGAAACACTTAAGTCTTTTATAGACTCACAAAATGAGCAAAACAATATCCTTGTTAAAATAATGGAGAACCATGATGCTATGCTTGGTAAATTATCTAACCAAGCTATAAGTTTGAGGAATGATTTGCAAGCCCTCCAAGAAAGAACGAGGATTGTTGAGGCACATCTAGGTAAGATAACCAAGAGTCAAACTCTCATTCTAGCTAACTTTGCAGGTAAAGCTGAGCCCAATCATGTTGAAGACCTCAAGATGATGAGACTCCAAACAGAGGAGCCTGAAGAACTTGATTATAGTAATGCTCCTTCACCAAGTTACACCGTTGAAGATCTTGTAAAAAGGATCAACATCAAGATTCAGTTAAGCGAAGGAAATGATGAAGCCATGTATCAACACTTTGTTAACCAGATAGCAATAAAGGTACATGAGCTTGAAGAACAATATAAGAAATTTGCTGAAATATTACATGTTAAGCTTGATGATATATTTGAGCCTACTATTAAGATCAAAATTGGGACCGATGAGATAGCTGCACTTTGTGATCTAGGTGCAAGCATTTCAACAATTCCAAAATGTCTTTTTAATAAGTTAAATCTTGGCTCTTTTGAGATCACCGAGTTAAAATTACATCTTGCAGATTCTACCTACAAACAAGTTGTAGGGATTAAATAGAACACTTTAGTATACATTAAAGACTATCCTGCTCTTATTGATTTTGTTATTGTTGACATGCCTGAAGATGCTACTGCTCCTATTATATTAGGCTGTCCATTCTTAAGAACTATTAAGGCTTTGATTAATCTACATGAAGGGAACATGAAGCTTCAGTTTCCTTCACTGAATCCTTTTGTTATTCATTTTCCTAGGAATAAGAAAGCCGAGCATGATGAAAAGGAGGCCATCACTTTGAAGGCCAACTATTTTGGAGTGGGTGTTCCACTCATCTGGCCTAAGTGAGCAACATTGAGGTCAAGCTATTGACCATAAAAGAGCGCTTCATGGGAGGCAAGCCATGTGAAATAAAGGTTTGAGTTAAGTTTTAAGTTTTAGTTTAAGTTTATGTTTAATAAAGAGTGCTAGGAAGCTCCAGTTGAGGAGAAGAAGCTCGGTAGTACTAAAAATCCTGTTTTACATGTTGTTGTTGGTCGACAATTTTTCCTGTCAACTTTCTATCAAAAATAAGGTGTTTCGCTAAGTTTCAGAATAAGAAATAATTCTTGAAGAAACAGATTTTTTTTATGGCTACAAGGAGTTTAACGACCAACATACGGCAAGAATAAAAATTCCGGCCATATAGATATTTTTTCCATCGACAATTTTCCTTTCAAAAGTATTGATGGTTTAACGACCAACTATATGGCGGGAACAAAAATTCTAGCCATATAGTTCCGGTCATATAGATATCGATGCTTTCGTACACATTCTTTTCCAGGTATAGAGGGTTTGACGACCAACTATACGGCGGGAACACATTATTCTGGCCATATAGTTCTGGCCGTATATCTGCATCGCCAGGTGGAAACCCTAAAATTTTGACAGCAGGCCAACTATACACCGGGAACACATTGTTCCGGCCGTATAGTTTGCCCGTATAGTTGCGCCCAACCATAAAAATGCCACGCGAGGTACCTCCAACCCCAGAAACTTCAATCCTTTTTCTCTCTTCTACCTCCATACTCTCTCAAAACCTCAAGAGATCTTCATCTCTACTCAATTTCGTTCGATTCCCTCGCACACAAGTGATCTACAGTATGTTTCTCCTCAGATCCTCCAATTACTTTTTGCAAATTCATCTTCGATCTATCGTCATTGTCAATCTAGGATGATACCTACTATGAACTAATTGCCATGATTCTCTTGCCTAGATTATGACTTTGAGGGGATTCTTTAGTGTGCTATGATGAGGAATATGTTATATTTATTATTGTTCGATCAAAAAGTTTTATTTTTGCCTTTCTTTATTATTTTAGATGATGAACACAAGGAGCCAAACTCGTGCTCGTGCCACTGCTAGCTCCTCTCGGGCTATCGCTCAAGAACGCATGGGGATACAGTTCAGGAATGAGCTCCAACGTGATCGCTTCAACAAGATCAAGAACCGATAAGTGAAGGCAACCAAGTGGGCCCGCCCCATTATATTGAACCAACTCAGTATTTATAATGACTTCAATTTACTTTGTAATAGGGTTGGCCTACAAAACTTTGTATTCAATGATGTGCCTACT
This sequence comes from Avena eriantha, assembly GCA_910589775.1. Classification (NCBI taxonomy): domain Eukaryota; kingdom Viridiplantae; phylum Streptophyta; class Magnoliopsida; order Poales; family Poaceae; genus Avena; species Avena eriantha. The sequence goes on along the minus strand of OU342746.1, from coordinate 227,923,537 downwards.
TATTGCCGGTTAACTCTTGAATTTCTAAGTTCCTTGCAAAGCACCGTTAAACTATGGCATGGAGGGACACGATTTGTTTCCGACTTATGAACAACAATTACACTTTATCACTAGATGAATGGTGCACACGCTTTAATTTTCCAAAAAATAATGATAATGACTTGCGCACATCCTTTACTGGCTTAGACCCTTCCCCGGAACAATATTATAATGGAACGAGCTTCACTTGTAGAGTGAGTAAGGGAAAGAATAAACATCCTGCAGTTCGCTATTTGTTCTATGTTATTGCTAACACCTTGCAGGCACGAAATGAGTTCACGAGACTCAATGAGGAGGAAATCTTAGTCCTCGCAAAAGTTGCTTACAACAACTGCAACTTGTCACTCAACTTGGGCGCAATCCTTGTGCGCTACCTGGAGCACCAATCCTCCCAAAGCCAAGGACCAATCACATGTGGAGGCTGTTGGGTCCGCAGCATAGAAAACAAAAAAATTCCTACGATGAGAACTATACGCCAAGATCTATCTACTAGATATAGAGCAACGGGTGGACATACATCCATGGAGAACTTACCCTCGAAGACAACGAGTTTTGTTAACGAGTAGGAACTCGTGGTTGATGTAGTCGTACGCTTGCCGATCTAAAGATCGTGTGGAAGTCCGAGCGCCGCAAATCAGCAGCGCATCCGTCCTCGCACACACGTTCAAGCCACCGGACAACCTCCACCTCCTCGCTCCAGTGAATCAGCGGAATAAGCAACTCCTTCCATACGCAAGGCCACCGGGAACATGTATCTCGCTAATCCGAGACCATGGGGGAATATCTAGAGGGGGAGAGAGATCCTTCACGAGGAGGTGTAAGGATGAAGGAGGGAATGAGTGGCCTTTTATAGGAGGAGGGGGGTGCCCCCTCTCTCCATGGCCGACGCATGGGGGGGTGACCCCTCACCTCCCCCATTCATGTGGTGGTAACCCCTCCACATTAAAATGCCCCTTAACATTCTCTTTTAAAGTCTCCACTTTAAATGCATTAAAATTCTCCAAATTTAATGCTCTCTCATTTAATAAAACTCTTTTATTTATTTTATTCAGAATTTTGTTAATTACTTTAATTTACAAACATTCACATAAAACCCCTTGCAACATTTCAATATTACATGCAGAACCACTTTCTGCAATTTCACCCGAAACAATTCCGGTTTCTATCGAAACAATTCCTGTTTCTATCGAAACATTTCCTGTGCTTTGCAAACCTTTTGTCTGGAACATATGTGCTCCTAAATGGTGTCCGGCAACCCTTAAGTGTGTCACCCTACGGTTCACGAATAATGCAGTCATGATTGAGACTCCTCTCAGATCAATAATCAGAAGCGGGACGTGGAGATCCATACTGACTCCTGCACATTCAACGATGACTTCTATGATCGTGAGAACCTTTAACGTCAGCAATTTAATCCCTTTGTCTCATGATATAATACATGTCCGAGATTCGATCATCGGTATCCAAATACCTAGTTTGATCTCGTTACCGACATGCACTCTTTTCTCGTTCCCGTGATATAACATTCTAGTGATCACATCACTTACTTGCAAGCTATCTTAATGTGATATCACCGAGAGGGCCCAGAGTATATCTATCCGTCATCTGGATTGACAAATTCCACTCTTGATCCATGAGCCTCAACATAACACCTTCGTAGTACTGAACCCATCTTTATAGTCACCCTGTTACGGTGTGACGTTTGATGTTATCAAGATACTCTTCCGGTGTTAGCAATTAACATGATCTCATGGTCTAAGGACTAAGACTACTTTGTATGATGTTATAGAAATATAAACATAATGACTTGATCGTAATGCTATACTTCGGATGAATGTTCATCACATCATTTCACAAATGCTGTGACCTTGTTATTAACAACATCCAATGTCCATGATCAGGAAACTTTGATCATCTTGTTAATCAACAAGCTAGTCTATAAGAGAGGCATAACTAGGAACCCTTTTTGTTTATTAAACACACATGTATTGATGTTTCCTATCAATACAATTATAGCATGCAAAATAAACATCTATCATATACAAGAAATATATATAATAACAACTTTATTATTGCCTCTCAGGGCATATTTCCTTCAGTCTCCCACTTGCACTAGAGACAATAATCTAGTTTACATAGTGATAAATCTAACACCCATGGAGTTCTGGTGTTGATCATGTTTTGCCCTAGGGAGTACTTTAGTCAATGGATCTGCTACATTTAGGTCCGTGTGCACTTTACAAATCTTTATATCTCCATCCTTGACATGCTCGCGGATGGAGTGAAACCGGCGCTTAATATGTTTGGAATTCTTGTGAGACCTTGGTTCCTTTGCGTTGGCTATGGCTCCATTGTTGTCACAATAGATCACCATCGGGTCCAACGCACTGGGAACCACACCCAGTTCTGTAATGAACTCTTTCATCCAAACTGCCTCCTGCGCCGCTTTTGAAGCAGCAACATATTCCGCCTCCATTGTTGATCTAGCCACCACAGGTTGTTTGGAACTCCTCCAACTAACTGTTGCTCCGTTAAAGAGAAATACGTATCCGGATTGAGACTTAGAGTCATCCGGATCGGTGTCAAAGCTAGCATCGACATAACACTTAGCGACTAGCTCTTCTTCACCTCCATATATAAGAAACATATCCTTAGTTCTTCTCAAGTACCTGAGGATGTTCTTTACCGCTATCCAGTGTTCCGAACCTGGATCAGATTGGTACCTACTAGTCAAACTAATAGCATGTGCCACATCCGGTCTTGTACATAGCATGGCATACATAATAGAGCCTATGGCCGAGGCATAGGGGATCTTATCCATCATCTCTCTTTCTTCCGCCGTAGCCGGACTTTGAGTCTTACTCAATGTCTTGCCTTGCAACATAGGTAAGAACCCCTTTCGTCCATATTAAACTTCTTTAATATCTTATCAAGGTATGTACTTTGCGATAGCCCAATTAGGCGTCTTGATCTATCTCTATAGATTTTAATGCCTAATATATATGAAGCTTCACCAAGGTCCTTCATCGAAAATTTGCTGTTTAGATAACTTTTAACAATGTTTAAAAGATCTATATCATTTCCAATCAATAATATGTCATCCACATATAATATCAGAAATGCCACATTGCTCCCACTCACTTTCTTGTAAATACAAGCCTCTCCATAAGTTTGGACAAATCCAAACTCTTTGATCACCTCATCAAAGCGGAGATTCCAACTCCGAGATGCTTGCTTCAGTCCATAGATGGATCGCTGAAGTTTGCACACCTTATTAGCATCCTTAGGATCGACAAAACCCTTTGGTTGTATCATATACAACTCTTCTTCAATATTACCATTGAGGAACGCAGTTTTGACATCCATCTGCCATATTTCACAATCGAAATATGCAGCAATTGCTAACATAATCCTAACCGACTTAAGCATCGCTACGGGAGAGAATGTCTCATCGTAGTCAACTACTTGAATTTGTCGAAACCCCTTTGCGACAAGTCGAGCCTTATAGATGGTTACATTACCATCAGCATCAGTTTTTCTTTTGAAAATCCATTTATTCTCAACGGCCTTTCGATCGTGAGGTAAGTCCACCAAGGTCCAAACCTGGTTTTCGTACATGGATTCCATCTCGGATTTCATGGCTTCTAGCCATTTGTTGGAATCAGGGCTCATCATCGCTTCTTCATACATCGCAGGGTCATCTATTTCATCAATCATGAAATTCATAACAGGATTGCCGTACAGTTCAGGAGCTGCACGTGTCCTGCTTGACCTGCGAGGTTTGGTAGTGTCCTCTTTCGGAGTTTCATGATCAATATGATTAGCTCTCTCTTCATTAGGTGAAGTCAACTCCGAAACAACTTCTGGTGTTGCGCTACTCGCCATTTCATGAAGAGAAGGTTCAATAACCTCTTCGAGTTCTACCTTCCGACTACTCACACCTTTCGCGAGAAACTCCTTCTCAAGAAAGGATCCATTCTTGGGAACAAAGACCTTGCCCTCGGATCTGTGATAGAAGGTATACCCAATCGTTTTCTTAGGGTATCCTATGAAGACGCATTTTTTCGCTTTGGGTTCGAGTTTATCCGGTTGAAGTTTCTTCACATAAACATCACATCCCCAAACTTTAAGAAATGACAGCTTAGGTTTGTTTCCAAACCATAATTCATACGGTGTCTTTTCAACGGATTTAGATGGTGCCCTATTTAAAGTGAATGTAGCGGTTTCCAGTGCATAACCCCAAAATGACAGTGGCAAGTCAGTCAGAGACATCATAGATCGGACCATATCCAATAAAGTACGATTACGACGTTCCGACACACCATTACGTTATGGTGTTCCGGCAGGCGTGAGTTGTGAAACTATTCCACACTCTTTCATGTGTGTGCTAAACTCGTAACTTAGATACTCTCCTCCACGGTCAGACCGTAGAAATTTGATCTTTCTATTACGATGATTTTCCACTTCATTATGAAATTCTTTGAACTTTTCAAAAGTTTCAGACTTGTGTTTCATCAAATAGATATACCCATATCTACTCAAATCATCCGTGAAAGTAACAAAATAACGATATCCACCTCGCGCCGACACACTCATTGGTCCACACACATCAGTATGTATGATTTCCAATAAATCTGTCGCCCGTTCCATTGAACCGAAAAACGGTGTTCTAGTCATCTTGCCCATAAGGCATGGCTCACATGTATCAAATGATTCAAAATCAAGTGATTCCAAAAGTCCATCAGAATGGAGTTTCTTCATGCGTTTAACGCCAATATGACCTAGACGGTAGTGCCACATATATGCAGATATATCATTATCAAGTTTAATCCTTTTAGCATCAACATTATGAATATGCGTAATACTACTATCGAGATCCAATAGAAATAAACCATTCAACACAGGTGCATGACCATAAAAGATATTATTCATATAAATCAAACAACCATTGTTTTTAGATTTAAACGAATAACCAATTTGCATCAAACATGATCCGGATACAATGTTCATGCTCAGTGCAGGCACCAAATAACAATTATTCAGGTTTATAACTAATCCCGACGGCATATGGAGAGGCAGCGTTCCGACGGCGATCACATCAACTCTTGATCCATTGCTGACCCGCATCGTGACCTCATCCCTTGCTAGTTGTCGCTTATTCCGCAGCCCCTAAACCGAGTTACATATATTAGCAACCGATCCCGTATCAAATACCTAGGTGCTACTGCGAGTACTAGTCAAGTACACATCAATAACATGTATATCACATATACCTTTGTTTGCCTTGCCGGCCTTTTTGTCCGCCAAATACTTGGGGCAGTTGCACTTCCAATGGCCAGTCCCCTTGCAATAGTAGCACTCGGTGTCAGACTTAGGGCCAGCTCGAGGTTTCTTTTCAGGCGCGGCAACAGATTTGCCGCCCTTCTTTCCCTTCTGCTTGCCTTTCTTGTCCTTCTTGAAACCGGTGGTCTTATTGATCATCAACACTTGATGTTCTTTCCTAATCTCCACTTCTGCAGTCTTAAGCATTGACAGAAGCTCGGGAAGAGACTTCTTCATGCCCTACATATTATAGTTCATCACGAAGCTCTTGTAGCTAGGTGGCAGAGATTGGAGAACACGATGTATGCCTAAGTCAATGGGAATCGTTATTCCCAAGGACACAAGCTTATCGGCGTACCTAGACATTTTGAGTACGTGCTCACTAACAGAGCTGTTCTCTTCCATCATGCAGCTAAAGAACTTTTCAGAAGCATTATAACTCTCTACGGCAACATGGGTATCGAAAATCATTTTCAGTTCTCCCATGGTATCAAAGGCATTGCCATTTTCGAAACGTTTTCGAAGTTCTAGTTCTAGCCCATACAGTATGCCGCAATGAACTAAGTTGTGGTCCTCCTGACGAGTTATATAGACGTTCTTTTCCTCGTCAGGGGCATCAGGAGCTGGTGGGGGGCCTAGCGACGCCTCTAGCACATATTGCTTTTGTGTAGCAGTGAGGAGAATCTTTCAAATTCATAGCCCAGTTGGTGAAGTTGCTACCATTCGCAGCAAGCTTCTCTTTCTCCATGAACACATTGAAATTAAAAGCAGGTGGTGCCATCTACAACAGAATTTGTAAAATATATTTAGACTAAGTTTATGATAGATTGAGTTCAACTAATCCAAATTACTAATGAACTCCCACTCAAAAACAACATCCCTCGTGTCCTTTTGGTGATGACATGAACCAAATCCACTACACCAAGTCCGATCATCACGTGAGTCGGTGTAGCTTCAAAGGCGAGTATCTATATAGGCATCATATCAACTTGTGACTCATTCTTAACCTTTCGGTCCGTGTTCCGAGGCCATGTCTGTACATGCTAGGCTCGTCAAGTAAGAACCTTAGTATTCGCGTGTGTAAAACTGTCTTACACCCATTGTATAAAAGCGTAGAGTCGAGAACACCCGATCATCACGTGATGCCTCAAAACACGATCCACAAAACGGTGCATACTTAAGGAAGAACACATTTTATCTTGATATCTAAATGAGGGATCATCTTATAATGCTACCAAAAGCACCAAACTAGCAATATAAGATGCTAACATCTAATGTGTGAAGTGAGGTGATATGGTCCATGCATTTGATCTCTATCGTTTGCACCGTGGTATGATCTCTATCATTCCTTTGTGTGTAAGGCCAAGGTCTATGGAACTTACACGTTAAGTGAGTTGTAAGATTATCTATCATACATCTACTTACAACAATACCATATCAAGACACTAGCCCAGCAACGATCTAAACTAGACGCCTCTAATTTATCAATTGCAAGTTTTACATGGCTTAGGGCTTTCAGAGATAGAACCGGTCTTACCTACGAACATGAACCACAACGAGGATAACCAAGTTATTAGCAACTCGTTGTAAATCAGATATTGACTATAGTAGGAGAGACAGACACCCGCCAGCCACTTATGCAAAACAAGTTGCATGTCAGTCGTGGAACCGGTCTCATGTACGATGACATGTAAGGTTGGTCCGGGCCGCTTCATCCCACTATGCCACCAATATCCAAAGTACATAGAAGATGCAATAACATGATCATCATCTCCCACATATAAACATATGTGTACTACCCGTGCAAAGCACCTACGCATAGATCAGGCTCTGATACCACTGTTGGGTCCGCAGCATAGAAAACAAAAAAATTCCTACGATGAGAACTATACGCCAAGATCTATCTACTAGATACAGAGCAACGGGTGGACATACATCCATGGAGAACTTACCCTCGAAGACAACGAGTTTTGTTAACGAGTAGGAACTCGTGGTTGATGTAGTCGTACGCTTGCCGATCTCAAGATCGTGTGGAAGTCCGAGCGCCGCAAATCAGCAGCGCATCCGTCCTCGCACACACGTTCAAGCCACCGGACAACCTCCACCTCCTCGCTCCAGCGAATCAGCGGAAGCAGGAACTCCTTCCAGACGCAAGGCCACCGGGAACATGTATCTCGCTAATCCGAGACCATGGGGGAATATCTAGAGGGGGAGAGAGATCCTTCACGAGGAGGTGTAAGGATGAAGGAGGGAATGGGTGGCATTTTATAGGAGGAGGGGGGGTGCCCCCTCTCTCCATGGCCGGCGCATGGGGGGTGACCCCTCACCTCCCCCATTCATGTGGTGGTAACCCCTCCACATTAAAATGTCCCTTAACATTCTCTTTTAAAGTCTCCACTTTAAATGCATTAAATTTCTTAGAATTTAATGCTCTCTCATTCAATAAAACTCTTTTATTTATTTTATTCAGAATTTTGTTAATTACTTTAATTTACAAACATTCACATAAAACCCCTTGCAACATTTCAATATTACATGCAGAACCACTTTCTGCAATTTCACCCGAAACAATTCCGGTTTCTATCGAAACATTTCCTGCGCTTTGCAAACCTTTTGTCTGGAACCTACGTGCTCCTAAATGGTGTCCGGCAACCCTTAAGTGTGTCACCCTACGGTTCACGAATAATGCAGACATGATTGAGACTCCTCTTAGATCAATAATCAGAAGCGGGACCTAGAGATCCATACTGATTCCTGCACATTCAACGATGACTTCTGTGATTGTGAGAACCTTTAACGTCAGCAATTTAATCCCTTTGTTTCATGATATAATACATGTCCGAGATTCGATCATCGGTATCCAAATACCTAGTTTGATCTCGTTACCGACATGCACTCTTTTCTCGTTCCCGTGATATAACATTCTAGTGATCACATCACTTGCTTGCAAGCTATCTTAATGTGATATCACCGAGAGGGCCCAGAGTATATCTATCCGTCATTTGGATTGACAAATTCCACTCTTGATCCATGAGCCTCAACATAACACCTTCGTAGTACTGAACCCATCTTTATAGTCACCCTATTATGGTGTGACGTTTGATGTTATCAAGATACTCTTCCGGTGTTAGCAATTAACATGATCTCATGGTCTAAGGACTAAGACTACTTTGTATGATGTTATAGCAATATAAACATAATGACTTGATCGTAATGCTATACTTCGGATGCATGTTCATCACATCATTTCACAAATGATGTGACCTTGTTATTAACAACATCCAATGTCCATGATCAGGAAACTTTGATCATCTTGTTAATCAACAAGCTAGTCTATAAGAGAGGCATAACTAGGAACCCTTTTTGTTTATTAAACACACATGCATTGATGTTTCCTATCAATACAATTATAGCATGCAAAATAAACATCTATCATATACAAGAAATATATATAATAACAACTTTATTATTGCCTCTCAGGGCATATTTCCTTCAGAGGCGTCATCACCTTGCTTTCCATTTCCCTAGGCATCAACCTAGGTGAGTTGCAACCTGTGCTAGGTGAGAGACACGTTGGTTTCTCTACTGTAAAAGCTTGTCGAATGCTCACTTGGAGAGGTGGTGATTATTACTTGCATATTGCTCGAGCTAGGCGTCTCTACCCCGCTCCTTTTCCTAATGGTCTTTTCTCTACTGAGGAAGGACGTTTGCTATATGATTTGCAGGTTGAGCAACATCAACCCGAGGAGGAGATTCTGGATGAGGATGAGGACCAAGAAGAGGAGCAAGAAGTTCCTTATCAAGAGGAGCTACCACCAACCTGGTTTGCTACATACCAAGACTTCCAAGAACTTGGAGGGACTATGGAGAGGATGCATAGCCTCTCCTTGAACCTCTGAGGAACAACTAGTAATTTATCAACTCAATTTGCGAACTGGAGTAACGACTTTTTCCCGCCACCACAATGATTTGAAGGGCTTGCAAAAGCCTAAGCTTGGGGAAGTTTCCTCATTTATCTTTACTTGGCATTCATTTGCTTTTATTTATTTCGAGGTTATGCTTTTAATTCGAGTTTATAAGCACTCGTGTTGGTTTCCGCAACACTTTTAGTTATTTCTATTTACTAGCCGAGCTTTGTCGCCAATTCTCTATTCTTTAATTCCTTCTCTTAAAAACAACAAAAAGATTTTTCCATTTATCTTTATTTTCCCTCTTTCTTTTCTTTTCGCCTTGAGGTTCTCATGAATTTGCAGGAAGAGTGATTGACTTCGAGTTTCCAAAAAACGAATCAAAAAGGAAGAGAGAAGTGGAACCAAACATGAGAGGTATGCCTTATGACTTCTTGATACATTGCAAATGTATCTATAATTTTTGATGTTCCATGCTTGGTTTTATCCACTTTCTTGTGTTTTGTTCCAACTTTGGAGTACTTTTCATATGATTTCTTGTACTAACCTATTAACAAGAGCCACAGTGCCACCTGCCTGTTTTCTGTTGTTTTTGGTTCCAGGAAAGTCAGAAAATGAATATTCTCGGAATTGGACGGGACAAAAGCCAAAGTGCCTATTTTTTCGGAAGTGATCAAGTGCCAGAATACGAGACCGAGAGGGGCTAGAGGGCGGCCACACCACCTGGCCGCGCGGCCAGGCCTGGCCCACGCCAGGGGGTGGTGTGGCCAGCCCAGGCACCCCCTCGGCCTCTCCTTCCGATAAGATGCCCTCGGGACGAAAACCCTAAGTACCCGATCAAAAATCCACGAAAGAGTCTGTAGCCGCCGTCATCTCCATCCCTAGATTGGGAGGGATCTGAAGCTCTTCCCGGCACCCTGCCGGAGAGGGGAATTCACCCTGGAGGCTTTCTTCATCACCATGCAAGCCTCCGGTGTGATGCGTGAGTAGTTCATCCTTGGACTATGGATCCATGTAGTAGCTAGATGGCTGGTTTCTCCTCCTTTGTGCTTTCATGTTTAGATCTTGTGAAGTCCGTTCATGATCAAGATCATCTATTTGTAATTCATACATGTTGTGTTTGCGGGGATCCGATGGATATTGAGATGCTATTTTAGATTGATTATTGATTCTATCATGTCTTTGTTATTTGAGATCTTGCATGCTTTCCGTTGTTAGTAGCTATCTTGGCAAGTAGATGCTAGCAACTCCAAGAGTTAGTATTTATGCTCGATAGTGGGTTCATGCCTCTGGTAATCTGGGGAAGTGACAGAAATCTCTAAGGTACTAGATGTGTTGTTGCTACTAGGGAGAAAACAACAATCCTTTGTTCATAGAACAATCGTATTGTTCACTTTACACGCAGTTCGTAAAGCAATAATCTGTTGCTTGCAACTTAATACTGGAGGGGGTTTGGATGATAACCTGAAGGTGGATTATTAGTCATAGATGCAGTTGGATGGTGGTCTATGTATTATGTTGTAATGCCCAATCAAGTCTCAGAGGAGTCAAGATGATTAGTATATGCATGTATTGCTTTCTCGGTGTTTGTCAATTGCCCCACTGTAATTTGTTCACCCAGCATGTTATATATCTAAGGAGAACCACCTCTAGTGAACTATGGATCCCGGTCCTTTTTATTTACATACATTCTACAATTGTTTACTACTTTGTGTTTACTTTCTGCAAACTTTTACTTCTTTCCATTCGATACGTTTAATCCTTTGTTTTCCGCAAAACACGGTGAGATTGACAACCTCATCGCAAGTTGGGGACAAAGTTCTGTGGTTGTGTTGTGCAGGTCTCCACGTTGCTACTAGCACCGGTAGTGCGCCCTGCCAAAGCTCAGCTAGTAACACCTTTGAGGTGTTTCCTTGCTCCTACTGGTTCGATTAAACCTTGGTGTGCATTGAGCCTTCCTCTTGGGGTTCCCAACGAGCTCTACATCAACACCGCCATCAAGCATTTTTCTAGGCGCCGTGCATTGAGCCATCAAGCATTTTTCGGGCGCCGTTGCCGGGGAGTCAAGGACATCTTCACAAGGGGAGTCCCTCATAACCAATCTCTTTACTTTGTTGTTTTTGTTTTGCTTAGTTCTTTTTCCTTTGTTTGCTTGTTTTGTTCTTCAAAAAACACAAAAAATTAGTTTTGCAAGTTTGCTTTCTTATTTAAAAAAAACACAAAACAAATTAGTTCCTATCTCATTATGTCTAGCCTTGCTCGTGTTACTATGTCACCCGAGGAAATGGTTTTCACTTTTAAACAAGGAATTGAGGAAAGTTTTAAGGAAGCTTGGTCTAGAATCTTTGATCTACATGAAAAAACTGAGCCTAAAATGACTCAAAGCTTGTTCCTTAGCAGTTTTTACCTTGGGATTGCTATTTGCTATAGATATGCCCTAGATGCTATTGTGGGAGGAGATTTCCTCCAATGTAATGAGTATGATGCTATTAATGCTATAAATAAATTGATCCTCACTTACAACATGCCTAGCCAAACTGATATTTCCTTTGCAAAAATATTTGCTAGGTTGGACACTCTTGAGGCTAGCACTACTAGATTAGAAGGGTGCTATAATATGCTTAGGGATTATCACGATTATGTTCCAATAAACTCTATACCATCAAAGTGGTTCCCTACAGTAAAGATTGAGATGAACGCTGAAACTTTTCAAGCTCGCTATGATATCATGTCTGAATTTTGCCTTATGCCCAAATATATTTATAAATCTCTGAATACTTGGGGGCTCATTGAAGGGGGAAAAGAAATACCTATTACTAATAATACTACCATATTACCTCTTGGAATAGCTGAAGGATGTTTACAAAGATCCTTGGGAAAATGGTTTCTATTGATTATCTTGTTATTGAAGGTCCCTATTAGAACTCCTTGGAGTAATAATAGATGTGGGAAAGGGGACCATGCACCTTTCTTCTCCACCAAACGTTCATATTTTCCCCAAGGTTAAGAATAAAAGTAAGAGAGGTAAGGGCAAGAAAGTTGGTTTTAATGCTTCTTCATTTGAGAACACTTGATTCTTTCTTTGCTTCTTATGCCTAACTTAAAGGCGTTAAAGAAAAGTACTTGTTGGGAGATAACCCAAGAGTTTTAGTTGAGTCTTGGAAGTTATTACCTCTGTAATAACCTCTCCTTATCCTTTTTATTAGCTTTTTGTGCCAAGAGTAACCTCTAATGAGAGAGAAGTAATGATTGGGAAAGTTGCTGTCCCGAAACAGATTTCTGTGCTTCACCGTAAAAATTCCTGAGAGAGCTCTGTATGTCGGATTGAGCTGTAATGTTTTGTGCTTCTGCCCCAGGTTGTTATATAACTTTTGTTAGTTTAACTCTTTTTGATTTGAGCAACAGAAGGTCTTCGAAAAAATTCGTCTTTACCTGCTGGTCTGTTTTGACAGATTTCTGCCATTTTCTGCATTTGCTTCTTGTTGGTTCCTTCTTGAGTTCTTTTGGGGAATTGAGCTTTTTGAGGGAAGTAATACAGTAGCTAGTGTTCTAATGGAAGTTTATTTTGTGTTAGAACTGAACCTTAAGACCTTTTAAAGTGCACTAATGTTGCTAATGAGATTGTGTGAAGTTTTGTATGAAGGGAAATTTTCAGGTGTATGGAAGGAATGAGTAATGAGATGAAGGATGGACTAAAGCTCAAGCTTGGGGATGCCACGTGTGTCACCCCAAGAAATATCCAAGAAGTACAAGCGTCAAAGCTTGGGGATGCCCAAGGCATCCCCTTCTTCATCAATAAAAATCCCAGGTTTCTTCCAAACGCTTCATTTTTATTGTTTCATCCACAGTTGTGTTGTTCTTGGAACGTCTTCTTTTTCGTTTTTGTTTTGGTTTTTAGTTTTCTTGGTTTGATTAGTGTTCTGAATAAATTGTTTGGACCCCCTCTTTCATACATTGGTTTGCAAATAGTTTGGTTTGGTTTGGAAAAGAGTAGGAAAGTTCATGCTTATGTGGTAAAAAGAGCTCGTTTTTGACTGTGGCCTATGCTTTGTCATGCCATGCTTGATATTGTTTTGGATTTATGCTTAGTATTCTTTGTTGTAGCATGACTTGTTATAAACAATTGAGATTGCTTAATGTGCCTTGGATGAATCATGCGTTGTTTTAGAATATTAAAGCATAGTATAGTGGTATTCTCCTTTGATGCTTTATTTGGGTTGACTTGGCACATGCTCACACCATGTTATGACTATCTCAAGTCACCATAGCCTTTATGATCCTTTAGTTTTCAACTTGTAGTATCACTTTATGCTTTGATCAATGATGTTTTGTTACTCTGCATGATTATGGCAATTATTGCTCTCTTAGTTTGTCGCTCCCAGTCTTTTGATAGCCTCCACAACAAAGTATGAGTTCCACTCGTGCATCCAACTCCCTAAACCAAGTTATTCCAAAGAGTCCACCATACCAACCTACTAGCTTATGCTATTCCAAGTATATTCATGCTTTTGTTTATCTTCCACTTGTTATGAGAAAACTAGTGATTAAAGCTCTCACGAACTTGATGGCACACTTTACTTTTTGCCTCTAATAAACTTGAACCATTGGGTCCTTCTTTGTTGTGTATATGCTTGCGCTTTATAAGTTGAAATTATCAGAACCATGTTTCATGGGGAACGCTTTCAACATTGCACTTGTACTTTGTACCCCGTTGATATCATGTTCTTTTGCTTACGGATCCCAACGGTGTGAAATAAAAGTGGAACTTGTAAGATCATGGAGTTTGTATATGTGTTAGAGAAACGCCTGGGCCGCTAGTCTAAGCCATGCCTAATCATGGTGGAAACTTGCAGCATCACCATAATGAGCACTCTATGAAGCATCCTCAATAAAAACCTATGCAAATAGCAAATAAAAAGATCGCTGAGATGCTCATTGTCTACTTGCCTTGTCATTTTGGTTATGGGAAAGCTCCCGTATCATGTGCAAGGGGTACCCCGTTGGCGGTTCTTAATGATACACATATACTTACAATGACAAGAGCTTACTCGTGACTGAAGTTGAGTAGCATGAGGATCGGTCTTCATAAGTAAGGGGCATGAGATTTCGGTTTATAACTTGTCAAGCATATCCTCTTAGTTGTGTCACTTTAACCTTAATCACCTTAAAGATGCTTATGATAGGGGCAATGAGAGCTGAAAGCTATAAGTACCATAATTTTTGGAAGCTCTTTATGAGACTTGAATCCCTATTTCCTTTTACAAAAGGCCTTTCTTCCACCATTATATTGAGTCTCCACCTTCTAACTTTATGCACCTACTTTGAGAGCACAGTGGCCATTCTTAGTTCTATGTGCATTGTCCCAAGACTAGTTGATTGATGCATAACTTGTTATTGCTTGTTTTAAACTATTGTATCTAGTCACTCTTATGAACTTTGAAGGTGTCCTATGCATTTATATTTGCTACTCTATTGAGGGACAAGTTGAATACTATTATGCTATGTTTTCTTTATGTGAAACAAACAAACATCTTGCAAAGCATTGTTATTCATGAATCTTTTGTTTGTACTTTTCATGTTGCATCATAGTTTCTTTGCTTATTGTTGGAACTTTGTCTTTCATGTTATGATTGAAGTACTATGATCCCAGCTCTGAGTTTTGCAAATACTTTGATCAAGTCTTTGATGGTGCATGTCACCTCAAAAATTATTTCTTTTTATCACTTACCTACTCGAGGACCAGCAGGAGTTCAGCTTGGGGATGTTGATACATTGCAAATGTATCTATAATTTTTGATGTTCCATGCTTGGTTTTATCCAATTTCTTGTGTTTTGTTCCAACTTTGGAGTACTTTTCATATGAATTCTTGGACTAACCTATTAACAAGAGCCACAGTGCCAGCAGCCTGTTTTCTGCTGTTTTTGGTTTCAGGAAAGTCAGAAAATGAATATTCTCGGAATTGGACGGGACAAAAGCCAAAGTGCCTATTTTTCCGGAAGTGATCAAGTGCCAGAATACGAGACGGAGAGGGTCTAGAGGGCGGCCACACCACCTGGCCACGCGGCCAGGCCTGGCCCACGCCAGGGGGTGGTGTGGCCAGCTCAGGCACCCCCTCAGCCTCCCCTTCCGACTATAAGATGCTCTCAGGACGAAAACCCTAAGTACCCGATCAAAAATCCATGAAAGAGTCTGTAGCCGCCGCCATCTCCATCCCTAGATCGGGAGGGATCTGAAGCTCTTCCCGGCACCCTGCCGGAGAGGGGAATTCACCCTGGAGGATTTCTTCATCACCATGCAAGCCTCCGGTGTGATGCGTGAGTAGTTCATCCTTGGACTACAGATCCATGTAGTAGCTAGATGGCTGGTTTCTCCTCCTTTGTGCTTTCATGTTTAGATCTTGTGAGCTCCGTTCATGATCAAGATCATCTATTTGTAATTCATACATGTTGTGTTTGCGGGGATCCGATGGATATTGAGATGCTATTTCAGATTGATTATTGATTCTATCATGTCTTTGTTATTTGAGATCTTGCATGCTTTCCGTTGTTAGTAGCTATCTTGGCCAAGTAGATGCTAGCAACTCCAAGAGTTAGTATTTATGCTTGATAGTGGGTTCATGCCTCTGGTAATCTGGGGAAGTGACAGAAATCTCTAAGGTACTAGATGTGCTGTTGCTACTAGGGAGAAAACAACAATCTTTTGTTCATAGAACAATCGTATTGTTCACTTTACACATAGTTCGTAAAGCAATAATCTGTTGCTTGCAACTTAATACTAGAGGGGGTTTGGATGATAACCTAAAGGTGGATTATTAGTCATAGATGCAATTGGATGGCGTTCTATGTATTATGTTGTAATGCCCAATCAAGTCTCAGAGGAGTCAAGATGATTAGTATATGCATGTATTGCTTTCTCGGTGTTTGTCAATTGCCCTACTGTAATTTGTTCACCCAACATGTTATCTATCTAAGGAGAACCATCTCTAGTGAACTATGGATCCCGGTCCTTTTTCTTTACATACAATCTACAACTGTTTACTGCTTTGTGTTTACTTTCTGCAAACTTTTACTTCTTTCCATTCGATATGTTTAATCCTTTGTTTTCTGCAAAACACGGTGAGACTGACAACCTCATCGCAAGTTGGGGACAAAGTTCTGCGGTTGTGTTGTGCAGGTCTCCACGTTGCTACTAGCACCGGT
The DNA here is from genome assembly GCA_910589775.1 of Avena eriantha. NCBI lineage: Eukaryota > Viridiplantae > Streptophyta > Magnoliopsida > Poales > Poaceae > Avena > Avena eriantha. The sequence continues at coordinate 227,907,068 of OU342746.1, read as the reverse complement.
AGTGCGCCCTGCCAAAGATCAGCTAGTAACACCTTTGAGGTGTTTCCTTGCTCCTACTTGTTCGATTAAACCTTGGTTTCATAACTGAGGGAAACTTGCCACTGTCCTCATCATACCTTCCTCTTGGGGTTCCCAACGAGCTCTACATCAACACCGTCATCAAGCATTTTTCTGGGCGCCGTGCATTGAGCCATCACTCCCCACATTTGAAGTTTGAGAAACCCATTCTAGTTAGTAGTAAATGTTGAGATATTATACTGGTGGAGTGAGTCTTTGTCTTATAGTAAAATTTTGTTTGCATGGGTATTTAGTTGGGTACGTTTTGTTCCAGCTCTTGTAGTTAACCAAGTCTTGCCTAAAAATTTGCTAAACAATTGTAATAAGAAAAAGTCTCACAATTGAAGGCTTGGGTGTTGTAGTGTTTAGTCTTGAAGGCTTATTTCTAGAGACACTCAACACCACAGAAAATAATAATTGACTTGATAGCTCTCTTTAAAAGGATTTGTTCGATTGAATTAATATTTAGTGGTTTTTGTGAGCATGCCAAAGTTTGACTTGTGAATCATAAGAATGATATAGCTTTATGCGTATCAAACTTCATGGGATGCCAACAACTCCGCTAGCCTACGAACGATCTTCACGGAGGAAACTCCTAGATTTTGGTTATGAGTTGATTAAACATATGTAGCAGCAATGCTATAATGGGTAAGATTCTTGGCACTCCCGGGTAGCTATGTTCATGACGGAATCACTCATCTGGCTATTATGAATAATCATTGTACAAAAGGGACAAAAGCCTTAGTGATGCCACGAGTGTCCATCATAGTCCGATAAACTAATTAAAATCTTTGGCATGCTCTCAATTACTTAAGAACTGAAATTCTTGAAGGACGATGAATAGAAAAGTAGTGCTTGAAGAGTCTTGATTTGTTGATGTGGGAGAATTGAGATACTCTAGTGTATATGTTTTTCATGACAAACTCTGACACTCTTAATTTTACATGATTATACTTTATTGTTCAAAGGCAAGCCTATGGTTGATTACATGACATGGAATAAAGTTAACTCATTTGAATCATCCATGTAAACAATAATTTTGCTGCGCTATAAAGATGCATAAAACCCGTATGATATGCTTGCCATTACTCTATCTATGCTGAAGTTTTTCAGATTTATAAAGTGGAAGAAACATGAGACTACCAACCATGAGCAAGATCATCATCTCGTTATTTCAGTTTAAATGCTGAGTTCCTTTTTGATTTTGGTTTTCTTGCTCGAGGGCGATCAAGTTTAACCTTGGCGAGGTTGATGGCTCTAAAATATAGCCATCTACGTCCACATTTAAACTGGATATCATTCAGATTTTTGATGAAATATCTCTCTAAACCCTGCCACTAATGCCTAATGATCAAAGGGGTATGCAATCCTTTCTTTCTATTTTTTCCTACGCAGATAATGACATTTGATGATGGGAATTGCTACATTAAAGTCAAAGATATGAGATTTCCAACAACCCGAAGAAACCAGGAGTCGTGAAGTGGAGACAGATGCTTTAACAACCAACTAATGGCGGGAATAAAATTCTGACCGTATAGTTCCGATCGTATAGTTGCCATCGGCACCGCTAGGTCAAACATAACAACTTTTGTAAAGGGACCCCTATATAAAGAGGCCTTGGGCGATGAGAAACCCTTGGCCCCCTCGAGCTCTTTCCGATCATCAGCCGCCCCCAGATCTCCATCCACAACACCAAAGAACCCCTGGAGGAATAGACTTAGATCTAATCTCCAAACCCATCTCCACCACCATAGCCATATTCCACCACTTGTAATAGTATATATCTTCTTGGATTGGCGACATTGTAATACTATTTGTTATCAATCTCATGATTTCCATTACAATGTTTATGATTGTTGATCTCATCTCTATGTGTGAGTAATTCTCCTTGGGCTAAGGGCTTCGGCCTAGCCATGTAGCTTTTGTGCATGTTATTTATCATAGATGGGATCATGTATTAGTTTATATGATATGATGATTATTATATCCTCTCTTGCCTCAATCTAAGGACTTGTCAGGTACCCAAGACCCCGAGGATTGAGCCAAGTATAGGGAGTATGAGTAATGACTAATCTGCAGGTTAGGAACCCTAGTGATAGAATGGGTAGTATGGCTGTATGCGAGGGATTTACTTGGGATTAACGGTGATATCACTATGCATATCATTAGTTCTCTTTCTTCTATGGATGAGACTAGTAGGTTATTGCTATAAGCGGTTGCGTAGGCAATAGAAATTATGGATGCACTGCCCACATATAATTTATCTTTCTCTAACAATTACATGCATACTTTATTATTATCTTTTATTCCCATCAGATGTTTTGCACACCTACAGGTGAAACCGAATGCCCTAGGCCCACTCTCTCCATCATCGACAACAGAAGATACCAAACTCTTGGTCCCATAAAAACACAAAAGGAATTCTAAAACTCCCGAAGGTCCGTTAAAGTAACTTCACTACGCTTCTACTTCTCGAGGATTCCATAAACTTAGGTCTAGTAGGGAAAAAGAGTTATACTACATCCGTAATCCGGATCGAAGGTATCAAAGATCCATGTGGAAGAAAGTAAAAGATCAAAATAAGATATTTGACCGTACCTCCAGATTGTTGAGTGGCGTAGTGAATTTTGTTTCGTGAAACCGAACTTTACAAAGTTAGCGAATACTTTTACTAAAAGAAATAGGATTCAAGAGGCGGCAATTCGGCTCATATGTGCAAATGCACCCATTGTGAGGAAGCATATTTTGAAATGTCAAAAAATTCGAAAAAAATTCTACATATACATTCGAACATTTTATGGTGGTTCAAAAGTTTTCGGGATGAAAGAAAATTTTATGTGTTGTGTATAAAAAGATAAAAAAATTCATGTGACTAGTCATATTCCTGTGACACATTTTGTATTTTTTATACATGATGCATACAATAATCTTTCATCCCAAAAACTTATGAACCAACATAAAATGTTCTAATGTATACACCATTTTTTTTTGAAATTTTGAAATATGTTTTCGAACAATGGGTGCATTTGCACGTGCGAGCCGAAGTGAATATCCGGTAAGATTCAATGATATATTCTGCAAGTTTGCAGAATTACATCATTGATTCACAAGTCATGTTGTGAACAAGGCATATCTATGAACTACAAAGAAGCATGATGTACCTAAGTGCGAGAAATGATCGGGAGTCATGAAATCCTATATTAAGTTACATTTAAGATTGCAAAGTCACATGTTACTTGATCTTATTAAGTAACGAAGTTTACTTGATATTTCTGAATGACTACAAAGTCATGAGAAGGAAATGGAACTTAATGGAGACATAAAGCTCGATTTATCACAAAGTTTAGACAAATTCAAGGAGTTGACTACAAATGTAGCGATGCTTGAGTCTATTGGATGTACACCAGCAATATATGGATATTGGAATCTCATAAATGGAATTCTCGATTTGATGATGATCAAAGAATTTTGGAATGTCCAAGATTATTGAGAGGAGCTAAATTTTAGTGGGAGCTAACTAGCTTGGCTAAATCATAATATGTAGCAGACATATTTTGAGTGGGAGCTAATTCCTAGATCTCATATATCAATGCCATATTTGAGTGGGAGCATGACATTGTTCTGAAATATGTGGATGACATATATGAATGATTTTATTGGTATTGATAACATTTAAGTTCGTATAAATGGATGAAGTTGAACAAGTTATTAAAAAATGAGATCTATCGATAAAGATTGGTAAGTTTAATAAACATCATAGTTAAATGCTTCCTAGACTTGATTCTGAAGATGTTCAAAAAATCCTAGATTCTGAAGTAGTTCAGAATGGAACATGGAAAAGAAAGAGGTTCTTACTTGTATAAAGCATTGAGTTAGTCTTAGTATTACAACACTGGTTGAAAGAAAGAAGGAGATGTGTTGCATCTCCTATGCCTCATTCATAGGTTATTCCATACAACCATATTGTATACTCGATGTAATGTGACCCGAGGTCCCGATTGGAAGGACAAGCTCTTAACTGTAAGAACATGTCTTGAAGTGATTCCTAAGTTAATCACTAAACCAGAATTAAGTTTGTCCTTAAATGGCAAGAAGCAAAAAAGGCGCATAGTTGCATTTCATGCACTAGGATCTACATAGATATAGAAGTATAAGGGCTCCATCTGACCTGATGTATATTGTTGTGGCGGGACTAGTTCGTCTTTACACAGAGGGTATGTCCTAGGGCACAATGCCCATGAGAAAGCTCATTGTGGCTGATCTAACATCACTGCTGGCTCCTAGAAACCGACCTCACTCTGTTGCCATAACTAGTTTATATACATACAAAGGGGTGCGAAGTTTGTTTCAAAGTTTATGTGACAACAGTGAAAGCGACCGTCATTGTGAACACTAGAAACAAAGTCTCACTTTGTCGCCAAATGAATACTTCTACCCATTATACGATAATGGTATGAATGTCAAAATTAGGAAGACATTAACGGTTTGCAAAAGACATAATGATCTGGTAAAACAGAACATGGACAGGACGTTTCCCATGAACATGCATGATCAATAAATGCATATGTGATATGGTTTATGATTGGTAAAATGCATGCTAGATTATTTGTATCTAGTGCAAGTGGGAGACTGAAGGAGATATGCCCTAGAGGCAAATAATAAATATGTTTTTATTGTCATATCTCATTAGTTCGTAATAGTTTCATATTGTGCTATAATTGTATCAAGTGGAAACATTGGTACAGGTGTGGTATGAAACAAACCAAGTCCCTAGTAGCATCTATTCGTACTAGTTCATTGGTCAAGCGATGATCAAGGTTTCCAGATCATGGGGCATTTATGCCAATTGACAACGAGGTCATATCATTGGTGAATGATGTGATGTACATTCATCAAAGCTTGCGACACGATAAAGTCATAGAGTTCATTGTTGCAATAGCTAGAAATGTAGTCTCCTTCTCCTTAGACTGTGAGATCATATTACTCACTGTTTCCCGAGGCTGCTTTGACTGCATCAAACATCACTCGGTGACACGGTGATCATAAATGTGTATGTTGGGTATTCCAAAGGAACAGTAGATGGCATATGACTCAAGAGCGGGATTTTTTCACCCACGTGACGGGTAAGATACATACGGCCGGCTTGGTGAGCTTACATCCATAAATGTTGCAACTGTGACTAGGTCATGGGGATGTAATATCACGATAACAAGTAAAACAGAACTTGTTAGTAACGAGATTGAACAAGGTATGTGATACCAATGATCGAATCTTGGACAAGTCGTATCATAGAAACAAAGGGAATTGGACTCGACATTTTACGGTTCATACGGCATCATCATCGTGGAATGCATAGGGGTCATTATGGGCATCCCGGTCCCTCTATTGACCGTTGATAGAGATCATGTCCGTGTCATTCCTGAGCAGTGAGGGGATACACTTAGGGGTACGATGAGAAAGATCATCTATAAGTTGGAATCATAGTTGAGAAAGAGAAAGCCGGAATTGTTCCGCGGAGAGATCCGAAGTTGTTCGGAGAAAGGAAGAAGGAAAGGAAAGGGCCGGAAGATGTTTTGGATAAATGATAATTTAATATATGAGTTTATTATATGTTAATTATGAACTAATATATTATAAATATATATTTAAATTAAGGTTTATTGGGAAACTTCCTCATTAGGCCAAAACCCCGGAGGGAAATGGCCTAAGAGGAAATCACCTTGAAAAAGAAAAAGGAAATAGCAGAAAAATCTGCTCCTGCCACGTGTGGGCCTTGCAAACCACATAGGTGGGCCATGGTTTCTAAGCGCCGCACAGGCGGCTGCCAAGTGGGCGGGAGCCAGAGGGCTGGCAGACCACTAGCCACCAGCTAGCCCAGGAAGGGCTTCGTGGCCCGTGCGGGCGAGCGAGCGCCAGGCGTAGGCTAGCTGCCGTTGACGGACCGACACATGCCAGGCCAGCCCAGGCGAGCAAGAGCCGCGCGGGAGACAAGGTGGGTCATGGGGTGGGCCGCGGCCAGGGCCCATCCGGCCGGCACCGCCTTAGCTGCTGCTGGTTTGTCTGCTTGTTGTTGATTGGGCTAGATTTGGCCCATGCGGTTATTCCGAATTTCTTATGATATTTTGCTTTACCTTTAGTCCCACATGGGGCACCCAATGGAGAGGGAATGCCTCCTCCACCTATATAAAGGGGTGCCCATGGGAGGACTAAGGACACACCAATACAACAATTAGAGAAGTCCTTTGGTTGACTTTCTTCCCTCTCTCTCTCTATATATATATACCTTGTGACCATGGCTCCATGTTTGGGCCGTGCGAACAAGACACATCTGCATCACACCGTTGTGCTGCAGGGATTCCAAGCTAGAGATATACTTCCGCACTCCCGGTGGGATCAGGGAGATAGAGGTCTCATCGTACACCGGATGTGTACTAAGCCACGAGGTGCAACACTTGGGACACTCTGGATGTCGTGAGTCAGAGCTGCTGCAGGATGAAGATGGAGCAAGGGGTGACCTGCGAGGATCTTCGTGACCTTGAGGTCGGCTACACGTTCGACTACTTCAACCACGTTCCCCTCGGAACGTTAACCACGCACGGTCTACAAGGGTATGTATTCTATATGCTCTGGTCGTTACTACATTACTACATAGATATACCTTGGGCGTTAGGGAGTTCTATCGTAGGATTTTTTTTGTTTTCTTCTACGGAACCCTTCACTTTATGCTTCACGTGTTGACCAAACTTGAATCTAATATTCACTCTTTGTATTGGTCAACCATGTATCTTCTCATACTCCATCTCAATATCTTGAAGTACATAAAGAACTCTTCATTTGATTACATGCTCTCAATATTAGTCAACCATAGCTCAACTAATGACGCTATCATGACATCGACTTAGAGCCATATCTTGAATTCTTCTATTGAGATCACACTCTCAAGATCTTGGTCATATCATATTCTTCTCTTCAACTCGATGATTTTGATGTCAATACTCAAGGTATATCTTTATCTTCATGGCATCCATACTTTAATCCAACACATGGACTACAAGCATGACCTATGGAATATTCCTTCATATAAAAGTCAATGAAAACATTAGTCCATAGGGATTGTCATTAATCACCAAAACCACACATAGGGGCAATTACCCTTTCAATCTCCCCCATTTCGGTAATTGATGACAATCACAACAAGAGGGTTTATATAATGAATATTAGAAACAAGTACACAGCTTATCAAAACTTGTATACAAGAGGTTGTATTTGATATGGTTAGGTAACACAAAGATACTAGCCCATATCAAAACCGATTCTACTCACACAAACTACAAATAATGTAGGAGATGTGAGTAGAATCAACATATATAGATAAAAATTCCCCACAATATATGCACGTGTGATGAACTTGAATTTCATTGCATACATTGTCAAGCATCACCTTAGAAAGATTTTACACTATATATCCAACCATGAACAACATAAAAAATATGAAATGCATGAAAGCCAAACACTTAATAACAAACCAATCTTAAGTATAAAACCATTTCCCTTCAACCCTCTAAACTTCTGCCCAATTTACAACAAGTGCCAAAACAGATGACGAGGTTAGAAGCACAATATAGTATGAGTTCCTACCCAAGGTGTGCATTACTCATAATATGAGTGAAATCACATGTACACATCCAATGATGAATACTTGGAGGAAATCAAACTATATTGAGGATCAAAGATTGCTAAAAGGATAACAAGGTGAAGAAACGTCAATGAATGAAGCAAGCAATCGAAAGATCCAAATAATCAAATGGACAAGTAGTGCCCTAAATGAAATAAGGAAGCTCCCCAAGGTTCTTGCAAAAATTAGTTGTTTAATTAGAATACAATATGCACAAACATGTAATCCTCACTCCCTCTATATCATTTGGAACACAACTAAGATACAAGGAGTATAGATATAAATCAATACACTTTTCAAGACAAGCTTAACTCCAAGAGAAACCAAATATTAGATATGAGTGCATGAAGATGGAATGAAAGTAAACCGGCCACTCATAAATCAAGACCTTACAAATACCATTAAAAACAAGAGGACAAGAGATATGATCATCAAAGAGCTAGGATATCAAGGTTAGAGATTAACACTCTTGTGTATATAAATTTCTAAGGGGACAAAACATGAGAATAATACACAAAGAAACATCCACACATAAGAGGTTAATAAAAATAATAATACATGATATCCAAGAGGAAGTCATAAGATATACCAAAAATGATATTTTGCTTAAGTGCATATATAGCCCATGGCTCTATTTTCTCTCATGGTATATCAATGAACTTCACCAAAGAAAAACAAAAAAACCTCAAAAACATCACAACTAACACTAAGGGGACTAATGCTAGTTGGGATATTTTGAGAAAGGCAACAAGTATCGAAAGGAAGGATTCAATGCAATTTCAAAAATATTGCACATGAGAGTACCTTGAGGAATTGATATGCAATAAATTGCTAGAAGACATATTTGGAATTGGTGAATCATGAACATGATTTTATATACTCCCCATTATATGCACGAGACTTTCAAGATCAAACGAAGATATAATTTGGACAAAATAGCAAAATATTCAATAAGGCATACAAGGTGTGACAAAACACATTTGTTGTCCAAACTATATCAAAGAATCAAATCAACATATTTGTTCAACAAAGTTCAATAAATGAACCAAGCAAAAAAATATTGAGCATAAAGGATTGAATAAAAACACAAATACTCAAAGATTTATCTCATTCAAGCAAATAACATAGAGGAGAAAGAATGAGATAATAAACTCCCAAAAGAGCAAGGTTTCAACAAATAAACCAAACTCTTAACACTTTTCACAATGGCACAAGGTTCCGAGAACAAAAGGTTTGTATACCACTAAAACACATTAAAAACATAATCAATGAGATATTCAAAAGGCAAGGAAGACAATGGGAGACGCAACAAATTTCTTGGAAAGAAAATAAGGCAATAAGAGGCAAAATCCAAGATGAAGATGATCCATAAATGCTACCACACACAAGTATATCAATTGTAGAAGACAGTGAGTGTATTGGAATTGATTTCCGGTGGTATATTGCACAGATATTAAAGATAAATCTTCACAATAAAAAGCATAGGATATGAATAAAAAGATTAAGCACTATGCAAAGATATAGATTCTTGATAGCTTCAACTAGTCACATAATCATGCAAAGCAATGATTAGAATAACTTGAAGCAAATGGTCTCCCAAATAAGATATAGAGTTATGTATTTGAGGAAGGCTGCACCAAGAATTTCTTACTCAAACAAAGACCGAAAAGAAAGAGCAATAAAAGCTTCTAACAAAAAAAGACCTTGTTTGAGCTAACATGCCACCTAGAAACAAGATAATCAACAATATCAACTCTAAGTGGCACTACCTCATATGTTCAAATTTCCTAGGATTGTGATATGCAAAAGAAGCATATTACTCCCCCATAATGTGATATTCATTTTTTCTTAATAAGAGGCAAAGCAGCCTCAACTAGAGATAATTAATGGATATTTAGAATTTGAATTTCTCATGAGTATGACACACCACATAGTGACTAGATAAGCTTGCAATATCAATACTAAGTGGTAGTACTCATGTACACACATTTTAAGGTTTGAGAGATGCGCGAGGCATATCACTCCCCTAAAATGGGATGTTCCATTAACCACTCGAAAAGAGCCAAATAAGATATCATCAAGATGCATTAGAGGCTCAAAACAAAACACATGAGTAAATGATGTGCCAAACACCTAGACATACTTGAATACACAAAATAAGCAAGCATAAGGCACAACAAATACAAACACATACTTGGTACAAAACCAAAACATGTAAAGGGGCAAGTAACTTACAATATAAAAGAGTTGAGTTCGAGTTACCGCAAAGAGGTGCATTAGGTATATGGTAGGGAGATGATAATCCTTATAACTTGGCTTTATCAAATATAACATATGAAGATCCCTTAATTCATCATGATTTAGCCAAGTCTCCAATGTCCTCCACAAACACCTATTGATCAAGTTTGAGATTGTTGGTACCCAACCAAGTTGGGCCCTAAGAGGTTAGTCACAATAGGCTTGGCAATCCAAATGGTTCTTTTCTTGACACCACTTTGAGTTCCAACAACCTTGGAAAACACATTGCCATCCTTATCCTTCCCAAGAGAATAATCATCATCAACAATGATAGGGTTAGATAAGGTGTACCATTTGAACATGAAGAGGCAAAATGCCCCTTCTCGCGACATATTAGCAACGAGTGCTCCCCTTTCTCTTCTTCGTTACTTTCTTGGCTTGGGGAGCCTTATCTTGATTCTTCTTGGGAAGTGTCCTAGATTCAACTTGAGGTTGAGATTGGGCTTGACCTTGAACTTGTGGCCGTTTCCCTTGTTGCTTCTCACTCAAGTGCTTTTTCTTTAATGGACAAGATCTTACATGATGTCCTACAACCTTGCACTTGAAGCAAATAATCTTGGCCGAATTCTTGACTTGGTCTTGGCCCTTCTTCTTGTTTCTCTTGGTCTTGTTCTTGTTATTGGAGTTGAATTCAAGTCCACTTTTATCATTAGGGAATTTTTGCACACTCAAATATTATCAAGTGTGGATTTACCTTCATGTCTCTTTTCCAAGTCTTTCTTCAAAGAAGTGACTTGGGCCTTGAGCTCTTTGATTTCCTCTACATGGTTAGTAGAAATAGAGGTACTAGAGGAAGTAGAAGCTTCATTGTTAGAGCAACAAGGAAAAGCAAGTAATCCAACACAAAGGTATATCAATAGTATGACTAGGTGGATTACTAGGACTAGCACATGGTAAAGTAGCATTTTGAGTAGAAGTTGTGCTAAAGTCCAAATGAGGCTCACAAGACGTTACCTTAGTGATACTTGCCTCATGAGCTAACTTTAGCCCATCATAGGAGATTAGAAGATCATTATGAGAGGCTGAGAGCTTTTCATGACTTTCTTCCAATTTCCCATAATTGCTAGTTAGCAAGTCAAGTTGCGCCCTTAGCTCAACATTCTCCTTTAACATAGATGGTTCACGAGAAGTAGAGTTAGTAGCACTAGCATCATTAATAGGTTTTCCCTTTTCAAGCTCATAAGATTCAATTTTTGTGTGAGGAGACAATTAGTGTGCTTCTCCTATGCAAGCTCTTGCTTAAGGAGATTGAATCTCCGACTCTCATCATCAAGTTGGAAATCCGACTCCTCTATGGTTCCTGTTTGTTTAGCTATGGTGTCCATAACGTGTTTGAGACAAGCAACAGTCTTATTATTACCATGAAGAGAGGTACACAAAAAAGTCAACTCAAGCACGAGAGCACTAGTATCCTCATTAATGTCATCATCACTATCATCATTATATTGCTATTATCTTTAAAAGATATATTGGGATCCAAAGTAGGAGATACCTTTGATCCTCTTGCCATAAGGCACATGTGAGCACGGGAGGATGAAGATGAGGATATTCTTAAATCTTCATTCATGACCGTGTCTTGATCCATAGAATGTTTGATTTCCTCTAAAATGTTAGATAAACAACTAGAGTAAATGGAAGCATTTTTCTCATGGGAACAAGGCAAATCCCATATCATCTACACTAGTACTCAAATAATTTCTAGATGATATGCAAGGAGTAGCAACACAAGGGTATATAGAATCATTGTTGTAAGAAGTGTTTAAGTCCACAGAAGAAACATTGCATCGGGATAGAGATGAAGGATCACCATTAGTGAGCACAATATCAACATTGTAATTTCCAACACCACTCACCATATCGTTACCTTGTGTCTTGACACATGTTGGTGAAGTGGATGAAGATGAGAACTCATCGCGGTCGTAGGTGGAAGCAACTTGGATCTCTTCATGATGTGAAGGAGAAGAGGGATCCTCGGAGAGACCACCGACAATATGTGAAATGGAACCACCAAATATTTATTTAAGCTTGGTCCACTTCTCATGAGATGACTTACGCTTTACAATCATCAATACCAAATTAACTATGGGGCTCAAAGAGAAAATAAGCTCATTAGATACTTGAGCTTCGAGATGTAGATTTTTCTCATCCTCTAAAGATAGATTTCGAGGATCCATCAGAGGAGAAAAACCTACATCTAGAAATCACTCAATATTTGGACACAAGGTCCGAAGATTACAAAGCAAGATTCTCCACAAAGCATAATTTGTGCCATCAAAGATCATTGTGTCATTGTGCACTATACTACTAGCCAACATCTTTACACTCTAGGTGGTGAAGCCTAAAGAAGGAGAGACCTTGCTTTGATACCAATTGAAAGGATAGAGATGTCGCCTAGAGGGGGTGAATATGCAATTTCAAAACTAATACGGTTTTGGCTTGATAGAATGCGGAATTAAACTAACGTTTATTTTACAAGCACAAAACCTAAATACACTAGGCTCAACTAGGTGCACCAACAACAAGTTAAGCTAAACAAGATATAGGCCACAAGTGATAAGCAAGATATAAGTACTTCAAGCTCGATGGCTATCACAAGAAAAGTTAGCTCGGGTATAGAGATAACCCAGGCACGTGGATACGAAGATGTATTCTCGTGTTCCCTTACAAGAAGGTACATCACGTTGGAGAGCTGTGGGATTTCACGAAGGATTTCCCAACGCCACGAAGGCTCACCTTCTTCTCCGAGTCTATCCCACAAAGGAATAGGCCCTTTCCTTATGGCTAGTTTTCCTCAACTCTAGAGATGGCAAGATCCACAACCACTTCACAAGCTCCACGAAGGAGAAGCCCGGGTCTCTTCATAATCTTCCATGAAGAGGACACCATGGCACCAACCTCCAAGCCAACTAGGAGGTCAGCCTCCAAGAGTAACAAGCTCACGGTCTATCACTCAAACAAATCGTAATGGAGAGCTCAACACTTTTGCAAGAATGCAAAGCAAGAACACCAAGGGTTCTCAAATCCTTCACTCTCAAATCCCACCAAAGCAACAAGTGCTAGGGAGGAATTAGAGAGGAAGAACAATGGTGGAAATGAACCAATGACTTCAAGATCTAGATCCAATGGGTTCCCCTCACTTAGAGGAGGAATTGTTTGGTGTGGATTGTAGATCTAGATCTCCTCTTCCAAAGCTCTAAAAATATACAAGAATCATAGGATAAAAGGGGAGGAAGCAAGCTCAAGGGAGTCAACAATGGATGTCAATATCGGGCTCATGAACACCCAAAAACGTTGGGGAAGAACCCCCTTATATAGGGGAAAGCAAATATGGCTGTTGGGAGGATTCATGTGAAAACCCAGTTTAAAAGTCAGTTAGACCGGCCCCAGGACCGAGAAACTCGGTCTCTAGGCCGGTGGAGCGGCCTACAAACCAAAACGGTTCAGTATACCATATCGGAATAGACTAGGAATAGATTCGGTCACGACAACTGGAAAATATGGTCTACAAGATGGTGCAGAGAAACATCATAGTCCAACAAAGTAGGATAGAACCAAATGAAGAAAGGTATGAAGCTTCCCTATAAGAGAATCCGGTAAAACCTTCAAGCTCAAAAACGCCATAGAAGATGCATACGAATTCCGTTTTTGATGAACTCGGGCTTGTTGAAGAGCTAGTGATGGCAACAAAGGATGCCACTTTTTGTTGGGACTCCAAGTGCAGAGTGTTGCAGCAACCGTCTTTTCCACACAAAGGTGACTCGAGGGTTTATATCAAACTCTCGGGGAATTGGCTATGAAGGATGTTTGTCTTCTCCTCTTCAAGCAACTTGTAAAGTAAAATAAAATGTCTTGTGTCCCCAACTCCACCAAGTAGTTGTCAAGCACAAGGTTTCGTATTAGTAATATAAAATAAAATATGAAATAAACTAAAGTAAATAAAGTAAAGAAATAGAAACTAGATGATATGGAAGATAGTAGAGTTGTTTTTGGGTTTGTATGTGTGATTGCAAATAGAGAAAGTATTTTTGTATTTTATAAATAATTAAATGCTAAAAATAAAAAGGATAGTAGATGTAAAGGAAAGGTGTTTCTTGTGATAAAAATCGGACCGGGATTCATGGGTTCACTTGTCTACTCTCTTTTTAAGTTGTAGTGATCACAAAACAATTCATCAATGATAAAGATCATGAAAATATATAAGTGCTTGATAAAAGGAATTAATATGGGCATCACATTCTAATATTGAGATGGAATATATCTCTATATTATACTCCTCAAGAAAGGGAAATCTCCATGCAATCTTGATTTAAGACTAGATCAGAGTATAGCTCTAAGCAATATTATATGATGTTTGAAATACAAAACATACTACCTTGATTTAACAAGGTTATCACGCTGTCACGTGATAACTATAGCACATGATTTCACTTAACCCCTAGCGAGGCAGCAAAAGAAAGGTAAAAACCAAAGTAAATCTTGAACATTATGTGTCACAATTCAATCTCCACACCTATGCTACTACATCTAATACACACTTCTCCCCATACAAGTTCTTGCATACAAGTTGGATCAAAACAAGAAATGAAGAACGGGGTGCATGATATGCATCTATTAAAACATCTCACACAAAATAGATTTCAATCTCAAATATCAAATCATAGAACAAAGATCCACCACATAGGAATTACAAATATGACCATAATCATGTTGGGCAGCTCATATGGTACTAGATCTATGAAGAACAAGAGAGAGAGAGAGATCAAGCTACTACCACAAACCCATAGCCCGGAGGTGGACTACTCCATCCTCATCATGGTGTTGGGAATATGCCCTAGAGGCAATCATGAATGATGATATTCCTATGTATTCATAAGGTTATGGTCCATGTATGAACTGCTGATATGAATCATCGAATATGTGATTTAATTATGGAACTACATATTCATGTTGTTCATACTAATTGTCCTTGGTCATTGAGGTTGTGTCGGACACACAACTTAGACCAATGTGAAAGTCAGCAGATGACTAGGTTCCACTTGTCATGGGCATGGAGATGTTATTCCGACTTACACGGATTCGACTAAAGAGTTTAGCGAGTCGGACTGACCCATATTGAGATGCAACGAACAAGTCGTCATTTGCATGTCTTAATCAATGTAATCCTTAGACCTGAGGTTATTGCACAATCCGAGTTGATGATCTCCGACTGTTCTGTCAAACGTTGTTCCGTCACTGGGCAGTTATAAAGGCGGAGTTCGGGTCGTCTGAGAATCAATCTGCGTGATGTGAATAACCAAGACGGGATTTTGCCCCTCCATCCGGAGAGATATTCTCTGGGCCCTCTCGGAAGATATGATTTGGAAAGCATGGCCATGCGCGTCTCGGATTAAGTGTTAACCGAGGCAACCGACTAAGAGTTAGTCGGATGAATCACTTATCTCGGATCGAGAAAGAGAGTCGAACTATTTAAGGGATGACGATCATTCGCCTATAGTCCGACAAGGTATATCGTGAGGCAAAAGGGACTCAGACGAAAGTCACATTGGAAGGTATGTCGTCATGACTTATTGGTACTTGGGAGTTGGCACGTTCTGCTAGGAGCCGCTACCAACTGATCGATCACGAGTGAGACTCGGAATCGTGTCCGGGTTACCATGAGCCTATCGGGTCACACACTTAAGAGCGGGAGCAAGTTTGGGTTAGACCCAAACAGGAAACCTATTTGGGTTGGACCCAAATAGAGACATGGACTTGGTCAGCAAGTGAGACTTGCAGTGGCTAATATAGGCCTTTTTAGTGAATGGGCCACAAGTGAGTGGAGCCCACTTTCACTCCCTATATAAGCTGGGGTACAGGTGCTTAGAGCACAAGGTTAGGTCACTCCATGTGTTGGAAACCCTAGCCCCAGTCCGTCCTGTCGCTGCCGTACCGGACCTAGCAGTCCATCGTCGGCGCTCCTCCTCGTACGTGTGGATACCGGCGGAGGTGTTGTACGTTCAGCACTTCGACGATCATGAAGAAGGAACGGATCGTGGATCGTGGATCGTGGAACCGGAACGGATCGTGAGGACTGCACTGCATCAAGCGACGTGCTTCATCAATTCCGCAACTGCGCGTCTAGTGGTAATCCTCGTGGCCCTCTACCTGAGCTGGATCTTGGGATCACCACGTAGGGAAAAAGTTTTGTTTATCTCTATGTGGCCCAACACATGGTGATGAGGCCGGAGATGTTGAAGAGGGTGGAGATCTCCCCGGAGGTGGCTCCGACAGAGTTTCCCCCTCCAATCTTCGACGGATATGACTCTATTTGGTGGTGTTTTCGTCTCTGGTGGCTCTCGTCTTGAGGACACCCTGGGGGTCCTTATATAGGGGGTTTTTATGTCAAGAGAAGTCCGTGGGCGAAAGAATCAAGGTGATCAGATGGCCGAGGAGGGAGATAGTACAAGTGGCACGCCCACCAGGCCTAGGCATGCCACCTAGGCTATCTTGGGCCTCTTGGCCCTCCTGGTGGAATTCGAGCGCTCCAGATGCTTCCCGTGGATAAATATTGGCATTCCCAAAAGTATAGGTCCATTTGACTTTGTTTACATCCTGAAATGTCAAAAACATTGAGATAGGGTTTTTCTGCCCTGCAGGGTTATAACCAAAATAAAGGGGATCATTGGTAAATCCCCAAAAATCAATATAAAATAGGGATGTAACATTATATATGATGCTAATATGTGGGAAAACATGTTAACAAACTACAAAGTTCATGTATGCATTTTACATGCATCAACATCCCCAAGCTTAACCTATGCTTGTCCTCGAGCATGAAGGTGATAAAACTAAACATAGACTTTGGAGTTTGTTACCTTTGCTTCCTCGTTATCATGTAGAGTTCATAGGCTCAATTACTTTCAATGAAACATAATATGTAAGTGTACTATCAAGTTGTATCTTTTACACATCCATAAACATGCTAAACAGTATGTGATGGTGTGATAAAACAAATGATGAGAAAAATAAACCTTCAAGCACACTTTGATGAACCTATAGAATAAGTGACTCTTTCCATGATTGGCACTGGTATTTTCATGCCTTTATTTTTGGGCTACTTCTTAGTTTCATGCCCTTGACTAGAAGACTTACTTATTAGTTTTGTGTCTTCCCTTGAGATGTTTTGCATCCTGTACCGAAAGTAAGCATTGAATACATATGTTAATCCTCCATAAAGAATTAAAAATAAAATTTTGGGCTATGTAATTCATGTCAACAATACTAATAAGGATGGGGTTCCCGGTATCTTTTTTTACTTTGCTTTAAAGATTCCTATGGTTTGTGTGCCCAACATCTTACAAGTTGATTGTTTCATGCACCTAGTCTATGATCTTGCACTCCTCATGCTACTCAACCTAGGTCTGTCATTGTATTCTCATGTTGGTATTTGTGAAACCGCTTCACTGAAGTACCTCTTGCCCCTATGTAGCTATATGCCCCTCTTTTTGGCATTTGTTTTTGCTTATTTATCATAGATGATAATATAGTTCCTTTATTGTGTTCAAGGTTTGAGGGGGAATATCTCTACTCTAGAAAACAAGAATAACAAACATATGAACAAGGATCATTATGCTGTAAGGTTCCACCATGTCCTGCATGGCTTTGGTTGGCGGTTCAGGAGCGTTTTCTACCAACATGCCTACTCCAGTATACACACTTCATTTCACATCGATGCAAACCATAGGTAGAATTTTAAACATGATTGATTATCAACATTAAACATTGAAAGCATGTGCCATGACAACATGGTTTAGCCACCAATCAACTAATAAGATGTAAAGCACAATTTTTTTGATAGTGGTGCCGCCCCAAACCCTACTTTCTTATGAGCTTTAAAGTACATGAAAAATGGTACTTTAAGAGTGTTTTGAGGATTAACATACCTACTATACTTGAAAGTAGCTTTTGCCACAAGTAGGTGGATATGGCTAGTCTAGTTTTAAGGGGCTTGTAACAAGTCTCAGCTTGTGTAGAAGAGGCTTAACAAAAGTAAATCTAAAGAGTGTGCCATCTAGTTCATAATGTCAGCATTTATTTTCTCACCTTGCTTCTTAATGCTGAACATAAATATGCAAAAGCAAAGGATGCAAATTAATAGGCATAAAACAGATCATGTTTCGTACAAAGCACTTAAACTTAAGAACTAGACACAACATAAATTTCAGCTTTTGTTTTTATCTCCCCTTTTATTTTATTTTCATGCCATTCTTTTTCAGTTTTAGTCTCATTAAGGCAGAGTTTATTTTCAGTAGATGATCATAAACATTTATAATAATGGTGGTGGTGGTCTTTTTCATGCAAAAAAAAAGGTAAAATGACAAAATAGATGTTTCAAGTTTCTACGATAGTTCTATGTTGCTCAAAAAACAAAGTTTAGACGTTTTCAAACTGAGAGTTGGATTGTTCCAGTGGGGTGCCATGGGAATCCCTAAGCTTTTAGTTTTCACCATCCTTGGATTTCTCTTGGTGTGGTGTTCCTCTATTCCCTGAAAAAAACTTCAACACAAAACTTTTTCTCACATCTCTTTTCTGAGAGGTGACATTAGTGGCACAAGAATATAATAGTTGCTGCTTATATATCAAACACAAAATTCTTACCAAATGATACAGCAATAATATAATGTTCCTACCTATCCCTAGCATTTAATATGACTAATACAAATCATTTTAAGACACTTGAGAATGGTTAAAACAAAACATGGCAGAATCCATCTAGATTTTCAGCAACAGCAAAACGAATTTTTTTAACCACTTAGAAATGTCAGGAATTTTAGAAAATTATTGTGCATACAGAGGATGAAATGTTATAAATTCTGTATTAATATGAGCGCAATCCGAGTTACAGAAAAAACAGAAAATTCACACACTAAAAACTGTTCTGCAGGAATTTGCTACTCCATATGTTTAGCAACTTTTAAAGCATCCAAAATGGGTTCCACTTGGTACTTTATTAAAAACTTCAGAAATAAGACCAAAACAAAACTATCTTGCTACAGTAAGAGTTTAAAACAAAAATCCAAAAGAAAATAACCAGGATGCCTCCCGCAAAGCGCTTTCTTTATAGCCATATAGCTAGGCTTTACTTACTTGATTTAGGTGATGTGGAACTCATGGGGTAGCTTGTTCTTCTTAGATACCTCCTTCTTCCTTGGAAAGTGTTCCATGCACTTCTTGTGAGATGATTGGAACTTCACATTTCCTTCTTTTGCATCAATGATTGCACTTGTGGTTCTCAAGAAAGGTCTACCAAGTATTATAGGACTTGAGGTATTGCTCCCCATGTCCATGACAATAAAATCAACATGCACAAATGTCATATGTAATTCAACCATAATATCTTGAAATTTTCCTAGAGCATGTTTAGTTGCATCATCATCAAGTAAAAGATCTACTGAGCATTTTCCCATAGGTTTTAATTCAAGTAAGTCATATAGATCCTTAGATAAAACTGAGACACTAGATCCTAAATCCTAAATCTAGAATAACATGATGTGTCTCTTTTCCAATAGTGATTAATACCTTGGGTATCCATACATCCCCAAGCTTAGGTGGTATCATAGCTTCTCTATCGTATCTTTCAATCTTTTATTTTATAACATAGTTTCCTAGATAAGAACCAAATCTTGCTTGATGTTAGAGGATGGATCATTAGAATTTTTTTGCAACAAGTTAATGAGTTCATGCAAGCTACATTTATCAAGATCAAGTAGAGGTTATTTTTTTCACTTAGCATCTTGACTTCCTCTACTTGTTTATCATTTGTTGGTTCCTTTTCACTTTTGATCACAGTAGTTTCTTCCCTTTTTCTTTTTAATGATTCTAAATTTTTGTCCCCAGAGATCATGCAGGAGTCTTCTAATATTTGTACTTCTACTTTATTTTCACCACGACCTCTCCTAATGGCAAAATCGGGGTTGAATTCACTTAAGCTCTTCGCTTCATGAGGATTTAGATATAAAAAGGATTTTTCGGTTTCGTTATCTAGGGACTGCTTAGATTCATGTGTAAGGCCTTTATAAAAACTTCCTGCAAGCAACCAATCCTTTAACCCATGTTCTACTATATGTATGATTTGTTTAAGCCTTACCCAAGCACTAGTGAGAGGTTCATTTTCATATTGCTTGAAATCACATACCATTTTTCTGCAATGAAGGGTATTTTTACCAAATCTTTCTAGAAAGGACACTTTCATATTGTACCATGTTTGTAAATATCTTTTAGGTGCATTATCATACCATCTTTTAGCTATTCCTTTTAAGGAGTGCGAAAATAATTTCACTTTTACTATTTTAGGATTAATGTCTAGGCCCCCTAGATTTTTGCATGAATCTTCAAAAAAATTAAGATGCCAATGAGCAGCTGCTACATTCCCAAAACGATTATAGACTATAGCCCCAAACACCTCAGGATAAATGTTGCAATCAAACTTTGTTGTAAATAGTCTTGTTCCGACTTAATTTTTTTATTTTTCCTAGTCATGCTTAAAAGGTAGATATTAATTTTTATGTGTTTTTGTGTTTTAAAGAAAACTTAACAAGGCAAAATAAAATACTTTAAAAATCTAGAAGGAGAAGAGAAAGCTCACAGTGGTGCAATCTCCCCAAGCTTGGGTTGTTGCACAGGTTGATGAAGATGATGATGCTAGAAGATAGGCAGTTGTCACGAAAGTTTCCTTGCTCTTCAAACTTGATGAGGATCAGTTGTGATGTACCTTCTCGCAATTCCCTGGCAACGACACCAGAAAATAGTCTTGATGGCAACAAAGGCTGCCACTTATCGTTCGGACTCCAAGTGCAAAGTGTTGCAGCAAGCGTGTTTTCCCCACAAGGGTGACTCGATGGTTTATATTAAACTCTCGAGGAATTGGCTGTAAAGGATGTTTGTCTTCTCCTCTTCAAGCAACCTATAAAGTAAAATAAAATGTCTTGTGTCCCCAACTCCACCAAGTGGTTGTCAAGCACAAGGTTTCGTATTAGTAATATGAAATAAAATATTAAATAAACTAAAGTAAATAAAGTAAAGAAATGCAAACTAGATGATATGGAAGATAGTAGAGTTGTTTTGGGGTTTGTATGTGTGATTGCAAATAGAGAAAGTATTTTTTTATTTTCGAAATAATTAATTGATAAAAATAAAAAGGATAGTAGATGCAAAGGAAAGGTGTTTCTTATTATAAAAATCGGACCGGGATTCATGAGTTCACTTGTCAACTCTCTTTTTAAGTTGTAGTGATCACAAAACAATTCATCAATGATAAAGATCATGGAAACTCTATAAGTGCTTGATAAAAGGAATTAATATCGGCATCACATTCTAATATTGAGATGGAATACATCTCTATCTTATACTCCTCAAGAAAGGGAAATCTCCATGCAATCTTGACTTAAGAATAGATCAGAGTAGAGCTTTAAGAAATATTATATGATGTTTGAAATAAAAAACATGCTACGTTGATTTAGCAAGGTTATCCCACTATCACATGATAACTGTAGCACAGGATTTCACTTAACCCCTAGTGAGGCAGCAAAAGAAAGGTAAAAACCAAAGTAGATCTTGAATATTATGTGTCACGATTCAGTATCCACCCCTATGCTACTCCATCTAATACACACTTCTCCCCATACAAGTTCTTGCATACAAGTTGGACCAAAACAAGCAATGAAGAACGGGGTACATGATATGCATCTATTAAAACATCTCACACAAAATAGATTTCAATCTCAAATATCAAATCATAGAACAAAGATCCACCACATAGGAATTACAAATATGACCATAATCATGTTGGGCAGCTCATATGGTACTAGATCTATGAAGAACAAGAGAGAGAGAGAGAGAGAGAGAGAGAGAGCTACTGCCACAAACCCATAGCTCAGAGGTAGACTACTCCCTCCTCGTCATGGTGACAAGGTCGGATATGTTGGAGAGGGTGGAGATCTCCCCGGAGGTGGCTCTGACAGAGTTTCCCCTTCCAATAGGATCTAGAAGTTGATCACACGACATGGCAACATGGCAGTAACAATGCCACCGCCCACACCTGAGTATCACCATTGGTCCGAACAAGAAATTATATTCAGTATAGCTGATCACCCTCTTCGAGTCCCGCGACCGGGTCACTCAGCTCTGATAGTGGAGGCACAAATCAGTGGGTTCGATATGAGCAAGGTTTTCATGGATGCAGGATGCAGTATCAACCTAATCTACGCCAAAAGCCAGCGGGCAATGTACTTTTCCTTGACAAATTTGGCGCCAACACACACATCCCTCCATGGCATGGTCCTAGGTAAAGATGAAATTCCTTTAGGAAAAATTTATCTTGATGTTTTCTTTGGATCCAAAGATAATTTTAGGCGCAAAAAGCTCGAATTTGAAGTTATGGACTGGCCATCACAATACCACATGATCCTGGGGCGACCAGCCTTCGCACAGTTCATGGTTGTGCCACACTATGCATATCTGGTAATGGAAATGCCATCACCAAGAGGAATTATAACCGTAATAGGCAACTTCACCCGATCCGACAATTGTGATCGGGAATTCAACAAAATCTCCGAATCTTTTAGGAGGGAAGCAGAATTTAAGCAGCTCAAAATATCAACGGACACAAAGCCTCTGACAACATCACGGATCAACCCTGATCAACCTTTCGACACTGCAAAAGATACACGAGAAGTCTAGGTGCACCCCACGGATCCAAAAAAGGACAACCTTGGTAGCTTCCAATCTTGGTCCTGCATAGGAAATCGCGCTCATCGACTTCCACCATGAGCGCTGGGAGATTTTTTCATGGTTACCAGCTGACATGCCAGGAATCTCCAGGGAACTCAGTGAGCACGCACTTAATTTGAACCCTGATGCCAAGCCGGTAAAGCAGTCACTTCGCCGTTTTGTAGAACCCAAACGCAAGGTCATTGGAAAAGAACTTCATCGCCTAACAGATGCTAAATTCATCAAAGAACTCAAGAAAGTAGAGTGGGTCGCCAATCCAGTATGCGTCCTGGATAAAAATACAAAGGAGTTACACATGTGTATCGACTTCGCCGCACTGAACAAACAATGTCCAAAGAATCACTTCCCACAATCACGAATCGATCAAATAATCCATGCAACCACGGGGTGCGAACATCTTTCCTTTCTAGATGCATATTCAGGGTACCACCAGATTCGGATGAAGGAGGAAGACCAGGATAAAACAACATTTATCACGCCTTATGGTGTATTCTGCTACACAGCAATGCCCTTTGGACTTAAAAACACGGGTGCCACATATCAGTGGATGATGCAAAACTTCCTAGGAAGCTAGATCGAAACAAACTTACAGGTATATATCGACAATGTCATAGTTACCACAAATCAAGGGTCGACTCTTATCGATGACCTTCGGGAAACATTCAATAACCTCGACAAATATTGCATCAAGCTCAACCCGAGGAAGTGCTCCTTTGGAGTCCCTGCGGGGCAACTCCTCGGATACCTTGTATCAGCAAGAGGAATAGAGGAAAATCCCAAGAAAATTCAGGAAACCCTCACGATGAAGAAGCCAATAAATCTTTGTGGCATGCAACAATTGGCTGGACGAGTCACGACGCTCAGTCGATTTATCGCCCGCTTAGGCGAGAAAGCATTAATGTTTTACGCCCTTATGAAGACATTGGATAAATTTGAATGGACGGATCCTTTGAAGACCTAAATAAAACACTTTCGACATCCCCTATCATTGTGTCGCCACGAGAAAAAGAGCCCTCGCTACTCTATATCGCCGCCACTAATCAAGTGGTAAGTACAGTTTTGGTCGTCAAGCGACCCGAAGAGGGAAAAACTCATGGTGTCCAAAGACCAGTTTATTTCCTGAGCGAGGTCCTCTCCCCATCCAAACAACGTTATTCGTCACTACCAAAAGCTATCCTACGGAGTCTTCATGACAGCACACAAGTTGTGCCAATATTTTTCGGAACACACGATCATAGTAGTCAATGAGGCACCGCTCTCAAATATCCTCAACAATCCAAAATACACTGGACGCGTCTCTCTATGGGGCATCAAGATATCATGTACGAGAAGCGCAAAACAATTAAGTCCCAGGTTTTGCCCAATTTCATTACTGAGTGGACATAACTACAATGCGCAGGTCCGCCAGACCTCTCCAGCGCATGGACGATGTATTTTGATGGATCCAAGAGGATGGAAGGGGCAGGAGCCGGGGTTATACTGGTGTCACCTCAAGGTGATAAAATGCGCTATGTACTTCGAATGAGCTTTGCAAACACATCGAACAATGAAGCTGAGTATGAAGCCCTGTTGCATGGCATGCGTATGGCTAAAGCCTGCGGTGCAACTTGCTTGAAGATATTTGGTGATTCAAATCTTGTGGCACAACAAGCAAAGAACAAATGTGACAACATCAATGACAACATGATTGCTCGCCTTGACTTATAGAGTATCATGGAAGCCCAATTCGATGGGTGTGAAGTATCGCACATAGGAAGGGTAAGCAATGAGGTAGCCGATAGTTTGGCAAACATCGGATCTCCCTGCTTACCGGTACCACCTGGAGTTTTTTTGGAAAGAAATAACAGAACGCTCCATCAAAGCCAAAAGGGTTTCCGAGGTGATAGTGCCAAAAGAATGCAAGAAGGTCAAGTTGCAAAAAGACTTGGGGGTTGTGCCAACACTCGAAACCGCAGCAGAGGACCTTGACGAAGAGCTAGAACCTGACGAAGTCATGATAATAGAACCCGCATGGATGCAGCCGTATGTAGCATACATGATGAGAGGAGAGCTCCCCGAAGATGTAATTGAAGCACGACGAATCACATGCCGATATAAGGCTTCTAGGATCATTAAAGGAGAGTTGTACAAAATAAGCATTTTGGGCATACTACAGCAATGTGTTACACCCGAAGAAGGGAAACTCATCCTTATTCATGAAGGGGTGTGTGGCCATCATGCCAGTAGCAGAGGAATTGCGGCCAAGGCCTTTAGGGCACGATTCTATTGGCGCATGGCATTACATGACGCAAACGATAACGTATTAACATGTTAAGCTTGTTAGTGCTTTGCAACGAAACCCAATGCACCTGCCACAGAACTTAACCCCATACCTCTCGCTTGGTTGTTAGCTCAATGGGGGATTAATATGGTGGGGAAACTTCACAAATCTTTGCCAGGAGGACATGTCTTTCTACTAGTAGCAGTCAACAAATTTACATGATGGATCGAAGTAATTCCTGTCACCAGTCAAGATGGAACTTTAGCTATGAATTTCATCAAGTCAATAGTGTTCCGATTTGGGGTGCCCAACAACATCATCACTGACAATGGAACTAACTTTACCTCCAACGAGTTCAAGGAATACTACAAGGAGATGGTTATAAATGTAAGCTACGCTTCAGTTGCCCACCCGCAAACTAACAGGCAGGTAGAATAAGCCAACGGGCTCGTCACCAATGGTATCAAGAAAAGACTGCTGGCACCACTTGACAGAGCAAAGGGAGCATAGATGAGTTACCCTCCCTCCTATGGAGCTTAAGCACCACCCCAAACAATGCAACACAAGAAACACCTTTCTTTCTGTCCATAGCGCGGAAGTCGTCCTTCTAGTCAAATTAACCCATGAGTCCTCGAGTCGTCGAATACGATGAGGAAGCATCCCAAGAAGCACTCAAAGATGACGTCGACGCACTTGACGAAGCTCGCGACATCACTTTACAAAGAGAAACCATCTATCAACATAATCTACGCAACTACAACAACCGTCGACTGCGTCCCAGGTCCTTCATCGTAGGGGACCTGGTCCTTCACGTCAAGCAAGATGGTCACCGAAAGCTAGAATCACCATGGGAAGGGCCTTATATCATCACAGAAGTGATACCTGGCGGGGAATATCGTCTCCAAGACAAGAAAACATGATTCAAGTACTCCAATCCATGGAATGTTGCGTAGCTGCAATGCTTTTATGCTTAGAAACTTATTTTTCCTGCAATTTACATTGAATAAAGGCTAACGGCCAGACAATTACGCCAAAACATGTACCTTCGTCTTCTGCTTTAGAGTAAAAGATAAGTTCTTCAAAACTCATCTTTAGTTTTCTTATTCAAGTACTCGGGGGCTTCGTTAGTACAACATATTTATTCATGATGCTTGTACAAGTTGCTGCAATATCAGGTTAACAGACAAAAAGAGTTACATAAAGAATTAAAACTATGAGCCTATGTCCCGATGCAAGCATCTGAATATAGCCTCGGGGATACTCCCATCGGGAGCTCTGTCTCGCACCCGATAGAAAACCACAATCTACATATAAGGTTAAAACATGACCCAACAAAATATTATCCTCGTGTGTTGAAAGCACATCCGATAAAATATAAAACTCTGACAGAGTCTACAAAATATGAACCTATGAGTATTACATCATTGTATCCTCAAACGGTTACTCCCATGGGGAGCGTTTATATACCTCACCCGAGAAAACAATAAGCTGATAACTTCAGCAATTTCAATAGCCAAACAAGGCAGTCGATAAAATCTCAAAAAATCTTGGACCACGCCCGACGTGATAATAAGTCTGAATGAAGGTAAGACCCCAGGATTTATCCTGTGTGGCCTGGTAACCACACACGAATGCGCTCTATCAGTAAATTATCCCTATTGACGATATGATGAAAAATCCCAACGAACGCGTTGGGTACCCAAAATAATAGAACTAGAATTCATTATTCGATAAGACCACAACGGCCCAAACTGAATTACGCCAGTAAACTGTGAGTTCAAGCCTGGGGACTCGAATTTGATGTAGGTTCACGGTATTTTTTCCCTAAAGCAATTAACTGATTCCCAATCCGTCGGATGCATCAGACCTATTATACCAAATCCCTACAATAATTAGAACAAAAGAAAAACTTCGGCTTACAAAAAATTGTCTTTAAGACTCAACCCGAATCTACGATTCGGATGGAGTCTCGGGGGATACTAACATGGGTATGATTGCTCGGGTTCTTATGATTAGTTACCCTGGTTACAAAAAGGCTCACAACCCACAAAGCCCAAGAGGAAGCCCAGGAAGTGTAACATCCCAAATTCAGCAACCCTGATTAGTTGTCCAGAATGCAAAAATCAGGGGGAACAAAAACTTTTTATTGTTAGTGATGCAGTGTTTACTTGTTGGTTTTCTGTGCTTATACATCTAAATGTGTAGCAGATGATATACTGCTTACCCCACCCTTAGTTGACAAAAGCTATTTCACGAAATTGTCTTGGATTATTTTACATATTCTCAAATGTTCTGGCTTTTCAAAACTTGAGACAAGATGCCTTTGCCACAACCATTATCTTACTAGCTTCTATTAACAAAATTATGGAGAGATATATGATATAATCTCCTTATGATTTGAAGACTTCTTATCCCTAGGATTTTCTAAAACCTTTCATAAAATTTTGAACTCTACTTTTGGTAGAAATACCAAGGGACTCTCATCTACTTCAAGATACAACCTTTTAAAAATACCCATCCTTACCCCAAGCTAGGCTTGGAGGTATCCATTGTAGTAGACTTGTTTTTCTTGTAAGATGAGTTGCCTTGATCTGCTGCTTGACTTGTTTGCTTAGGAGTAGTATGAGCTACCCTAGGAGCTCATAATCTAGCATCTATCTAATCCAAGAGTACCAACCTTAAGCAAGTTTCCAAAACTGGATCTGATCTCTAGTCACTAAAGTGACCCCCTAACCCCCTTAACCATATCAATCCAGAGCTAATAATTCCTCATAGCTTCCAAGTCAATAAAGACCAATCTTAAACAAGGATCCCTTCCAATCAACCTACACCTCAACATTATCCACTGGATGATGCCTTGAAGCCTTTCGACCAATCAAAAACACCAACTCTTGAATTCTAGTCAAAAACCGTAAGTCTGCCAAAAATGATTAAGTCTGGAAAACTATTATCAACATCCCATCTTTGAGTGTCCCTCATTTCCATCCCTTGTGCATTTTTGGCAATGCACTTGAACCATCTTGTAGACCATCATAAGGACTACCAAGTACCACTCTTGACCTTGGCTATATCATCCTCCAACACACTTGTTCTTGATGGTTTTGCAGGCAAGAAAATAATCATTTCTACAAATCTTATCAACATGCCTACTTGGGCAGAAGCTCGCACCTTCACACTATATTCTTTTGACCAACTCTCTGCATGATTGTGCTCTACTCATAAAGTTCTATAAATCCCTGCTTCACTTGTTCCAATTGGATCCTTGTGCTTCTAAAACCCACATGGTTTTGAAGGCTATTTGATAATCTGTTTTGGCAACCTTATTTTATTCAATTTCTGGCATCAATCCTTGGAGAGATCAATCACGATCAACCTAAACCCTCTATACCATGGTGATCTACATAACTTGGTATATCCATCGATATAACCCATGACCCAAGGGGAGCTCTGAGCTCCAAGATCCAACAAGGTTTTGATGGTATGATGTTAACTTTGCCCAAGATCATCTTATCCTTGTTTTCTACCAAAACCAAGTTGGATGTTCAAAACCCAAGGTTTTAAATGATTTATACATCTTGTGTACATCATCTACCTTGGAGAATAAATTGTGTCCAATGTTTTCCCTAATTACCTTGGGCCAAAAATAATTAAATTGCTTCATTTGACAAAAACTCCAAAACTTCATCTATAAAAGAAAGTTTGGTTTTATCCAAAGCACAACTCCATCTTTAGGCTCATTTGAAGTCTAATTATCATACCCTATCTTCCAAATTCAAAAATAAACATTTTTTAAGACTTTTATTATTTATTTTTGCCCATTTTCTTAAATGGTTGAATTGGAATAATAAATGTTATAAATAGTTTTGTTCTCTCATAAATCTTGGGAAAATTCTCCAATAAGTCAAATGCCATTTGGGCCCATCCCAAACCAAAAACCCACCTGGTCAAGTACAACTTTTCAAAATAAAACTCTAGAAACCCATTCTGGACTTTTTGAAAACAAGCCCAAAACCTCATAAAAATATGTGGAATTTTCCCAAAAAATACTCCTGGTGTACCTTGACCAGCCCCATCTAATACCCACCCACCTCATCTAGTCTTGATCAAATTCTTGAGTTTGAATCATAAAAACTTTTTATGCACATTTTGAAGGATGGAACTAACACTATCATAAAATGCTCCAAAATGTCATCAAGCAAGGCCATCACTCATGTCCAGCACCCTCACCTTGCCCTGGTCAAAATGGTATTGTAGCCTATCCCTGTAGCATCTATACCCCCTTTGTCCCTTATGTTTGGAGAGAAGGTAAAGTGAGGTACAAGGAAATATTTGCCATTTATCACTACTGCTGCAGCACCTCTCTCTGTGTGCCCTCTGCTCGACCAGAGCCCCACCCAGGGCCTCTCCACCACCCCTACTACCCAATAGATGGCCACCTCCCTCCCTCCAAGATCCCCATGGACCTAGACCACCATACACCTCCCTCTCTTTGTTTATTAGACTAGAGGCTCTTGTAGCTCCTTTCTCTGCCTCCTTTTACTCCCTCACGCCCACTTACCTCGCCCCGAGCACCAGATCCCCTCCCTAGCTCTCCCTCTCCATGGAGAAGGAGAAAAAATCTTCTCGACTTTAAGCATGCATGCAAGTTTGTCGGCCATCCCGACCACTCCTCCCCTTCTCTTTAACCTCAGTGTGTTCCCCTGCCTCTGATCCACCTCCCTGTGTCGCCTCCTTTGCTGCAGGAGCACCAGAGGCGCCCCCACCGGCAAAAACCTAGGCGGAGCTCCAGCCCCAAGTCCGCCCTCTCCGAGTCACCTCCGCACCACCAAGGGCCCCCTCATGGCTTTAGGACCCCTCCTGGTCCTCTCCTTCACTTCTCCGTGGACATGCACGCCCCCAGGAGCCATCTCCGGTGAGCTCCCGAAGCCGGTCGTGTCGTGGATGCGCGCGACCATGTCTCTGCACGGAAACCGCCGTTGTCGCCAATCGTTGGGCTTGCCGCGGTGCACCACGTCGTGTCGTCATCTTCCCGCCGCCTCTGTCGTGCCCCGGTGAGCTCCCCAGGCGCCGTCGTCGTCAGCTAGGGTTTCCTCCCAAGGACTCTGATCATGAGGAAGAAGACGTGCAAGCGCCGTCGATCGCCACCTGATCCAACGGCTGACATCGCTAGATACCCCTGCACGGGTTGCCTCTCACTGACAGACGGGCCCCGCTCATCAGATTCAAAATCGCCTCCCGCTCCAGGATCTGCCCGGGTGGGCCATTTTCTACCTTGGCGACCCATTTTTCGTCCGAATCTGGCCCGCCCCAAGGTTTTTCCTTCAGCAAATTCCTCTTTTTTTACATATCATCAGAAAAGCCAGTTGCTTTAATTATAAAACAAAATAGGAATTGACTGATATATTTCCAAATCTAATTTTGGATTATCCTATAGTGTTTTTCCTAACCTACAGAGCATACCCTAAACCAAAAATAAATTTTATTATTTTCTAGAATTTAATCTACTAGTAGGTATATTGATCACTACATAAATTCCTCAATGAGTTTCATTGATCCAAATTGAGTAATTTCAACTTCCTATGGTAGGTATTCATTGCCTCTATCTCATGGAGTTGGCCTTAGGATAAGTGAATCCTTAGTTCTACTGTAGCAAAAATGACAAAATCAACTTAGATCTAGCTTTAGAAAATTCTCGAGGAAGATCTAAAAATCCTTTTGAGTTCTTTTCAACTCTCAGGGATGAGGTATATCAATATATATCAAAACCTAGGAGATCAATATTTTTTGAGCCATTGTGGATTTATGGTGATTTAAATCTCTCTGTCTAGGATGGTTTCAGTAAAAAATCACTACATACATTTCACAAATCCTAAATTTGTGATTCCAATTTCTAAAAAAAGGTATTCAAAATACCTACAACGTGGCTTTGGAATCATATCAAAAGCTTCTATAGAATAAATCTAGTGAAAAAGACAAACTTCTTGCAGAAGTGACTTTGGGATTTTCCCAAGGGCATTCTATAATTATTTTGAAGTGATTACAACTCTCATAAGTCAAAAATGAACATATCTACAAAACTCTATGAGGAAAATTTTGTTTCAGCTCCAGATCTTTTTTGGTGAATTATTCACCTAAACTAGGGTTTATTTCACTAGACAATTAATATCTAATTAAAGAAAGGTGATAAAATCACAAAACCACTTTTGTTGGCCTTGTTATTTCAATACCTATCTGATTATATTATTTTGTACATTGGTATCATATAGACCCAAGTCTTAGTTCAAAAACCCTTATTTTGGTAGTATTTGACAATTAAATTATAAAAGAAGTTCCACAAATGTTTCTCCAATAATTCTAGTTGAAATAAACTCAATCCATCAAAACCTACTGAAGTATGTTGATGCCTTTCTCATTGCTTGCTGTATTATATTGGTGATGGTATGCCTAATGTTGATTGTGGTCTTATTTGCTTGCATGTATAATCCCTAACGATGATAGTCGCGATTATATCGGAGACCAGATGAAGATGGTTATTATTGGTTATTATGGTTTTCTAAGAAGAATGTTAGGGACATATTACCATATTGATGATCATAGGCAAGCCACCTTCTTACTCATAAGGCTTGTCCTACTGTTTTACTTATGCATGTTTTACCTATTGTTTATGAAAACTGCATTGTTTTATTATACAATGATCTATATTTGGTAGTGGCTTAGCTCCTCCAAAACCATTACACATGTGTACTACAAAGTACAACCCCTTTGAGGACACCTATCTATCCCTAGTATGGTAGATGGTGTATAACACCATACCCCTTGGAGACCCTGTTTAGCTGAAGTAAAACTATAGGATGGGAAGACTCCGAAAAAGTCTTACAAAATGTTTTATGATATAACCTTGGTGTGGTTTGACCTAACAAGAGAAGTTTGAGAAAGTAAAAGGGTATTGTTTTACAAAACGTTGAAGAAAAAATAGAGGAAAAAGGTTTACGAAAATGCTCCCTGTTCTTTGCAGTTTTGCCAGAACAATTAACCCGTGCAACCACTCCTATATGGGAAGGGACTGGACTCGAAGTTTGTTTACTCTAGTATGAGTTGCCTTGCAAGTTGCAACTACTACAGGGGATGGCGATCCCTGGAGGCTAGGTCTTCTTCTGTAATGGTCCACGAAGCATCAACCAAGTGAAGAAACGGATTGTTTGTGGGCAACCAGGCGTTACTATGAGCCTATCATTGAAAGCGCACACTTTGTGCAGTGGAAAAGGCGCTCCGGTTGGTCCTCGGTACCCGACGTCCCGGTGTTGAGGGGAACGAATCATAGGGCAGGCGCTTGTACTAGAGTGGGCATTCCGAAGATCTTAACCAGTTACTGGACCCACGATCCGTGCGGGATCAGGGCAGAGTATCCGGATGGTGTGGGCAAAGTGTACAACCTCTGTAGAGTATAAATCTATTCAAATAGCTGTGTCCACGATCATGGACGGTTGGGAAGGTTGCTGTAGAGCAGTGCTGGTTTTGATTTCAAAAAGGATTTCAGAAAAGCAAAGGCTTTTGGAAATGTTTTGACCATGGGATGGTCGGAAAGGATAAATGTGTTGACCATGGGATGGTCAGAAAGAAAGGAAAGGAGTTGGTCATGGGATGACCGGAAGGAGGGACAAATGGGTGACCCAATCCTAGAGTATTTCCAAAACTTTTCAAAAGACTTTTTAAAATGTTTTATAAAAGTTTTCAACAAAGACATGTAGATGCTACATCTACAAGAGAAGCTATTTTTGAAAAGAACCTCTACTGGAGCCCTCCTACTACCACAGTCATATTGCATATCCTTTTATTGTATATTCTTTTAAGGTGGTTTGCAAGTATATTCAAAGTACTCACTAGCATTGTCCCTGACTATTAATTTGGTCAGATTTCGAGAAGTAAGCGAAGAAGAAGGTGACGTCGACGACTATGCGAGCTAGGACGTTCTCCCAGGCAGCTGCCTATAGGTTAAGGCATGGCTCGGCCTCGACGCTTGATAAATTTCCGACGATGATGTTCTATGTACCCATAATGGCAATTGAGGTATGACTTGTATCCGCTTAATTAATGGATATTTACTTTGATACTTGTCGGTTATGTGCCACGACAAACTGATAATGGAATCGTGGTGTATACATAACAGGGATTCTCGGAGGATTAATCCGACGGCCCCACATGAAGCATCCGACGGAAGGCATAACTAGCCAGATAAGGAAATAGAAACCGACATTGTATTATGGTTGTTATTGTAACTTGTAACCTATCCGTATATGTCCTCGGGACCTAACCTATTATATATTGGCTGGTAGGAGCCAACGGAGAGGTGCCAAAAAAAAGGTCTTGAGCGATCTGTAATCGACTTGTTCATAAGCAATCAGACGACTTCGACTCCCTTATTTATCTGATTAGCCGATGACATCCCAGCGTTCTATTTTCTACAAAACCCTAAATCCATAAACATAGATATTTTCAAGATTAACCCTCGTCACCGCCAGATGGAGCCGCGCGGAGGCGCGGGCGCTCGTCGCTTGTCCGGGCTTCGGGCTTCCGGCAGCCGCCGCTGACAATGCAACTGGCGGGAGCAGCAAGCCAGCACTACTGCCCGGAGACTACTGCCTCGTCCCGCCTACGGCTGCGGGAGACCGAGCTTATGTTTTTCAGTTTTTCAACAGGCTTTTCCTACCGAACTGTTTGCCTTGATCCCTCAAAAAAAAAAAAACTGTTTGCCTTGAATTTAATCTGTTATTGAAGTCTTAAAGACTTAAAGTTAGTACATCAAATTTAATCTCCTTTCCCTTGAATTTAATCTGCTAGAGTCTTAAAGTTAGTATAGTAATTCAGTAATTTTCCTCTTTTTCGTGTTACTCCAAATAGGCAATAGCTTATATATAATTTGTTTAATTATATGTTAGTACATCAAATTTCCCTTGAATTTAGTCCAATAGGCAATTCACTACGAAGATGAAGAGTCCACTGCGACACCTTTTGAGAAACATAAATCAAAGAAGATTGCACCAATTAATTCTAATGATCAATGGAGTGTAATATTGTAGATGCTACTTTTTAATTTGCTACAAAGACATGTAGATGCTACTTTTTAAATGCACCAATTAAAAAAAATGCACCAATTAACATCTACTTTTTAAATGCACTTAGTTCGTCCACTGTAAAATGTAGGACGAGGTATTTAGATTGCACCAATTAATTCTATTTATGTTACTCATTTAGCAAATTTTGCCCGCACAAAGGCTAGTGCATTTTTTTTAATTGTGCCCACCCTCTAGTTTTTTCATGTGTCCGCTACTGGTTTTAACCAATCTAAATACCTCGTCCTACATTTTACAGTGGACGAACTAAGTCTAAATTGAAGTTCAACATTCTTTCCCTTGCATGATAAATTAGCAACCACTGAATGCATGCTATTATAGTACTCCCTCCGACCCAAATTAGTTGACTTAGATTTGTCTAGATTCGCATGTATCTAGACTTGTTTTAGTGATAGATACATCCAAATCTAGACAAAACCATGTCAACTAATTTGGATCGGAGAGAGTAGGATTTTGCACGTCCACCCAGTAACTTGATGCAATCTTCTTTACTCCCTCCGTTTCAAAATATAAGATGTTTTAGTTTTATGAAAGAAGTGTATCTAGACTCTTTTTAATTTCTAGGTTCACTCCAAACTTAGATGAACCTAGACACTAAAAGAGGTCTAGATACACTTTATTCACAAAGCTAAAACATCTTATATTTTCAAACGGAAGGAGTATTAAGGTACTGTACTGAATTTATTAAGTAGAAGGTTCATCGCAGAGACAAGCCGTAAATGTACAACATTTGCACATCTGAATCTCACATAGTTATAGGAAACTCGCTGTGCCAATCACTCAGCATATAAAATTCACCGCACGTCCTGCAGTGGATGTGGATGCATTTCAATCCGTTGAGTGGTATTTCAATCTGTAACTTAGAAAAGGAAAAAAGCACAGGGAAAAAAGAAACGGAGCTACCAATGGAGGAGCCCACGCTGTAACTCGATAAGGCCTGCCACGGGCATCAGATTCGGCCGAAGTAACAGCCCATGCGGGTAGCATCACCGGACGAGGGGCGCCAGGAGCAAGTTTTTAGTACCACCTCGCGGACGGAGCAAGCAGCGCACAGCCACATAGGCTATATAAGAAGACCCGGCTCAACTCTACAACTCATACCTTTCTCGGCCTTTTGGCTAAGATCAAGTGTAGTATCTGTTCTTATCAGTTTAATATCTGATATGTGGGCTATGTGCCCACAACGATATTAAATTTATTTTTTGTGGGGGAGAGTCCACCACGGTAGCTTGCTGCCGGGGCTCTCGCGTGTCGCCCAGGCGTTGCACTACTGCTTGGGCAGGCGCACCCCAACCAAATAGAATCATCAACTTTTTGGATTAGATTGAGGTAAGTTGTCAAAATCGTCGACTAAGCAAATGAGCTGTCACTGCGGTATCTGAAGGTTACTTACAAAATTCAGAGCCACTCTTGACCTGCGCCAGCTCTTTTTCTCTTAAATCTGGAACGACACCTCAAACGGAAGTGGAACACCAGTTAGCGTTGCAGACTAATTTTTAAATCCAGTGACAAACAAAGACATAACCAGTACTGTATACTCCCTCTAGAAAACATTTCAACATCTATTTTAAGACGGAGGTAGTATATGAAAAAAAGAAGATTTTGTATTTCTTCAGTCCTTTGAATCCAGAGAAGACACCCAAAAAATGATGGATACCCAAGTACCTAACCCCGAGCATCAGTCGTCTTTGTATTACTTTAGTCCTTTTTTTCAGTTCTTATAGTAAAACTATCTAGTACATCTTTGAGGCACCATCAGTCGCTACTCAGCATGTACGGCGCCGGGAAAGGTGATTTGGAAGCTACCGCAGTCCACTTGTATGTACTCAATTTCTCTGCAACCGGAATACATCAACACCCATAGAGAGAGGGAGCTAGTGCTATGGAGGAAGAGGGGAGGAAGGGAATCCCATCTCCCCTCTCATCCGGGGAGGAGAACATCGCCTCTAACATCACACAGGTGACAGATTCCTCTCCCCCTCCTCCTAATCTCTTGCTCCAAAGTGCTAATCTTAGCCGGAATCCACGGGAAACAGATGGATTTTGGTGTCTCAGTTTGGGCTGTTTCTTCAGATGTGGATTCCCTTATTAACTTCAGAGAAGATTAGCTTACTTCACCCTTTTTAGGCACTAAGGATTTACATTTCTTGGATAGGTAGAGGATTTGGGGAGAGTTTTTTTATTTGGATGAACTAGTTAGGCATACTTGCTTGATTTGGACCAGTATGCATCTGTTTAAATCACATACTCCCTCCGTTCAGAAATATAATAGATTTTAGCTTTGTGAATCACATGTATCTAGACGTCTTTTAGTGTATAGACCTTGTCTTTTCGTTCAGCTCATAGGTTGGACTCCACTTATAGAAATGAAGAACATTGCTAAGAAGGACGGCATCAAAGCTCGGTTGGTTGGGAAGATGGAAGCCTACCAACCCCTTTGCTCGGTTAAGGACAGGAGTGCTCTCCGGTGAGCATGAATTCAATCCTTTATTGATTGAGCAGCAGTTAGTTAATTTCTTGAAAGTTGTTACTCGGTTCATATACCATCTAAGCATAGATACATGCACCTATGTCTACCGAATTTTAACCACTGGCATTATTGTTGATGCTGTTCCTATTTTAAAGGGAATAAAAGAATAGGTAACATGTTGTAGTCTCTCTGACCCAAATTAGTTGACTTAGATTTGTCTAGATTCGATTGTATCTAGACATGATTTAGTATTAGATACATCCGTATCTTGATAAATTTAAGTCTAACTAATTTGGGTTGGAGGGAGTAAAATATTTCTTACCAGATTGCGTGCAAGTGCATTTTTTATCTGCAGGATGATTGAAGATGCAGAGGAGAGGGGCCTCATTTCACCTGGTGTTACGATACTAATCGAGCCAACAAGCGGGAATCTAGGAATTGGATTGGTGTTCATCGCTGTTCAGAAAGGCTACAGGTTTATTGCTGTCATGCCTGCAAAATATTCACTTGACAAGCAAATGCTATTGAGATTTTTGGGTGCTGAACTGATATTAACAAGTGGGAACTAGGATTTTAGCAGCTACAAATGGTTAGGAACTAAGTATATACTTAAACGCCTTTATAGAGATTTTCACAAATATTTCTTCAGCTGAATTGCAGATTTTTGTTCCTATGTCGTACTTGTTCCAGCTGTTTATTTAGTTTTACCATATTGATATTGCTGACTAACAGAGCAACTATACTATGATAAGTTTTAATTAATGTGCACCTCTAATTTAACGGAAGATCCTGCAACTGGGTTTAAGGGAATGATTGGCAAGGTGGAGGAGCTAATGAAGACTATACCAAATTCTCATTGTCTTAATCAAGTAACCAATCTAGCAAATCCAGATGCACACTTTAAATGGACCGGTACCAATATCAGAAACTTATCTTTTCATGTTATAGAACAATTGTGAATCTTTTGTTTTGGCATGATACTCTTGGGAATCATTTCACACCATTGTCATTTTCTGAAACAAACTCCAGGACCTGAGATATGGAAGGACACTGCAGGCAAAGTGGATATGTTCGTGGCAGCTGTTGGTTCAGGAGGCACATTGACAGGGGTAGGGAGGTACCTGAAGATGAAAAATCCATCCATAAAGATAGTGTGCGTGGAACCTTCAGAAAGCGCTGTAATTTCAGGTAATCCCATGACCATAGTATGTACTAGTACTTTGTCTAAAATAGTTCGCAGTATCAGTTCCACGCATAAAAAATCAGAATTGTCAGTGACTCAATGTAAAACATATATGATGTGCATACCATTAATCAGAAGCATTTGCTGCTCCATTCTATGTTCAGGTGGTTCACCTGGGTCACACAAGATTCAGGGCACAGGGTCAGGTTTCATACCGGATGTTCTTGACACATCGATCATCGACGAAGTCGTGACAGTAAGCACCGAGGAGGCCATGGAAATGACGAGGAGGCTGGCGAAGGAGGAGGGGCTGCTTGTCGGCATATCATCCGGTGCAAATGTAGCTGCCTGCACCAAGGTAACCGAGTGTTGGTCTGAACTTCAGAACTTGCCAGGTTAAATAGATTGTCATCTCAATGGCTTTGTTGTTCTGATTTCAGATTGGAGAGAGAGAGACAAGGGAACGAGGGGAAGATGATTCTTACCATATTCCCTAGTGCCGGCGAGAGATACATGAACTCTGATCTCTTTGCACTTGTTAGGGAGGAATGTGACAACATGAGCTTTTGATGCATTAGGTAGCTCTCACTTGCATGTAACAGTCCCA
Source organism: Avena eriantha (assembly GCA_910589775.1). NCBI lineage: Eukaryota > Viridiplantae > Streptophyta > Magnoliopsida > Poales > Poaceae > Avena > Avena eriantha. The sequence continues at coordinate 227,868,619 of OU342746.1, read as the reverse complement.
GCAAATCTGCTGGTTTTTCCGTTGTAGTAAGTTTCAGCCAAGGTCTCTTCTTTCTTTTGGTACTAAACAGGACATGCCTTTGCCGACAGAAAGACATGGTATGCCAATGAAAGCTTGATATCTTTTCAGTAGGATGATAATACAGTAATAATTTAAGGCAAGGTCAACTTAACCTACTGAATATGGAGATTATGAAAATCTCGATTACTAAAATCGAGATTATGAAAATATTGCTACTGGTAAAGGGCGATACTTTATTGATTAATCCACACGAAGTCCATTACGAACCTTAGTCTGGATGATCTCCGGGGCTACATCAAGCGTAGCACCTTCAACAACATGATCCACGGAATGAGCCAGAGAATGAGCCGTATGTATAATAGGATTTGGGTTTTGAACTTTTGATGTTACATTTTGGGAAGACCTAGAATGGCATTACTTTTTTTATTAATACTCCTTCCGTTTCAAAAACTTAAGACACCCTTAATTTTCGCTGGTCAACAAGTTATAACTTTGACTATAATTTGTACTTACAATATGTCCACAAAATTAGTCTAAAGATATACTATGAAATGAAAGAATTTTACAAGACGATCCAATGATACGATTTCTACATTCTCAATCTATATAATTTTGTATATACTAGTGGCCAAAGTCATACATCAAAGACCGTGCAGAAAAGGCATGCCTTACATTTTATGATAGAGGGAACAATTTTTGTTACGATTTGTTATGGTAATATAGATTTTGTTGATGCATTTCGATATTTGTCATTTATTTTTGATGGCGACAATCGTAAATGTTTATCATCTGTAACAACTTTCTTAAGTAGCAATGCCGAGATTGTTGACACGTAGGTGAAATTCATGTTCTTTGTCACTAGTCCTATCTATGTCGAAGATAGGGAAAGGGTGAAGATCATTTTGAATTGGATGAACCCAAGTAATGAGGTTCGATTAAAAGAAGTAATGATGTTGGGTCAGAACCTCACTAGTTGAAAATAGTTCATGTCATGTCCTATTTGGATTGGGGGCATACAAGGAGTTCTTATGGAGAGCTCAACATTAAAAAATACACATGAATGACATGCATCAAGTAAAACAAGAAATCGACCTAATCGTAACCTCAGTGTTCCCATTGCATCAGGAGAGAGTGATAGCCATGATAGCGAGAGTCGACAAAAAACATGGCATTGTGTTCCTCTTGGAGATTGCCATGTGGAGATATCACTCTCCATGGTATCTATATAGATGAATATTGAGGTGTTGTAGTTTCAAAGCGTTTACTAGTGACTAATGAAAACATATTTTTATTTGATATTTTTATAATAAGATCAATTGCATCAAAATATTTAATACAAACACATTCCAAGTTTAGGAATTCATATCAACTTGCAAGATTATACAGGTATTGAGCTTGCTTAAAAATATGAGCATTTAGTCATTTGGTTAAATGGAGAACTATGCCTGGATTCTAGCCTAGCCCTTGCCAGGTCGTCATCAATGATGGACTCACTGGCTTAGCACACAATGATGGGTGTTGATTCGTTGGATCATAAAACTTCTTTGGGCCTTCAAAAGTTTACGTAGTTTTATCGCAGGTGGTGTTCTCATCGCCTATGACAAGTATGCTTGGACTTAGTAGCCGTACCAGCTTTCGTCAACACGTAAAACCAAGGAAGCCCTCTTGAGTCCGTTTGACATACAATGCATGTTTACATGGTCACCGACATTACCGTTGGGCAGAATTGCCTAGAGATTGTACCTATATAGTGGCAGACAGAGGGGCCCCGCAGGGCCATGTACCCCCCTCCCCACTCCCGGATGATCTTATACATACATGCGTCAAATAATGTTGATATTATGTGACTAGACCGGTACCTCCAGAGCCACACAAGAGGCGACTCGGGAGGCGATCCAGATCGGCGCTGACAAGCCCCTTCCACACCATCCCAATCACCTCTCCTCTCCTGCTAGAGGAGGCCGACGATGAAGGTACAAGAACTCTTATCCTTCTATCCTAGAAGTTCCTTAATATCTCTAGCCCGCCAAGTTACTCAATCTGGCTCCTCTACAGCTTGGCAATGCCATCTGAACAGAGGGCTCCAAACCTCCTGTAAGGGAGCCTCACCTACAGCAACATCCCCACCGGTCGACATGTATGGCCGGATGCCCAACGCCTAGACCACACTCCTCCAATGGCATGCACAAACATGCACATGGATTGGATCGACAAGGATCCGGGCGTGCACATCAACAACACCATCCTCGCCTAGTAAGGCTACCACGCACTCATGCTTCTGCTTGGACGCCTTTAAGATGACACCGAGTCCCTACTTCCATCGACACCATTCGGGCACCATGGTGCAAAAGTGGGGAATATCAAGGCAATTGCGCTCAGAAGGATAGAGGATCCCGATGGCTCATGTCGAGTCTGAGACTAAAGTGATGATGGTGGTGAGAAAGACGATGAAAGCCCAAGAGTTTTGTTTGCATGTGCATGGATTTTGGTCGCATGGTGATGTCCATGTCAGGACTGTGCCTATAAGCCCCATGACTTTTTCGCAATGGATAAGATAAGAAGATGCTTCACAATTTGGTATGCAAAAATTGTTTTGCTTGCGTGGAGATGTGCACGTCAAATCTATTCATTTGGTGACTGTGATCCTTGTGATCACTGAATTTCAGCAGTATACTCAGCAAGTGGAGGCAGCAACACAGGGTGACTTTGTTCAAGGACCAAGTTTCGATTTCCAGGATAAAAACCCTATGTATGGCCTTCATTGATTGTACATGGCATTGACGGATTTCTAGCTGTTTTCTCGTTGAAGGCATTGTTTGGAGAGGATGAACTTTCTCTAGGGTCAAAACCTATGATATGACAGTGGTTATATTGTGCGAAGATATTGTTTATGCACCGTTTTCTTCCTGGAGGCGTCATTGTTGGTGAACCTCTTACATAGTTTGGGTGTTGCAAATGGTGGTGGTCGGTCCTGATACTGCGAGTCGTTGATCACTATGGATGGTTTTTTCCTTTGGTTTTGATTGTGTACATCCATGATATCTCGACTAGTTCTTGACGTTACCTTGGTGCAGAGACCAGGTGTAATTGATATCATCTTAGTATTAGTATATTATCGTTATAAAAAATACATACATGCATATGGTATTCCTTAGGAGCGTATCAGTTACTCCATGGCTTGGAGTACTCCTAGTACTCCTATGTCCAGAAACATAATCATATACTAGATGAACATGCGAGTTTTGCCTCATCACCTAGATCGTGTTGTGTTAGGTGTGGTAGGCGTGTACATGTTTTAGTCCTTAGTATTTGCACTCCGGCAACATGTAGGCTTTGCATGTTCCGACCAATACATCATGTTTGATGGAGTCAATTTGGTCGGTTATTGACCTTTGAGAAAAGTTCCTTCGTGTACCGATATGATAGATACCACTATAGAATAATGAGGAAACACATTACACACATAGATTTTGCATTGCATAAACTAAAAATAGTTATTAATTTCATCTAATTATACAAGATGTTTGTCTAGTTTTTTGGAAATAGGGGAAGATCGCCCTAGCCTCTGCATCCAAGAGATGCACACGGCCTTTTAACAAGATCTACAGTGCCAGCTGCCTGTTTTTTGCTGTTTTTGGTTCCAGGAAAGTCAGAAAATGAATATTCTCGGAATTGGACGAGACAAAAGCCAAAGTGCCTATTTTTTCGGAAGTCATCAGATGCCAGAATACGAGACAGAGAAGGGCCAGAGGGCGGCCACACCACCTGGCCATGCGGCTACGCTTGGCCTGTGCCAGGGGGTGGTGTGGCCAGCCCAAGCACCCCCTCGGCCTCTCCTTCCGCCTATATATTGCCCTCGGGACCAAAACCCTAAGTACCCGATCAAAAATCCATGAAAGAGTTTGTAGCCGCCGTCATCTCCATCCCTAGATCGGGAGGGATCTGAAGCTCTTCCTGGCACCCTGTCAGAGAGGGGAATTCACCCTGGAGGCCTTCTTCATCACCATGCAAGCCTCCGGTGTGATGCGTGAGTAGTTCATCCTTGGACTACGGATCCATGTAGTAGCTAGATGGCTAGTTCTCCTCCTTTGTGCTTTCATGTTTAGATCTTGTGAGCTCCATTCATGATCAAGATCATCTATTTGTAATTCTGCATGTTGTGTTTGTAGGGATCCGATGGATATTGAGATGCTATTTCAGATTGATTATTGATTCTATCATGTCTTTGTTATTTGTGATCTTGCATGCTTTCTGTTGTTAGTAGCTTTCTTGGCCAAGTAGATGCTAGCAACTCTAAGAGTTAGTATTTATGCTCGATAGTGGGTTCATGCCTCTGGTAATCTAGGGAAGTGACAGAAATCTCTAAGGTACTAGATGTGTTGTTGCTACTAGGGAGAAAACAACAATCCTTTGTTCATAGAACAATCGTATTGTTTACTTTACACGCAATTCGTAAAGCAATAATCTGTTGCTTGCAACTTAATACTGGAGGGGGTTCAGATGATAACCTGAAGGTGGATTATTAGTCATAGATGCAGTTAGATGGCGGTCTATGTATAATGTTGTAATGCCCAATCAAGTTCCAAAGGAGTCAATATGATTAGTATATGCATGTATTGCTTTCTCGATGTTTGTCAATTGCCCCGTTGTAATTTGTTCACCCATCATGTTATCTATCTTAAGGAGAGCCACCTCTAGTGAACTATGGATCCCGGGCCTTTTCTTTACATACAATCTATAAACTGTTTACTGCTTTGTGTTTACTTTCTGCAAACTATTACTTCCTTCCATTTGATACGTTTAATCCTTTGTTTTCAGCAAAACACTGTGAGATTGACAACCTCATCGCAAGTTGGGGATAGAGTTCTGTGGTTGTGTTGTGCAGGTCTCCACGTTGCTACTAGCACCGGTAGTGCGCCCTGCCAAGGCTCAGCTAGCAACACCTTTGGGGTGTTTCCTTGCTCCTACTGGTTTGATTAAACCTTGGTTTCATAACTGAGGGAAACTGCTGTTGTGCTCATCATACCTTCCTCTTGGGGTTCCCAACGAGCTCTACATCAACACTGAGCCATCACGTACTAGCATACACGCTCTAGAAAGTCCTCGTTGTCGTTCTCTTCCACATACCAATCTTCGGGAGATATCGAAGCAATGACCTTGTGAGGTCTGCCATCAACGTCACCATGACGCTAAATAACACCTCCACCCTATGCATGTCCAACACACATGCTCGTTCGACATCGAGACCCCTCGACACCATGTCGCTGAGTCCCGCCATCCGACGCCACTAGAAACCACCGGTTAATCCGTCATGCGTAGCACCTACCGAACCAGGCATAATGAGCTTAGCACATGGCGGTTAGGCATGACTTGACATCTCCATCGGCGTCTCCATGCTAGAAGAAGCCGCTCCGCCTCCTGCCTCTCTCATCCAACGCTGCTCCACAAACGATGCTCCCAAGAGAGAATACGACACCGCAGCGCCGCCATCGCTCGATCTAGAAGCTAGATATTAGGGTTCCCCTAGAGTAGCACGAGTTGGTAGACGATGCTGCATACGTGATGCCTTCATCAAGGTAATGACGCGTAGATGCCGCCAATGCCTGCCATGACAAAGAGTCAGAGCTCGGTTTAAACCGGCAGCCAAGCCTCCCAACTCGTCTCCGGGACTAGGTGCCAGAAACACCATACCCACCCAAGGCCGACCACCTCCGAAGAAGGTCGCCACCGCCATCATACACAGGGATGCTGCCCCAGATGTCCTCATGCTATGAGGTAGCCCCATGGTGCACACGCTGTCGTCGAAGATATTCGCCGACGTCGAGCACAACCCCAGGTCACCTCCACCCCACAAGCTTCCACCGAAACGCCATAGGTAGAGGTCTGCACTACCGGAAAGGCAGGGTCGCCGCTGTCGCAGGACTACGCCGCCTCCACAATGATGGACCGTTGCCGCTCAGATCGAGGCCACAGGCCGTCAGATCGGGGCCACCGTAGACCACCATCACCGCGAAGATCATGGCAGAGGCCACCGATCAAGGCCACCACCGGATCAGGACCTCACCGGAGGATCACCACCGGTTAGGGCCGCCAGCGGATCAGTGCCGCACCAGAAGGAGCACAGCCTTCACCCGTGGCCATGCAGGGTTGGCCGCTGGAGCGACGGGCCACCACCTGTGGAGCTCAGGGACTCTGCCCGTGGAGCGCAGGGAGGCCAAGGAAGGTCGCCACCGCCATCAGGCATTGCCCGGTGATGCCTCTAGCGGTGGCGGTGGGATCTGGATCGCAGGGGTCAGGAGCAGATCACATGGAAGGGTGGACTTGTTGCTGCAAACAGATGTATGGAACTGTGCATAACCCTAGTCATTCTGTTATGGATCATCTTCAGAAAATAATTAAAAGAGAATGATGCAATGCACATAATCGATGCAGTTTTATTGAAAAAATAGCAACCAAAAGAGTTTTGGCAGGCGTTAGCAGACCTTTTGGTTGTCTGCACTGGTGCAATTCCAAACAACTTCCTTGATGCCGACAATCTAAAACCATGAAGCAGATACGAAGTAACAGCAGAATAATGCCTCGTAAAAGGAGGATCAAAAGGTACTAAGGTTTTGCTTTTTTATCTAACTCTAGGCCGAAGATAGGAACTTATCATTAGTGGTTAAATCCTAGTTCTTGTCACCGCCAATATCTTCTTTGGCATGATTTATTGAAACAAACAGATAATCCAAAAATGTTTAGATTTTAACCAGTACAATAGAAGGTCTACAAGAAGCGATGCATAGTTAGCACTGGCCCAACCCATTGGCAACCAACTTCTAGCAAATAATAGGAAAGTATTATACAATGACAATTCAAAAACAGACAAAAAATCATACTTGAGCAGACAACCCAAATGTACCTATTCTTCCCATCTCAAAGTAGCAAAGTCACTCACCATTTAGAAATACATGCATACAAGTCTGCTCTCAAGTGTGTGTTATCATGCATAACTAAAAGTATATATAATTTGAGTTTTCTGAATCATCTGAGTAGACCTCAGCGGATAAATACAAGAAGTTATATGCATTCAACTATCTAAAAATATAGTTTAAAAATGTCATCCTATGCCAATAGGAACCTGCATATCCATAGGTTAAAAGACTTTTTTTTGCATTAACGACCTTTTTCTTGATGTATGGGATGAACAAACACTTTTTTAGTTACACCAACTTATCACACCCACAAAGTTATAGCCCTTGCATAGCACTGGGAACAAATATGAAAAATTATGGAACCGATAGAAGAGTTTGTTGGAAGTAGAGACATATAACTGGATCATTTTCCAGTGAACTCCACATGATTAACTCAATCTATGTAAAGTACATATGTTCATATTCCAAGCTTAGTAGAACCACTTCCATTTTTGAAAAGCTTACAAAACAATTTGCATATATCTTAGACATAAGCACTATCTCACTGCTAATCTAAAGATAATTACAATGATTTTTATGAAAGAGTTGATCACCTAGTATTTGGTAACACACTGCATGCTTATATATGATGGAGTCAATTCTTGGATCCCCTTTTCCTATAATGTCTACAGCTGAAGCTCAAAATAAGAACAAAGCAAATATTAGAAAGTTATATTAGAGTTGTAATATCTAGAAATAGACCGGAACTTCATAGCCAAAACTACACCAAAAGACCATACACACCTGCATATTTGTGGAATCTGACTGAATAGTAGCTTCTAAACCTAAAACCGTGTCTAAGACGATTACAACATCATGTGGTTGTCCTCTACATGTTGATTATCAGGTTAAAAAATGACAAAGGAAGCATATAACATATTCATGAAACATATTGACTAGAATTTAAATAATATTTATATCTAATTATTGTTGTAAAACTCACATTATATGAACTGTTAAATTTGTTTAAGAGAAAATACATTACATGGTTAGCTATAGGACTGAATAATCTGATACAGACATATGGATCATGTGAACAATCTTGTAGAGAATATTTCTACCTCAATTCGATTTATGAATCAATTTCACCGAACAGGTTAATGCTAGAGGTCATGGGTTATAACAGTATTTCGGCTGCACAAGATCATTACAATGGTCGTCTCTCATTATCTCTGTTTCCCAACATGCAACTATTGCTATAAGAGAATTAACCAGACAACAAATATTACCCTTTAAATCAGAAGATGTTTCAACGATTCAATCCATAGAAGCTTGTCGCGTTCACATGAGAAAATATAGAACCTAAAGCAATCCTACTACTTTGTGTTTATTTCCAACTTCCACAAAGTCACTCCGGCCGCCAGTGGCGTGAATTGGGAGGAATGTTGACGAGGGGTTCACTCATCAATGCCCATCATTGATGGACTTAGGTTCGAGGCATTAGGAAGCACTGGAGATCTTGTTCGGCTAACAGACAAAAAATGCGGGACACGATGTTTACCTAGGTTCAGGACCCCAGAGAGAAAACCCTACTCCTGATTGTCTGTTCTTGATTGATGGAGATTTGAAGGATTACAATGTCGCCGATGGCGATGGATGCGCAGATTAGATCTGGCGGGTGTGTATACTACGGGTGTTGTCTAGATCTGTTGTGTTCTACTGTGGGAGATCGTAGATTTGTCTATTGGGGGTTGTGTCTATTGTCGCGTGTCCTTCTCGTTGGGTACTCCTAGCCTTTATATATGGGGAGGCTAGGTCTCAGGTACCAATACGAGTTGGTTATAAGTTAGATTCAAACTCTAGTTTTGAGCTTTTCTTGTCTTGTATGTTGGGAGTCGGTGTCCATATGGGCCTAATATCAGCCAAACCATCACGGGCTTTATGGATCTTGATATATCTTCGAGTGAGTCTTCTGTTGGGCCACACTAGGTAGGTCAATAGTAGGTGCCTATAGGGAATACCTATGTCAGTAGCCCCTGAGTGTCCATCTGAATCATAGATTCGGATGGAGACTTAGTTGTCTTAAACCTAGCATTAGGATGTCGGAGTTGACAGTTGTGTCGAGTGCGGAGCACTTCACCCGGAAGTTCATCGGGTCAGCCGAAATTCGTAGCCGTTCATGCGGATGATCGAAAATGTGCCTGGTGCGCTCGACAGATCGGGACCAATTAATTTCTCTAGGGAAAAACAATGTTACCTACTCAAACTCGAGTCCCCGGACTCGAATTCGGAAATTGCTGGCGTAGTTTGACTCATGCCGCGGAGGCCTTACTGAGCCAAACTCCAGTTGATAAGTATGTGTACCCAACACATCCGTCAGGATTTTGTTCATGTCGTAGACACGGTATTTTTCTAGTAAAGCGCAGTAGATCCGGTTGCCAGGTCATTAGATTAGATCTGTAGGTCTTATCTTTGCCACATAGACACAACATCCAAATGTTTATCACCGCGGAGGTGTTTTGGGTGGCCAAGGAGACGTTGTCTCTGAACTTGACATTGCAATGTAAGATGGGCAAAGTCACCAATGAGTTTGGTTGCTGTAAGCGAGTCGACATTGTGAACGCAGTCGACACAATCGAGTATGTTATGAATCTTTTGTTTTCCACAGGGTGCACGACCAGCGCTCCCTATGGGAGTAGCCCCCGAGTGTTTGTTCGAGTTGTACACTCGAGCAGAGACTTGTAGTCGTCGGCTGCGTAGACACAATGATCCGGAAGTGCTTTGGATGACCTTGCGAATGCCATTAATGCCAGCGCTTTTTCAAATGTGCGACCATCGTTCCCTATGGAAGTAGCCCCCGAGTCCTTAGTCGAATCATGGATTCGAGTGAGGATTCGGAGCATGCCACTCGAAGATCTTGTATATGCGCGTCCAGTGGTCCAGTTGTAGGGGTTCCGCATATGAAAACAATAAATTTTTAGCCTATGCCCCTGAACCCCTGATGCTGCCAGGACCTATCTATTAGTAATACAGTAACGGGACGGGATTTTCGCGAACTTACCCTCGAAGACCGAAAAGCATGGTCAACGCTCAGGAGAGCGTGGTTGATGTAGACGAGTCGAAGCCGACCTCAAGGTCGTGATGAAGTCCTTACGCTCCTTGGCTCCAACGACTTGAGTGCCTCAAGTGCGACACCTCGCGGGGAGTTACACACGTCCGGTGCCTGACGATGACTCCCGCTTCCTCGATCCAGTAGTAGTTGCGGAAGTAGAGCTTCCGGATCTGAATCCCGCAGCGCGACGGCGCTCCACGGTGAAGATATCTCTCGTTCGCGTAGTCCAGACTTGGGACCACGGTCACGAGAGAGAGAGAGGGGGAGAGAAAAAAATATCAATTAGAGGTCCTCCCAAAAGTGGGGAGACCTTTATTGATTATTGGTGTGTTTATCTTGGCCAAATACCCCACTATATATAGGGAGAGGAGGGGGTACACCCTCCCTCAAAGTCCCGGGGTGGGACTAAAGGAGAGGAAGGGGGAGGGGTGGCACCGCCGGCCACCCCCATGGGCCCCGCGAAGGAGGGCTGGCCCACTAGGGCGTCGGCCACCCCCTTGGACCCTTCTCCCTCTCTCATTTCCCTAATGGGCCCTCTCCCTCTGGAAATTGGCCCATTAAGCCTTTTTGACCTTTAATTGATTGACGAGGGTTTAACTCATCAATGCCCATTGTTGTGGACTTGGGTTTTGGAGAAGGAGGGAGTGCTGGAGACATCTATCGGCTAGCAAACAAGCACACATGGGACAAAGGATTTACCCAGGTTCAGGCCTCGTAGAGGTCCCTACTCCTGCTTGTCTGCTCGTGGAATTATCGAAGGAGTCGAAAGTTACAATGGTGCGCAGATGCAATCTGGCGAGAGTTGTGGAAACTAGGGTTGCGTGTGTCCTCCTCGCCGCCCCCTCCTAGCCTTTATATAGATAGGCTAGGTCTCGGGTAGCAGGTCGAGTCGGTTACAAGTTAGGGTTTTCCCCTTCAAACTTTCTATCTTTAGCTTCTTCTTGTATCTCAAGCAATCGAGAGTCCGCATGTTACTCGAGTCCTTTCGTCTGGGCCTTGGCGACACCGTGGGCCTGTATGTATTTAGACCGTATATACCAAGCTCGAGTACCTATTGGGTATACCCATGTCAGTAGCCCCCGAGTATCCAGTAGAATCGCAGATTCGACTGGGTACATTTTGAAGTCTTCGAGTGCCTGAATGAGTACATTTTTCGACTGCTTTCATTTATGTCATAGGTATTGTTGATATACGTGCCTGATATAGCTGAAGTATCGGTATCAGTTAATCACCTTAGGGTGAAACAACGCAATCTACTCGAACTCGAGTCCCCGGACTCGAATCCGGAAAAGTGCTGGCGTAATTCGACTCAGGCCGCGGAGGTCTTACAGGAGTCGAATTCCAGTTATATGGGTGTGAGCACTTGACGCGTCCGTTAAGGCATGTTCATCGTGCCTGTAGGCACGGATATATTTCTGGTAGTGCGCAGTTAAATACGTTGCCAGGCCTTATTCAGGTCTTACCTTCACGCTGTAAGCGCGGCATCCAAATTTTATCATCGCGGAGATGATTCGGGCGACCCAGGAGACGCAGTCTCTTTGTAGGGAGGATTATGAGGCGGTGTCGTCATGATCTACGAGTGCGGATGTAATCAACGCACAGCTTTTGTGCAGATAATCATAGGGTGCGCGACCAGCGCTCCCTATGGGAGTAGCCCCAGAGTGCCTGGTTGAGTCAAAGACTCAGGCAGGGACTAAAGAAATTTTGCGACTGCTGTCGTTTTTGCTTGTTTGTTTTAGTCGAAGACTCAGACAGGGACTAAAACACTTTTGCGACTGCTGTCGTCTTTTGCTTGCTTGTCTCAGTCGAAGCTGTTTCTGGCGCTCCCTATGGGAGTAACCCTGTCCATAGTCGAACCGTGTTTCGAGTGGTTAGGTTTTATTGCGATTGCCTGTATCCCTGCAATAAGAAAAGAAAAATCATAGGGTGTGCGGCCAGCGCTCCCTATGGGAGTAGCCCCCAAGTGCTTGGTGGAGTCGAAGACTCCAGCAAGGACTAAAGTAGTCGAAGTTTTCCGCTGCGTAGCTGTTGATGGCGTCAGTGCTGACGCTTGCATGACCTCAGTTGCCCGCGTGAGTGGTTTTGATGGGACGTGACGAGCGGTGGCTCCCACTTTCTGACTTTGATTTGACCGAGCGTGCGTAATCTTATTATTAACCGTGCCTCCTCGATGTCCGCGCGTAATGGGAGCAGTGGAGGGACGGTTCGCGCTTCCTCTTCTCCACGTATCGAGCGCGATGCGTGCCATGCATCCAGTAGGGTTTTTGTGAGCCGTTGGATTGCATCTCCTAGGGGTTAAGTAGCGGTGCTACGGCTGTAATTTTCCATCTGCGCTCTTTTCTTCCTCGTTGCCATCGCCATTGCTGCTGCTCATCTGCTTTTCCTTGCGCTCATCTTCTCCTCAACTCTGGACCACCTCCGCTCGTTTCCAAGTTATTTCTTGTGCTCCCATCGCTGCCACGCAATGGGAAAGAAGAAAGGAGGCGCTGCCGCTGAATCCGCAGCCACCGTTGCTGCGATGAAGAAGAAGGGTGCTCCCGCTGCTGCGGGCACTAGTGCCGCCGCCGGCGGGAAAAAGAAGGTCGCGGGCACCCACGTGACCAATGGCACGTGGCGCCCTTCTATCATCAAGGCGTCCGATCTCCGTCTTCTTCGCCAAGACGGAGTTATTTCTGCAGCAGTCGCTGATGCACGCGTCCCCAGCGGTGAGACCATTCTTGTGCCTCCCGCTGGTTTTCGAGTGATGTTTTTTGCTTTCATCATTCGTGGCCTTTCTTTGCCTCTCCACCCCTTTCTTAGGGGTCTCCTCTGTTTCTACGGGCTCCAGCTCCATCAGCTGTCCCCAAACTCGATTCTTCACATCTCTTGTTTTATCACCCTTTGCGAGTGCTGGCTCGGAATCGAGCCGCACTTTGGCCTTTTCAAACGCTTATTTAAGCTAAAGCGTCAGTCCGCGTATGGCTCTTTAGTTTATGACGTAGGTGGTTGTGGAATCCATGTCGACCCGTCCGCCACCTACTTCGACATCAAACTCGCCAAGTCCGTCCAGGGATGGAGGGACAAGTGGTTTTATGTTCGTGACCAGAAGGACAAGGACAAGCACTTTGGACTCGCGCCTTTTGATCCCACGACTCCCTGCAAGAAGATGTGTTCGTGGAAGAACATGATCATGCCCTCCGAACTCGCGGAGACAGACGTGTTATACCAACGCGTCTACGACCTCGAGAGCTGCATAGGCGCGGAAGAGGGAGGCTGCACCCTTGTCAGGACTTGGCTGCGTCGTCGCGTCCAGCCTCTCTAGGCTAGAGTCCATCCCATGTTTCAATGGGGTGGTGCTGATGATGCCACGCGTGTGTCTGCCGATGGCATGTCTGTGAGTGAGGTAGATAAGAGGGTGAGACTAGTCACGAAGTATACCTTCAAGTATGTGCTTCTGAATGAGCCAGTCGTTCCTCCTTTCGATGCTTCGAATCCTCCTCCTGAGGTATAGTTGTGCTACGCAGTAGCTTATTTTCGTGATTGCTTCTTTGTTGCTTACTTGCTCCTTTTTGCTCATCTTTGTTGTTTGTATGCAGGATTGGGCGGTGTCGCCTTGCATGCCTCCTCTCCCTGAGGGTATTATTCCTCGCGAAGCTTTGGAAGAGGACGAGTCTGAGTCGACTGTCCCTTCTGATGTGGAAGAGGAAGCCCCCGAGTCTGGGAGCCTGGATACTCGCAAGCGTTTGCGCAGCGAGGATTCCGACGCGTCGACTCCTTCGACTCCAGAAGGCACGGTTGTTGGCGTGGAGTCGCCAATTCCAGCTGTTCCTGTGAGGGCTATGGTACCGTCATCTCGCAAGAAGATGCGACTGCCCAAGGAGTCTTCATCGGAGTCAGCGGAGGCCACGTTTGATCTTGACAAGTTTGACTGGTAGGTTTGTGAGTTCATTCATTCTTTTCTGCTTTCTTCTTGCTGGCTTTGCCCTGGAGTTTGCTTTTTCCCAATGCGAATTTTGTCTTGCAGTCAAGAGGCGTCATCATCTTCTGGTGACGTCGAGTTTTTGAAGGAATCAGGAGTCGCGACCTCAAGGGCCAAGGTAGAGGTCGAGCGCGCTCCTTCTCCTCCGGCGGCGGCCCACTCCAGGCACAATTCTTCGAGCTCTCCTCACGTAGGGGAGCATCGAATAGTTGCTCGGATGACGGTTCAGAAACTTCCTCGGAGTCGCTAGAGGACCATGTAAGTACATCTGTCCTCCTTTTTTAGCGTGGCAGTCGACGCCTTCTGCTGCCCTCTCTAATTCCTTGTTTTGTGCAACAGCTCTTTGTAAAGGAAGCCGCGCAAGTGGCGGAGCAGGTCGCCAGCATGCGATGCTGGAGACGCGTCACCGCGTGGTCGAAAGTGAGTGCTTCCACGCTTATTCTTTTCATCTTCTCTCTGTTTTGGTATATTCGACTGATAGCCAATTATTGGCTGCCATGTAGCTGAGCATAACGTTTTACTACGCAATGTCGCAATATTGGAGAAGACATTGGCCGCAGCTGTGAAGGGGCGCGATGAGGCAATCGCGGCTCGTGATGATGCCCAGAAGCGCGAAGAGGATTTGCGTGCCTCCTTTGCGACCAGGGAAAAGTTGTTCGAGGAGCAACTGTTCTCAGTCGCCAAGGCCCTCTCAGGTACTTTTACTGGTGGATATTTTATTGATGCTCCTCTCTGCTTCTAGAGTTTTGCTGGTGGCACTATAAATTTGATCCATGTATTTTTGGTGTAGATGCTGGCGACTTGAGTTTTGACCCGCAGGCCCTTCGTCGTGATGACGCTCTGGCCGGCGCGGTATCCGTGGTCGAGGACCGAAGCGCCGCCGTCCAGGATACATTGTCCAAGGCCAAGGTTGCCCTTAGTCACCTCCGAGAGGAGTTGATGCCAAAGGCGGAGCAGGTCGATAATATGGACGAGTTGGTGGAGTCACTCGCCGGGGGCGTGCCTGCTACTTACAAGAACTCCCTCCGGGCGGCTGGTGCGACGATGTCACTCGCCATGGTGCAAGCCCACGAAGTCGAGATAGATCCCTCTGCGGTGTCGAAGAGAATGCCTGTTGGCGCGGATGGTCAGCAGGTAGTCTTTGCTCCCTTTGCGACTGCCTGTGCCAAATATGGCCATTCGTTGATTAATATCGTTGCCAAGTATTCGGAGGAGCTCCAGCGCGCTAAGAAGGCGGCGAAAGCTTCGGCCTCGGGGGCAGGCGGAAAGTCAGTGGCGTCTGATACTACCACGGACTTGATGAAGCCCCCGAAGGCGTCGAAGTCGAAGAAGCCAGCTGCTCCGTAGTTAGTTTTTGTAATAGATGATGAATTGTCCTTTTGGTCTAAGAACATGCCTGCTGGCGGGTGTGTTTGTGAATATTTATGCTTATCCTGAATGCACATGTTCCCCTTCCCTTTGTGTTAATTTGGTCGCCTTATTTGCCTCTGTCTTGACTTTTGGTAGGGTACATCGAGTGGTCCTGTAGGGGGAACCCAGGACTCACCATCTCTTGATGAGACAGTGGCACCGCCGCACTCTAGGGTAGAGGAGCTGTCCTTGCTGTCGCGACTCCGTGACCGCGTCAAGCAGCTGGAGCATGAGTTGCCCCTGATCCGCGGTAACGCAGATGTGTGGAAGTCAAAGGCGGAAAAAGCCGCCGCCCACGAGCAATATCTGCTTGGCGAGGTGACGCAGCTGGGTGACCAGTTTAAGTGTTAGTTTGCTCGTCCTCATCTTTTCCTTTGTAGTTAGTCACAATGGTACGTTGTACTCATGCTGTTGGTGCTGCTTCGTGTAGTTGTTAGCGCACGCCATCCGCAGGAGGAGAGGGATAGGATTGCCATCCGCCTTCATGGTCTCACCCAGGAGCAACTTCAAGAGAGTGGATACTTCTGGGTGGATCATGATCGTGCGACTGCATTGGCGACCCTGCAGGATCGCGCTTCGCGAGTGCTACTCTTCCTGAAGAAGTCGCAGTCATGTTTTAAGAATATCTATCGGGCGATGTTCCCGTTGGATGACACTCCATCAAGCCTGTTGGCTCTCCTGGCCAAATTTCAAGATATGTCCGCGGTTCGCGAGTGCGTGAGGCAGCAGTTGGTGGCTGGTGCCAAGGCTGCCCTCTCTATGGTGCGATTGCACAGGCCTGACATGGATGTCGCCGCCGTAGCTTCCGGTCTGTCAGCGCCGCCAGCCGGATCTGCCTGGAATATGGTGCCGCACTATCAAGCGGTGGACCGCCCAGCAGAGGAGATTGTCGACTTCTTCGAGGAGCAAACCAATGTTCTTCTGTTGCAGCCGTAACCAGATTTGTGTCCTGCATATAAGTGTATTTGTGCTGTAAGGTTCGTATATATGTTATAGATAATTTATTGTCGAACGTGTATAAACAGCTTTGTTAGCGTGAGGTGTGTTGCACTATGCGAGTCCTTTTCGTTAGCCTGGCCATCCCTTTGTCAACCTGCCAGGTGCGTTGCAGTTGGGTTGGGTTTTCATTTAAGGGTTTTGATTGATGTGCCAGCTACTCAGGATATCGCGTTTATTGGTTCGAAGAACAGATGTATGCAGGATGGCGCAGCCCCCGAGTATAAAATTGACAGAAGTGAAAGAAAACACAGAGATTTGGGGCACTTAGCTTTTATTTATTTGGAGAATAGTACGAGGTACAATGTGTGGCTAAGTAGCCTTGGCTGGGTAGCCTTATTTGCGATGTAAAAGTAAAATAGCTAGGGGTAGAAGCGTCGCAGTTGTGCGACGTTCCAAGGGTTGGAGTATGCGACTCCTGTCTCTAAGTCTTGAAGGCGATAGGCGCCACCTGGGATTACTTCTGTAATCAAGTATGGTCCTTCCTAGGGGGACTCGAGCTTGAGATGCCCCTGCTGCTTCAGTCGCAGGACCAGGTCACCTTCGACGAAGGATCTGGGGCGAAGCCTTCTACTGTGGTAGTTGCGCAGGTTTTGCTGGTAGATCGTGGATCTTTCTGCGGCGATTTCTCTTGCCTCGTCGAGGAGGTCTACGGAGTCTTCGAGTGCAAGAGATGACTCTCGTTCGTTGTAAGCTACTATGCGCGGCGCCTTGTACCTTACTTCGGCGGG
Source organism: Avena eriantha (assembly GCA_910589775.1). Taxonomy (NCBI): domain Eukaryota; kingdom Viridiplantae; phylum Streptophyta; class Magnoliopsida; order Poales; family Poaceae; genus Avena; species Avena eriantha. The sequence goes on along the minus strand of OU342746.1, from coordinate 227,851,498 downwards.
TAGTACCGCTTCTGCTCCGTGCACCATAAAGAATGGCGTGTAGCCCGTGGCGCTGTTTGGAGTTGTACGTAGGCTCCAGAGTACGGATTGAAGCTCATCTGGCCAGCAACCCGCGGCTTGTTTGAGTGGTCGAAGGAGTCGCTTCTTGATGCCGCTGCAGACGAGCCCGTTTGCTTTTTCCACCTGACCGTTGGTCTGTGGATGCACGACTGAGGCATAACTGATGTTGATCCCCAGGTTTCCGCAGAATTCTTGGAACTCTTTGGATGTGAAGTTCGTCCCGTTGTCAGTGATGATGTTGTGCGGCACGCCGAAGCGGTAGACGATGGACTCGAAGAACTTGACCGCGTTGTGACCTGATTGCTTGGTCACTGGCATGGCTTCAATCCACCTGGTGAATTTGTCGACTGCAACCAAAAGGTAGACGTAGCCTCCTTGCGAGGACCTTGGGAGCTTGCCTACCATGTCGAGCCCCCATTGTGCGAAGGGCCAGGCCAATGGAATAGGCCGTAGTTCTGCGCCTGGTGCGTGTGGTTTGTCCGCGAATTGCTGACAAGCGTTGTACTTTTGGACTATGTCCTTGGCGTCGCGCATGGCCGTGGGCCAGTAAAATCCAGCTCGTAGAGCTTTGGCAACGAGGGCACGACTGCCGGCGTGGTGTCCGCAAGTCCCTTCATGTATGTTGAGGAGGACTGCTCTTCCATCGGCCAGGGAGACGCATCGTTGTAACACGCCTGTGATGCTGCGTTTATACAGTTCGCCATTGATAACGGCGAATGCCTTGGAGCGTCGCGCGATGTGCCGTGCGTCTGTCAGGTCATCCGGTAGGCGCTTGCTGAGGAGATATGTAATATACGGCTGCGTCCAGGAGTGTTCGATCATCATGACGCTCATTGTCCCTTCGAGTCCTGTGTCTGGCTCCAAGTTATTGAGTGCCATTGGCTCATTGGGTGGCGTAGCCCCCGAGTCTGTTGCTGCGCTTGTTTTCTTCTCTGCGGCCTTTGGCTTGATGGAGCGTTTGCATATGCGCTCGAGAAATACCCCAGGTGGTATGGGGGCGCAGGTAGAGCCTATGTTGGCGAGTGCGTCCGCCTCCTCGTTGCTTTCGCGACCTACATGTCGCAACTCGCAACCATCGAAGTCTCCCTCGAGTGTATCGTAGAGATCGCGGTATGCGATCATGTTGTCATTTAGTGCATCGCACTCGTGCATTGTTTGGTTGACGACCAGCTTGGAGTCGCCGTATATGATGAGCCTCTTTGCGCCGTAGGCTTTTGCCATCCTCATCCCGTGCAACAGGGCCTCGTATTCTGCCTCGTTGTTTGAGGCTGTGAACTGCATTCGCAGGATGTATTTCAGCTTGTCTCCTTGAGGTGATGTCAGTATGACACCTGCTCCTGCTCCGTCTTTCCGCTTGGATCCATCGAAGTGCATTGTCTAGAGGTAGGACATATCTGGCTTGTTCGGGAGTTGGTTTTCCATCCAATGCATGAGGAAGTCAGGGAGAACTTGCGACTTGATTGCGTCGCGCTTTTCGTATGTGATGTCTCGTGGAGAGAGTTCGATTCCCCAAAGCACGACTCGTCCCGTGGCGTCGGGGTTATTGAGGATATGTCCCAATGGGGCGTCACTGACTACCACGATTGGGTGCTCCTGGAAGTAATGGCGCAATCGCCGGGCGGTCATGAAGACGCCGTACGCCAGCTTCTGGTAGTGCGGATATCGCTGCTTTGTTGGCGTGAGGACCTTGCTGAGGTAGTATACCGAGCGTTGTATGCCATGGATCTTGTTTTCCTCGGCCCGCTCGACGACGAGCACTGTACTAACCACTTGGTTGGTGGCGGATATGTACAGCAGTAGTGGCTCCCTTTCTCGTGGAGTCACCAGTACCGGCAAGGTGGATAACAGGCGCTTGAGATCTTCGAATGCTTCTTGCGCTTCCTTGGTCCACTCGAATTTGTCAGCTTTGCGGAGGAGCTGATAGAAGGGCAGTTCCTTTTCTCCGATTCGACTGATAAATCGACTGAGGGCTGCGATTCGTCCGGCTAGTTGCTGGACGCCTCTTATGTTCTTTGGCTTCTCCATTGCCAGTATGGCCTTTATCTTTTTCGGGTTTGCCTCGATCCCTCTCGCGGAGATGAGATACCCGAGCAGCTGCCCAGATGGTACGCCGAAGGCGCATTTGTCCGGATTGAGCTTAATCCGGTAACGATCGAGATTGGCGAATGTTTCGCGCAAGTCATCGATTAGAGAGGCTTCCTCCTTGGTTTTGATTACTATGTCATCGACATAGACTTGGATGTTGCGACCCAATTTCTCCTTGAGGCAAGCCTGCATGCACCGCTGGTAGGTGGCTCCCCCGTTTTTTAGCTCGAAGGGCATTGTGTTGTAGCAGAACACACCGAAGGGCGTTGTAAACGCGGTCTTCTCCTGGTCTTCCTCCTTCATTCGAATTTGGTTATAGCCTGAGTAGGCATCGAGGAAGCAGAGGCGCTCGCATCCAGCGGTGGAGTCGATGTTTGATCGATCCGTGGTAGCGGGAAGTGATCTTTTGGGCTGTGCTTGTTTAAAGAAGTGAAGTCCACGCACATCCGTAGGATATCGTGTCCTTTTTTGGTACCAGCACCGTATTGGCGAGCCAAGTGCTTTCCTTGATCTCGCGTATGAATTTGGCCTCGAGGAGTCTGTTGATCTCCATTCCGACTGCCTGCGCTCGTGGCTCAGACAGTCGCCTGATTGTTTGCTTGACTGGCCTTGCGTCGGGGTTGACGTTGAGTGCGTGCTCGGCGAATTCCCTGGGAACTCCTGGCATGTCCGCAGGACACCAGGCAAAAATTTCCCAGTGCTCACGGAGGAATTCAACGAGCGCGAGTTCCTATGCGGGACTCAAGTTGTTGGTGATGAGGGCCGTTTTGGCGGGATCTGTCGGATGGACCTGCACCTTCTTTGTGTGCACAGATGAGTCGAAGGAGATATCGGGTGAGCTTGGCCTACTCAGGGGGAGCAGATTGTTGTCTGTCGTTTCCTTCAATCGCGCGAGCTCTTCCTGCATGCCGAAGGACTGGGAGATTCTGTTGAATTCCCTGTCGCAACTGTCAGATCGCTCAAAGCTCCCGTTGATCATGATGACGCCGTTGGGACCTGGCATTTTCATCTGCAGGTAGGCGTAGTGGGGTACCGCCATGAACCTAGCGAACGCGACGCGTCCGAGGATGGAGTGGTATTGTGCGGGTCAGTCGACGACTTCAAAGTCAATGCGCTCGCGCCGGAAGTTCTTTGGCGTGCCGAATATGACATCGAGGTTGATTTTGCCCAGGGGGTATACGCCTTTCCCTGGGACGATGCCGTGGAACGTTGTGTCCGATGCCTCCAAGCAGGTTAGAGGGATCCTCATTGCTCGCAAGGTACTCGCGAATATGAGGCTGATGCCACTTCCGCCATCCATGAAGACGTGACTCATATCGAAGCCTCCAATTTGCGCCTCGAGTACGAGGGGGCAATGACCTGGGTGAGGTACTTGAGGCGGGTGGTCGCGTTTATCGAAGGTGATGCACGACTCACTGCCACTGAGGTACTCAGTGGTGGATGGTGGTGAGTGCGTGGCCAAGTTGACTTGGCGAGGGATGGCTTTCTGTACCCTGTTGGAGGGGCGCCCCTTTTGGATCATCATGGTACCCATGGCCCGTGGGTACGGTTCTCCTCCGTGGTGCTGGTCCGGTGCAGCTCCGTTCGGGGGTGGTCCCGGTGGTGGTGGCGGTGCGCCATGTGCCACGGCGCCTGGAGCGGCCCCATAGCCTCTTTCGACTGCGTTGCGGTTCATCCGAACCAATCCTTCGTGTAGCTTGAGGAACTCGCGGCAGTCCTTGAGGAGGTGGCTGGAATTTCTCTTGCCGTCATGCTTGTTGATGTAGAAGTGTACCGTGCATGGTCCGGACAGTTTTTCCTCGATGGAGGTCGCGGGTGCCTCGTCGCGAGTGCGGCGTTGCCACACTTGCATGGTTTTCCCGGAGTCGCGGTATCTGCCTCTGCGGTATCCGCTGTTGCGGTTGTCGTCGCGTCTATCGGCGTAGCTGGCTGCGACCATGTTGAAGTCGTCACGGTCATCGTAGATGCGCATGCGGCGTTTGCCTCAGCGGTCGCGTCTGCGTTCGGGTTCTGCCTCCTCGTCGGAGTGAGTGCGGTTCTTCATCGAATCTTCTCCATCAGCCCACCGATTCGCGATCGCCATCAGGTGGTCGATGGTCTGGGGCTTTGAGCGACCCAGCTCCTCCCTGAGCTCTAGAAGGCAGACGCCACCGTTGAATGCATCAATCGCGCGGTCCTCCGAGATGTTTTCCGCGGAGTTCTTGATGATGGACCACCTTTGGATGTATGAGCGCAGCGATTCGCTAGATCTTTGCTGGCAGCATCTTAGTTCTTCGATTGATGCGGGCCGTTTGTACGTGCCCTTAAAGTTGCGCACGAAGCTGTAAAGCAGCTCATCCCAACTGCGAATGGATCCGCGTGGGAGGTTATTGATCCATGCTCGGGCGGCGCCCTGCAGTTGTAGCTGCAAGCATTGCATGGCAGTACTTCGACTGCCTCCATGGAGCCTGACGGAGGAGATGTGATCCTCTAGCCAGATTTTAGGGTCTTGTAGACAGTCGAACTTCGGATTTTCTGACGGAAGTTTAAACCCCTTAGGCATTCGCTTCTGCCTAATGGATCTGCTGAAGCATCTGGCGCCGTAGAGCTCCCCGTCTTCCTCTTCCGAGTCAGTCGACCGAGCATGTCGTGCCCTTGACTTGTCGATCTTGTGTTGTGTGAGGTCGTTGCGCGCATCGTAGTCGCGATCGTGTCGCCGTGAGCGACGGCGTCGAGACAGGTCGTGACTGTCGTCGCTGGATGAGGGCGAGGAGTAGCGTTTTGCTAGCGCTTTGCCCTTTTTTGGGTCTGGTACCGGCTCCTTGTCGAGGGCGGCCTCAATGAGCCTTAAACCCGTGATCGTAGATCGGTGCATGGCGGTTCGAGGATCTCCAACCGGTGGCTGGTTGTTGAGCAGGTACATGGTGGCTGCTGTCACCGCGGCCTGCGGCGTCCTGGGGACCATGTTGCCTCTCGTGTCGACTGTCATAGAGCCGAAGTCGAGGACTTTCGCGGCGTCTATGCGCCCTTGTTCGCTGAGCTGAGCCATTCGCGACTGCCTCTTCTTGGCGATGTACTCGTTGCCTCGTGAAGAGGATCCTCCGTAGGAGGAGAGCCCGGCGCGACAAAGGCTCGACTCGTCCGTCGCCCTTTTAAGTGCCTCCAGTTGCGCGATTGCTTCTTTTTGGCGCTTGAATTCCTCTTTCAGGAGCCAGTGGTAGCCCATTAGTAATTCTTGTGGGGATCCAAAGGGTAGAGGTGCACCTCGTAGGGCTTCGTGGCAGCGCTCCCACTCTTGCTCGTTGAGCCTGATTACGACGCGTTCGCCGGTTTGCTCATTGATTATGCTGGGAGGTTCGACTGCTCCCCCGTTGGCACCGTTACCGTCGTTGCCACCGTTGGGCGGATCGGTGCCATTGCCGGTGTTACCACCGTTGGCGTGATTGGCAGCGGTATCGCCTGCGTTGATGACGGCGCACATGAAGTGATTGGGGAAGCTGTTGCTTCCACAACTTTCAGATTCGGAACCGTAGGTTCCATCTTCTGTGGCCAGATCGCTCAGATCGGAGTCGCAACTGCTGTCGCTGATCGTGTTCTCGACTGCCACCGGAGCATTGAGCTCGCTGAGGGTGTCGATCGATGGAGGGAACCATGATGCCGAGGCAATCGCCGGTGCTGTCGGTTGATCGGGCATGCGAAGCGTGCCCATCTGACCAACTTGGAAGCGGAAGCTCCCAATCGCCAGGCTGAATCCGTCGCCCACGGACTCGAAGGCCGGGCGGGTGGCCCGCGCGTGGACGGTGAAGTCGAAGGCACCGAAGAGCTAGCGAATCTCTGTTGTTGCGGAGTTGTAGATCGCAGTTGATGGGGCCGAAGAAGCCGCAACATCAGCACTCCCAATTCCCACAGACGGCGCCAATTGACGACGGTTTAACTCATCAATGCCCATTGTTATGGACTTGGGTTTTGGAGAAGGAGGGAGTGCTAGAGACATCTATCGGCTAGCAAACAAGCACACGGGGGACAAAGGATTTACCCAGGTTCAGTCCTCGTAGAGGTCCCTACTCCTTCTTGTCTGCTCGTAGAGCTCGAGTCGAAAGTTACAATGGTGCGCAGATGTAATCTGGCGAGAGTTGTGGAAACTAGGGTTGCGTGTGTCCTCCTCGCCGCCCCCTCCTAGCCTTTATATAGATAGGCTAGGTCTCGGGTAGCAGGTCGAGTCGGTTACAAGTTAGGGTTTCCCCTTCAAACTTTCTATCTTTAGCTTCTTCTTGTCTCTCAAGCAATCGAGAGTCCGCAGGTTACTCGAGTCCTTTCGTCTGGGCCTTGGCGACACTGTGGGCCTGTACGTATTTAGACGGTATATACCAAGCTCGAGTACTTGTAGGGTATACCCATGTCATTGATTTTCTCTTTATTAAATAATTATGAATAAATGATTAAATCAACATTTAACATTCATTCACATATTATTCAACCTCCGTGGCTATGGAACACCTTCCACCTCCACTCCGGATAACCTCCGGACTTACCGAAACCCTTCCGGTTTTCTCTCTACAAATCTTTGGTGATTCCACCGATCCTATAAACACTCTCTAAGCATCATCAAACCCTTAAGCGTGATACCCCACGGTTCAGGAACACTCCAGACATGGTCGGGACATTCCCGCACCAATGCTCGATAGAGGGACCTGGATGGCCATGTGACCCATGTGCGTTCCACGAAGATCTTTCGTCGTTTGAACTGGGACAGTCGTGTCTTATTCCCTTTGTCACTCGATACTTGCATTTCCCGAGATCTGCTCAATGACATCACCATATAGTGTTCAATCTCGTTACTGAACAATGCTATTTGACTCGTTCCGACAAGTGATATCCTTGTGATCAAATCACACGATGCACAGCTGTTGGATATAACTTCTCCGAGTGGGCCCTTGAGTATCTTCCCGTCACATGGACGGACAAATCCTGCTCTTGACATATATTGCCTCTATGGTTTCCTCCGAGTACCTGAACACACCTTTATAACCACCGTATTACTAGATGGCGTTTGATGCTATCTAAGCACTCTCGGGAGACAGTGATTGATATAGCCTCACGGTCTAAGGAATAGTCTACGAGGATCCATTTCTAATCATCATAACTTGAACTTCGTGACATGATCGGGTCACGATGTTTAGGTTGGGTATTGGTTCATCATCTCATTCTCAGAATGAGATGACCTCGTTTCCAACTGGCATAAATGCCACATGATCAGGAAACATGATCATCTGTTGACCAATGAACCAGTGACTAGAGTTTCACTGGGAACCCCTGGTTGTTTGTATATCACACGTGTATTGATGTTTCCACTAAATACAGTTATAGCATGATATAAAACTTAATCATAAACTATATGAAATATGATAATAGTCCTTACTACTACTTGTCTCTAGGGCATATTTCCAATAGTCTCCCACTTTCACTAGAGTACAAATACACTAGCTGCATTTGTTCTCAATCTTTGGCACCATATATTCGGTACCCTGAACATGCTTGATCATGGAAGAGGTTGAGTCTTGGGTCTGTACTTTACAGTCCCAAATCCTTTGCAACTTACTAATGTCACCTTGATTGACATTAATACTTTATCATCACATGATAGCATCTGTGTGTATGCATCGTCGCTATGGCAGCAGAACGAGGCCTGATTCTAGGAGCCTATAGTAGATCAACCTCGAGGGCTTTCTCATGGGCACTATGCCCTAGGACACATCATTCTACGTTAAAAGCGAACTAGCCCCGCCATAACATTATACAACACTTTAGATGGTACCCTTATCTATTATTATAAATGTATTCATCGAAACACTAGTGCACTCTATGCAACTTTCGACGTTTTAGTTCACCTCGCTTCCTACTTGACTTTAATCGGTATTTACAGGAGTTTCCAACATATTCCCTTATCACATAACTCTTTATGATTTAAGATATATCATCCTTTATAGATTTGGAAAATATATCCACAGTTCTCTACTAGATACTACGGACAAACTTAGCTCAACGTTCTGTGATTCAAACTTAATCACTTTTAAACATTCCTTACTTGAATCACTTATTATGCTAAGTTATCATCACAGTTTACTAAGATAGAGCCTATGTATCAACATAGTGGATGATGATCATCCTTTTCTTTCTTTCAACCATTGATGTTAAACTTAATATATTCCTAACTTGAGTTATTAAGGACTAGTTCCTTAATTAACTTCTATTTTGAAACCCTTTTCAGAATCCCTTAAGGAATACTTACATAATATCATAATACACCTATTATCAACTTCTACACCTTATAAATCATTATTTATAAGTACTTGCGATTTCATTCTTAACACCCTTAAGAATCATTGTATAAGCTCCCACTCAAAAATATGTTACCAACATATCGTTTTAGGAAGACTTTCATAGCTCCCACTCAATTTTATGCAAATTGCATATCCACTCACTCTTTTGAATTAGTTCAAAATCCTTTGATCAAATATCAAAGTGAGAGATTTACTATGAGACACTAGTACTATTACTAGTTTTAAATCCTCTAGACATTCAGCACACTTGAATCAAACTCATTTGAATTTTGTCCAAACTTGACAAATTGTGCTTTTGTCATTCACCTCCTTTTCCACTATGGCTTTGCATTTGTGAAAATTCCAAGTAACCCCTTTTACTTGTGAGATTCGGCAACTAATTGCTTTCTAATCTCAAGGGAATTTTGCTATTAGGATTTCTCATAATTTTAGTTTACCATTATTTCCTTAGTAGTTCGTAGGTATGTCATATTCCAAGAATCATGACAAATGATTCAAAAATGTCTCCATACAAGATATGGATTACATTTTGAATCCTACTTCATGTAGTGAAAACACTAGTGGGAAAACACAATGATCATTATCATTGATTCTTTCCTTTTGTGAATAGAATCGTTCAGGAACATTTTCTGTTGCATTTCTCAACACTCTGATGGAGGGATTTGAATCCTCATCGTGTTTTTCACTATCTTCCAATTGCTTTATAATTGAAAAATATCACTAATAGTGAACTTTCTCAAGAATGCACCAAAATCCAAGCAATACAAGTTCTGCTTTCCTTTTGGTTTTAGCTATGGATTTCGTATTCAAAGTTTCCAATGAATACTCTACAAGGACTTATTCGCTATTGTTTTGGTTATATCGAATAACCCCAAAACTTTCACGATTTGAAATGGTTCACTACATTCTAATTGAGTGCTAACTATTTCTAACTCATGGTCTCTATACATACACTACAACGATTTATTTGGTGCCTTCTATTCAACCCCTTTGTTATCTAATGTCACATTGTGATGCTTTGCATTTTGACGTTTCAAACATGCTTTGCATTCCACAATTTATTTTATGCCATTCTTATAAATTCGAATTTCATTACTATTGATCAAATCATAGCAATTAGATTCTCTTTTATATTTATACCCTTTTATTGATGAAACACTTTGATCAAATCAAATAGTTTCATATTCATGTTTCCTTTGGTAAACTACTTTACACATTTAAACAATCATATAATGATAATCACCATTTTCGTTAAACACAATACATCGAATATGTATTTACTTTTTTTTAACAATTCATTAAACACTTTGTATTCAAGTAATACACGGTGTTCAAGTTATTTTGCCGAACTTAGGCATGATTTATATGTGATAAGAAATTGAATGTCTTTCACATATTATAACATAACTTTTGAATTTAAACAATGGTTTTGATTCAAAATGAAAATCATTTAAGTTGGGTATTTTAAGGCATTTTAATATTTTACAAATGTTCATGCATTATCAATTAGTTTCAAACAATAAGGATAATTCACACATAATCAAACAAGATATGAACAGAAATAGAAATCATTCATAAAAGTGGAACAACTGTTTGTTACAAACTCATATGAATAACCGTCTCACGAAGTGTGAGACACACTAAATAAGTTCACAATCTCTTGATTACATTAATCATCCTAAAACATAAACTAAATGATAAATGTAGAGGGAGAGTATCGCTGGCCATCATCATAATGCTCGCCATCAACACGCAATTCACCTCCTCTCCAGCAAGCACCTCTCGTGCAGAAGGACCTATTTTCAACAAAACAGAACAAGTATCAAATATACTTAACACTACAAATGTGTTTGCAAGATTATAACATTTATAAAACTGTATATCAAATATATACCTTTGTCATTGACGACCTCAGCGACATTTGGTTCAACTAACACATTCCTGAGATGTGTTATGAACCGGTGGAACTCCATTGATTCCGTGTCGCCTCTCATAACGCAAGTCCTGACTTGTGCTTGGTAGCTTGGTGGCAGCGACCGCAGCACAACGCCATTTGCGAAAGAGCCTGACATCCAGCTATCCAGGAAGTATGCAGGCCTCATGTACACATCATGCATGCACTCCAAGTGGTCGTCCATCGACGAGTTCTCCTCCATCTGAATGGAGAGGAAGTCTCCCATCAGCTCATGCTCCCAAATGCGTGTCTGCTCCACAAAATGTGTCCTAAGCTATAGCATCACTGAACGAGGGTTGACATCACCCATGAAAGGCCACAACTCATCCACCATTCTGAAACGCATTACAACTGAAATATAGGAGGCCATCTCCCGACGGAGATAGCGGTCTTTCCGCTGCTCTGGGGTCTCTAGGTCAGTAGGCTGATCCAAATCCATCCCGTCGAGTATGTAGTCGACCATGTCATTCTCGCTAAGAAGAACATGGAGACGTGCAACCCATATGGAGAAGTTTGATCCATCTAATCTGAGCTTCTCTCCTTCTAACCAATCAATCGTCAACAGGAAAGGCGGCATCTACATTTATAATTGCAAAAGGAATTTAGACTAAGCTTATAATTAAATGAGTTAATAATAACTCCACTCAGAAACACCTATCCCCAAAAGGGTTCCTAGTGATAACACGACCCCTATCAGCCACATATTCCTCGATCGTCACGGCCATCAATGTGGGTTCAAGGATGGATGCTAAACGTCGGTCACATCATTCATGCGACTCGTGCTCGATCTTTCGACCATCCGTATTTCGAGGCCATGTCTGCACATGCTAGGCTCGCCAACTCAACCTTAGCGTATTCGCTGTGCAACATGGCTTACACCCACTGTATACGAACGTAGATATGTCTGACACCCAGGCCTATAACCCTGGATCGCCTCATACCGAAGAACTTTCTTGGTGGTGCACACTAAGGGGGAACACAATCGTTGGTAACTTTAATAGGGATCTTCTTATTAGGCTACCGTCGAGTATCTAATACTAGCACACAATAAGACATACAAATAATAACATTGAATGTAAATGCGATGTGATATGGTCCTTCACGTCGTGATCTCCATCCACCGTCATCGGGTTCCGACGCCAGGGTTCTGGCACCGTAGACACCAGGGTACCGGTGTCATTCCGGCGTCGTAGTTCATCACCTCCGTGACTATCTACTACTACGTAATAAAAGGTAATCATTTTACCTTTGCCACAACCATATCACAAAGCAACGCCCCCCTACAAAACAAAGTTAGACGCCTGTACTTTATCTTTGCATGTTTTACGTGGCTGAATGGGCTTTCGCACAAGAACCGTTCTTACCTATGAACTTTCAGCACAACGCTGATCAAGTAGTTGTCTCTACTACACCCCTTTCGGGGCCTCCGTTGCAAATGGCATACCAACTAATGCGAGAGAGACAGACACCCCCCTAAGCCACTTTATACGGTACAAGCCGTATGTCAAGCGTGGACCAGTCTCGCGAATGAACGCGTAAAGTCGGTTGGGGGCCGCTTCATCAAGCATTACTGCAGTATACACAAGTACACGTGGGAGGGTAACAACTAAAATATCAACGCCCACACGCTACATCTCGTGTGTTCTTCCCATACTAGCAATACTACGCATAGATCTAGCTCTAATACCACTGTAGGGGTTCCGCATATGAAAACAATAAAATTTTACCCTACGCCCCTGAACCCCTAATGCTGCCAGGACCTATCTATTAGTAATACAGTAATGGGAGGGGCTTTTCGCGAACTTACCCTCAAAGACCAAAAAGAGTTGTCAACGCTCAGGAGAGCATGGTTGATGTAGACGAGCCAAAGCCGACCTCAAGGTCATGATGAAGTTCTTGCGCTCCTTGGCTCCAACGACTTGAGTGCCTCAAGTGCGACACCTTGTGGGGAGTTACACACGTCCGGTGCCTGACGATGACTCCCGCTTCCCCGATCCAGCAGCAGTTGCGGAAGTAGAGCTCCCGGATCCGAATCCCGCAGCGTGACGGCGCTCCGTGGTGAAGATGTCTCTCGTTCGCGCAGTCCAGACTTGGGACCACGGTCACGAGAGAGAGGGGGGGGATAGAAAACATATCAATTAGAGGTCCTCCCAAAAGTGGGGAGACCTTTATTAATTATTGGTGTGTTTATCTTGGCCAAATACCCCACTATATATAGGGCGAGGAGGGGGTACACCCTCCCTCAAAGTCTCAGGGTGGGACTAAAGGAGAGGAAGGGGGAGGGGTGGCACCACCGACCACCCCCATGGGCCCCGCACGGGAGGGCTAGCCCACTAGGGCACCGGCCACCCCTTGGCCCCTTCTCCCTCTCTCCTTTCCCTAATGGGCCCTCTCCCTCTAGAATTGGCCCATTAAGCCTTTTTGACCTTTAATTGATTTTCTCTTTATTAAATAAGTATGAACAAATGATTAAATCAATATTTAACATTCATTCACATATTATTCAACCTCCGTGGCTATGGAACACCTTCCACCTCCACTCCGGACAACCTCCAGACTTACCGAAACCCTTCCGATTTTCTCTTTACAAATCTTCGGCGATTCCACAGATCCTATAAACACTCTCTAAGCATCATCAAGCCCTTAAGCGTGATACCCCACGGTTCGGGAACACTCCATACATGGTCAGGACATTCCCGCACCAATGATCGACAGAGGGACCTGGATGGCCATGTGACCCCTATGCGTTCCACGAAGATCTTTCGTCGTTTGAACCGGGACAGTCATGTCTTATTCCCTTTGTCACTCGATACTTGCATTGCCCGAGATCTGATCAATGACATCACCATGTCGTGTTCAATATCGTTACTGAACAATGTTATTTGAATCATTCTGACAAGTGATATCCTTGTGATCAAATCACATGCTGCGCAGCTATTGGATATAACTTCTCCGAGTGGGCCCTTGAGTATCTTCCCGTCACATGGACGGAGAAATCCCGCTCTTGACATATATTGCCTCTACGGTTTCCTCCGAGTACCTGAACACACCTTTATAACCACCGTATTACCAGATGGCGTTTGATGCTATCTAAGCACTCTCGGGAGACAATGATTGATATAGCCTCACGATCTAAGGAATAGTCTACGAGGATCCATTTCTAATCATCGTAACTTGAACTTCGTGACATTATTAGGTCACGATGTTTAGGTTGGGTATTGGTTCATCATCTCATTCTAAGAGATGAGATGGCATCATTTCCAACTGGCATAAATGCCACATGATCAGAAAACATGATCATCTGTTGACCAATGAACCAGTGACTAGAGTTTTACTGGGAACCCCTGGTTATTTGTATATCACACGTGTATTGATATTTCCACTCAATACAGTTATAGCATGATATAAAACTTAATCATAAACTATATGAAATATGATAATAGTCCTTACTACTATTTGTCTCTAGGGCATATTTCCAACACCAGTTTGGAGTAGCCCACGAGTGTCTAGCGGAGTCGTAGACTCGAGCAGAAACTCGAGTCTAGTATCTTGTAGACGCGGTCGATAATTACGCGAGGAGAAACCACTTACCCGGAAGTGCACCGAGTCAGCATCTCACACAGAAGGAGCCAAGAGTCGATGATGTAGTCGGAACCAAAGTAGCATAGTCATGCGGCGTTTAGCTGGGTGAGTCGACGATGCGGATGGAGCCGACGCAACCTCTTATGTCAGGTGCATGTCTATTGTCATGTCTTTTTAGCATCAAGCGATGCGACCATCCGAGAAGGGGCTTGACTCGGGTATTGATTTAACGACGTAGCTAATTGTTTTTTCGACTCCTATTGGAGGACCCGATAAAATAGCTCGACACGATCGATTTCCTTGGAAGTTGTAGAAAACATTAAGAATCGTGAAGTATTTGTATCTTGTAAAGAATATTTACCTATTGGCTTGTAAAGTAAAATTCTGGTGGCAATCGAGTCGACACTTTTGCACGGTATGCTAGGCCTTTTCGTTAGTCTGATTAGTTTCAGTAGCTTGCCGAGATACTCAGAGTTTAAGGATTCGACGATCAGGAAGAATCAGCTACTCGGGCTATCACGTATGAGGTGCTCAAGTGCGCGGAGTCGATGGAACATTAGGTTACTCGAAGAGGGCGCTACCCCCGATTGTTTCGAGTGCGCTTAAATTAAATAGTTAAAAAAGAATCAACTTTAAGTAGAGGGTAACTTAGCTTTATTGGTAGTCGCCGCGATTGAAGGACTCGACACGGCCGCAAGTCATGCAACGTTTTGTTGTAAGGAGTAGATGCGATGGATGCATGTTCTAGGTCAACGGAGTCGCGAGGTGATGGAGTCGACATAGCGGCGAGTCGCACAGTGGACACAGAGCTAACACCATAGACGCAATCGACGTGGCGGCGAGTCGTGTGGCGGAAGGAGTCGACGTGGCAGCAGGTCACACAACGGATGTAGTCAACGCAGAGGACCGGAGTCGCGTGGTGATGACAGGTTGCCGAATCAAAGACTGTAACAGATCACATCAGTCTAAAACCGCATCAGGTAGCCGCATCCGAAGACCACAATAGATCACCGTAGCTGAATACCGCGGCGGGTCGCTGGAGCCGAAGACCGCAACGGGTTGCCGGAGCCGCGGGAGCCCCCGAGTTACCGAAGCCGAAGGCCGCAGTGGGTCTCGCGGCGGAGTTGGCGGAGCCCCCGGGTATAGAGTCAGCGCGGTCCATAGAGTCAACACGGCGTACGTACTTGATGGCGACGAACCGAAGTCGTCTGATTTTTTGTTATCTAGGGCCGTCGAAGGAGATGGAATCATCATTTTTTTTTCTTCTTCTTCGGACGAAGTCCACGCCACGGGATCGGTCCGATTTGAGGTTGGCTTGCTATAGAATTGACTGCATGGTGTGGATGTCAGACGTTTTGTCATGCCGTGAGTTGCTAATTGCCACTTGAATATCTCTCATGGGTTGCATCAATCCACGTCATGGTTCCTTGACCAAAACGAACAAAGGCTGCTTTAGAGCATGTACAATGCAAGGTGTTTAGGAAATTAAACCGGTTTTTCGTTAAGCATCGGTGCTTATTTATACTAGATAGATGCTAACTAAGCACCTCTTTTATACAAATAAGCACCAATGCTTAGCAAAATGGTTGGTTTATTTTTGTAAGCACTCCTCTAAGCACCTCCTATTATACATGCTCTTAGAGACTTGATCTAGCGACAAGAGCTGCCATTTTTTCTTTTTCTTTTCTTTGCACGTGTGTGCGGTCGAGTCAGGCTCCTGCCGTGTTGAACCTAGACGTCAGCTGCACAGGTGATATTGATTTGGTGATTTTCTGATGGCAATCGATGCACGCATCGCACGTATGTGCGTCACCGTCCAGTCGCATCTGGCAACTTGTTTGAACTAAGCTGATCTGCCGTCGTCGACTTGGTTGACTCGGTATCGCCTCGTTCTCACTTTGTGCTACCTGTGAGGATAAAAGCGACTGCCGTGGAGTTGCTGAAGACGAACGTGATGAAGCGGATGAATGGGCCAGATACGATCTGGCCGCCGTTGACGACGAGGGATCCAGTCTAGATGATGATGCATGGGATCCAGAGTAGATCTGTTTATCCAGTAGTCATCGAATCGTAGATTGCCGATGATGGAGTTGTCGATATTGCAACATCAGCACTCCCAGTTCCTACAGACAGCGTCAATTGATGAGGGGTTAACTTATCAGCCAATCGTTGATTGACTGAGGTTCAAGGAATTAGGGAGCGTTGGAGATCTCGTTTGGCTAATAGACAAGCAACGCGATACACGATGTTTACCCAGGTTCAGGCCCCTAGAGGGAAAACCCTATTCCTTCTTGTCTGCTCTTGATTGATAGAGATCTGAAGGATTACAATGTCATTGATGGTGGTGGATGCACAGATTAGATCTAGCGGGTATGTATACTACGAGTGTTGTCTAGATCTGTTGTGTTCTATTGTGGAAGATCGTAGATCTGTCGATTGGGGGTTGTGTCTATTGTCGCGTGTCCTTCTCGTTGGACCCCCTAGCCTTTATATATGGGGAGGCTAGGTCTCAGGTATAAATACGAGTTGGTTACAAGTTAGATTCAAACTCTAGTCTTGAGTTTTCCTTGTCTTGTACGTTGGGAGTCGGTGTTCATATGGGCCTAATATGAGCCAAACCATCATGAGCTTCATGGATCTTGATATATCTTCGACTGAGACTTCCATCGGGCCGCACCAGGTAGGCCAATAGTAGGTGCCTATAGGACATACCTGCTGCCACATTAATTTCCTGCATAAAAAATCGGGGAAAAGAAAGATGAGGGGTCAGTGATCAGGAGAGTGATGCGACACAGAGAGACGGTGAACATGTACACCATGCTTACCTTGTAGGTTGGCGGAGGAGACAACGCATGTGGCGAGGAGCATCGCAGCAGTCGTTCCGGCCAGCGACGGCGTGACCACGCGTCATCCTCTTCCGTGCTCCCTGCGCATCCCCGCCGCTCCTTCCTGCTACTTGATCACTAACGCCGCTCCTCCATAGTGGCTACTTGAGGTGGTCAATGATGACAACTTGCTCGGACAAAGAGGCGGAGGTGGATATGGGGGCTAAGATGCGTACATCGAGGAGGAGTTGGACGGGGCCTGGAACTTAAAGGCGAGCGACGGGAAGCGTGAGCGGCTGCGAGCGGTGAGGAGAGAGACTGGGACGGCGGCGATATGATGGACATCGATGAAAGCCGAGGGGCCAGGAGCAGCTTTTCCTAAGACTCGTTGCATAAGAGGAGAAATCTTTTTTGGTCTTCACTGCCTCCACCCTCCGGGCCTTGGGCAGGTCCACACTAATGCTAGGCCCACATCACAGTAGCATATCGTCGATTCGTCAATAGCTCATAGGAAGTTGTAGCTTGCCCTGACCATAGTCAATAATAGCCATCGAAAAAACCCATTAAAATCCACGACAAATTATGATTTTTATTAACAATGTAGATATAACAAGTATCTATCATGTCACAAAATCTTACTCCCCTTGTTTAGAAATGTAAGATGTTTTAGATTTTTTCTAAAACACATGCATGTAGACGTATTTTAGTGTTTATGTTCACTCGTTTTGCTCGGAACCTAAACACTAAAAGGTCTCTAGATACATTTTTTCTAGAAAAATACTAAAACATCTTATATTTTGAAACGGAGAGAGTATATCAAAAAGTGAAACACATAACAAGAAAATCATAATCATATATGTCAAAGAAATTGTGATTTTTGTTAAAAATGTTGACATAACAAGTATCTATCATGTCACAAAATCTTATATGTAAAAGTGAAACACATAATAAGAAAATAAGAAAAATCCATATGTGAATAGTAACCAATCTGAATTGGGTTGTGAATCCAAACCATCAAAATTATAGCTTTGAATTTTTTTGTTCTCAAGTTACAACATCGTTTTTGATTTGAAACTTTGTAGCAAAATACATACATGTTATATGAATCTCATAATTTAGTTTCATTTTTTAAAAACTTGTAAATATCTCAAATCATATGGGTGTACCAGGAGTACTCCAAGCTTCGGATTACTTGGTATGTTCTCGGTATTCCTTGTGTTCTACAATAATTGTCTAGATGGCGAGTGAGTCAGGTTTTGGATGGTCCGCAAGTATAATGGCATCAGTGTTGATGATTTGGTGCCCAACATGGCCGCTAAGGTCATGCCTCTCTAGGTAAAATTGTAGATGGTCAAGGAGGGCTTGGCCGAAACTTGGCTACTAGACAGTGGATCGACCTGGGCACGGCTGCCCTAGCAGAAGTTTGTAACTTGTGGCATGCACTCTCTGAGGTGCAGATGATCCCAGACCAGGAGGACAATCTCGTCTAGTGTTGGTCGAGCAATGTACGACGATGGCACTGACGTCGACTCAGATCTGGTGGTCAAGAGTTCCATATAGTTGTAAGTTTTTCACTTGGTTGTCTACGAAGAGCTGGTGATGAACAACCGATAGGCTTCGGCGTTGTAGTTTACCTCATCCATCAAGGTGTCCTCTTTGCGATCAAGAGCAAGAACATCATTGTTGTTGGGGTGTATGGTTTCACGTAAGTTTTGGGCTTGGGCCCTTCAATTCTGAGGGAAACATGAGTGGATGCTAGAGGCATATCCAAATCGTTTGTTCTAGTGGATGTCTTGGTAGTGCACCTCCAGCAGCCAACGAGACCTGTCGACAACAATTATTCTCATCTTTTGGTTCATTTGGTGACACCAAAACGACATTGTCTTCAACGGAGTCACGCCTGCAGTAGATACCATCAAGTAGAAGATGGACTATGTTTGTTGATGGTTAGCTAGGTTATTCTGTAACAATGTATTTTCTTTTCCAGAGTCGTTGCCCCTTTGGTTGTAGGTCGGAGATTAGACTCCTCAAGGAGCTATCACCTCTCTTTGACACAATAACCATATCATGGTTATGGCATTGATTGGGTCACTTGACACTTTTTTATACTATCGATACACCATGCAGGGTGTATTCTCGAAAAAAAAATTGTCTATATTATTATAGTTTGGCCCCTCTTATGTACCATATTGTATTGTTTGCCTTCTTTACCTCCTCCATCCCTGCGCCCCTACCGAGTGCACCGCCTAGGAGTAGTCGTCGTCCCCAAAGTAAGTCACACGGTATGGGCGGGCTCCGGCCGTACAGCCCACTCGTACCATGTACACGACCGACATAAGCACCTCGAGGAGGTAACCTAAAAATCTCCAAAATCAATTTTCTTTTTCTTCTTCCTCCAAACTTCAAACCACCTTCATTGGATCTTCAAATTTGCTTAATCTTTCTTCGATTCTTCGTACTCATTCGATCTAAGGTGTGATTCTCCTCTAATACTCAGCTTATTTGTGCAAAAGCTTCACTCAATATTTCATCATTGTCAATCTAGACATAGGTCTTGTTCTTGATTCAATTCTGATATTAAGTATGCTTAGCATTGTTTTTAGACGAGTTTCTTTTGTAGTTAGTGTAGAAAATCACTTATGCTATGTTTATATTGGACCCAAAAAATATCAGCAGCCTTTATTTACTTTGTCTTATTTTTATTATTAGATGAACACGAGGAGTCGTACACATGAGATGGCTGAGGAATCCTCCGCACCACCCGTTGATACATTGACCCTGAGTCACTTGGCATCGAGTTCACCAAGAAGTTCCAGCCGAACCGTTTCAATCGTCTCAAGTTTTGAGAAATCAAGTCCACCAAGTGGGCATGTCCTTATATCCTAAACCAACTTGGTATTCGTGCTGATTTTGATTTACTTTGCAACAATATTGGTTTATATGATTTTGTTTTTCAGGATGTTACCACATATCGATGCTTGACGCTTGAGTTCTTCAGTACCTTGACGCACACGGTGGATCCTTATGGTTGTACCGAGGAACAAAGGCCTGGAGTTGATCGAATCAAATTCCGCCTTATGAACCGTCAGTACACTTTGATACTCAGTCAATGGGCTCAATGCTTTGGGTTTGCCAACAACACCATTGATGTACATACACCTATTTTTGTTTTAGATCCTTAACCTTCACAGTACTTTAATTTGATGAGAATTCATGAATATATACCCAAGGGGAACAAAATTGATCATCCTGCTATTTGATATTTATTCTATGTGATTGCTAACACTCTACAGACAAGTGGTGAGATTACTAGAGTTAATGAGGAAGACATGTTGATTCTCACAAAAGCTGCTCTTATCAATTGTAACTTAACGCCAAATTTGGGTGCTCTTCGCGTGTTTTACCTTAAGCATCAGGCTCTTCAATCTCGAGGACACATATGTGGAGGAGTTGTCACTGTTCTTGCACGCGCACTTTGCATCAACCTAGGTAACTGATACCTTCCATCCAGATTATGGATGTAGTATAGCTATTTTTCCCTAGTAGACCTAGGTTATCAAATCCACGACAAGCGAATGCGTAGTGAAGTTACTTTAATGGACCTTCGGGAGTTTTTACTAGACCGGTAGCTTGCGTCTTTTTGTTGTTGTCGATGATGGAGAGAGAGGGCCTAGGGCGTTCGGTTTCACCTGTAGCTGTGCAAAAACATCTGATAGAAATAAAAGATAGAAATAAAGTATGCGTGTAATTGTTAGAGCAAGATAAATTATATGTGGGCAGTGCATCCATAATTGCTATTGTCTCCACAACCGCTTATGGCAATAACCTAATAGTCTCATCCATAGAAGAAAGAGAACTAATGATATGCATAGTGATGTCACCGTTAATCCCAAGAAATCCCTCACAGATAGCCGTACTACCCCTTCTGTCACTGGGGTTCCCAACCTGCAGATCAGTCATCACTCATACTCCCTATACCTGGCTCAACCCTCGGGGTCTTGGGTACCTGACAAGTCCTTGGATTGAGGCAAGAGAGGATACAATAATCATCATGTCATACAAACTAATACACGATCCCATCTGTGATAAATAACATACACAATTGCTACATGGCTAGGCCGAAGCCCTTAGTCCAAGGAGAATTACTCACACATAGAGACGAGATCAACAATCAGAAACATTGTAATGAAAATCATAAGATTGATAGCAAGTCTTACAATGTCGTCAATCAGAGAAGAGATCTACTATTATAAGTGGTGAAGTATGACTATGGAGATGGAGAAGGGTTAGGAGATCTGGAGGCGGCTTTTTTGTGAGGTCTGGCTTCTTTGGAGGTTCCAGGGGGGGCATTTTCTCGTCGCCCGAGGCTTATTTATATAGGGGGCCCTTCACGAAAGTTGTTCAGTTTGACCTAACGGTGGCGGCGCCAACTATACGACCAGAGCTATACGGTCGGAATTTTCGCTCCGGCCATATAGTTGGTCGTTATGGCGTCTGCCTCCGCTATTCGGCTCCTAGTTTCTTCTGGTTGTTGGAAATCTCGTATCTTCGACTTTAATATAGTGGTTTCCTCCTTTAAACGACATTATCCACGCAGAAAAAAATAGAAGAAGAAAGGATCGCATACCTCTCTGAATATTAGCATCAGTGGCAGGATTTAGAGAGATATTTCATAAAAAATATGATTAATATCCAGTTTAAATGTGGATGTAGATGGCTATATTTCAGAGCCATCAACCTCCCCAAGCTTAAACTTGATCGTTCCGAGCAAGAAAACCAAAATCAAAAAGGAACTTAGTATTTAAAGTGAAATAACAAGATGGTGATCTTACTCATGATTAATAGTCTCATGTTTCCTCCACTTCATAAATCTGAAAAACTTCAGCATAGGTAGAGTAATGGCAAGCATATCATATGGGATTCATGCATCCTTATAACGCAGCAAAATTATTGTAAACATGGATGATTCAAATGAGTAAATTTTATTCCATGTCAAGTAATCAACTCATAGGCTTGCCTTTGAACAGTAAAGTATAATAATGTAAATTAAGAGTGTGAGAGTTGTCATGAAAAGCATATATACTAGAGTATCTCAATTCTCCCACATCAATGAATCAAGACTTTGCAAGCACTACTTTTCTATTTATTGTCCTTCAAGAATTTCAGTTTTTAAGTAATTGAGAGCATGCCAAAGATTTTTATTAGTTTATCGGGCTGTGATGGACACTCGTGGCATCACTAAGGTTTTTGTTCCTTTCGCATAATGATTACTCATAATAGCCAGAGGAGTGATTCCATCATGATTACAGCTACCCGGGAGTGCCAAGAATCTTACCCACTATAGCATTGCTGCTACAAGTGTTTAATCAACTCATACCGAAATCTAGGAGTTTCCTCCATGAAGATCGTGCGTAGGCCAGCGGAGTTGTTAGCATCCCATGAAGTTTGACACACGTAAGCTATATCATTCTTATGATTAACAAGTCAAACTTTGTCATGCTCATAAAAACCGCTAAACATTAATTTAATCGAACAAATCCTTTCAAAGAGAGCTATTAAGTCACTCAACATTTTTAGTGGTGTCGAGTGTCTCTAGAAATAAGCCTTCAAGACTAAGCACTACAACACCCAAGTCTTAAATTGTGAGGCTTTTTCTTATTACAATAGTTTAGCAATTTTTAGGCAAGACTTGGTTAATTACGAGAGCTGGAACAAAATGAGCCTAATTAAATACCCATGCAAATGACAATCTTACTATGATACAAAGACTCACTCCACCAATATAATATCTTAACATTTACTACTAACTAGCATGGGTTTCTCAAACTTCAAAAGTTGGGAGTCATAAGGCATACCTCTCATGTTTGGTTCCACTTCTCTCTTCCTTTTTATTTGTTTCTTAGAAACTCGAAGTCGATCACTCTCCTGCAAATATATGAAGACCTCGAGGCAGAAACAATAGAAAATTGGCGGCAAAGCTCGGCTAGAAAATTTTGAAAGCAAAATAGAAAGAACTAAAGATAAAGTGTTGGGAAAACCAACACGAGTGCTTATAAACTCAAATAAAAACATAACCTCGAAATAAATAAAAGCAAATAAAATCCAAAGAAATATACATGAGGAAACTTCCCCAAGCTTAGGCTTTTGCAAGCCCTTCAAATCATCGTGGTGGCGGGAAAAAGTCGTTACTCTAGTTTGCAAATTGAGTGGAGAGGTTACTTGTTGATTCCCGGAGGTTCAAAGAGAGGTTGTGCATCCTCTTCACAGTCCCTCCAAGTCCTTGGAAATCTTGGTATGTGGCGAACCGGGTTTGTGGCTGCTCCTCTTGATGAGGAACTTCTTGCTCCTCTTCCTGGTCCTCATCCTCTTCAGGAATTTCTTCCTCGGGTCGGTGCTGCTCACCCTGCAAGTCATATAGCAAACGTCCTTCCTCGACAGAGAAAATACCATTAGGCAAAGGAGCGGGGTAGATACGCCCAGCTCCAGCAATATACAGGTAATAAACACCACCTCCCCTAGTGAGCATTCCACAAGCCCTCAAGCTGGAGAAACCAACACGTGTCTCACCTGGAACGGGTTGCAACTCACCTAGGTTGATGCCTAGGGCAGTGGCAAGCACAGTGATGACACATCCTCTTATGATTGGCCCTTGGCTTTTGGAGGCTTGCTGCTCCAGGTAGCGCACAAGGATGGTGCCCAAGTTGAGTGACAGGTTGCAGTTGATGTAAGAAGCCTTTGCGAGGACTAGGATGTCCTCCTCGTTGAGTCTTGTGAACTCATTGCGTGCCTGCAATGTGTTAGCAATAACATAGAACAAATAGTGAACTGCAGGATGTTAAATATTCTTCCCCTTGTTCACTCTACTAGTGAAACTCATTCCATTATAGTATTGATCGGGGGAAGGAATTAAGCTAGTAAAGGATGCGCGTAAAGCATAAACATCATTGTTTGCCAAATTAAAGCATGCGCACCATTCATCTAATGTTAAAGTGTAGTTGGTGTTCATCAGACGGAAAGAAATAGTATCCTCTCCTTGCCATAGTTTAACGGTGCTTTGCAACGAGCTTAAGAATTCAATGGTTAAGCAGCGATAAGTAGGTACATTATTATACACAAAGTTTTGCAGACCAGCTCTATTGCAAAGTAAATTAAAGTCATCAGAAATACCAAGTTGGTTCAATATAATGGGGCAAGCCCACTTGGTGGCCTTCACTTCGCGGTTCTTGATCTTGTTGAAGCGCGATGGGCCACATCCCTGAATCGTATCCCCATGCGTTCCTGAGCGGCAGCCCGAGAAGTGCTAGCGGTGGTAAGAGCACGCGTTTGTCTCCTTGTATTCATGATCTAAAATATTGAAGAAAGGCAAAAATAAACATCCAACAACAATAATTATAATATATTCCTTATCTAAGCACACTAAAGAATTCTCCTCAAAATAATAATCTAGGTAAGAAAATCATGCCAATTGGTTCATAGTAGGTCTCACCCAAGATTGATAATGACAATAGATCGAAGATGAATTTGCAAAAAGTAATTGGAGGATCGGAAGAGAAACATACCGTAGATCACTTGTGTGCGAGGAAATCGAACGAAATTGAGTAGAGATGAAGATCTCTTGAGGTTTTGAGAGAGTTTGGAGGTAGAAGAAAGAAAAATGATTGAAGTTTTGGAGTTAGGAGTACCTTCCCGTGCTATTTTCTGGTCGGACGCAACTATACGGGCGGAACATGTGTTCCCGCTGTATAGTTGACGTTCTGTCAAAATATTAAGATTTCCTCCTGGTGGCGCAGCTATACTAACGCAACTATACGGGTGGAACAAAATGTTTTAGCCGTATAGTTGGTCGTTAAACTGTCTGTCCCTACGAAATAAATTTTGCAAATGCATCGATATCTATAAGACCGAAACTATACGACCAGAATTTTTATTCTCGTCGTATAGCTGGTCGTTGAGCTGTCTGTACATATGAAAAGAAATTGTATAGAGGCATTTATATCTATACGACCGGAACTATACGGCCAGAATTTTTATTCCCGCCGTATAGTTGATCGTTAAACTCTTAGTACATATTGTATAAAAAAATTCAATGGCAAAGATAACTATACGACCGGAACTATACGGTCAGAATTTTTATTCCCGCTGTATAGTTGGTCGTTAAACTATCTGTGTGCATTTTTTTTCTGTTTCTTTGTAAACCATTTATTTTAATGTAACTTAGCGATATACCTTGTTTTTAACATAAAATTGATAGTAAATATTATCGACCAACAATAGCATGAATAAAGCAGAATTTCAAGTACTGTCAAACTTCTTCTCCTT
This sequence comes from Avena eriantha, assembly GCA_910589775.1. Taxonomy (NCBI): domain Eukaryota; kingdom Viridiplantae; phylum Streptophyta; class Magnoliopsida; order Poales; family Poaceae; genus Avena; species Avena eriantha. Next base: position 227,826,353 of record OU342746.1, on the reverse strand, counting down.
AAATGGAGTTTTCTAGCACTCTTTATTGAACATGAACTTAAACTAAAACTAAAAACTTAACTCAAACCTTTATTTAACATGGGTTGCTTCCCATGGAGCACTCTTTTATGGTCAATAGCTTGACTTTGATGATACTCACTTGGGCCAGATGAGTGGAACACCCACTCCAAAGTAATTGGCCTTCAAAGTGATGGCCTCCTTCTCGTCATGTTTGGCTTTTTTCTTCCTGGGAAAATGAATAATAAAAGGATCCTGTGAAGGCAATTGTAGCTTCACGTTCTCTTCATGTAGATTAATTAAAGCCTTTATAGTTCTTAAGAAAGGACGGTCTAGTATTATAGGAGTAATAGTATCTTCAGGCATATCAACAATAACGAAATCAATAAGAGCAGGACAACTTTTGATGTAAACTAAAGTGTTCTCCTTAATCCCTACAACTTGTTTGTAGGTAGAATCTGCTAGATGTAATTTTAATTCAGTAATTTCAAAGGAGTCAAGATTTAACTTATTAAAAAGACTCTTTGGAATTGTTGAGATGCTTGCACCTAGATCACAAAGTGCAGCTATCTCATTGCTTCTAATCTTTATCTTAATAGTAGGTAATATGTCATATAGTTTAACATGTAACTATTTAGCATTTTTCTTGTATTCTTCTTCAAGCTCGCGTACCTTAATTGCTACTTTATCAACAAAGTGTTGATACATGCCTTCATCATTACCTTCACTTACCGGAATTTTGACATTGATCCTTTTTACAAGATCTTCGATGATGTAGCTTGGCGAAGGGTATTACTATAATCAACTTCTTTAGGCTCATCCCTCTAAATCCTCATAATTTTGAGTTCTTCAATAGGATTGGCTTAGATTTACCTAAAAATTTAGCTAGAATGAGAGTTTGACTCTTGGTTATCTTACCTAGTTGTGCCTCAATGATCCTTGTTCTTTCTTGAAAGGTCTGCAAATTATTTCTCAAACTAACAGCTTGGTTAGATAATTTACCAAGCATAGCATTATGGTTCTCTGTAATTTTGACTAAAATGTTATTTTGTTCATTTTGTGAGTCTACGAAAGACTTAAGTGTTTCTTGGAGACTACCAATACTAGTTCTCATATTATTATTAGAGTTACTTGTAGGACTAGCATAATGTTTCTGAAAGTTAGGATTGTAACTCTTCTTCCAAGCAAGGTTGTAATCATTACGAGCTACGAAGTCTATTTCTTCTATATTTCTTTCAAGGGTGGCTCTTACTTGAGTTTTCTTACCTTTTACGGCTAGTATGAGTTCATCCAACTTAGCATTGAGATCTTCGTTCTCTTGTGGTGAGATAGAGTTCATATTCTTCGTGTTTGATCTTTCAACATGCCATTGGACACAGTTGTCTTGCATATTGTCTAGCAGCTGCTTTGCTTTGATAATATGTTTACCCATAAATGTTCCTCCAACTGTAGTATCAAGCATAAACTTAGACATAGGATTAAAAGCATTAAAAAATAAATGGAGGATTGACCAATCTTCCATCCCATGACTAGGACAATTTCTTAGGCATTCTTTCATCCTCTCCCATGCAAGCGCTAGTGGTTCACACTCTTCCTGTATAAAGCCAGTAATATTAGATCGGAGTTGCATAGTCTATGCAGGTGGGAAAATTTTAGTTATAAATAAAGAAGTACATTCCACCCATGATGTAATAGTATTTTTAGGCAAAGATATCAACCATTCTTTAGCTCTCCCTCTTAGAGAGAAAGGAAATAGACGCAATTTGACCGCATCAGGGTCAACGTATTTTATACGCATCATATCACATATTTAAGTGAAAGTATTTAAGTGCATACCTGTGTCTTCAATAGCAGAGCCTCCAAATTGATTATGTTGAACCAAACTTAAGTAATGGGGCTTAATTTCATAGTCATCAGCATCGATTGCTGGCTGAGTAATAGGAGTACGCAAATAATCATTACTGGGAGCAGTAAACTTCCCAAGCTTCTTTTCAACCATACTTCCTATGTTTTTGGGTTTTCTTAGATTAAAAATTATAACAGTAAAAACAAGAATTTAAAGACTAACTATTTTTTGGTTTATCAAATAAAGACTAAAAACAAACTAGCAAAATTAAAAGCAAGAATTAAAACTAGCAAGGTTCCTAATAACCTCACCAGGGTAGCTATTGCTTCCCCGGCAACGGCGCCAGAAAAAGGGTTGATACCTTTGATCCGGATTATGGATGTAGTATAGCTCTTTTTCCCTAGTAGACCTAGGTTATCGAATCCACGGGAAGTGCTTAGTGAAGTTACTTTAACGGACCTTTGGGATCTTTTAGAATTCCTTTTGTGTTTTTACCGGACCAGTAGCTTGCGTCTTTTTATTGTTGTCGATGATGGAGAGAGAGGGCCTAGGGAATTCGGTTTCACCTGTAGCTGTGCAAAACATCTGATGGAAATAAAAGATAGAAATAAAGTATGCGTGTACTTGTTAGAGCAAGATAAATTATATGTGGGCAGTGCATCCATAATTGCTATTGCCTCCGCAACTGCTTATAGCAATAACCTACTAGTCTCATTCATAGAAGAAATAGAACTAATGATATGCATAGTGATGTCACCGTTAATCGCAAGCAAATCCCTCACATACAACCGTACTTCCCCTTCTGTCACTAGGGTTCCCAACCTGCAGATTAGTCATCACTCATACTCCCTATACCTGGCTCAACCCTTGGGGTCTTGGGTACCTGACAAGTCTTTGGATTAAGGCAAGCCATGATACAATAATCATCATGTCATACAAACTAATACATGATCCCATCTATGATAAATAACATGCATAATTGCTACATGGCTAGGCCGAAGCCCTTAGCCCAAGGAGAATTACTCACACATAGAGATGAGATCAAAAATCACAAACATTGTAATGAAAATCATAAGATCGATAGCAATAGTCTTACAATGTCACTAGTCGGAGAAGAGATCTACTATTATAAGTGGTGAAGTATGGCTATGGAGATGGAGAAGGATTTGGAGATCTAGAGGTGGCTTTTTGGCGAGGTGTGGCTTCTTTGGAGGTTCGGGGGGGAGGGGGGCGTTTTCTCGTCGCCCGAGGTTTATTTATATAGGGGTCCCTACACGAAAGTTGTTCTGTTTGACCTAACGGTGGCAGCGCCAGCTATACCAACTGTAAGTGAATTCTTATTCTCGTTGTTTCAAGTTTAAATGTTGAATTCCTTATAGTTCTTTTGGTTTCTTCTTTCTCGAGGATGATCAAGGTTTGAGCTTTGGGGAAGTTGATAGCTCCAAGTTTTGCCATATTCCACTATGTTTAAACATTGTTTTTGGTCAAATAATTGCCAAAGAAACTCCCAATCCTTGCCACTAATGACTAATAATTGCAAAGATATGCAAATCCTTTCTTTGATTTATGTTGTGCAAGAAATCGCATCTTTTAATGCGAAATAAGGAGTCATAATGAAGGATTTTGAGGAAGTACACACGACCAAGTAATTGGGAAGCCAAGCCAGGGCGTCAGCACGCTTAATGACCACTGATACAGGTGCGGTCCATCTGTACCATCCGCCCATACTAGGTGGCGACGGCTTCGTCTTGTCAAACCCTACAACTTTCATGAAGATGCCTATATACTTTGAGGCTCCCGCCGCCGGCCAGAGAGCCGCCATTCTCAGATTCAATCACACTATGACCAAAGGAGATCCACACCATTGTTCATCACTTCCACCATCCATCCATCCACTAGCCATACTTTAGATCTCCTTGTGATTTGGCGACCATTGTAAGAATATTTGATTTCAATCTAAGTATTTGTATGATGTTTTCTATCTCCGATCTATTTGTTATGAGTGAGTAGTCCTCACGGGCTCCGGGTTGGGGAGAAACCTCGCAGAATTATGTGCATCTAGATCATGGGAGAATTATATTTTGTTTGAAATTGTGATTTGTATCTTTTGTTTCTTCGTCTCTTGTCTCAATTTGTGGAATCATAGGTACCCAAGATCCCATAGATTGATAAAGGCTTGAGGTGGGATACTTGTCTAACAGCGATCTCATAGGAACCTCAATGGTAGAAAGGGTAGTACAGTCTTCGCTTAGCACCCCATTCGGGATCAACAACATCACCACTTAAAGCTTTGATCTGTGTTTTACACTTAGTAATCATTTGTAACTCGTGGCTTCGGTGTGCACTCGGTTGGATTAAAAGTCTATTGCTATGCCCGCCGCATGATACGTCCAAAACGTATCTACTTTCCCGAACACTTTTGCTATTGTTTCTCCTCTAAACTTGTGTGATTTCGATGCAACTAATGCGGACTGATGCTGTTTTCAGCAGAATTGCCTTGGTGTCCACTTTTTGTGCAGAAAACCAACTATCAGGAAAAATCCCGGAAAATATGCCAAAAATCCTATTTCACCCGAAGACTCCAGAAGCCAGAATACGAGACGGAGAAGAGCCCTGGGGTGGCCACACCACCTGGTGGCGCGGGCCAGGCCAAGCCGCGCCAGGGGGTGGTGTGGGCCCCCCAGGCACCCCCTCGGCCTCTGTCTTCACCTATAAGGAGCCTTCTGACCTAAAAACTTCGGGGGGTTTGACAATTTTCAAGAGAGTTCTGCTCCGCCGCCACCACGAGATTCCACGAAACAGCACCAGAAACTCCGTTCTGGCACCCTGCCGAGACGGGGAATTGGAGGAGATCATTGCCATCATCATCACCATCGCTTCTCCATCGACCATCCATGTTTCCCCCATCTATGAGCGAGTAATCCCCCGCTGTAGGCTATGGGGATGGTAGGGATTGGATGAGATCGTTCATGTAATGGCATCAGATTGTTAGGGCATGGTGCCTAGTATCTTTTATTAGTGCTTTATGACTTTGTTGCGAGTTGTTGTGCTTAATGCTTGTCACTAGGGCCTGAGTGCATGATTTCAGATCTGAACATGTTATTGATTCATTATGATAGTATTATTCTTGGTCTTATCTGCAAGTTGTATACACACGTTGTTGTCCGGAACCTATGGCCCCGAAGTGACAGAAATCGGGATAACCGGAAGGGAAAGGCTTTGATGTGAGGATCACATGTGTTCACGGAGTGTTAATGCTTTGCTTCGGTGCTCTATTAAAAGGAGCACCTTAATTGCCAGTAGTTCCCTAGAGGCCCCGCTGCAAACGGGCTGGTAGGACAAAAGATGTTGTGCAAGTTCTCATTGCGAGCACGTATGACTATATATGGAACACATGCCTAGGATTGTCTAGTACTTGGATGCTTTATCTTATTTATCGGCAATTGCCCTATGTTCTGATTGCTATGTGAATTGTCTTGTCCATGCAACGCCCGTTCATCCATCCCTATGCCTACCGCACTCGAATCCCACAGTTTACTACTTTTGTTACAACTGTCTTTGCTTTACTACTGCTGTTACTTTACTATTCCTACTACAAAACTATTGCTACTGCTAAACTGCTGTGAGCAAGATTGTTTCCAGGTGCAGCTGAATTGACAACTCAGTTGTTAAGGCTTATAAATATTCTTTGGCTCCCCTTGTGTCGAATCAATAAATTGGGTTTCACTTCCCTCGAAAATACTGCGATACACCCCCTATACTTGTGGGTCATCAAGACTATTTTCTGGCGCTGTTGCCGGGGAGCATAGCTTTATTTATCAAGTTCACTTGGATTCTCTATTGTTCGCTGCTATCCATCCATCATGGGTAAGTCTCGTGATGGCAAGGTTCCTATTTTACCATCCACTACAAGAAGAGGTATGGTTATGAACACCTCTACCGCTCTTGATTCACCTTCTGTTTTGAGTAAGTTCCTTACACCACCACATACACATGCTACACACACTGCTACTACTGCTAAATCTGAAACTTCTGATGCTTATGATCCTGCTTCTACTGTGATTGATAAGAGTGGTTCATTAGGTCCTTTCCTAGATGCTACGATTGCTAGAACTATAGCTGAAAATACCGAAACTCCTAATGAAAACACCACCACACCCGTTAGCTCACCTGAGTCTAGTGAGAGTTATGATACTGAAGAAGATTATGTTGAGATGACCGATGAGTTTATTGAAGAATGTAAGAACACCCATGATAGGAGCGCTGCTAAGAGTCTCCTTGAGAGGCGTACTATTAGACCCAAATTATCTCTTGATGCTAAGTTTGCTGCTTCTCCCATAAACATTATAGATGAAGATTATGATTTCTCTCTCGATCTATCTTACATAGCTATTGTCGAGAAAGAACCTTTTTGTGGGACTAAGAATGAAAGTGCGGTAGCACATATGAATGAACTTTCTACCATGAGTGGCTTGTTTTCTGATGATATTAAGATGAGTACTTATTTTGTTGCTAAGATTTTTCCTTTTTCACTGAAAGGAGAAGCTAAAACGTGGTTTAGTAATTTACCTCCTGGATCTATTGATAGCCCTGAGTGCTTGATTAGTACTTTCCTGTAGAAATATTTTCCTCCCAGTGCTAGACATGCTATTTTGCAGGAACTTTTTGATTTTAAACAGGGAGAAAAAGAGGTATTGCCCGAATCTTGGGCAAGGTTTTGTGCTTTGGTTCATGCACAGGTTGGAAGTCCATTACCTAAGAATGAGCTTCTTGATATATTTTATAATGGACTAACCGAGGAATCTAGGACATACCTAGATAGTTGTGCTGATTGTGTTTTCAGGAATAGGACTCCTAAGGAAGCTGAGGAATTAATGGCTAAAATAAGCAAGAATTATGAAGATTGGACTCCTCCTAAACAAGCTATACCTGAAGTAATTGTACCTGAACCATCTATTCCTGTGCCTATTCCAACATCAAAGAAGAGGGGAGTTATTGAATTAAATGATGAAGTGATGAAGGAAGCTAAGAAATGTCTTCAGGAGAAGGGAATTAAAGCTGCAGATGTCAAGAGTTTACCTCCTATAGAAGAATTATGTAAGCCTATTACCTACTCATCCACTATTGAGGTACACTCTCTCCAATACTTTGATGAAGGTGATATCCCTTACTTGAAATCTCCTGATCAATGCTTAGAAGAATTTGATATCTTTATTGTTAAGCAAGATAACTTTAATAAAAGGGTGCAAAATCATCTAATGGAAAACACTAGAGCTATTGTTGAGTTGAAAGATATTGTGGAAAGAACCTCCAATGATGTTAAAATTATTGTTAAACACTTTCAAATGGTTCAAACTCAAATAGATCAACTCGTTAAAGTGCAAAACGACTTGCTAGTTAGTGCTGCTAAAGAATAACATGCTTATGAAATTAGAACTAGAAGTGGTGCTGCTACCCATGATCCTCTATATCCTGAGGGGCATCCCAAAAGAATTGAGCAGGATTCTCAACAAGCTGAAAATAGTGGTTCTACTCGTAAGAAAAGGAAAAAGAAACATAAAACTGTTGTAGAACCCTCTGAACCTGCTATAGATCCTAATAGTATATCTATCTCTGATGCTGAAACTAAAAGTGGTAATGAAGAAAATGAAGTGCCTAATGAAGAAAAAGTTGAAGAAGAACCTGAAAACCACACTAAGACTACTAAATACACCAAAGAAGATTTCATTGCTAAGAAACATGGTAGTGAAAGAGAACCTTGGGTCCAAAAACCTATGCCTTTCCCTGATAAGAAACACAAGTCAAAGGAAGATGAACACTATAATAAGTTTTGTGAGTGGATGAATCCTTTATTCTTGCAAATTCCTTTGACTGATGCTATTAAATTGCCTCCTTACTCAAAGTATATGAAGGACATTGTCTCGAATAAAAGGAAGATCCCTAATGAAGAAATCTCTACTTTGCTTGCTAATTATTCTTTCAATGGTAAGGTCCCTAAGAAACTTGGAGACCCAGGGATTCCAACTATCCCTTGATCTATTAAGAACAGTTATGTTAGAACTTCTTTGTGTGATTTGGGAGCTGGAGTTAGTGTTATGCCTTTTCCTCTCTATAAGAGGCTTCAAATTGAAAAATTAATACCAACTGATATATCTTTGCAAATGGCTGATAAATCTACCACCATTCCTGTGGGTATATGTGAGGATGTACCTGTTCAGGTGGCTCACAATTGCTTGATATTAACTGATTTTGTTGTGCTTGAAATGCCTGAAGATGATATGTCTATTATTCTTGGGAGACCTTTCCTTAATACTACAGGAGCTATTATTAATTGTAATCAAGGAAAGGTGACCTTCAATGTTAATGATAAGGAGTATACTATCTATTTCCCCAAGAAGATTGAAAGAACTTATGGCTTGAATTCAATTTAACATGTTGAAGGCATTCAAGTTGGAGAAATATATTGTCCCATACCAAGAGAAAAATTTGAAAGTATTATGATTGGGACCATTGCTATCAAGGTTGAGGTAACATAATCATTAGTGGAGTACAAAGTTTTGTCTCATATGCAATTTTTTTGGTAGCAAGACTTGATCAACCTTGCTAACAAAAGGATTCCATTGAACAAAACAATGTTTTCGTTATGATTATCTTCGTTCATTTCTATCCTTTGCATTTTAGTTTTTTCTTTCGTTTAGTTTTCTTTGTGTTGTCAGTTGCTTGCATGTTAGAACTTCTATAGTTCTAGCCTTGTTTTGTCTTTGCATCATGTTTCCAAAAGAAAAAAAATTGTCTATCAGAAAAATCATTCTTCTATTTCTGAAAAATGCCCAAAAATAAAGTGTCTCGGAAAATTCCAAAAAATTCATATTAAATTTTTACGTGAAAAAAGGAGCAGAGGAGTACCTGGTAGGTACCAGGGGGGCCCACCAGGCAGGCACACCATGTGGTGGCGCGACCAGCCCTAGGTGGCGCCATGCCTTGGTGTGGGCCAACCCTGGCCCCCCACTACCTCTCTCACCTGCCACTTTCTTCTCTCTCCCGAGTAAGCTTCAGTTCATAGCTCAAAATCGCGTTCTTTCTGTGGTTGCTCTCGATTTCTTTGATCTCCTTACTCAGCCCATCTTTCTTGCTGAAATTTGGAGCAATTGTTCCTTGGTATGTGAATCCTCCCCTTGTCCAAGTAGATTTGTGTTTAGTGGATTATATGTTGAGTATTTTGCTGCTATAGGTGACTGGTTATGAGAGCTTGTAAGCTTGATTGATGCTTAGAGATATAGTTTTGATGCATGTTTAGGCCTCTTGCAAGTCCCTATGAGTAGAATCCTTCATTACATTTACTTTGCAATCACTTGTTTATTAGGTGTTTATATTTCAGAATAGAAGATGAGTGAACACCACCTAAACCAACATGAGCTTTGGGTGCCTGAGGTCATGAAGGTCCACCGGGAGGAGGAAGTTTTTCCCTCCATTTATCCATGCTCTGAGTTCATGAGAGCTGCAGGAATTCTACAAGATTTCCACACTTTGGTTTCTAATGCAGGGTTAGAGCACTTTTTGGAAGATGAACCTTGTCAGTTTGTGAAGCTAACCATGTCTGTGGTGCAGGACTTCAAATTTAGTCACTCTTTGCCTAACCCCATGGTCCATTACAAAATTTACAATATAGCTGTCAACCTTTCTCTTGATGATTTTTGTGCAGCTATTAAGGTACCTCAATGGGGATCATGTAGAAATATTAAGGAGAGACCTGAACCACTCATGGATTTATATGCAGAAATTTTCCAAGGGAGTAGCTTCTCGAAGGAGAATGGAAAAATCTGTAACATTCATCTTCCCTCCATCCGCTACTTTGCCTACTTTATTGCTAAGTGTGTTCTTGCTAGGAAAACTGCTAATAAGTTATCTTCGTTTGATCTAGCATTTATCTCTGCTGCTCTTAGACGAGATAGGTCTTACAACTTGGGGTGATTTGATAGCTTTCCGTCTTGCTGCTAACCATGAGAAAGGTGGAATTTGTGGAGGCCTCATTGCTTCTCGTTTACTAGCATTGCATGGTTTAGTGCCTCATCATCTAGACCTACAGTTTCCCATAGAGAGGCTTGATTTTAATTCCATGATACAGCATAAGTTTATTTCCTCGTGGGCTAGTTTGAGTGAGTTGTCTTATGAAATAACCTTTCTCAAAGCTGGTTGGAGAAAGAGCAAGTCCGAGCGTGTTGTTCTTTTGCCTGCACCTGTCTTGTTTAACCTTGATAACAGGGAAAGATAGTCCCTCACTGAGGAGGATCTTGACACGTACTTGGGAGAGCTCTCCCAACAGGAGCAGGACACTAGAAGGGAGGTCACGGATGATTCGGTCCAGCCCTCGAATGAGGGAGAGTCTTCATATCAGCAGCCCGCTTATGATTGGGGAGCTTCCTCCTCTTCTCAAGGGCCCAGCTACGACCATTCTTACCAAGATCCGCCCGCTTGGAACCCCTATTCATACATGGATTGATACCCACTTAGGCCAAAAGCTTAAGCTTGGGGGGAGGTACGCCGGCACCGCACTCATCTCCATATCATGTTGCGTCGGTACTTTGTATATTCATGTTTTCGTTCTCTTTTTAGTTTTCGTTCTTCTTTGCTTTTGCTTTCTAAAAACACAAAAAGACCAAAAATATTTTTGTTGTTTCTCTTTGGTTTGCTTCTTCTTTTTGCCTTGGTTTGTTTTTCCCTTTTTGCTTTGTTTGAACTATTCTAAAAACCCAAAAAGATTTTGCTTTGCTTGTTTTTCCCTTTTGTTTCTTGTTTAAAAATCAAAAACACCAAAAATATTTGTCGTTCTTCTTTGGTTTTTGCGAATTTGCTTCAGGGTTCGGCAGTCCTCAGTGGATTTTGGTTTCATATTATTATTCAAGCCACACAAGTGAAGAGCAATAATGAAGATCAATGACAACTTGAGGCGTGGTAAGAGGCCGGTAACAAACTCTATTTGTTTTCATTTTTGTACATATACTCATCACTGTGGGCATGCTTAGTCTGTTCATGTAGAGTGTATGTTTTCTTTGGATACTTAGTAGTTCTTGCTTTCTTATGATTAGCTCCAGCTCCCTAATAGGTTGTAGCATGTCTTATGAATGTTTGCTTGCATTGCTCTGTTCATAAATTTGTATGACACCGTGGTATCCTCCTCTGAATGATTCATTTGATTGACTTGGCACATGCTCACGCATGCACATGACTGTAATAATTAGTTAAGCCTCGATGAATTATTTTGCCTCGAGGATCTTGAATCACTCTCATGCCATGAGTAGTCCTGTTTTGTTGCAAGCATGATAGTGACAACTATTGCTCTCTCGTTTGTTGCTCCCTTACTATTGCTAGCCTTCACTTCCATTGAGTATGTTTTACTCAAGTTTCCAACTCCCTAAACCAAATATTTCCAAAGTGTCCACCATACCTACCCATTAGCATCATTTGCTACTTCCGTGCATATTCAATATGCCTTGTTTTCTTCCGAATAAAATGTTTGCTTGTTATGAGAAAGTTAGTTAGTAAAGCTCTCAAGAACTTGATGGCACACTTTATTTTCTTGCACTTAATAAACCTGAACCATTGCGTCCTTCTTTGTTGTGCATATGCTTGCGCTTTATGAGTTGAAGTTAGCAGAACCATGTATCATGGGGACCGCTTTCAATACTTCATAGGTACTTTGTACCTAGTTGATATCATGTTCTTTTGCTTATGGATCCCGGCGGTGTGAAATAAAAGTGGAACTTGTAAGATCATGGAGTTTGTATGTATGTTAGAGAAACGTCTGGGCTGCTAGCCTAAGCCATGCCTAATCATGGTGGAAACTTGCAGCATAACCATAATGAGCATTCTATGAAGCATCCTCAATAAAAATCTATGCACATAGTAAATAAAAAGATCGCCAAGATGCTCATTGTCTGCTTGCCTTGTTATTTTGATTATGGGATAGCTCCCCTATCATGTGCAAGGGGTACCCCGTTAGTGGTTCTCTATGATATGTATATACTTACAATGACAAGAGCTTACTTTTGACTGAAGTTGAGTAGCATGAGGATCAGTCTTCGTAAGTAAGGGGCATGAGACTTCGATTTATAACTTGTCAAGCATATCCTCTTAGTTGTGTCACTTTCACCTTAACCACATTAAAGATGCTTGTGATAGGGGCAGTGAGAGCTCAAAGCTAACGAGTACCATACTTTCAGCATTTGGAAGCCTTTCAAATTATTCAAAACCTTTTCTTCTACTTGTTGAGTCTCCACATATTCTTTGAGCACCTTCTTGAGAGCATAGTTGTCATTCTTTATGTTTGTCCCATTACTTGATTATTTGTGTTATGACTTTGATGCTTGTATCCTTGATATCTTTACTTCTAGTCATCACTTGAACTCCAGAGGTGTCTTGGCATTCATAATCAAAGGCAAGCAAGATACCACTCTATCATACCTTTTTATGAGCATTGTAATGTTGCTTATGTTCGTGCTTCATGCTACTATTTATGAATCTCTTCATAGCTCGCAATGACTATTAAGTAGACTCAGTTGCATACTCTTTATTATGAGTTGTCTAAGTAGTTGATCACATTGTTGAGAATATTTACATCATATGAAGCAAATGTGTTCATGAAAGTTCTTTTATCGCACTCAGTTTTCAACTGAATTGCTTGAGGACAAGCAATAAGCTAAGCTTGGGGAGAGTTGATACGTCCAAAACGTATCTACTTTCCCGAACACTTTTGCTATTGTTTCTCCTCCAAACTTGTGTGATTTGGATGCAACTAATGCGGACTGACGCTGTTTTCAGCAGAATTGCCTTGGTGTCCACTTTTTGTGCAGAAAACCAACTATCAGGAAAAATCCTGGAAAATATGCCAAAAATCCTATTTCACCCGAAGACTCCAGGAGCCAGAATACGAGACGGAGAAGAGCCCTGGGGTGGCCACACCACCTGGTGGCGTGGGCCAGGCCAGGCCGCGCCAGAGGGTGGTGTGGGCCCCCCAAGCACCCCCCCCCTCGGCCTCTCTCTTCGCCTATAAGGAGCCTTCTGACCTAAAAACTTCAGGGGGTTCGACGATTTTCAAGAAGGAGTTCTGCTCCGCCGCCACCATGAGATTCCACGAAACAGCACCAGAAACTCCGTTCTGGCACCCTGCCAGGACGGGGAATTGGAGGAGATCATCGCCATCATCATCACCATCGCTTCTCCATCGACCATCCATGTTTCCCCCATCTATGAGTGAGTAATCCCCCACTGTAGGCTATGGGGATGGTAGGGATTGGATGAGATCGTTCATGTAATGGCATCAGATTGTTAGGGCATGGTGCCTAGTATCTTTTATTAGTGCTTTATGACTTTGTTGCGACTTGTTGTGCTTAATGCTTGTCACTAGGGCCTGAGTGCCATGACTTCAGATCTGAACATGTTATTGATCCATTATGATAGTATTGTTCTTGGTCTTATCTGCAAGTTTTATACGCACGTTGTTGTCCGGAACCTATGGCCCCGAAGTGACAGAAATCAGGATAACCGGAAGGGAAAGGCTTTGATGTGAGGATCACATGTGTTCACGGAGTGTTAATGCTTTGCTCTGGTGCTCTATTAAAAGGAGCACCTTAATTGCCAGTAGTTTCCTAGAGGCCCCGCTGCAAACGGGCTGGCAGGACAAAATATGTTGTGCAAGTTCTCATTGCGAGCACGTATGACTATATATGGAACACATGCCTAGGATTGTCTAGTACTTGGATGCTTTATCTTATTTATCTGCAATTGCCCTATGTTCTGATTGCTATGTGAATTGTCTTGTCCATGCAACGCCCGTCCATCCATCCCTATGCCTACCGCACTCGAATCCCACTTTTTACTGCTTTTGTTACTACTGTCTTTACTTTACTACTGCTGTTACTTTACTATTCCTACTACAAAACGGTTGCTACTGATAAACTGCTGTGAGCAAGATTGTTTCCAGGTGCAGCTGAATTGACAACTCAGTTGTTAAGGCTTATAAATATTCTTTGGCTCCCCTTGTGTCGAATCAATAAATTGGGTTTCACTTCCCTCGAAAATACTGCGATACACCCCCTATACTTGTGGGTCATCACCGCATCACGGGGACTCTAGAATATTAGGATGTGTTGCCCACAAGATATTATCTCCATTCAAACATTATACATGACTATGCTTATTATTATCTTTATTCCCATTTGATGTGCAGCTGCAGGTGGATCTTCAACCCTGGCCTATCTCCATCCATTGATTCAAACCACTATAAAGTAAACTAGATTGGTACGGCCAACTAAGGTAAAACGAACAAACAAAGTCTTGTAGATGTGTCCTTTTTTATTACCTTTTAGCAGTGCTTTCTAATGTTCGATTAAACCTAGGTCTTCTAGGGAAAAAATATTATACTACATCTGTGAATCCGGATCAAAGGTATCAATCACCGAACCCGTACAAGCGTGGAGCAACCTCCACAACTCAATTGGAGGGCTCCCAAGAATCACCACAAAGGCCTCCACCTTGAGTAATCTCCACAACTCAGTTGGAGGCCCCAAGGGTATCACACCACTACCACACAACCGTCTAGGGTTCCAAGAACCCAAGAGAAACAAGCCCTCAAGCTTGAACTTGCCGAATATCCATAGATAACTCAAACCTATGCACCAAATTCAAGGGCAAGTCCTTCACTCTCAAAATCCACCAAAGCTACAAAAGCTATTGGGGAAATAATAGAGGAAGAACACAAGAGGAGAAAACAAAACTCTCCAAGATCTAGATCCCAAGGATTCCTTCACAATCAAGGGATTTGGTTTGGTGGGGTTGTAGATCTAGATCTCCTCTCTAAAATCCCTCAAAAATATGCAAGAATCATATGAGGGAGAAGAGGAGAGGACAAACTCTTCAAGGTCAATAATGGAGGAGAGAGAGAAAAATAGACCAAAAGAGCTAACCCGACGAAGGGGAAGAGGAGCCCCTTTTTAAAGGGCTCCCAAATCTAACCATTTTGGGTCATTTACATGTCTGGACAGTAGTACCGATGATCCACTGGAAGTTCTGGTCAACCTGGATCCAATGGCTTGAAAGTAGTTGAAACGATCTAGTTGTACATGCTAGAAGTTCTGCCCGACTTGGGCCAGAACTTCCGGCCGGTACTACCGGTCTACTGCCGGCCAAGTACCAATAATAAAACGTGAGTAAAACATAGAGATGACTCCGGGGTGTCACGGGTTGAGAGGAAGTGAGCCAGAATTTCCACTGGTACTACCAGCGGTAAAACATGCCTGGGCGGTACTTTTGGTGCTTGGGCGGTACTTCCGGCCGGGCTACTCCAACGGCTCTTCCGGCTGGCTCTATCGGTCAAAGTACTGGTAAACATTCAACAAAATAGAACGAATATTGTGAGAACTCCCATTCTCACCAGAACTATCCCGGTAATTCACTTGGTACTATTGGTGCCAAATTCGCCTAGCGGTACTTCTGGTCAGGAAAAGCTCCAGAACCAAAAATGCCATAACTTTTGCATCCGTGCTCCAAATAAGATGAAACCAATTTTGTTGGAAAGATAACGACATGTAGAATCCAAGGGAGAAAATACCATGAATAAATATGTGATATATATCCCAAGGTGTGGAGCCAGAAAACCCGCAAGATTAAACACACAATAAGATGTTCAAGAGAAATCCGTTTTTCATGAACTAGAGCTTGTTATGATGATAACCACAAGCTCTAGATCCTCACATGGATAAGATACAAACAACAACTAAGAAACATGATGATATGTATGCAAAGGTTTGAGCTCTCACCGAAAGATACGACCGAGCTACTTAATCAAGATCCCCTCTTGATAGTATGGCTATCTATCCCGAACCCGGTCTACCAACACTACAAGAGACCGGTAAAATAGAAAACCTATCAAGATCATACCTTTGCCTTGAGCATTCCACTTGAGCTTGATGTAAATGATCTTGTATTCTTTAAGATGGAACATCTTTCTTGATTGCTCTTGCTCACGCTTTGCTTGATGAAGACTTGTGAATTGCCTGTGCTTTGCTTGATGGAGACTTGTGAATTTCTCCCCCATACTCATGGGGAAACCTCTTCTTTTAACTTGTCTTCATCACTCCATGATCACCAAGAATGGCAAGCTTCAAGCATGAGATCTTCTAGAGATGGCGCACCTTGAGCTTGCACTTCTTCATTTCTTCTTGAGTGTTGATCCAACTTGAATCAACTCTTTGCGCTTGTCTTGATCAACCTCCAAACTTCTTATTTCTTCAACAAGATTCTAATAGGCCCAAAGCCCTTAGACATTTCTTATTCTTCTTCTTCTTCATTTCTTCACCTTTCATCCTTGAAACCAACACATGGCCCAAGCGATGCCAATAGAATATTACCGGGAGGGTTCGAAATGAGTTTTGAGCATTTATGAAAGAGAGAAGGGTGACGAGAGTGTCTCAGGCGATCACATAATAATTTTGAGTCGTCTCGGATGATTCCAGAAGTGTCCAGAATAGTCTCGAGAGTGTCTGAAATTATTTCGAGCATATATGAAAGGTTTTGGAATGACTGAAAGGTTATTGAAGGTAACAAAAGGTATCGAAACCACCCGATCTGTCTTAGGAAGTTAGTAAGGCTCCATAATAGGTGCAACCACGTTGCCTTGAGGGTCAAGGAGTTATCCATAAGGCAATTCTGCATTAGACAAAGGAGACAGTATTCTAGTAGGTTTCGCTTGACCAAAACCTACCGGAACTCGCCCAAACTTTGGGAGAAGGTCTTGGCCGACCTTGGGGCCTTTAGCACCTATATAAAGGTGCCTAGGGGCACCCCAAAGGCTGCACAACAGGCAACCCTAGCCCTCCCAAGGAGTAGCACCTCTCCCAGCCCCAAAACCCTAGCCGCCGATAGGCCAGCGCCGTCCCGCGTGCGTAACACCGCCGCGTCGCTACCTCCTCTATCGCCTCCCCTCCTCATGCCACTGCCCTAGATGACACCACCACAGGACTTATCGTGGATTCCTCTTCTTCTACTTTGACCTTGGAGCGCTGCCGGATCTCTATCCTCCGACTAGATCTAATCTAGTTTGTGATCGTGAAGTGCTGCTAGATCTTCATCGACATGTTCCCACTTTGTCCGTGAGTTTGGCCTCACCTGGACCCCATGTTGCTAACATCGTATGTGTAGATACCTATGGAGGTGCGATACTTGGAGCACTTGATTGTGGAGCCGTTCGTGGAATAATACATCTTCTTGCGACTTGATAAGTCTCGTTGCAGGGATTGACGCACGTCTTTATCAACCTCATCGTTGATAACTTTTGCTAGATCGATCTCCGAGGGTATGCTCCGTTGCCTCACATTCCCGTATAATTGGTCTTGGTTATGCGCTAGAAATTTTTGTTTTGCCTAGCACGTTTCCCAATAGAGCGAGCACAACGACGCCTCTTTTGGCTCATGCTAGTATCTATAGTCGTAACTAGATGGTTCAAGTACCTATTTTGTAATATTTATTATTTTTAGGGCTATTCGATTGAGTATTCGCAAAAAATAATATGAAATCATATTCTTTGAAAATGTTATAGGCATTTCAAAATGTGTTTTGTGTGACGATAGTATTTGCCCGACTGAGCCAAAATGGTGTGTCAGAGATCAAAGTACAATATAGTTTTTTTGAGAAACACAGTATAAACACAGACGCTCACTATAGCTCACAAGTCTGTATATACTGAGCACCTCCGAAAGACTGAGTCCGCGGATATTGAAATTGACGATGTCACAACAACCGTCTCACCGCTGATGAGAACATTGCCTTCCACTGAACAAAATTCCGCTTGTATGAAACACCAAAAGCATTAAACCTGAGTCGGATGGGCTATCCTAATGCCCTCAGAACCATCCATCCACATGCTGTTTCTAAAAGTTCAATGAGGAAAATTCAAGCCCATATTTTCTTTAGCAAAAAATCCTAAGCCCAAATGGGATATTTTTTAGGAGCAGCACCTCTCCTAGTCCAAATGGGATTCAATATTATAAATTTTAATACTATTTTTATGTATAAATTTGATCAAATTTAATATTGACATTTGAGTATTCTTAGACGTCTTATATTTTAGGACGGAGTGAGTACTTTCTTGGACAAAAATGCAAGCCCATATTTTCTTTAGTAAAAATATCCCAAGCCCAAATGAGTTTTTTGTTTATTCAAAAGAATTTACTCCTTCTAATCCAAATTAATTGAAAAGACATGTTTTAAATTTTTTTGAGACAAGAGACATGTTTTAGTGTTATAAATATTTTTTTAGGGCCTTTTGTTCTTGTTCTAAGAAAGTCCAGTCTAGCCCAGCCCATTACAAAAAATATTGCATCCCGGCGCTGATATTACAGCAAGCACACAAAAGCCCATGCCAGGCCATCGATTCCACGAACAAACCCTAAACCCCATTCCCCTTGTTCGGCGACAGAGTCGCGGAGAGGCATTCGTGCAGTTCCAGAGAAGACGCCGGCTCCGACATCCGCACCACCACCGCCGCCGCCGTCGTCCTCACCAGCGCCTCCATCGTCCTCAAGGCCTGTGCTCTCCCCTTCTGCTCCTCCTCGCCTGAACCCCAGTTTCCCCTCTCTTTTTTCCCTCCATCTCTCGTGTCTTCGTCGTTTGTGTAGTACTACTCTATATTATTCCGTCGTGCAAACAGTCGATCTCGTGGGAAGAACGACTTGAATCGCGTTCGCTAGTTGGATGGGTCTATGTTTTTCACTCGATTTTAATGTGGGAGATTTGGATATACTGCTATGCCTTAGAACCCTAGGTGGATTTTGCAAATGTTGGCTCAGCTGTGTGGCACGGATTGGGTTGGCGGTTGTGAGCAGTAATTAGTTCGGGTGTTCATCTTACTACCCCATGATATGATTTTCAGAGGGCTATCAAACCTTACCCAAGCCGACGAACGCTTCGATTTCAATGTAGTGGGTTGGGCAATGCAGATATTTTCTATACTGTGTGTACTGCCGGACAAAATGTCGTACCACCTGTCACGATTTCCATACCAAGATGTATTGGTTCTGAAGGTAGATGGGTTTCAGTGTCATGATTTTTTTCTACCTGGGAGGCATTTGCCATAATATAACTTACTACAGAACTAGATAAGTTTGTACGACCAAACAAATGCAGTAGGATCAATCACCATCTCTGTACCATGCTCTGAAGATATAGATGGGTTTAACTATCATGATTTTTTTACCTGGGAGGTATTTGGCAATAGAAGCATCTTTTCTGTGCGTGTTATTATCTTGTTCTAATATAACTATCTGCTGATATCGATCGAGACTACTTCCATATTTGTACTAGTGTAAAACAAATTCTTGAAATGTATTGCCTATACAAGATATGGAGAATAACATGAGTTTATCCATGGTCTTAGGATACTATCTTCATTTTTCCTCTCTTATTCAACTCATCTTTCTAATGCTTGTTTCCTTTAATTTATTGTGTTCCGCAGATAGTTCGCCATCATGCAAAGCCCGAGCACATTGTCTGACCCCTCTGTGTCTACTCCCCCTGGTGTGGCGGGGCTCGAGGGGTGGGCTGACCTCCCAGATCACCTGCTCCACTCCATTGTTCCTCTGTTGGGATCCTTTATCGACCTTACTGCATTTGCTAGCACCTGTCGTTCTTGGCATGCTTCCTTCTCTTCGTACCATCCAAATCAACCTTGTGCAAGGTACTCCCGCCTCTCCTTGTCCGACCCAATGTCCGTGTCCAAGCTCCCCATCTCCCTTCTAGCAATGGCCGTCACAAGCTACGCACATGCAAGGTCATTGATATGGCCAACCAGAACAGAGCCCTTCGATGCACTTTGCTGGCTCTTCCTATGGGCATCTAATCTGCTGCCGCCGAGGAAAATGTCTTATTGTTGATGTGTTCACTGGTGCAGAGGTTTCACCTCCAAATCTCCCGTTCAGCGGTGACCCTGAGGATGAGTTCTACTATGGTGGCACCTTGACAGCTCCCCTTGCATCACCCAACTGCCATCTCCTTGTCAGCACCCAAACCTCCCTGTTTGATTGGCCAGTCGGAAGTGACTCTTGGTCTGAACTCAAGCTTTCTGATGCACGCATAGATCAGATTGTGGAATTCAATGGTCAGTTGATCGCCATGGATTATTTTTATAAGATCTACACTTTGCAGTTGGCCCCCCAGCTTAGCCTGCAGGAGATAACAACCAAGTGGTGGGACGACATGACCGAGTGCCCATATTTAAGGCCATGGCTGGCAGTCTGTGGTGACATGCTTCTCATCGTTGACCATTACGTAAGCCTGTCGTTTGGAGCACCAGTCCTCTATAAGCCCTACCGCCTTGACATGTCAGCCCAACCTGCAAAATGGGTGGAGGTGAAGAAGCTGGAGAACTGGGCGCTCTTTGTAGGTGGCGACGTGAGGAGCCCGCCGTTTTCTTGCTTGAGCCCGGAACAGTGGGGAGGGAGCAGCAACCGCTTGTACTACGCCCATTACTCTCAGCCTTGGAGCATACATGGCTTGGGCGGCGACGTGGATGCTGCGTGGGACCCTTCCACGGACCCTGATCTTGTGTACAAGAGAAACTGGTATCGTCAGCTGCAGGCCTTCTGGGTGTACCCAAGCATGTTCTCCGATGGCCAGTGACAGTCAATGAGCAACTACAGCTTGCTGCTCCACTGGCTTCTTTGGTAAAGTTAATTCTTACAGCAGTGACTTTGTAGCTTGCTGCTCTACCGGCTCCTTTACTGAAGCTTTCCCAGTTAGTTTGTTATTCAGTTTGCTGTTTAATCTCTGCACTGGATGGATATGCACGAACTACTTGTTTCTTTTGTATGCAACCTATATGGGTGGTGCCCAGCATCTTCCCTTAGTGTCTTGGTGTCTATGGTTTTCGATGGTGTCCATGCATGGTTATTATTGCTTGCTGTAGCAGCTTGTTGATGCATGGTTATTATTGCTCGCTGGTGAACAGCTTCTGCTGCAATATTGTACTCCCTCCGATTCATGTTAGTTGTCGTTGAATTGGATGTATCATGTCTAGGTACATCTATTTGGGCGAGAAGTAATATGGATCGGAGGGAGTAGTAAAATATTTTAACCGTGTGAATGATGAAGTTTTGAACCTTTGGTATGTGAGATGAGATCATGTTGGCACTATTCGTTTTTCTTTGCTTCTTGGTTCATCATGCATGAAGTGTTGTTTATATGCCAGCTCTCCCTGTTTCTTCCAGAGGTTTCCTGCTTGGATAGAAAAGTGTTCAGTTGGAATTGACAAGTTTCAGCGTGCTGGAGAGCTTGTTTCTGGCGCATGTGCTTGTGGTATTGTTTGAACTCTTGGGTAAATAATTTTACCACTAGGATACATGATACTCCCTCCGTCTAGAAATATAAGACGTTTTAGCTTTCTGAAACGAATGTATCTAGACAACTTTTATGTATAGATTCGGAATGAACCTATACACAAAAAGAAATCTAGATACATTCGGTAATTCTAGATACATTCGGTTCACAAAACTAAAATGTCTTATATTTCTGAACAAGTGATGTCTTCTCTTTCGCGCGGTCCTCCTAGTGGGACTCTGCATGTCGTAACCAGAATGAAACTAGGATTAGGATGAGAGAGAGGGATGCAAGAGCGAGCGTATATATTTTTTCTTTTATTTTTTAAATAAAATGATTCAAAACAAAATATTTTGAGAACCGTTTGTTCAAATTACGAACCGTTTTCACTTTTAAGCTCCTCGTGTCGAGAGATTTAAAACTAGATATCACGTCGATAGGTTTTGAACAACTTTTTTTTGTACTGTCAAAACCGTTGTGATTTGTATTTTAGATTACTTCATTTTTGTACTTTTTGTACTTCGGATTCTTAGCGTATTTTGTACTTGGATTGCTACATACTCGTACTTCGTATATTTTGACAACAAGTACACTTGTACTTTTGAGTTGTTAGTTGTAGAATATTACTCACATCAGACTTGAACTTAACCAAAAAAAGAAAGGTTCCTAGAATTTTCTTCCCCTTACCTTTACCCTTCCCCCGAACTAAATTGACCTAAGACCACTAATTCTTAAGACTACTAATTCATATTTTTCCACTCAACTAGCAAAAATGGATTAACCCTAGGATCTTTTTTTTCCTATATGTATATTTTACATCCCACGGTAATTTGCTATAGAAAATTTCTATTAAATAAGATATTATTGCTGTACTTTCGTACTTCGGCCGCGAGTAAACTTGTATTTTTCGTGTACTTTTACTGTGAGTAACATTATATTTTGTTGTACTTTAACTCTTAGTACAGTTGTACTTTCGTACTTCAGTTATGAGTAAACTTGTGCTTTCATGTACTTTTGTTGCGAGTACACTACTTCAATCCAAGATTATGTACAAGAACAAACTTCCTTCTACGCATGACACGTGACGCTCCCAGGGAGCATGCGTGCTATTGAAACAGACCTTTATGAAGATCTCCCTTTTTCTAGGGATGCTCTCACAAGGTTATTTTTTAAACTCATCGATCGGGAGTGCAAACTTTATATTTAAAGCTGAGTGAATGTCTTTTTTTGTTTCGAAATGTATCAAAATTAAACCAAGTAATTGAGCTATACACTGACTGATTTTAGAGACTACTCTTCAACTAGCTATTTCCTGGCACCCTAACCTAGGGTTGAAAACGGTAAGAAAACTTTCAGTCCGCTTCCGAAGAAAAAGGAAATAGAAAGCTAAAAAGGAAACGGAAACGGTATTTTGCGGAAAAGAAACGAAAACGGAATATTTTAAATGGAAACGGAAAAAGAAACGACGGAGCCATTTCCGGCGGAAACGGAAACGGTAAGAAAAATCCGGATAAACAAATACAAAAACTTCCTGTAATATAACCATCCATGCCCATGCATGAAATAGTACTACTTTGCATCAGTAATTTTCATTGCTCTTGTTGGGCCATAGAATATATGTTGGGTCTACGTAATACATATAATCAACCCAGTCTACATACTAATCAAGTGAGTGTCTTAGCATTTTATGTGAAACTATTTATGTGAACTTATGTACTTGTCAAAGTGTTAAATTATGTGTGTTGCTTGTTGAAGTTGTGAGCTATTCCTTGTGTATTATATGTTTCTTTTGGTGTACAAGTACTATATTCCGACAAACGTCTGTTTTCGTATCATATCCGTCCCGTATTCGTTTCATATCCGTCTCCGATGATTTCTGATTCCGCGTTCGTTTTCGGAGTATTCCGTTTTGTTTTCGATTCCGACGACACAAGAGGAAACGAAAATGATAAAGCATGTTTCCGTCCGTTTCCGTTCCGTTTTCAACCCTACCCTAACCCCTCCCACACCCGTGCTGTGCCGGGCGGATCCCACCCCTCCCTGGCCTCGTCATCCCTCCCCGTCCGCTGCCGCTGCTCGGATCGTCGCCGAGCAAAGACCTGGTGGCGTGGTGGCGGCTACGGTGACCCTGACTGCGATCCGGTGGGGAAAGGCGGCAGCGCTCGCACCTGGCTAGTTCGACGACGGTGTCGTGGCTGGCGGCGCCGGTGGTCCTCGGCCCAGATGGCAGCAAGCGGCGACGGGGATTCGGGCCTAGACGGGCCGCGATCTGCTCCGTTCGTCGCCCTCGACGCCGGGACCCAGGTTCCCCAGGCCATGTTTGTGACACTAGGGCGCTTGGGGCATCTGTCCCCAGCATGGTGGTAGTGACCTCCTTCTCCGTCAGAGTGGACAGTCGGGTGGTCTTGCCATCAAGCGGCGGATCCTGCTAGTTTCCGGCGGGTGGCGTGGGGGCTACTAGCTCGGTTTCAATAAAGGAGGCGGTCCTGGATCCCTCTCAAGCCAAGATGAAGATCTGCCTAATGTTTGTCTCCATTGATCTGGTTTTGTGCCGTGTTTCGGAAGGCTCTGCCGATGAACTCCAGAGTGTGCTCATGCCGAGATATTGCTAGATCGGATGGAATTCGGTCATGCGCACCATGTTTTACTGTGACCATTTGATTTCAGAGGGTGCACTTCGAAGCTCTGTTGCCTGTTTTATCATGGGGCATGTTCTCGTTCCATGGTACTGACGGAGAAAGTCATGGAGATCGAGATCTGAGGATTGACAATAGTGGTTCGAGTCTGGATGGTGATGAGAAATTGGCTTGGTGACTTGTGACTTGGAGCAATGGCATGCAAGCGGGGGCGACTACACAGGAGAGTCTCATGGTCCTACCTTTCAGGGTGAGAACTCAGGGTCTGGCCTTAATTGGTTGTGTCTGGCAATGACCTTGCTGAAGGTATTGTATTGAGAGCGTGGACTTTCTTCAGAGCGAAAATCTTAGATCTTTGATCAGGCGATGATGGTATTTGTGCACTGTTCCCTTCTTGGAGCGTCGTTTTTGGAGAAGCTGGGCTTCTGGTGCTGTCTTGCTGGTGGTAGTACTGCTGTTTCAACGAATGAGTCACTGTAGCGGGATTTTTCTTTTTTTATAATTCTTCTTCCTTTTTTGGTTGTGTGCATCCGTATGGCCGCTAGGGCAATGCGTTGTTGCAGAGGCTAGGTGTGATTGGTATCCTCTAATATTAATATATGCTCCTTTAAAAAAAACAAAAAAAAATAGAAAATGGACACTATGAAAAATAATATCGTTCCAAAGAAAATTGTGTTCTTTTGTTCGAGAAAAGCAGAACGATCTACGTACAAATCATCTAATTAAAACACTAGCACATGTATGGAGAATACTTAAGTAGTACCTCATTGCAAAATGCACTTCAATGAAATGTAAGCAACAACAAAAAAAAGTTAACCAAATTTAGGTCATCGTGTCACGCGTATATATAAACATATGCGAGCCTTGACGGTTTAGCTGTTTACGACACGGCAGTTCCTCCTGACCTGCCCCTGCGTCCCCGTGAACACGCCTATCCTTCCCATGTTGACCATCGACACCGCGAACTGCGCAATCCATTTCGCGGGGTCGGCTGCCATTTGTTGAACCAACGTCGCCGTGTCGTTGCCAGTGAGCAGCGTCGCGTCCGAGTTGAACAGCCCTCTCTTCCCCATGACGTTGCCGTAGTACTGGTTGCCCAGGATCGTCGGCGTCACCGCGCTGTTGTTCACCAAGTTGTCCGGCACGCCATTAGCCGGCGGCGGGCACCTCTTCTTGAGGTCCGCGGCGAAGGCGGGGTCCATCGCCGGGTCCACCCTGGGGTACAGCCGCTTAGTGAAGGCCGAGCAGTGCGCTACGCCGATGGAGTGCGAGCCGGAGAGTGCCACGAGGTCGACAACGGAGAGATTCTTTTGTTTGAAGCGGGCGACGAGGTCCGATCTGTTGAATAAAGGGGACGGCATGTTCGTGAGGATGCTGAAAGCGGTGGAGACACTGCCGTCGCGGCGGCCGGAGTCGACGGGGTAGTAGTACCCCGCGGCTTTGGCGACCGAGTCGCGGGCGGCGAAGGCGAGGATGTCGGCGCAGGAGACCGTCCCGGGGCACACGGCCTCGACAGCGGCCTTTATCTGGTCGACGGCGTAATACCCAGCCGTGGCCAGGGGAATGGATGTCTTCTCCGGCGAGCTGTTGGCGCTCGTAGGGTCCAGGAGGATGGAAGCGTCACAGCCCTGTAGAGATATCAACAGCCAAAGCTGTTAGCACTGAAAAAACAGCAAGATTTGTCTAGACTGTTAATTAATATACTATTGTAGAACTACTTACAATGATGTCAGCAAGTAATTAATGGAGATAAAATAACAGCCTGAAGCAATGTTAACCTGTAGTATAACCCTTCTTCTTAGATGTCGTTCAGTGAGTGCAGTGATAAGCTGTTCAAGACATGGCGCTATGACAAACACATAGGTTATGCATGACCCTGCTACTAGGTTTTCATCCATAGTATTTAATTTATCTAATTGGATTGTAGAACAGTACTATATTTTTAGCTCAGAACAACAACTGAGAAAAGAGAGAATAAAGTGGTATGCTTAGGAAATGGAAAGTAGATTACGTACCGCGACAAAGCAATCATGGAAGATCAAGCGAATCAAGGCCGGAGCAACAGCAGGATTGGCATCGATCAAGCCATTGGTAACATTCT
Source organism: Avena eriantha (assembly GCA_910589775.1). Taxonomy (NCBI): domain Eukaryota; kingdom Viridiplantae; phylum Streptophyta; class Magnoliopsida; order Poales; family Poaceae; genus Avena; species Avena eriantha. The sequence continues at coordinate 227,800,408 of OU342746.1, read as the reverse complement.
TGATCGTTGCCTCCGCGTTCGGGCACGAGTAGTTGTAGAAGTTGAACTGCAAACCTGCAGATGACATGGTGATGAGGGTAGCCAAGGCCACCACGAGCAGCTGCAGGCATCTCAGCTTCATGGTGAACTTCTCGGCGAAACAACGAGATATGCCTGAAAGAATGTAGATTTCGGAGAAACTATATTTAGAGGTCGATCGTATCAAAGGGGTGAGAGATATGCCTGAAAGAATGTATGCTGGTTGATGATGTGATGAGCAAGGCATTGGATGTATTTATAGAGACGTGTAAACTGGGGATGCATGTATGTAATGATTTGTCAGTTTGAGAAAATCAATTAAATAAGAGATTTGAGGAATATTTAGAGGTCAATAATCACAAGAATTGGCCAGTTCTTGTCTATGAACACGGGGACCGCGACACAGCTAATTCTTTGTAGGCGTTGACATCGGTTGCATACATGCATGCCTGTCCTAGTACCGGCTAGCTATACAAAATTTGACTTGTGTCCATTCATGTATTTGACCTATAACGACGCCGGCTGTGGCTTTCACAACTATACTCACGTTGTTCTTATTACTATTAGTTACTCCCTCTGATCCAAATTAATTGACTTCGATTTGTCTAGATTCGGATGTATGTAGCACTAAAACATGTCTAGATACATTCGAACTTAGACAAGTCTCAATTAATTTGGATCGGAAGGAGTACTACTATTTTACTCCCCTAATCATTTCGAAAAGAAATTAGTGTTACTCCTTCCGATCCATAATAATAATCGGTGATTTGTACTAAATCAACGGCATTTATTATGGCTCGGAGGCCCTCTTCTCACGCATTCTGAGTTTCAGATTAAAATTGTAAGGATGCTAGCTAGAACAATTAGCCAAAGTACAACATTTTTTTGATAAAATGCGTCAAACGCCTAATTTTAAATTAATAAATCCCCAAATGGTTGAGTACATAGTGTTTACAAACAACTTACATGCAAGTCACAACAAGCAAACAAAGTAAAAAGGAAATGAACCATAGCTTGAGACCCCCAAAACATTATCCATCGCCGCGGCACCGGAGAGGAATAAGAGGACAACATGAACCACCGCAACAATAAATCCGCTCACACCTAACAACAACTGGACACAAAGTCAATAGTTTTGCCGCTGAAGAAGGCACACTGCCCTCTCGCCCTGGCTCGAAGGGCACCACGCCGTCGAGAGGTAGAGTGGTTCACCCCAAACCCGAATGGGCATTGATCCACATGATGTCAAGGGAGAAAATAACAAGCATGACCAAGTTGAAGCCCGCACGATTAATGGTGCAGCTTAGGTCAACTAATACAAATAAGATGCAGTTCACTCAACGATTGCCTTTGGGCCCTGAACTCCAAACGGGGAAGGAAGCAAGGACCGTTGTTCCCCTTTGTCCATGGATCAACCACATAGATAGCGAAGCTGGCAAGCTGCAGGTGCCCGTCGCAGACAAAGAAGATACAACACCAAGGACACACCACCACCTGAAGGACAAGATGCCACACCACTAAGCATTGGCCAACCATCTCGCTATGTTTTCGTACAGAGGAACCCTTCCTCTATCACCCAGGCTCGAGGGAATTGACCCGCTGGCAAAAAAAAAACATGGCGAGCAACAAAATGTAGGGTCTTCCGTACATGCTGGAGCGGTGCCGTCGCGGAACACACCAGGCTACTAGTACCCACGACACTCACCTCTGCCTTCCAGTCCCTAGGCGACGCCTCCATGAAGGAAGACGAAATAGTAGCACCATCAGCGCCCGAACCAGGATCATGGGCTTTCACCTGGATGCAGCAGCAGAGTCATGTCAGGGAGGAACCTTGACGAAGCCTCCAAGAAGGGACATCACACAACATGTGCCGTCATCGTCATCGTGATCGCCACCGCCGGCCAAGAGTTTCCCCGATCCCCTGATCCTCTCCACCCACCACCAACAACGCAAACCAACATCCAAGTCCGTAGAGACCAGATCCGGGGGGTGGGCGAGCAGCACAACGTGAGAGGTATCATCTTCATCAGATCTGCAGCAGAGGTCAGCAAGGCGGCCTACATCAGAGGTCAGCAAGGCGGCCTCCGTACCGCAACCACGTCCACTGCCACATCGCCACCTGGGCGGCCAAGGGTTTCGCCCCCTTCGGTCACCTAGAGGAGACGACACAAGGGGGACGTGAGACTCCTAGAGAGCACCATCAAAGATTAGTGAAGCCAATCTTGGCCAAATTAATCGTATTGTTCTCGAAAAAATCTTCATGACAAGAGAGCAATATGCAGCATAGCGGGTGAAGGATAGATTTAGTCTCGCATGCATCAGTTTTGCAGTAAGAAAGTCGCTATAGAAATCCATAACCCGCACGTGGTGTGGAACGTGTTTTTACTCCCTCTGTTTCAAAATATAAGATGTTGTAATACTTTTTAGGATCGGTTCGTTGTTTCTGCGCTGACCGTAACCAATTCTGTTGTTAGGAAATTTGCGTCCTCAATAGAACACAACTTCGGTTAGCAACTGCAAGCCTATTTATTCAAATATATCCAGTTACAGGAGACGTCAACTTGTTTTTTCTCAATTTGACGTCGTTTTGTAGCCTTGACAAACTGTACACGCATGCTTACTATCAATTACTATTTTACTCCCCTGATCTCTGCCAACGAAAATTAGTTGAACTGCGCTGACTGTCATTTAGTTTTGAAAGAAAAAAGGTATCCGTCAATTAGTTTTGAAAAAACACGTCAATGGCAAACCAGGCTTGATTGACAAAATTAATATGTATCCATTCGCGCCATCGATCGATAGAACAACTTCGGTTAGCAACGGCAGACTAACTTAGTTATTCAATTGTATCCAATTATTTTCTTTTGCGAAAGCAATTACAAGAGATGTTTACAACTTGCTTTTTCTCAAAGATAAATTAGTGGTTGTCGATTTGGCCTCATCATTGGAGTATGTTCCAAGCATCAGACCTTGACGACAATTTTTGTGTTCCCATGTTGGGAAGCATACTAATACTAGATTAATTAACCTGGAGCCAGACAGATGCAAAATCATTGGCATGGAGGTCAATGTGTGTACAACCAAAGAAACTTTATGCTCTTGCACACAGGTAAAAAACTCCAGTAAAATGGAAGTACAGGAGAAGCAAAAATAACACCAGACTAACAATAAATGTAATACATGTCACCCAGGAATACCAACATGATCCTTACAACCTTATTCATGCAAATAACATAAACATAAGTAACATTAACACACAACTATATTCTGCAGTTCGCCAACACGCAAGCGAGCAATTATCAATATTTAAAAAGATGCTCAAGATAATCGCCCTAAATCAGAATCGAATTGCTAGCACCTGACTGCGTGTCACCGCGACATTTGTGCTTTGGCCACTGGGGGATAACATGCTAAGCTCTCCTCATATAGCATAGGAACAAGAGGCAAAAATTCAGTGCCCAGTCTACTTATCTCACCCGACGATTGGTCTTTGGAGCATGTCAAAGTATTCCCTGATAAAGATGGATTCCGAGGATCAGAATGCCTGCACTTGTTAATCTCAGATCCTTGACAAACTCTAAGGTGTGCCGTACTTGTGACACCATGTACCTGATCAAGTGAATACAGATTTTCAACAGTTTGCTCCACTGCATCATATAGACCTACTTTCCTCCCGCTGTTCAGAAGGATCCTGCCGTCGTAGGGATCAACAGCTAATGGCACCACGACATTTGCCGCAAGGGAATAGTCAGGCGATGCTTTCAAGCAAATCGAATATGATCTACCCCACTGGCCATGCTCTAGCTTCCATACATCTAAACTGTCTGCGACTGGATCTGCTAAGATTGCACATAAAACTCCCTCGAGCTCAGCCACGTATGCGCGAGAAGAACTTGTGCTATTCCACGTCGCAACGCATGGAGGGCAAGGGATGACACCAAACCTGTTCCCAGCAATGTCAAAAGAGACAATGGCCCGTTTGTGGCTCTGCCCCAGCCTTGGTTCACTCATCCAGTACAGCACCCCTTCAACATAGGCAGGCGGCATTTCATTCACAGGCAGAGGCGGTACTGGTACGGAGTTTTCTCGTGCATGACCCCCAGAGTTACACCACCGCAATGTGCATTCCAAGCTATATTGGCGAGATTTGTAGTCCTTAAGGTTATAAAACATTTCCACGACCACATGCTCGCGACTCAAAGGATCGAAGGTCAAGCCAACGTTCTTGTTCCCGACTGTGAAAGCGTGCTGTTCTGCTTCCTGTACTCTGCATGCTCTCGAGGGCATGTGCATATTTGGCGCCTTGTTGCGGTAGACCCGGTAGAAACCTGTACACGCATTGTACAGATAATTATCTGTATCGGTGCTTATCAGGTTCAGCCCATGGCAAGGCTTGGAGCAGACCACCTTTCTACAAAGTAATGCACTGTGATTAGGAGCTTCTCTGATTATCCATCTATTTAAGGGAACAAAACTGAAGCCCAACTGTCCAGAACCTTTTCCGATAAGCATGAACTTTGGCCTTTTATCCATGTTCTTATGCTTAGAGTACGTCTCGATGAAGTTTGCACTCTCAATCTGTCTCAGCCACTGCTTGCAGACGACTTTGGACTGTACGGCTGATCTAGAATGGTTTTGAGAGCTCCAGAGCTAGGGTCATAGGTGTGAACCTTTTTTCTGTAGGTGCCGTACACCTTGTGCGTGCTAGAAGCGATGATAATCTCCTTCCCTGGCCTGCAATTGCCAATAACTGACACGATCTGTGGCTCACGTAGGTCTCTTCCCAAACGCCCAGACAAATCGATACAATGATCCAGTGACCAATCGCCAGCACAATAATCTAGCAGTTTCCATATCTCCAAAGTGCTACCATAAGGGTCAGCGCGACGGTCACGGACTATACACAGTTGGTTATCCACCACCGCCAGGTGTTCTTCTGATGCCCGGCCAACCCAGCGGCAGGGGAACCACTGATCCATTAATCCTCCTGGCGCTACCAAGGGAAGGGGAATGTATGCACCGTTGGTCCGAAGCCCGGTGATCGTACAGACGTGAAGGTCTCCTCTGCGACAGCAAAGGATAAGATAGCGGTTCTTGGCTTTGTCATTAGACAGTAAGTATCAACCAACCAGTGCAGGCATCCATTTGCAAGCACGGGAGACACTGCGTTATCCATCGCGTTAGCCAGAGCGCTTCTTGCGACACGGCACAACCTGAAGGGCACTCCTCTGGCAGCCAGCCTCCAGCAATCACCTCCAGGCGTGTACACTTCACACTTGACCGTCCCAATCTCATTGGTCAACCTCACCACCTTGTGCTGCCGTGTCCGGACATCAAATCCCAGTCCAGCAGAGAACGAATCAAACGCTTCACCAAAAGGCGGTAGGTGTGTGACTGACCGTGTGGCTGCATTGCAGAGGTAGTAGGCCGGCGCGACATCGTCGTACAGAAGGGTGAGGCCACGACACGGTATGGGCGTCAGAACTCTCACGGAGTCGCGGCGGGCGTGGTCAAGGGTGAACAGAAGCCAGTCGTTTCTCCTGGGGCCGAGCGGCGAGCACGAGTAGACGTCGGTGGAGTCAAATCTTTCTGTTCGCGATACGAGTAGTAGCTTTAGTTCTGATGGCGCCGTCTTGGTGATTTCCACGTGAAGGCTGCGGAACTCATCGGAAGAGAGCAGCGCAGCCCAGGAGCAGCACACGGCTCGGAAGCGGAGGATGGCTTTGATGGGAAGCCACAGTAGCACCTGCATCAGCATCTCGTCCGGGAGCGACACGGGTACAGCAGAAGTCTTGTTCCTCTTGCTGCATAGGATCACCCCACGGGACAGCGTGGCACTGGTTTTCCTCTTTCTGCTACGCATCATCTCTTCCACCCCCAACATCTGCTGCTTCCACTGGATCGGGGTGACCTGGTCGAGATTGTCTGCAATGAGATGAGCACAGGCCTTAGTCTGATTAACCTCGAATTTCGTGTGGAACGAAAAGGCAAGAGCTCCAGGGTGTGTGTTTAGCCTCAACTTTTTTGTTTTTATTTCTGTGAAATTACAAACAGAGCGCTATATATACCTAGATTTCTTACCAACAAGAGGAATCGCGCTCTAATCCTGCAACTCGCAGCAGCTCCTTAGCATGGAGGGGGCAGGGTTCCACGGCCAGGGTGAAGAAGGGGTTACGGTGGCTCAGGCAAAGGCTTTGATCTCCGCGTTGAGGGAAGCCGAACTGGGGGTTATAACCTTTCGCTGGTTTATTTGCAAACGTCGGACTTTATATTGGAAATCTATAATTCGCTCTGCTCCTCTAGTCCTTGTTCACGTACAATAAGAGTTTGTGCGTGCGAAGGGACCCTCTGCACATCCTTAACTCCTGGGCCTGGCGGACGGCCCACTCCTCGCCTTTTTTTTTGGAAAAGAGGCAAATCCCTGGGAACACTCCTAGGTATGATCAGCATGGACAGGGAGGCGATCTCAGCAGCCGCCAGGGAGGGAAAGGCATGTGGAGGCAGGCGTCGTTCCATGTGGCGGCGACAATCGCCACGCCGGCGGGCTACGCTCCGTGCCCATTGCTCTTGCATCCCTCGGCTGGCCTCTCTGTTAGCAGGGCTATGCTGTCTACAGTATTAGCAATTAATTTTTCTACCACAGGTGTTTGCCGCTTGGTCATAGGAACATTGGTTACCTGGTGCTCTAGCTTGGTTGTTGCCTCGCTGTGGCAGTGGAATGGAGAGAATCACACCAACTACCGGCTGCTTGCGAAGAGCATCTTTGGTGGGTACAGTTTTTCTCCCATCAAATAGTTTTCCGTCGCTTCTTCCATTGCCTACAAGAAAACAGTTCTACGTGTGAGAATACTTTAGTAGTAGGAACTATGTTGAGAGTTGCAGAACTATCTTATGGAGACCAATGCATCTACAAATTTCTCATCAGAAATGTTCTTTTTGATGAATTAGTTCTGAGACCTATGATACCCTTATGTGTCGACAAGTGATTGTTAACAGCCCAGAAGTCTGTGAAAAATTACCTTGAGTGCCGACATGAAGCTGCACTTTGTTGAAGGTCCCTGGGGCTACTGGTATGTGTCATTCTTCCAGCAAGTGGCGTCAGTTGGCAACAACATTGCAATCCAGATTGCGGCTGGCAGCAGCCTCAAGGCTGTCTACAAGCACTACTACACGCCAACAATGGAGTGATATGATGCTGCAGCACTTGAGCCTTCTGTTTGGCGCATTCGAGAAGTTCCTCTCCCAACTTCATGACATACATTCGCTCCGGTGGGTGAATGCTACATGCACTGCTAGCACCATTGGATTTGCCAGACAGCCATTAGTGTCACGCTATATGATGGTAAAGTCAGATAAGTTTAATTCTGCATGAAGTACTGAAATTGCTGAAGGCATGAAAATAATCAACAGCATGTTCTTCTGCAGGATATCACATTGACCGGAAGGAAGTTAGTTACAGCCTGCAAAGGAACCACTACAGCTAAGATCTTCAGAGGTTTCAACGCACTGGGCACAACAGCATTCTCATTTGGTGACAAAATGCTGCCAGAAACTCATGTGCCCGTCACACGTTCAGTTCATGTTGATTTGCTAGTACACAGCAATTCTTATGTAAAATTGGCTGAAACCAGAGCACTATGCGAGAACCGGTCAGGACGAACATGTACAAGGGCATCTCGACGGCATACTTATTGACCATCATGTCCTACTGGACACTGGCATTCAGTGGCTACTGGGCTATTGGATCTCATGTCCAGCCATACAGCTTGTCCTCCCTGACTGCTCCAGCACGGGCAATTGTAATAGCAGATCTATTTGCAGTGATTCAGATCACAGGTTGCTTTCAGATTCCATCCGAAATTACTTGGTAACAACCCAGTAACTGTGCTTCTTCCCAAAGATATACTGCAGGCTGACAAATGCATACTTTGAAGAGCGCATTCAGGCGAAGAACACGAGGTACAAAGCATGGTTGTGGCGGCTGATGTATACCTCTGTATACATGGAGGCAATTACCCTCGTTGCGGCCGCAATGCCTTTCTTTGGGGACTTTGTATCAGTTTGTGTAGCGGTTGGCTTCACCCCTCTGGACTTTGTGCTGCCAGCACTGGCATTTCTGAAGGCTGGGAGGTTGTCCCAAAACCTGGGGTTGCGGTGTGCTGTCAAGGCCCTTGGATCCACCGCTATCTTGTTCTCTGTCGTCGGAGCTCTCGCATCCATTGGTGCCATCAGAGCAACTGTGCTCGACGTCAAGACCCAAGTTCTTCCATGACATGTGATCGTAGTTATGTAGTAGCAGGCCACACTGCATCAGTTCACTTAGATGTAGATTTGTATGTCCCAGCGGTAGCGCACGGTAATGTGAATTGCTATATACAGTATATGGAGACTCATATTGTAAGGGTCAGTCACATTTTCAAACATTTAGATCCGAATCTAACACACATCTCAAGCCGATTAAAAAATGTACCGTGTAATCTCCTGCCTAAAAATCTATTTGAAAGCCATGGAAATCAACTCGCAGTTGCAGAGCAAAAAACATGAAACTAACACATAGAAATACAACTGTAAGAGAAGCACTTGAGCAAAGTAAACATGATGGATACTATCATATAAACATCATACAAAATAAGCGTGCAGTTTCTTCTAGACTTAATGTGTAGGACACGTTAAATTTCAACAGGATTGATTCTCATCATGATTTAAGCACAAGCAGGGTAGCTATATTCTGGTCTTAATAGATTTTTGTCCTCCTACATTGATACTAGATCATGATTGTGCGCATTGCCACACCCATCTATTTGTTCGGCATAATGCTAGGAATTAAAAAAATTGTAGGCATGGAAATCCTAAGTTATATATGAAATGAATTACTTGGAATTTAGGGGCAACAAACTGAACTTTCTGGATAAGCAAAACAGGGCACCGGTACTTGCTGTTAGAAGGATAATACTATGGAAGATATAACATGTGACCACAACTGTAAGATCTCTCACCAAAATCTGATTCTAACCTGCTAGGAGTTTGAGCTAAAAAAACATATTTGTAGGGTAAGAAGACAGATCTAAAGGCGATACACAATCAGCCTTAAACAACCTCCTTTAGCACTGGAATCATAAACACAGATGTCACCTTGTTCAATCTTGGTTTCTCTTATAAATTGCCCTAGGTAGGTTGTGATGGCTGTTCATTGCTCTTTCCCAAGTGGCCGTCTTATTCTCCGTCGTCGGAGCTCTCACATGCATCCGCACCAGCAGGCCTTTTTCTTGACTTTACTGTGTCGGCATCTCCATGGAAGGTTATGAATTGATGATTTTGTAAGCCTTCGTCATCATTGATAAACTGACATTGTCCTGTTCCAAAACTGACAATAAAATACGCACCAGCAGGCCTTTTTCTTGACTTTACTGTGTTGGCATCTCCATGGAAGGTTATGAATTGATGATTTTGTAAGCCTTCGTCATCATTGATAAACTGACATTGTCCTGTTCTGACAATAAAATATTTCAAAAATTATGTAGATTTATTTATGCCGTGCCACCAGTACAAACCAATATATAAGTACAAATTAAAATTGGAGGTTGTGAATTGTGAGATGAAGAACTATAGTATGTACCATATCTACTTTACAAGGACCAAAAAGTTGAAAAGATAAGAGAAACACCCTTGAAGATCCTAAGATTTTCTTATCTCGCTTATTTGTAGTCCAAGTACAGACGAAGTCAATACAGACCCAGTAGAAGGATAAACAAAATCGATGAATCACATAACCAAAACTACTATTGCAACTAAAGGGCATAATCAAAAGACTACCTCATTTAACACCTTGGAACTTCGCAACTTCTGTCAGTGCAGTTAACAACACCGCTGGTCTCATCTGTCATCTCTCCCATGTCTTGTTGTATGTTTTTTTTCCAAAACCTATGACATGAATTCTAAGCACCAACTCTGCGGTATGCTTCCAGTTTAATGGTTCTGTGTGGCTCAACAAGTTTGGAGCGTATGCACACCTTGTGAAGACTGCCTGTCATTGCAAAGATCTCCGCATGTGTAAGCTATCAAGAAGCCTATTGTAAGCTACAATGTTTGGTATAAACCCTAAATCGAGCATTTCATCCAAAACAGCCACGCCTTCCTTCATCCTCCCTTCCCTACCAAGCCCCTGCACCAGCAAGCTATATGTCACACCATCCGGCTTAAAACCCTTCTCACTGGCCAGTATCCTCAGCCTGTTGGCATCAGGAGTCCTCCCAGCTTCACAAAGTGACTCAAAGATACAGTTGCAAGAAATGGTATCTGGGACAACACCCTCCCCGACCATCCTGCTCATGAGCCGGCACACCTCATCCAGCTTTCCAGCCTTCAGCAAGCACTCCAAAACTGTTACACCAGCAGGGACACTCAAGCAGCATGCTCTGTTCCTCTCCAATACCAGCTCCAGCACTTCCACTGCTTTGTCCATGCTACCACCAAGGCACAGAGACTCAATCAGACCCAAGCAATCAAACCCTTCCGGCACCACCGCATCCACCAAAAACTCGGCAAATACCTCGGCCGCCTTCAAAGCCTCGCCACCATGGCACAGCCCACCAATCAAAATCTCCATAGAAGCAACCGATAGCCCGACGCCGAGTTGCAGCATCTCGTGAGCAACCTTAATACCCTCCTTGTACCTTCTCTCCCTGAAGAAGCCACGCATAAGAGTATTAAAGCTCACACCGGTCGGTGCGCAGCTCTGGCGCCGCATCTCCGTGAACCAACTCATGGCAGCATCCACGCCTTCGACATGGCAGGAGCTGTTGATGAGTATGTTGAAGGTGTAGGCATCCGGGGCGACGCGGTGGATGGAGGTCATCTCGCCGTAGAAGCGGATGGCGTCGTCGTGGCGGCGGAGCCTGGCGAGCGCGTGGAGGATGATGTTGTAGAACTCGGCGGGAAGTGGCGAGTCCGCGGCGCGCCGGAGGGACGCGAGGGCGTCGGACGCCGAAGGGATATCGCCGGAGGTGGCGAATGCGAGGATGGCCTTGCGGAATGTGGGGAGGAGGTCGGGGCAGGCGAAGATGGAGTCGTCGGCGCAGGGGCACGGGCGCGAGAGGACGAGCTCGAGGAGACGCCGCAGAGAAGGGAGGCGGCGGGACGCCGCGAGGCGCGCGGCGATGAGACTCGTCAGGCCGTGGTCGGGGCGGAAGGCCGGCGACGAGGAAGCGGCCGCGAGGAGGAGGTGGAGGTCGAGCGGCGCGAGGCGCGGGTGGTACCGCGCGCGGCGCAGGAGGCGCAGGAGTGACGCGGGGGAGGAGGCGTGCGCGGATGGGAGCGATGGGAGGGGACTCGGCGGCGAGAGGTGGGAGACGGCGAGCGGGAGGAGAGGGAGGGAGGGGTCGAGGGGAATTGAGGCTGGGGAGGTGGAGTCTTCAAGGGTCTCCGCGGTTTCGATCTCCGGCGAGATGAGGCGCTGGTGCTTGGATATGATGGAAGGAAGCTTCCGTGCGAACCGGCGGGAGGCGGCCATCCGCCGGCCGGAAGCGGAGGGGAAGGGCAAAGGAGGAGTGTGTGCTGGAGCCAGTGTGGTGGAGATGGGCTTAGCCCAGCTGCGCAAGTTGATCGCTGATTGCCATCGCGTGGGCTGTATAATGTATTCGACGTTCCATATAGTTGCATGGGCTATCCTCAAAAAAACAAATATGGTTCAAGGGCAGTGCTATATGCCGCCCGCTGGCGGCGCCACACGCACGCGCCGCCTGAAGGCCGCTGCTACTGCGCCGGCCCAATGAGGCGTTTTCTCTTTTTCTTTACTTTCTCTTTCTTTTTTCATATTTTATTTTAAACTCTAAATAATTCTGTAGTGATGGTTTTTTTAAGAAAATTCTATAATGATGATATAAAAACAGTGAACATTTTACAAATATTCATATAGATTTTTCAAAAAGTTAAAATAAACTTTTAAAATTATAAACAATTTTTCAAAAATACACAAAAAACAGATGAAAAAAGGAAAAATAGAACGAACAAACTGATGCGAACTGGCCGGCCTAAATATAGCATTTTCTTGTGGTTTCTTGGTAATTTCTTTTGTTTTTAGAATTCTGACCCTTTATTGATTAACGTTTAACACACTTACAGGAATGTTTACACCCTCTGGCTAATGCCTAACCATACATGGCGACTAGCAGGTAGAGTAGTTGCAAGGCGAGCAAGATGTGAACATCATAATTCGATCTCCTGCCCTCGTGGCAAAAGGTAACACCACCTCTTTGCCTAGCCGGCTCTCTAACTTTCGTCAGAACATGACTATAAACCCCAAGGTTTGTCCCATGAATTCCTTGGACCACCTCCAAATTGTCTGAAGTCACTGTCACCTGACCAACATTCAGATCATCCAACAGCAGCAATGCCTCATGACAAGCCATTGCCTCCAAGCACCCAGGGTGGGTGATGTCGTCGAAAGCCACCACTGATGCACCCAGGGTGGGCGATGTCGTCGAAAGCCACCACTGGTGCACCTAGGTACTCGCCTTCATGGCATCGACAGATCACCCCATGCCTTCGCGACAAGCAGTCTTGGCCACTGCTCCATCCACATTGACCTTGCAAGAGCCAGGAGGTGGCTGACGCCATTTGGATACCCCCGCTTGGTGCACTATTGATGTCTTATGCTCTGCATGGTCCTTGTAGCACACTTCTAGATCAATTAAGAAGTTCTCAATAAACTGATGAACCATCGGTGGAGCCTAGAAGATCTCGCGAATTGCCTTGCACCTCGAATGCCAAATCGCCCATAGAGTCACTCCCATTCTCGTGATCTCCTCATGCTTCATCGAATCAAGCATTGAGAATAGCCATTGTCTCGCCCCAGGCTCTGTCGAAATACTAATGTGCTCCACAATGCAAGCATCCAACAATGCCCAGATACACCTCGACATATTACACTCGATCGGTGAGTGTCGCCATGAATCCTCCATCCCACCTATAGAGCACGCCTTCGTGGATGCCATGTTCCTTCTATGCAGAACATCCTAGTCGAGAGCGACCAATGCGCCCTTGGAAGGAACCTTGGTTTTCCATAGATTTTCCCACAACTTTCCTTCGCTGGTGGCACTAGATGATGTCGCCCTTTCCTCAATCCAACGAACTGTGAAGACACCCGACTTATCAAAATGCCATCCCCAGAAGTCCCCTTGGTTCCGCATACATAACGAAATCCCCTTGATCACTTCCACATCCATGGGGAGAAAAAACTCCTCCAATTTTGATGTGTTCCAATACGCAGTGGTAGCATCAATATATGTAGACACCAGTCAGGGTGTCCCGTCCTTTACCGGAGCAACTGGTCTCAACCTCACATCCCGTGGGAGCCAGTTGTGAGTCCATGCCTCCGTAGTTTTACCATCACCGATCCTCCGAATCAGTCCCAGTTTCAGTGTATCGCGCCCTTCCAAGATAGCCCTCCACACTTGCGACGGGTGATCTCCCCTCCCAACTCTACGCTTAATAGGTAAGTAGTAGGGAAATAAACTGCTTTTAGCACCCTCGCACAAAGAGACGTAGGCTCCTGAAGAATGCTCCATGTCTGCCTTGCAAGCAGAACAAGGTTGAAGAGCTTGATGTATCGGAACCCCAGCCCACCTACGTACTTCGGCTGCGTCATTTTATCCCAGGACACCTTGCATGTCCGTATATTTCTCTCCTTGCTACCCCACCAAATTTTTCGTAGCATAGTATTGATGTGATCACATAGCCACTTTGGTAACTTAAAGCAGGACATGGAGTATGTCGGCACAGCTTGTGCTATAGATTTGACTGGAATCTCCTTGCCACCCATAGACAACAGTTACTCCATCAACCCCAAGACTTGTTGGAGATATGCCCAAGAGGCAATAATAAACTAGTTATTATTATATCTTTGTGTTTATAATGAATGTTTACATCCCATGCTATAATTGTATTATTAGGAAACACTAATACTTGTGTGTTTTGTAAACATAAAAGAGTCCCTAGTAAGCCTCTTGTTAAGACGAGCTTGTTGATTAATAGATGATCATGGTTTCCTGATCATGGACATTGGATGTTATTAATAACAAGATCATATCATTAGGAGAATGATGTGATGGACACACACCCATAGTAAGCATAGCATAAGATCAAGTCATTAAGTTCGTTTTGCTACAAGCTTTCAAAAACATAGTAACCTAATCCTTCTACCATGAAATTGTGTTAATCACCATCACCGGATGAGTGCTTTGATGACATCCAACGCCGCTTCGTGTCTGGGTGGTTGTAAAGGTGTCATTAGGTATTCTGAAAGTATGGGTTGAAGCGCATGGATCAAGAATGAGATTTGTCCATCCAAGTGACGGATAGATATGCTCTGGGCCCTCTCGGCGGAATGCCATCTAATTAGCTTGCAAGCATGTGACTAGGTCACAAGGGATGCCATATCACGGAACACGTAAAGAGTACTTATCGGTAACAAGATAGAAATAGGTATGGAGATACCGATGATCGAACCTCGGATAAGTAGAGTATCGCGTGACAAAGGGAATTGGTTTCGTATGTAAATGGTTCTATCGATCATGAAGTCATCGTTGAATATGTGGGAGCCATTATGGATCTCCAGGTCTCGCTATTGGTTATTGATCGGAGAGATGTCTCGATCATGTCTACATAGTTCACGAACCCTAGGATGACACACTTAAGGTTAGATGTTGTTTAGGTAGATATGGAATAGGAGTTGGAGACTGAATGTTGTTCGGAGTCTCGGATTGGATGCAGGACATCACGAGGAGATCCAGAATTGTCCGAAGAATAAGATTCATATAATGGAGATCAATTTTTGGGTTTCAGAAACATTCCGGAGTATTCCATGGAGCTTCTAGAAGGTTCCATGAAGTTTGCTTGAAAACCAAGAAAGAAAAGGGGAAACTTGGGGGGAGAAATCTCCCTCCCCCCCCTTGTGCGTCGGCCCTAGGAGGGCAAAGGGGCCAGCCCTAGGCCGCCCCATCTATATAAAGGAGGGGTAGGGCGCCTCCCCCCTTTGCCCCTTCCACCCCAAAAACCCTAGCTACCACTCCATCCTCCTTCCTCCTGTTGCGGCTTAGGCGAAGCCCTACAGGATCTCTTCTCCACCACCACCACCACGTCGTCGTGCTGCTGGGATTCCATGGAGATCTACCACCTCCGCCGCCCGCTGGAACAGGGAGAGGATCATCTACATTGACTCCATACGTGTGACCGAATGCGGAAGCGCTGCTGGAACGCGGCGCCGGAAGGATCGTCTACTCAATCTTGAGATCGGCAAGTGATTGACTACATCAACCACGAGATCCGATCTCGCAAAAGGCATTCAGATCTACAAGGGTTAGTACAGATCTATCTCGTTGCACTTATCACATAGATTAGATCTTGGCTTTTCCTAGAATGGATCTTGGTTTTGTTTGTTTTTGCGGTAGATTTTTTTGTTTTTCATGCTACGAACCCAACAATGGTATCAGAGCTGTGTCTATACATAGATCTTTTGCACGAGTAGAACACAATGGTTTTGTGGGCATTGATGCTTTTGTTGTCGTTGTCTTCGCGTGTACTTTGCATCTTGCGGGATCGTGGGATGAAGCGGCTCGGGCTAACCTTACATGTCATTGCACATGGGACTTGATCCACGCTTGACGTGTAACTTGCATTGCATAAGTGACTTTGCGGGTGTTTGTCTCTCCCACCATAGTTAAGATTCAATTTACAATTAGCATCTGACAACACTTGTATCAGCGTTGTGGTTCTTGTTTGTAGGTAAGATCGGTTCTTACTCGAAAGCCCCAAGCCACGTAAAATGTGCAAAGAAAATTAGAGGCATCTAACTTGTTTTTGTAGGGGCATGTGATGTGATATGGCCATGGTATGATTTTGATTATATTTGATGTATGCAATGATCCTTATTGTAATATGGCAACCGGCAGGAGCCTAATGGTTGTCTTTAATTTTGTTAAGACCTGCGTGTTTATTCATCATGTAATAGCTTTATTCCAAGTAGTTGTTATAGTTGCTATTAGTGATGGACAACCATGAAGCGCCGCTACTGACCTTGATGCAATGCTGGTGATGATGGAGATCATGTTCGTGCTTTAGAGATGGAGATCAAAGGCACAAGAAGAAAGGCCATATCATGTCACATATTATGAATTGCATGTGATGTTTATCCTTTATGCATCTTGTATTGCTTAGATCATGATGGTATCATTATAAAATGACCCCTCTCACTAAATTTCAAGTAATAAAGTGTTCGTCCTTAGTAGGCACCGTTGCTAAGACTCGTCGTTTTGAAGCATCTCGTGATGATCGGATGTTATAGATTCTACGTGTGCATACAACGGCTGCAAACCAAATTTGCACATGCGGATACTAAGGTTAACCTTGGCGAACCTAGCATGTATGAACATGGTCTCGGAACACGGAATATCGAAAGGTAAAGCATGAGTCATATGAATGATACGATGGACATGTTGATTGTTCGCCTTTGAAGCTACATCTTCTCTCGTGAAGATCGGACTTGGTGTAGTCAATTTGGTTCATGTAATCACTAAGACAACGTGAGAGATGTTGTTTTGAGTGGGAGTTCACCTAGTTAATTTAGAATTAAAATTTGAACTCAATTTGTCAGAAACTTAGTATAAACTCTTTGCAAATATGTTGTAGATTATGGCGACCCCCTCCATCAACTTTAATGCGTTCCTAGAGAAATAAAAGCTGAAAATCAATGGAAGCAACTTCACGGACTGGTTCCATGGATTGAGGATTGTCCTCAGCGCTAGTCAGTGGACCTATGTGCTCAATGCACCGCTAGGTGACCAACCTGTAGAGGATGCTTCCAATGATGTGAAAATGTTTACGTCACTCGGAAGAACCACTACTCCACAATTCACTGTGCCATCCTGTACGGTTTAGAATTAGGGCTTCAGAAGCACTTTGAGCATCGCGACCCCTTTGATATAATCAATGAGCTCAAAATGATATTTGAAACTCATGCGGCCGTGGAATTCTATGAGGCCTCCAAGAAGTTCTTCAACTGTAATATGGAAGAGGGCAACTCTGTTAGCGAGCACGTGCTCCAAATGTCTGGGCACGTGAACAAGCTCCAAGATTTGGAAATAACGATTCCTAATACATTGGGGATTCATCGTGTCCTCCAATCACTGCCACTTAGTTATAAGAACTTTCTGATGAACTACAATATGCATTGCATGAACAAGACGTTGCCTGAACTCTTCTCCATGTTGAAAACTGCTGAAGTGGAGATTCAGAAAGAGCACCAAGTGTTGATGGTCAATAAGACCACCAATTTTAAGAAACAAGGCAAGCATAAGAATAAGGACAACTTCAAGAAGGACGACAAGAAAGCTGCCGCACCTGCTAAGAAGCCCAAGGCTGGTCCTAAGCCTGATACTGAGTGCTTTTACTGCAAGGGTGAAGGTCATTGGAAGCGCAACTACCCCAAGTACCTGGCAGATCTGAAGAACGGCAACATCAAGAAGAAGGGTATATTCGATATACATGTTATTGATGTGTATCTTACTAGTAATCGTAGTAGTGCCTGGGTATTTGATACTGGTTCGGTTGCTCATATTTATAACTCGAAATATGAGCTGCGGAATAAACGAAGACTAGCGAGAGACAAGGTGATGATGCGTGTTGGAAATGGCTCCAAGGTTGATGTGATTGCCATCGGCACGCTCCTTCTTCATCTACCTTCGGGATTAGTTTTAAATTTGAATAATTGTTATTTGGTGCCTACGTTAAGCATGAACATTATATCTGGATCTTGTTTATTGCAAGACGGTTACTCGTTTAAGTCTGAGAATAATGGTTGTTCGATTTATATGAGTAATATCTTTTATGGTAATGCACCTGAGATGAATGGTTTATTCTTATTGAATCTCGATAGTAGTGATACACATGTTCACAACATAGATGCTAGTTCAAAAATCAATTCAGGAAGATTTACTGAACCAAATTGAGTGATTCTAATTTTGTTGAAAAGCTTCTGAAAAGATCTATCCAAGCCCGTTGGATTTAATTCTTTTAGAGTTAGAGATCTCTCCTAGTAAAAATAACAAGACAGAAGCATTTGCACATTCAAACATTTTTATAAAATCAACCATAATAGCTTTTGAGTTGATTCCAACTCTCAAAAATCACATTTAACCATACCTATCTGAATATGTAATAATATTAAGGTTTACATGTAGTGACTTTGGACTAGTACCAAATTAGTGCTATATAGGCATTTCTAGTCACTTTAAATCATTAAATATTAAACTTAAACTTATTAAAATGTGATCCAAACTTTAAATCACATTCCCATATGTTAGAATATGTGGTGATGACATGTGTCCACATGATCCCATATTTTAATTGGAGAATATTAAATCTTAGTTAATTTCAATGAGTAGAAATTACTTTTCTTAAATAAAAAGAATGAAGCTAGTTAATAAAACCTTGTGATGCTTGTGATGATAATAGATCATCAAATGTGTGCATTAGTGTGCTAAGTAGACTAGTTAAGTATTGTTTGGTGATTGTGTATCCCGTATGTATTTATAGACGATAGTACTGACCAAGCTTTCGAGGAGGAGGAGTTCTACCAAGAGGAGGAGGAAGAAAACTTCAACCATTGCACTACACAAGGCAAGCCTAGCACTTCAAGTAAATTGAGCAAGCTATTGTTAGCAAGCTAGAATTAAGCTAGATAACCTAAGCAAGATGCATTAGGCATGCTTTGGTTTTACCACTTTGACTAGTACCTACCCCAAGTTTTATTTCCAAGTTTTTACTTTCTTTACTTTATTAAAGTCCTTTACTTGTTTGAAGGTGGAATAAAAAGTATAAAACTTGACCTATCTAGATAACCTTGGATGTCATTCTATGGCATGATATTGATCTTAGCATCCCCTATTAGTGAACACTCTTAACTTAGTAGTTTAGAGCTAAACTAAAACTTGAGTCACTTTAGATAAGAATACTTGGTGAAAATGACTTGTGAAAACCTTGGAATGATGAGTCATTCTATTGAGATGTTTTGACATGTGTTGAGAAACACAAATGGTTCATGATGATGAAAATGTTGAGGCATGAGCCTTAACTCTTTTACAAAACTGATGGTTGGGTTCGGATGCGATACCATTCCAATTTTACCGTACAACCACAATACCTGAATTGGGTAAGGCTTAGCCGAAAGTTTATATGCATTAGTATTAGTTCCCTAGTGGGAGAGGTTTGAGCTGAGGCTACCTCTCAATGTTGTCCACCTATGCAGTGCCCAAGATGACAGATGGTCATGGTTGGGAGGCCATGCTCATAGGAGAGGTGCTTATACTAGGGTGTGTAAAGGAAAGGTTATGTTTGCTTATCTGCATACTAAGTATGATGATTCAGGGTTATCCCTGACAGATGTATTGAATCTTGTGGTAAAAGTGTATCACCTCTGTAGAGTGTAAAACTATTCGAATAGCCTCGTCTGCGGTTATGGATAGTTGGAGTGGCCATATTGTTCCTTTGTCAGATGTTTTTAAAATGACTTATGAAATAAATGATGAATCTTGACTTGACCACAAAAGGGTTGCAACTATGACACTAGCTTCCCAACTTAAGTGATTCTAGAACTTTATTTTATCTTTCTTTGTTTCTGAACTCATCTTAGGTTTCAAACCTAACTTTACAAATAAACGTAGAGTTAGCATTTTCCCACTAGAACTACCTTACTTGTTAGTGATAGTTTGCGTGTACTTAAAGAGTACTCATGGCTTTTGTCCCTGGCTATTATTATGGCCAGACTATGAGAGACTACCAAGATGAAGGACATCAGGACGGCTATGATAACTAGGACTATCTTCCAACGTCAGCATTGCATGTGTCACTAAAGATGGACCCTACCGCTACGCTTATTATTTATTTCGTTGCTTATTGTATTAAGACTGGATCATGAGATCCTTTATTCGTGTAAGACCTTATTATGGTTTGTAATGGATGAGGTACTATGATATCAAATCTGTTATGTCTCGCAAAAATAGTAATCCAGGGATTGCGATATATGACATAACAGGCATCTGAGATTAAAAATCCGGGTGTTGACAAGTTGGTATCAGAGCCATCCTGACCATAGGAGACCCTAGTTAGAATGGACGTCCGAACAAAAACTTAATTTCAAAACCAAAGTGAGTATTTATAAAAAACTATTTCCTCTCTTACCCTTGGGAATTCATTCTTTCTCAAAAATTCATGTTCCTCAAATTCTTACACTACTACATAAAATTTGACACTCTTGATCACTTCACTAACTTCCTCATCCTTAATTCTTGTAGATGGAGACTCAGTTCAACAAGTTCTACCAGTTGGTTAACGAAGGCCAACTGATCTTCGAGAGGGATCTAGATTCACTGTCTGAGCTCTTGGGACGCCCACATCCGGAGTTTCTTGGAGCTCAACTTCCTGGACCCCCAGGAGGAGATTTACAATGGCTAGTCACCGCCGATCTTCGAGGAAGTATAGAAGCACCAACATCCAGGAGAATCCAGTTCTCCGTAAGAGAGAACAATTGGCTAGATGGATTAGCCAGGGCAATGCATGAAGCCCTCGCACGTCTGTGTGCTCTGAGTGTCAACCAAATCCAAGGAACCTGCTTTGTTCACTATGCAAGGCGTGACTTCATGGAAATGCCAATGGAGATGCCAAGTCACCCGGAGTTGAAGCGTCAAGTGGAGAACCTTGACTTCCTGCTGTATGACCGCTAGAAGGAATTGGACAATGCTAGGGAGTTCGCCAACCACAACCTTGTCATTGCCGCCCAGAAGGCCCATACTTTCTCACTGCTTGTCAAGGACCGTCAGTCTCTTCGCCGCCAGCGCGAAAAGAAGGATCGCACCATCGACCGTCTTCGCAAGAAGGTGGCTGACCTCGAGAAGACCATCAAGGAGCAAGAAGCTCAGCTTGCAGCAAAGGAAGAAGAAGAGGAAGGTGAAGAAATCCAGGGAGATCTGGACTCTTACCTCAGCAATGATGATGACTTTCTGGAGGAACATGCCGTGGACTACTACACCGACGATGAAGACTCCGACTTCATCGATGATGAGTAGATGCACTAGAGCACTATCGTAGCATGAGGAGTATCAGTCTCATTGTATCGTAGCTTGCAGAATGGTTCTTAAAACCATCTGTTTTCCTTTGATGTGTGGTGTGTGTTTGTATCGTGTGCTTGTTTGAATGAATGAAATGAAGTTAGTTGCAAAACCTGAGTCAAACTCAAAGTTTAGCTTTGAAACCAAAACCATGAACCTTAGAACTTTCCCTCTTACCCCTTTATCTATCTCAATCTTCAGATGACTCGTGGAAACCCCGGAGGGAGCAGCTCATCGTAGGACCCAATGCTGCAGATTATGCAAATATTGGTTGCAGATCATGAAGCAAGCAGGGCAGAGCGCCATGCCAACTTAGCAACACTGCAACAGATAGCTCAAATGGCCCAAAACAACCAAGGGCATGGAAATCAGGTTCATCAAGGATCCAAGCTGAAAAACTTTCAGAATACCAATCCCCCAATCTTTAGCACTTCGGAGAACCCATTAGATGCTGATGACTGGTTGCAGATAATGTAGAACAATTTGGAAGTAACCAGAGTTGATGACAACGAGAAAGTTCTCTCTGCCACCCACTACTTGGCAGGAGATGCAAGAGCATGGTGGAACAACATCCGCACAATGAACCATGGTCAAGTGATGACATGGGAAGCCTTCAAAATCAAGTTCAGCCGCACCCACGTGCCGCGGGGCCTATTCACCAGAATAAGGGATGAATTCAGAGAGTTAAAGCAAGGCAGAATGACTGTAATGGAGTATCGTGACAGATTCATGTCCTTAGCAAGGTATGCACCTGATGAGATCAACACGGAGGCCAAGAAGAAGGTGAGATTCCTGAACGGACTGCATGATGAGATGCAGACTGTCCTCATCAACATCCGCTTCGAGGATCTCGAAGAGCTAGTCGGCTCTGCCATTCAGATGGAAGGGAGGATTAACCAGGCAAACGACAACCACAAACGTTGTATGATGCACCAAGCTGGATCCAACAGTCACTAGAAGTACCGTCCCAACCCGTCTGCAGGTTATGCACCAAAAACCAACCGACCCCCAATGTCTCGCCCAAACTACCCCAACCGTAGCGGAGGCAATGTGAAGTCCGGAGGAAACAACAACAACCCCGGCAACGCCAGCAATTTCAACCGTGCACCTCCCAAGAGCAACAACAACAACAACAACAACAAAAACACTGCACCCAGAACTGGAAGCAATGTTGTGCCCGTCGCAGCTAAAGATAAGTCTCAGATAACTTGTTTCGAGTGTGGAGT
Organism: Avena eriantha; assembly: GCA_910589775.1. Classification (NCBI taxonomy): domain Eukaryota; kingdom Viridiplantae; phylum Streptophyta; class Magnoliopsida; order Poales; family Poaceae; genus Avena; species Avena eriantha. The sequence goes on along the minus strand of OU342746.1, from coordinate 227,778,006 downwards.
GAAGGGTCACTATTCCAATGAGTGCCCCAAGAAGACTGCCGCCACTGCCAATGTGAATGCCCCAGCTCAACATCAGCGTCGTGTTCAACCAGGAAGAAGATTTGCCCCAGGAAACCGTCACAACCGTAACGGCTGTCTCTTCCATATGAACGCCGAAAAAGCCCAAGAAGCGTTAGATGTAGTGTTGGGTATGTTTTCTGTCAACTCAGTTTTAGCAAGAGTGTTGTTTGATTCTGGAGCATCACACTCATTTGTCACCGAAGAAGCTGATTTCAGTGGACCCCACCACGTGTACGTATATACGGCTGAAAATACGACGTATAATGACTAGTATATGTAGTGAAAGAGGGTGTAATGGCATCCACCAAAGATACACATATTTGCAGTGGCATTTTTCCAAAGTTAGAAGTTGCAGTAGCGTTTCTCAATTTCGCGGAAATTGCAATGGCGTCTATCCAATTAACCCTAGATTTTAAATGTTGCGGAGTAGCTTTCAGTTTATTAGGAATTATTAGTATCGAATAATTGTACCCTTTGCATCACCCAACACACTATACCTATAGGGCGAATCGTTGGGTAGCTCAACAACTAGTTTGGAGTAAGTTTTTCTACCTTTTTGTGATCTCTACTGGGAGATATTCATTGTCTTTGAAATTGGTTAGCATAAATGTCAGTAACATTACATTTGCTAGGCATAAGGATGTTTCTCTTTGTAAGATATCATGTGAAAATATGTTGAGGACCCCCTAATGACGCCAAATGAATATATTGCTCTTCCATTAGTTCTCACAAACCTGGCTGACGATGACACATAATGTGAAGCCAGATGAATTACTAGCTCTGGAAGAGCGTGTGTTCCTTCTAGTGTTCATAATATGGTTGAACATATGTTTGCTTGCTAATGGTCAGTTGGTTACAACAAATTGTTCTATTATGGATTTGCTTCTCTTAGGAGGGGATCCTTCGCCAACGAATTTGATTGGCATTGCTCTACTGTGATCTTATATGAATCTGAATATGGTTTTGACAGGTTAATTAGCATCTGACAGCCGTGGCGAAACATCATCCTTATCTCATCATGTGCCGGAAGTTTTGCTATTGGTCGCTTGTGTGAGAAGTGTGATGGCAAGTGTGTCATTTGTGACTCATATGTGCGCCCATGTACACTTGTCCGGGTCTGTAATGGCATCTACAATACAAGTTGTTTAGAGAGGTGCTTAAAGAAATAAACCGGTTTTTTACTAAACACGGGTGCTTATTCATACTAGGCAGATGCCTAACTAGACACCTCTCCTGTATAAATAAGCACCGGTGCTAAAAAAACTGTTTGGTTTATTTTACGAAATACCCATGTAAGCACCTTGCATTGTACCTGGCCTAACGAGTGCAACTATGGCTCATTCTAGGGAAGGTGTGTCATCTGCGGTGGAGTTGGCGTCTCAGATGCCTACTACTGCAAGGAGTGTACATAGCAGGAGAAGGACCGAGATGGATGTCCTAAGATTGTCAATCTAGAAAGCGCCAAGACTGATCTCTTCTATGAGCGCAAGCAGTATGGTTTTAAGAAGGGATGAATGACGTCGATTTGTCAGGTCCTCTTGGCTTTCTGTGCTGTTACGCTAAAGAGTAGGTTGCTGGGGGCAAACGGCATTGTATTCATGGTTTATGAGTTGATACTAATGTGAGAATACTTCCCTGATATGCTCTGTAGTAACTATTTCTATCGCATGGTCTATGACTCCAGTTGATGCTTATGAAGACCTTATATTATATGGTTGTCTTTTGATGAAAAAATCTGGTAGCTGATCATGCATGCCCAGTGTGCTTATCATCGCAGAATAAGCTGTGATACCTCTATGAAACGAAAATCCATGGCCACTTTATTATTCACACGCCTACACAGGCAGCAGGTGTAGACTCCAGGCGGTAGTGGTCGAGCGGTCGGCCGTCGAGGCCTACGCTGATGAAGGTGGCGATGAAGTCTCGAGCCGTGACGCTCCTGTAGATTGGGGGCCCGGTGATGGGGCCATACAGCCTGGTGGATCTTCTCGTGTCCGCGTTGAAGAAGGACGCCACAGACACCCTCGCCGTGTCCTTGCTCTTGTTCGCCACCACCCGGTGCTCCACGCTCCGGAACTGGTCATTGCTCACAAGCTGCACGGAGATGTAGATGTAGTATAAGTACAATTTAGAGCGAGATGGAGATGGAGATTGGAGACGAGATGGACCTGAAGAAGGTCGCCGACGTTGATCAACAGAGCGCCGGGCACAGGAGGGACATCCACCCAGCAGGTACCGCCGCCGCCGCCGGAAGCGCCATCGACGAGCACCTGCAGGCCGCCCATGCCGTCCTGCAGGAGCACGGTGAGGAAGCCCGGGTCGGTGTGCCTCCTGGTGCCCAACGTGAGGTGCGGCTCCGGGCACGGCGGGTAGTACTGGCACGCCGCGTTCAGGCTCTGCGCGCACCCCATCTCGCGCAGGTGGTCGCCGCGCAGACCCAGGGACTCGGACAGCAGCTCCAGCACGCGCAGCGCCACCTTCGTCACCGCCTCGCCGTACTCCGCCGCCACGGCCCTGACGGCCTCGGGCAGCTCTTCCGGCGGCGGCGGGTCCGGGGCGAGGTTGAGGAACAGGGTGTCGCGCCAGTTGGCCGCCGCCGACGCGAACAGGTCGAAGTTGGAGTTGAAACGCACCTTGCGGGCTTGGTCCCTGCTGTACACCGCCCGCTTCGCCTCGGCGGGTCCCTCGTTGAAGCCGCGCACCCCGGCGAGCATGCCGGCCATCAGATCCGCCGGCACGCCGTGGCCCACCACCTGGAAGAAGCCCACCGTGCCGGCCGCACGCCGCACCTGGGCCACCGTTTCCTCGCGCCGCGCAGCCGACGACAGGTTGACCGTGGGGATGGCCGCCATGTCCTCGCCTGAGGAGGAGGACGTGATGGCGCCCTCGAGGGCTTCCGGCGGGTGGCGGAAGATGGGCGGGATGGCCGTCACGCCGGCGTCGACGAGGCCCTTCACGCCCGCCTTCGTGTCGTCGAACGCCTGCAGCTCACGCCGGCGGTCGTAGCCATCGGAGTCAACGGCGGTGCCGCTCATCCTCAGTTATGCTCTGCCCACTGCACCCACACTACACGGCAAGCAGAGTAGAACTATGCTGGCTGCTCCAGGCTCCAGCCGGAAATATATTAATGGTGCTGGCCACCGTTGACTCGTTGAGGCCTTCGCTCAACATTTTTCACGATCTACATCTACTACCTCCGTGCACGTTAGATCACGTGCATGGCCCACCTCTTCTCTTTCTGAATTTTCTGAGATTTTATTGTGTATAGAATTCTCTCACTTTCCAGACAAGTACATTTAGTTTTAGTAAAAAAAAACTTCTACTGCCTCCGATCTCAAAATAGATGTCTCAATTTGTTAAAATTTGGATGAATCTAGACACTATTTAGTATATAGATTCATCCAATTTTTTACAAACTTGCGACATATATTTCAAGACAGAGGGAGTATATCTTTTGAATCTGAAGTTTAATTTATGAACCGATTGAATATTTTAGTTTGTAGTAAAGAGAGCTTCAAAATAAGACCAATATCGAATATTTTTTGATAATTTTTGAAAATCAACTTATGGAACTTTGTAAAACTTGGTGAAACTTAGGGAAAAACTCTCTAAAACAATTTGTTTCATTATATTTCAATTTTGACTGATCATAATTAGAAAATGTTTGTCAATTATCTTAAATATTTGTTGGGAACATAATTTTTTCGTATCTTTTTTTTGTGTGTATCATCATGTTTGAATGTGCTTCAGAATTTAAATTTTGAATTTTGTCAAAACGGACCCTCATTAAGCTTGTTTAAAAGATCTCATTAAATGAAATACGCATATTCAAACATATTTTTAATCTGATATATATTTCAATATATATATATGGCTCTTTCAAATTCACAACAGAAACTAAATTCATGTACTAAAAAGTGAGAGAGATGGTACTAGTGTGTAGGGGTGGGCAGAAAAACCGATAACTGAAAACCGAACCCGAAAACATAGTGTGGTACTGCCATGAACCGTGTGAAAGCTGTTCGTCCCAGAATCGTGTGGTATTGTGACGGCCAGTCCATGACTTCAAACTCAAGTTTCTCGCGCCTAAAACTTTCTCTTGATTCGAAGACAACATCAAGATAAATTTTGCCTAAAGGAATTTCAGCTTTACTTGGGACTATGCCATGAAAGGATGTGTCCGTTGGGGCCAAATTTGTTAGAGAGTAGTTTGCTTTTAGGGTCTTGGCGTAGATTAGGTTGATACTGCTTCCAGAGTCCATGAAGACCTTACTCGTGTCGAACCTGCCAATTTGGGCTTTCACTATCAGAACCGAATGACCTGGTCACGGAACTCGTAGTGTGTGATCTGTCCTACTGAATGTAATTTCCTGCTTTGACCGGTGGAGATATTCGGGCGTGGCTGGCGGTATTGTTACCGCCATGTTTACTTGTCGTTTGATCAGCTCCTGAATTCTGTTAGACGGGCGTCCGTTTTGGATCATTGACATTGCGCCATTTGACCTTGGGTACTCATTCTCCTGATTTATGTTTATTGCGGGTTGTGGCTGCCCTGCTGGGGGCGGTACTGGTGGTGGTGGTGCACCAATAGCTAAGGTTCCTCGGTTTGCTGCTTCCATCGCTTTTGTAGTACATACCTCCTGCATTTTTAAGAAAGTGTGGTACTGGTTTGATCGCCTTCTTCCTGCGGAGTCGACGTAGAAGTGTATATTACAGGACCCTTCCAACATCTGTAGTGGGGACATGGGGGCTCCCGAGCCCTTAGCTGGTACCGCTGTGCAGATTGGCTTCCACTAGCATCTTATATGTTTCTGCGGTATCCGATGTTACGGTCGTCGTTTCTTCGGTTGTCCCCTTCTGAAAAGCCAGCCATGACATAGCTCGGCCTGCCGTATCCGTGGTTGTTATGTATTCTGTCATTATTGCGCATGTCCCGATCTTCTTCGGGTGAGCACCCTCGCTTGTTGTTCACTGCATCCTCTCCATCTGCTCAGCGATTTTCCATGCCTATTAATTGTGAGATTGTTTTGGGCTTGAACTGCCCCAATTCCTCAGTGAATTCTCTTCGGTGGAGGCTGTCATTGAATGTGTCGATTGCCCTCTCATCAGATATAGCTTCGGATGAATGTTTGATGATGTTCCACCACTAGATAAATGCTCATATCGGCTCTCCGAGTTTCTGTTTGCAAGCCCATAACTGCTCCAAGGATGTGGGTCACTTGAACGTGGATGTGAAATTTCGGATGAACTTATCTTTGAGGTCGTTCCAGTTGCTGATGGATTCTTCGAGTAGCTGTCTAAGCCATGAGCGGGCAGCGCCGCTTAAGTGTAACTGCAAGCTTTGCATTGCGGTAGCCTTGGACCACCCTGAAGTTTAACGATTGCCAGGTAATCCGCTAGCCAATCATAGGGTTCCTAGAGACCGTCGTACTTTTGGCGATCATGGGGAAGCTTAAAGTCCTTGGGTACCAGGGTTTTGTGAACCCGCTAGGTAAAGCAACTAGTCCTGAATAGTTCATACTCATCCTCGCTTTCGCCATCGTGGTATCTTCGGCTTCTACGCTCTTCTCTTGACATGTCACCCCATGTGTTGCGTAATTTTATTTCCCGCGTCGTCCCGTGGTTCAGCGTTTGGAAAGTGCACCCGATGTGGCGACCATGATCGTCAGGTGTGTCCTCCGTGCTGAGGGTTGTTGCGACGACGTGGAGATTTATCGAGTTGCCTTGAAGTACCTTGTTCTCCTTGTGCGAGGGAGGCCCCAACCATGTCGAGGTTCATGAGAGCGGAGCGATGGAGAGCCGCCCGAGGATCATCGGGTGTTTGGTTGAGTTGTGAGTCCCCCTGTTTTTGTTTGGGCGGCGACAATCACAGTTTGCACTGTTTTTGTTTTGATGTGTCCCGCAGGATCTATTGTCATGAAGAACAGGTCCAGATTTCGAGTCAAATCATTCCTTTCGGCTTCCGGAATGTTTTGCAACCGTGAGGTTACCCTTCGTGGCGCCTTCAGCTAGATCCGCCGGGTGGAGCTTAATTGTACCCGCCGTATGCTAGATTCGTCGGCTAATCTTTTTCTTTCGTCGAGTTGTCTCTGTATCTTGAGTAGGTCTCTTTTCTTGTAGTGAAGCAAGTACCTAGGTCGTCGGCGGGGGGAGCTGCCGAAGGCCGACGTCGGAAGGTGGGTGCCCTAGGGCAAGATCTCCTTTTTCCTCTCAGCGGCACGTATATTTAAGCAAAATTCGAACACTAAACCGAAACACATTTTCACGGCACATACATTACCATACCATCTTTTATTCCAGTCCTATATATACGGAGTGTGTATAAACAAATATGGAAGTCTCGATTTTGTCAATCAATCAACCATTAAAGCATTAAACGTTAGGAGTATTGTTTTCCTTCAATGCCGATTAGAACAAGATCGCTGCCCAAGATCAACGATTCTTGTACCTTACCAAATTGAAAACGCACATACGGTGTAGTATCTTTTGTTCTATATATAAACACAGGGTCCTGATTAGGCAAGAGCAATGTTCCGTCCCATCCTCCCCACCAGGTGCTCCCCCATGGCTTCCAAGGTCAGCATTGCCGCTGCATCCATCTATCCATCTCGATGATTGTAGCACTCCTCCTTGTGTTCTCCGGTAAGCTGTTTCTAAATAATTTGTCGGTTTAGGTTTTTACCTTGAAATCAGAGTTATCTAAGTTTCATCAGATCAATCATGATATATATGTTCGTAATCCATTACAGTATGATCTTATGCATTTTTCTGAAAACTACAAGTTTGGCTTGAGACAAACATTATACATTCTTCTACTCCCTCCGATCCATATTACTTGTCGCAGAAATGAATGTATCTAGACATGTTTTAGTGCTAGATATATCCAATCCAGTGACAAGTAATATAGATCGAAGGGAGTAACAATCTTTGAGACGGTAGTCATCTGCCCTCGCAGGCAGACAACGTCCGGAGGTTGTCGCATTTTTCTAACATATATCTTTTTTGATCACGCAGATGCGGCTGCTACTTACGGTAAATGCGCGTCGTTCCCGTCACCGCAACGCAACTGCTACAGCATCGGCGCTTGTGTTGATGTGTGCAAGATCCAAGGCGGCTACCAGGGCGGATACTGCTCACTCCACAAGATCTGCTACTGTTTCAACTGCACGAGTCAAGAAGAGCCCGCCAAGCATTATTCAGAGGCTATCTCTCAGCAGATCACGGAAACTTTATTAGCTTGAATGCATGATTTGGGCATCACATGTTAGAAGAAGTAGTGGTACTAGTAATTTTTAGATGAAGGACCTTCAGTTCGTGTGGTTAATAATAAGCTTCTTTGCTTGCAAAAGGGTTTTAATCCTTCAATTCTGAGTTTATAGCCTTTTTTTAAACTTCCGGGCAATCTTTTCCATATCTGCATTTGATTTACTGTTTGTTTCTGTTGATTTGCCAGGCCCAAATCCAGCAGAATTTATCGATTCAGACCTTTACTTGACATGTCGTCACATAGCACATCTGTCACATCTTGGTGACTCCTATGTCATCATTGTAATTCTTCAAGTAGTGGGGCATAGCATATCAGTACTGTTTTTTTATGAATGACAAACATCCATAGGAGGTACCAACTAGTAGTAGTAGTTTTTGATGGCCTATTATGTTGTCATGTTATCTTGCGACGATATGAATTAATTCATTAAGTTACTCACCTTCCTCGAGGGGTCTAACAACTCGGCTTTGCATCTGCGGAGAAATATACCTGTATTGTCAGATTTGTTAAATGCTAAAATGCTTTTGGTCAAACAACAAGGTAACTGGCATAGTGGCATACGTGAAGGAATCAGATTAAAAATATTACTCCATCCGTCCCAAAATAAGTGACTTGAGTTTATCTAGATTCGCATGTTACCAAGGGTGCGGCGCCTAGGGTTGTAGGGCGGGACGCGATGCGGGATAGATTTTCTCAGCCGTTAGCCAGCCCCTTTGTATTTCCTCCCAGGATCCGCAACGAGGCAAACCGCCTAATTTCTGTTTTTGCTCGCCCGTCGGCCGCCCATGAGGATCCTCATCATTGAACGTTTGGACACTCTGCCTACATATCTGACTAGTTGTAACTGACAGGGTCGAGTTTGAAGACATTCATGAGTTTTGTTTTTTCCATGCAAACACTCTTTTTCATTTTTGACTAACTTAGTATAAGACTTATCCCAATTGTGAATGTGTTACAAGTAGTAGCAGTTTTACTTATCAAGTAGGATTTCTCTCAAGTAAAATTTACTTGAAACGAATTGAATTTCATGTCAAAGGACTGGGTGAGGCGTCAACGATGGAGGTTTGAATGGAAACCACATGCCATCAGTGTAATTTTTTGTTATTGCGTGGCAACACACGGCATCCAGCTAGTATTTACAAAAACAAGACCATCTACATATTCAATGATCAATTGACCATCTCATGCACAACGCGAACAAGACAAGTTGCATTAGATTGAAGAGCCTCTCTGTCGACAGCAAAACACAAGTACTCCCTCCGTTTCAAATATAAGATGTTTTAGCTTTATAAAATGAGTGTATGTAGACCCTTTCTAGTGTGTAGGCTCCAAACCTAGATGAGCCTACACATTAAAAGGAGTCTAGATACAAAACTAAAACATCTTATATTTTGAAACGGAGGGAGTAGGTAATAAAGCAGAGTGGTTGGCCAACTAATTGACGCAATATTGAAATGCTGCAAATAGAAATATACAATGACCACAGATGCCCTTTATTAGCTGATAATGTGCTCAATAGCGCATCTGGGATGTCTGATTACAAGAACTAGCATGACAAGATATCATACATAAGGGGTCAGGTTGAGATGCAACTCATTTGTGTGTGTAACTCTGGCATCTTCCTAGGAAGACCTCCGTGAAAACACCGTGGCCACAATATATCTGTAGAATCTGGTCTCTAAACATGACCACACCAAGGCCTGCAAACTGCAATATCAAATTCCTGTTAATGAAAAATTAGCAACAAACCATGAGTTAATCAAGTTGTAATAATCATGTAAATTTAACTCCCACATTACAGTAGTATTAATTTCTGGTTTGCGATCTTTGAAAGTGGTTTAATTTGCAAGTTTACTGAACCAGACAAGATAACAGTTAGACCCTGATTCAGAGAATAAGAGATGGGGATATACCTAATTACATAGCCATCTCTGCTTGTAAAGCTGCCAACTCATCATCTTCGGTTTTACTAGCAGAGGGCCGAGTCGACTGCTGACCAGGTACACGCACTGGGGCAGTGGTAGGAGTCGTCGTGGTAGGTGCTAGTAGCTCTGCCTCCAACTCCTCTCCCTCCAGATCCGCGAGTTCAGCTTCCAGTTCATCCTATCCAATACAGTAAGAGGTTAGATTTGTTTGCTTTCGTGACTGTGTGGGGTGTGCACATTTGAGAGGATAGAAAGACACAAACAGAGAGGCATACTTCATCGAAATCACTTGCTGCCCCAATAGGCGCAGATAGTAGATCCTGGATCTGCCTCATATTCTCCATATTGTCATTAATTTCATCCATGGTCTTGTCAACGTCGTCAATATTTCTGGGAAATAAACACATGCATGCATAAGACTTGAGAAATAAATAGAGTTATACACCATATCTGCACACAAATAGGCAATCATTGAGCGAAATAGACACAAAAGCATTCCATCCATATGGTTCCCGATTTCAATTATTTACATAATGACAACCGTGTATGACGATGTAATTGTAATACTGAAACTCTATTTAAATTGGCCAGCTTTTAGAGCACTCCTATTACAAAGAAAAGCATTATCCATCTGACACATATGCGGTGTTGAACTGACAGCATTGCAGAACCCTACTGCTAATAACATTTTTATTTTTCCTATTGATGCAAACACTAGGGAGCATATGAAGCTGTATGAATTCTATAACGTTGTAGAACTTTAATCCATGAAACAACATATTGTCAGAGTTTAAGTGGGACATATGCTCGTACTATACAAGCTATTTTAAGACTTCTTCCCATGTAGATTGCACGGCAAGTGCTTAAGCATTTATTATTTCACCACCTATATACAGTTAAACGCCCTTATGTTTTCATATGTTAAGTCACTAGACCTGCTTTGTGGTACCACCTAAGTCGATAATAAATAGTTTAGATGAAAATCACAGGAAAATACAAAATACGATGATCTGAAGTCGAATCTAGCAGATTATGCTACCTAAGCTTACCAGCAGATGTGGCCTATAATCAAAAGTACGTACTAACAAAAAATAGTGACTTAGAAAGAAAAACTCCAATGCAAGGTATTTGACTGCTATTACATACGTTGATTTGTGCATAGCTTTCATTGCTGATGCTCCGGTTCTCAGTGCATCCACAGTCTCTGTTGTAGCCTTTGCACCTTCCAGCATTATCATCTACAATAAGAAAAGACATAGAAAATAATAGAGTGAACACGAAATTAGGCTATCCGAGTAAGAAGACCAAGAAGAAAACCAAACTACATTGCCCTTTGGGACTTCACCTGATCATGTATCCTTAATTGGAAATTCCCAAGCTGCTCGACCTGTTGCTCATACATTCTTTTCCTCTTCAAGCACTGAATTGCAGCTATAACAAAGAAAAAACATAACTATTAGTATAATTACATTTAAAAATAGATAGAGCATCACCCCAATAGCCCATAAAGGATGAAAAACAGACAGTTTTCCGGAGTTTATCGTGAAAGATCAATGAAATTCTTGGAGCTAATATAAGATACCTTTTTTGTTCTTGGCTTTGGTGAATGCCTTGGCCTTCTCAACTTCAAGATTTGCCTTCTTCATTAGCAAATTTTCCTTCTTCTCTAACATTTCAAGAGTCTGAAGCATATTAAGAAAGTTAGTTTGCAGATACAGACTATAATAAAATAAGAACATTATAAGCATCACATGTCATGGGAAAAACTTAGTGATGCAAGTGGGTCAACATTAGGGTACCCTCTACCCTCTTTAGTTTAACAAAATGAACTAACTTTTCTGATGACATCATCATTTTGAAAATGTTAATTCATTTTTTTTGAATTAAAGAGGGTAAAAGGGCACCCTAATGGTGACCCAGTTGCATCTCTAGAAAAACTTTATTCTGAAGAAACACAAGTTACACGAAAACTTATCCAGGCACCATAAAAAACGAGTCCAAGAGAGGGACTAGCCAACTGGTCGACGCCTAGTTTCCAAACTTATCCAGGCAACCTGGAGCAGTCAAGATATACTTTTATGAGATAGACAGAGTTGAATTCAACTTGCCATATTATCCGATGTTTTACTTTAATCCTTCTGTGTTGAATAATTCAGAGGGTTTCAGAACCCAGAGGATTAAGAAGACAGCAGTTCCGTACATAGAACCCCCTTCATCTATTTTTTACTTTTCTTGTTTTGGAAGTGAGTGGTTACATCACTGTAACAATAAGCATATAAAAAACGTAAGTTTCTATCTCGCACACCTGCAAACCAACAAAGTTAACCTATTTCTTAAACTCTGAATAGTTAATAGCATCATCTTCCATGGCATCTTAGTATAAAACTTCCCTAATCCGTCTGTGCACCCAGTACTAGTACCTGCAGCATCCCAGAGGGAAGACACCTCTAATCTACAGCCCACATATAGTGAGAACTTACAACTTACAACTAATCTAATCCGCAACCGTATATGCACAGAGCGTGCACAGTACACACTAGGTCACCGGTTCTATACTAAAATACCATATTATCATACTATGATGTCAAGTGGCATCCAAACATAATCACCAACTGGGGGGGTTATCATCAATTGTCCCCAATCCTGCAGAGCCAAGGCTCAAACGTGGCTCGCGGGCTAGGAGTGCAACCGGACACGCCGATAGCCAACTGGTCGACGCCCAGTTCCCAAACTTATCCAGGCAACATGGAGCAGTCGAGATATACTTTTATCCGATATACAAAGTTCAATTTGACTTGCCATATTATCCGACATTTGACTTTAATCCATCCATGTGCTGAATAATTTCAGAGGGGTTTCAGAACCCAGAGACTAAGAAGACAACAGTTACGTACATAGAACCCCCTCGACCTTATTTTCAACGTTTTTTGTTTTGGAAGCGAGTGATTACAGCACTGTAACAAGAAGCATATCAAAAACCTAAGTTTCTATCTCCCACACCTTCAAACCAACAAACTGAACCTATTTTTTAAACTCTAAATAGTTAATAGCATCATCAACCTTCGATGCTATTTTCAATGACAACGTGAGCGTATCACCCTACATCCTAATTGTCACAAAGTTAAGGCTTGGCCATCTTTGGCTTCTTAGTATACAACTTTCCTAATCCATCTACGCGCTCAGTACCAGTACGGCAGCATCCCAGAGAGAGGACACACCTCTTATCTAGATTGCAGCCCACATGTAGCAAAAGATTACTACTTACAACTAATCTAACCCACATCCATATATGAACAGAGCTTACACAGTACACACTAGGTCACCAGTTCTACACTACAATACCATAGTAGCATACTACGATGTCAAGCGGCATCCACCCAAGAGTATTATTATCAAATCGGTGAGAGGGGGTCAATGGGTTATCGATCAATTCACCTCGCTAAGCTTGTCGATGGAGGCCAGCGCGGATGCCTGGCTCTGCTCCTTGGACTTCCCGAACACCCTGCCGAACATCCCCGACATGGCTGGCCGCCGACCTGCCGGATCGCGCTTCGATCGGATTAAATCTACGAGACAGAAGAAGTAGAAACAGAAGAAGGGGTCAAAATCGAGCGGCGGATTCGATCAAGGGAGTCGAGCGGGTGGGTGGAGAGATAGATACGTAGGAACTTGAGGGCTCCCTTCTTGCTCGCGGGTGGCGTCTTGTGGCGGTAGCTTCGTCGGCGGGGCTCGCGGTCGTGAGTCGCTCTGGTGAAAGCGGGCGGGGGAGAAGAAGGGGTAAAGCGGGACGCGGAGTTGTCGTTACCGGCCTGGGAAGGAAGGAGGGTGGTATTGGTATCGGTGCGGGTCTGCGGGAGTTCGTGTTGGGGCGGGTCGGCCAGAGCCCAGCGCCAGGGCTTGGACAGGACTCAGGGTGCAGGTGGGACCGCCCGCGGGATGCCCGCATACGCCCACACAGTTCCACATAATTTAAGTGGGTGTTTCACGGGAGCCCGTGAAACTTATGCGGGTGTCCATTATCTCACATATACCCGTAAAATATGACTAGATATATTTAAATCTAGATAATTGTAAAAATATTAATTTGGATCGAAATAAAATTTTTTTGATGTTCGCTCGATCGCGGGCTTCCCACAGAAATCCACCATTTTTCTTGTTTATCCGCGGGTGTCCCGCATAGTCTTTTATGTGGGTTTGGGTAGTGGGCTCCGTGGGCAGCCCACTCCCGCCTGCACCCTGAGGCAGGACGCTAGGGCCCGGGTAGATTAAGAGGGTCGGCCGAGCTGGTAAACGAACTCTGCAGGTCCAATTCGGATCGGACACAGACCATCTTCAACGGTCCACCACAAATTTTATTTGTCCGTTATTTAGGCTGGACTGGCGCATTTCGTCCTCAAACTTGGGTCTGGTTTGCGTCGAAACGGACCGCATGGACGCGTCCGACCTGTCCTCTCACGACCACCCTGGCCCATGCGGCAATCACTCTCCCACCCCAAAGCAACCGATGTCGCCCACCATTCGCGTTGTCGCCGCCACTGCGGGCAGAGGAGGTCCCTTCTCCCCTGCGCTCGTCACCGCATGCCCGCGAGCCCGCTGCCACCGCCATTGCAGGCAGAGGAGGTCCCTTCTCCCCTGCGCTCGTCACTGCATGCTCGTGAGCCCGCTACCGCTGCCACTGCAGGCAGAGGAGGCCCCTCATCCCCTGCGCTCATCCCCGAGCTCGCTCCCTGCCGGTCCTCCTCATCCTCGAGCTCGATCCTCTCCGACATGTGCGCCTCCTCATCCCTGAGCTCGGGCGCTCCCTCGTGTGGCATCCCGCTAAAACCACTACTAGAAAATCGCGTTGTTTTTATGCATTGCATCGTCATGACCGCATGCTCATGTCATCATGCCAACTTGCATTTGAGCATCGTCATCACCATGCATGATTTTTGTCTAAACTATTTTCGAAACGCCTAGTTTTGTTTTCTAAATATTCCCGTCTTTATTCAAATTAAAACCCGGGTCTCCGGAATATTTTGTTTCATCTACCAACGGATTTCAAAAGCGCCGTTTTAAATAATAAAATATTTTATTTTATTTTTAGGGGGCAGTCGATCCGGGCCAATCCGACCCGGCCGGCCACCCCCAAACCCTTTTCTACCAAATACCCTACCCCTAATCCTACCCAGCCCCATCCACCTCACCCTGACCAATCCCCTCCCTCCACCTCACCGAACCCCCTCCACCTCATCTCTCTTCCCTCACACAGCCACCCGCTGGCCCCACCCACACCCCACACCTCCCCACCAACCGCCCGGGAGGGAGCCCTCTCCTCCCGACAGGCTCCTGCCGCTGGGCCCCACCCCGGGATTCCCTCCCCACCCCGCGGGCCCACCTTCCCCATCCGCCACCAACCTCTCCCGCAGATGCGCCTCCACCTCGCCACCATCCTCCAGTCGCCTCTCCTCTGTCCGCCGCCGCCCAGGGTGCTTCCCTCCCACCGCCGCCAGGCCGGCCTCTCCATGTTCCCTCCCCGTCCGCTCCGGTCACCAGCTCCCGCGCCTCCTCGGGCCGCGGCCCCGCCGCCGGCCGAACCCCCGAGCTCCCGCGCCGCCTCCGCCGCCTCGGGCCCAGGTCCTCCCGCGTCCTCCTCTACCGGCCGCCGGAGCCCCGCCTTCCGCTGCTCAGGCTTTCCCTCCTCGCGCGAGCCCGCCTCGCAAAACCCGAGCTCGCCGTCCCCCGCCTCCAATCCGCCCGCCGTTGTGCACACGTTCCGCCCCGCAGGCCTCTCTGGTCGCCTGCTGGCTCCATCTCACCGGCCTCCACCGCGGCCCCGCCCTCCGCCTTGGTCGCCGTCCCGAACCTCCCCCTCCCCTCGCCACCGCTCGGCCCGGCGAGCCGCCCTCCGCCGCCTCTACGCGCAGCCAGCGCCGAGCCCCGCGCGCCCGTGGGCCCTGCTGCCCCGCCTCCGCGGCCGCCCTCTCTCCTTGGCTGGGTCGCACGCCGATGTTGGCTCGGTCGTTGGCGCAGGTCCCCGTCGTCGCCACCTCTTCCCTTGGTCGGCCGTACGCATCCCCTGTCCAGCCGCCGCCTGAGCCAGGTGCCTCTTCGCCGCTGTGTGTCCTCCCCGTCCTTGTCTAGTGCCGCTGCGCACGGATCCGATGACAGAAGGTCTTCTACATACATCCCAAGATCGCCCACATGGAAATTGAAGGCCCCGGTCTCGGAGTCCAAAGACCGATACGAACCCGGCGCCGCTCCAAGATCTCCTTCCCGGAGTTGATGACCCGATGACGCCAAGATCTACATCACGGATCCGCCGGGCGATACCTCGAAGGCCATCGACGCGTGAAGATGTACCCTCGGAATTCCAAGGAGGTCGGCAAGAACGCCTACACGGACGCCAAGACCCGGATCCGAAGACCGCCAAGATCGCCGCGAAACGACAAGCTCTCCATCCCGGATACGCCAAGTTCGTCGAGAACCCGGACGCCAAGGTCATCGACACGGATATGCCAAGTTCTTCATCCCGAACGCCAAGACCTCCTTCCGAATCTGAGTTCTTCGTAACATGCAGCAAGATCTACTCCGTTGTCCGAGAACGTTCCCGCCGAGACCGATCCCCGTCGAACCCTGTCGAACCCCGGACCCCCCGGAACCCAAGATCTGCCGAACCCGGATGTGTGATCCTAAGCCCCTATTTTTATAATATAACATTATCAATTGTCGCATAATTAATTCTCCATGCATGCATGGTTGTCTGTGGTTTGGGGGCATTATGCCGATTCAACTCATAATTAAATATGGAGTCTATATGCGGGATATCTTTGTCTTATTCCGGACTCCATTTAAATTCGTGTAGCAAACCGATGCCATGCTTCGCCCTATTAATACAACATTTAAATTGCGGGGGTCCTAAACAACTTGAACCATATAATCATTTGTCGGGACCACGGTTCCGCTTAATACTGCCTAATTGCACCGCATCTATGCCATGCCATGCATCATATCATAATCATGCCGGATCTTCTGCCGTAGTATTAAATATTGCATCTGGTGTTTCTTCTAGTGTTTGCTTCTTCGCGGATTAGACCGATGAGTGGATGCGAGTATCGACAAGTTCTCCGGATATGATCCTTCGGCAGTGTTTCCTAGGCGAGCATCTCTTCCCCTTCTACCTATTTTGTTTTTATAGTCTTTATTTCCTCCTGTTGATCTATTGCTATCCGTGTCACGATGCTTTAGTTTCCGTGCACCAGTTATATCCCGTGCAGCCTCTATATTGCCTTGGACACCTCCTATTACCTGTGTTGGTAGATAGCTGGCCTTGCGAGTCGTAGTTGCTTACTCAGGTGCGATCTTGTGTTGTCGAGTACCACAGTTGTTGGAATGCTGGCAGATGTTTATTGGTGGAGGTGATCATGACTTTAATTACAACCATTAAAATGCTAGATATAACTAATGCAGAGGCATCGGTGGGCAATAGATGTTATTTGGTTCTTCCACGCTCACTTGTGTCCCGTAGGACCCCGGGTACTTGATACCTGTTCCTTGATTTTTCGCACTATCCACATCCGGGAGGCCGTGGACCCCCCTGAGCCAGAGCTTGATTCATTTCTATTTCTTGGGGCCACAAACTAGTTTGGGGTTTTATTACTATCCTGTACTTATGCCATGCTTTACTGTTTTATTTAAGATTGTGCGTGGAGCACCTGTATTGTTTAGGATCGCGGAGTATTTTCACGGTATCGACAAGCCCAGTCACACTTTCGGGTTCCCAGTCGTTTACAGCCATTGACGCAAACCCTGGGTCCATCTCAGAGCCGGCCAACTTCGTTGCAGGTAGCTTAGTGGGGTGGCCCCCTGAAATATTTTATGAATCATGTGATCGCTTTGTCGTGAAAGTCTTGTTGGGTTTTGAGTTGGTTTTTCTGAGGTTGATCGAGTGTGTGTTGCTATTTGTGCACCCCTGCAGAGTAAAACTTTCTGAAAGCCGTGTCCGTGGTTATGGACGACTTGGAGCACAGTATCTCGATCATAGACAAGCATAACTAAAGTAGTGCTATAAACTTGACCTAATATATGACTAGTAATCAGATTCAACTATAACGGAATGGATATCAAAAATGCCAACAGCTGGTGGATCTGGGTTGTTTTGTGACATGCTATACCTGCCTAGTAAGTATTGCAACTCCAATGGAATGTGATAAAAGTGTCAACAACTGTTGGGTTTGGGATTCCTCGGGACAATTATATCTGACTAGTAAATGTCCCAACTACAACGGAATGTTAACTAAAACTTCCCACTACTTATGCTATCAGGATGACTCCTGCTATATATCTGACTAGTAAGTGCTTCAATTATAATGGAATGAGTAAAATTCCCAACTGTGTGAGTTTCTTGGTCCGACTTCCTCGTTTGGTCTCGAGGGGGAAATACCAGGATGGGTTTTTTTGGTGTTAGCTTCAGGTTGGATCCGATTAGGTATTTCTTATCCCTCTCTGATAACCGCCAGTTGAATCGAGTCTCTATAGATTGTTTATTGCCGCTGCGCTGCCACTTCAGCCCACCATACCTATGTAGGCGAGAGCCGCCGAATTCTAGCCTCGCCGTGTACTGGCCTCAGTACTGACGCTCCTCTTTTTCCTTTGCCCTTTGTCGGCACCCCTTTTGTTTTAGCAGGTTTGAGATCGACGTCGTTAGCAGGGTTACCCTTCCGGCTTGGCCTGGGCAGGATTATGGACGCCATTGGTTATTCTTCAGGGCTCTTAGCCCCATTTGCATCTTGTCCGTAGTCGGACGCCCTATCGATTTCAAGGTGATTTTGGATCTTTGTATTGTATATCTATATTCTTGACTCGTGGAGTCGTGTTGTATATATATCTGTTCTGTGGGTCCCATTGAGGACTGTTGTGTAATGGTATTACTTCGTTTTCCACCCGCACGAAAGTGCCTGGTGGGCGTCCTTGAATTGTTTCTATGCGGGTTTGGTGGAAAGGGCTAAAACTTGCATAGGGCCGATTCGAGGGTGTTACAGAGTGGTATCAGAGCCCAGCAGTTGCGATACCCCACAAGTCCAGCCTGGAGGATAACCTAGCTAACGGCCGGAGTAGAGTGTCAAAACCATTTTTGCAAAAATCAGTTGGATAGATCTGATTAGGTCTGCTTTTACTCCTTACCCCTCTGTTGTTCTCCTCTTACCTCTACGTGTTTTGGATCTGTTCTCTTATCTTTTCTTTGAGTCTAGGAATTCTCGTGGTTAAGTTTCTGTCGTACCTTCAGGGTTTTGCTTCCTTCTGTGGTAACGGTGCTTCTACATCCGGACTTCGCGCTATCTGCGGAATCATTCATCTGTTGGACTTCTCTTTGTTCTTTGTTCTGCCTTCTAGTGTTTTCCGACGCAACGACATCCTCTACCTTAGATCCGATGCAGAGCCTGCATCACTCCTTTGTTCCGAACCTCCCTTGTCGAGATCTTCAGCCTGATTCTGAGAGTTGGTTGCATAATTATGTTGTTCATGTACGGGGTAATGATATGAGTGCGGGATGGAGTCTCGACCATACCACTACTCTTATTATTCGCTTTTGTATATTGAATCGGTGGATCCAGTAATTTTAGTCCGACCCCAGAAGTTAGAGGTGGCTTTATCTTCTGATACCTCTACCTTCGCCCTTTGTTTCCGGAGTGTTATCTCAGCCATCACTGACAACGACCTCTTGTTAGTGGTGTCGCGAGGATCAACACGAAGCGAGAAGATTCAGATCGCCGACCTTCTTCCCGGTACCATGAGGCGGATCTCGAGGGCGAGATCCCTTGTTAGTGGTGTCAAATTGTGGCATCCCGCTAAAACCACTACTAGAAAATCGCGTTGTTTTTGTGCATTGCATCGTCATGACCGCATGCTCATGTCATCATGCCACCTTGCATTTGAGCATCGTCATCACCATGCATGGTTTTTGTCTAAACTATTTTCGAAACGCCTAGTTTTGTTTTCTAAATATTCCCGTCTTTATTCAAATTAAAACCCGGGTCTCCGGAATATTTTGTTTCGTCTACCAACGGATTTCAAAAGCCGCGTTTTAAATAATAAAATATTTTTTTTATTTTTAGGGGGTAGCCGATCCGGGCCAATCCGACCCGGCCGGCCACCCCCAAACCCTTTTCTACCAAATACCCTACCCCTAATCCTACCCAGCCCCATCCACCTCACCCCGACCAATCCCCTCCCTCCACCTCACCGAACCCCCTCCACCTCATCTCTCTTCCCTCACACAGCGACCCGCTGGTTCCACCCACACCCCACGCCTCCCCACCACCCGCCCAGGAGGGAGCCCTCTCCTCCCGACAGGCTCCTGCCGCTGGGCCCCACCCCGGGATTCCCTCCCCACCCTGCGGGCCCACCTTTCCCATCCGCCACCAACCTCTCCCGCAGACGCGCCTCCACCTCGCCACCATCCTCCCGTCGTCTCTCCTCTGTCCGCCGCCGCCCAGGGTGCTTCCCCCCACTGCCGCCAGGCCGGCCTCTCCCTGTTCCCTCCCCGTTCGCTCCGGTCACCAGCTCCCGCGCCTCCTCGGCCGCGGCCCTGTCGTCGGCCGAACCCCCGAGCTCCCGCGCCGCCTCCGCCGCCTTGGGCCCAGGTCCTCCCGCGTCCTCCTCTACCGGCCGTTGGAGCCCCGCCTTCCGCTGCTCAGGCTTTCCCTCCTCGCGCGAGCCCGCCTCGCGGAACCTGAGCTCGCCATCCCCCGCCTCCAATCCGCCCGCCGTCGTGCGCACGTTCCGCCCTGCAGGCCTCTCCGGCCGCCTGCTGGCTCCATCTCGCCGGCCTCCACCGCGGCCCCGCCCTCTGCCTTGGTCGCTGTCCCGAACCTCCCCCCCTTGCCACCGCTCGGCCCGGCGAGCCACCCTCCGCCGCCTCTGCGCGTAGCCAACGCCGAGCCCCGCACGCCCGTGGGCCCTGCTGCCCCGCCTCCACGGCCGCCCTCTCTGCTTGGCTGGGCCGCACGCCGATGTTGGCTCGGTCGTTGGCGCAGGTCCCCGTCGTCGCCACCTCTTCCCTTGGTCGGCCGTACGCATCCCCTGTCTAGCCGCCGCCTGAGCCGGGTGCCTCTTCGCCGCTGTGTGTCCTCCCCGTCCTTGTCTAGTGCCGCTGCGCACGGATCCGATGACAGAAGGTCTTCTACATACATCCCAAGATCGCCCACATGGAAATTGAAGGCCCCGGTCCCGGAGTCCAAAGACCGATACTGAACCTGGCGCCGCTCCAAGATCTCCTTCCCGGAGTTGATGACCCGATGATGCCAAGATATACATCACGGATCCGCTGGGCGAGACCTCGAAGGCCATCGACGCGTGAAGATGTACCCTCGGAATTCCAAGGAGGTCGGCAAGAACGCCTACACGGACACCAAGACCCGGATCCGAAGACCGCCAAGATCGCCACAGAACGACAAGCTCTCCATCCCGGATACGCCAAGTTCTTCATCCCGAACGCCAAGACCTCCTTCGAATTTGAGTTCTTCGTAACATGCGACAAGATCTACTCCGTTGTCCGAGAACGTTCCCGCCGAGACCGATCCCCGTCGAACCCTGTCGAACCCCGGACCCCCCGGAACCCAAGATCTGCCGAACCCAGATGTGTGATCCTAAGCCCCTATTTTTATAATATGACATTATCAACTGTCGCATAATTAATTCTCCATGCATGCATGGCTGTCTGTGGTTTGGGGGCATTATGCCGATTCACCTCATAATTAAATATGGAGTCTATATGCGGGATATCTTTGTCTTATTCCGGACTCCATTTAAATTCGTGTAGCAAACGGATGCCATGCTTCACCCTATTAATATAACATTTAAATTGCGGGGGTTCTAAACAACTTGACCATATAATTATTTGTCGGGACCACGGTTTCGCTTAATACTACCTAATTGCATCGCATCTGTGCCATGCCATGCATCATATCATAATCATGCCGGATCTTCTGCCGTAGTATTAAATATTACATCTGGTGTTTCTTCTAGTGTTTACTTCTTCGCGGATTAGACCGATGAGTGGATGCGAGTATCGACAAGTTCTCCGGATATGATCCTTCGGCAGTGTTTCCCAGGCGAGCATCTCTTCCCCTTCTACCTATTTTGCTTTTATAGTCTTTATTTCCTCTTGTTGATCTATTGCTATCCGTGTTACGATGCTTTAGTTTCCGTGCACCAGTTATATCCCGTGCAGCCTCTATATTGCCTTGGACACCTCCTATTACCTGTGTTGGTAGATAGCTGGCCTTGCGAGTCGTAGTTGCTTACTCAGGTACGATCTTGTGTTGTCGAGTACCACAGTGATTTTGGATCTTTGTATTGTATATCTGTATTCTTGACTCGTGGAGTCGTGTTGTATATATATATCTGTTCTGTGGGTCCCATCGAGGACTGTTGTGTAATGGTATTACTTCGTTTTCACCCGCACGAAAGTGCCTGGTGGGCGTCCTTGAATCGTTTCTATGCGGGTTTGGCGGAAAGGGCTAAAACTTGCATAGGGCCGATTCGAGGGTGTTACACCTCGTCTCCACCCTGACACCGTCTGGCGGGCTGGCGCATGACAGGCTCGAGGCGGAGCTCCCCGCCCGGCGCCACCGCCCTGCGCCGCAAGCTTGTCGTCATCTTCTCCGGCCACGCGCGCGACGACGACGGCGCCGATTCTCTGTCCATATGCGGGAGAAGCCCCGTTGGGGACAGGTGCAAAATTGGGCCGAACACCCGTTTGTTTTTGGACCGGACCACCCCGCAAACAGACAAATCAGATGTCCTATTTGGTCTAGCCCGTTGAAGTTGGCCTAAGACTGGTCCGTCTGGATGGGCCCTGGTAGATTGGACGCGCCAGGGGGTAGTAGCTAATGTGAGTAGTGTGACATCTCCATGGATTTTTTTTTGAAAAAGTTAAAACAGCATTTTTAAGATTCAAAAAAATCTGAAAATATACCTTTTTTACATAATATTGTGCTCTACCAACCTGCCAAATCTTAACTCAAAATACCTTATATTCGGGACTAAACAAAAATATAGCCTCGAATATAATTTGTTTTGACTTAAGATTTTGCACGTTCACAATGCACAACATTGTCTACATGCAGAATTTTTTGTATATTTTTTAACACAAAAAAATAAAATTTTGAAAAAGAACAGGTTTCATGGAGCTCGGACTCCATTTGAGGTTTCCGCATTAAATTTTGTTAAAAAACTAGTGACATTAAATTCTCCTAAACACACTAGTGGCATTAAGTGGAGTATTAGATGACTGATTAATCCCTTAACATGAGCACAACATATATATATTACGTTCAAAAAATTCAGTCCAAAAACAACTCACTATACTCAAGAAAAATAAGAAATCCGATTATGAATAATATTAGTGCCATGATGTTTGCTCTGTATTTAAATTTGATAATGTGTTCGATTAATCTTTTTTTGTTTCTTGGTTTGTGAGGTCACTTTGGATGTGAAATTATAACGATACAATCATTTTGTATATGTTTTCATTTTATTTTTAGGTGGACCAAGGCAAGTACATCTAAGCACCTTATATGCCCGGACGAGCAAGGTTCAACAGTGATACCACCACTTGATCTTTCTCTTTTCGAGAGATCTTCCAAATGGTGGTACAAGTAGTCATTCACGATGATTGTTGTTAAACTATCATACCCGATGACCATAGCTATGGGGTTTAGAATTGTTCCAAATAGTGTGGACCATAGTATTAAAGCATCTATAGTAGCATATGTGCTCTCAATCTCGAAAGTATCTCATGTGCGATCAGAAACAACCTTCTCCCCTCCCCTGCTCTCGTCTTCCTCCCGTTTTGAGAGTCCCTAAAGAGGAATCGGTCCATCCCCGAACTCTCTTCGTCGGTGTTGCCGTCCGGAGATAGCGAGGGGGGTGCTGGAGTAGATGCTCGAGGTGGAGCTCCGCCGGCGAGGCTCTGGTGGTCAGGGCGAGCCATGGAGTTGCAGACCTCGAGGATCTCTATAATAAGACTGTAGTCTGCCGCTTCTTCTTCTTCTGTGGCGCGGTAGCACTGCTGCTTCTCATCCTGGTCGGCCATGGCGGCGAGAAGGAGGAGAGGCGCGGTGTCGTGGTGCCTGGAACTGGAGGTTGGCGGGGAGTTTCGGTCGGCTTGCTGCTGAGGCGCGGAACGAGCTGGCCATCGTCGATGCGCGGATTCCTGCTTCCATGGTGGAGGAGGGCGGGTGTTCCGATGGCGACTCCCCGACATAAGCGTCGTCGGCTACTCATCGGTGTCTCTGACACCCTTTTCTTCAACCCGGTCGGCCGAGGTGGTGAGAGGGAGGAGGATGGGGGCGGAGGTGAGCTCCATCTGTGCAGTGGCCTACTGCCAAATCGACGACCACATCGCTCGATGGCCAAACTGGCCACTGGCATCTTCGGTTGCAAAGGCGTCCTGCTTGCACGCGGGATAGGCGTGCTTTCAACCTCCAAGGTGGAGGCCTCTCTATAATCCAGTGCTGGCGCTTCTCACCGGCTTCTCGCCAAGTGGTTTGTTCCCGGTGGCAGGACGGTGGTCAGCGGCTTGGGTTCAACGACGGTGGAGTCGACAAAGACCGGATTGCTGTCCCTTTTTCTTCCAGGGTCCTTCCTACTTTATTCCAGGACTTGTGTGTACTTCTGTTTCTATTGTGGTCTTGACGTACTTTGTACCCACCGCCTCAATGTAATGGCAGCATTGGGGTCCTTCTAAACCCCTCCTTCGTTAAAAAAAATCTCGAAAGCATCTCTAATACCTGTAGGATGATGAACCCGTGGTATGATTGTTGGCGATGAAAACAAGTGGAGGAAGAACAACATCATCTTCCCAGTTAGTGTCTGCGGCCTGTGAATTGTTGATTCGACCGGGTGTCAGCCGCCAGCCATGGAATGACTCCAGATGCTTGTTTCAAAATCTGGATGTTATTTTGTCTCCTCGTCTTCTACCAACATCACATACCTGTACCACTCAAAAAAAACATCACATACGTGTATATATATAAGGAAAAAAAAGGGCGCCCAAGAGTGGCGGGAAGGGCAGACATGGCGCAGAAAAGTTTGTTGAAGTGGGAGCGCCCGAGAAAAAGGTTGTTGAGATCTATAATCGTGTGTTCCATAAAAACAACTTCTTTTTGGCCAAAACGCAATTTCCTAGCTAACTAATTTTTGTTAATCCCTGTTTTTGTTGCCGCACCCAAACAAGAATTTAGTTTGTTATACACGGTTAAATGGTGTCACGGAAAAAAGTTCTGCTAAGAGCATCTCCACTCCCCCCCCAACCAATACGGCGTCGGCCGTTTTTTCGCCGGGGAGTAGGTAGATCGCGGATTTTGGGGGCGCTACCTCCTAGTCGTGCCCCCTAATAAAAAGTTCAAACATTTGAAATTATTGATAAATTCGTTAAAATAACGATTTTATAGGCGGTTCAAACAAGTTTACACATAATTTAAGCAAACAAGAGGAAAAAGATGGAACTACTCGCAGCCACGGCTGGCTGGGCAAGGAGGAGGTCGATTTCGGCGCTGAGCCCTAGTCTGGAGCCCGTAGCAGGACTTTTAATTCGCTTGTGGTAGTGGTATCCCCAGACGCGGGTGGTTCCCGACGTCGATGTAGTTGAGCACCCAATCGACTGTGCACCCTGGTGCGCTCCACCATCACCACCGGCCGTCGAGATTGTTGTTCTCCGACGGCGGGTCGGCGCCGTCATAGGCGATGATGCGACTCGCATGCTGTTGTTCGAAGAAGATCGTCCACCCATGGTGGTTGTCGGGATGCCACTAGGGGTCGTCCCTCTCCTCCGGCGTGAGGCCGGATCAGAAGTGGACGAACATGGTTGAGGGTAGGGCAGCGCCGGCCGGCACCAGAGGCACCGGCAGACTGCCAGCGCTGAGCACCCATCCACTCGGCAACCGAGAGTCCGGAGGGACTAGGTACTGGTGAAATGGATCGTATGGGCACCTAGAGGGGGGTGAATAGGTGCTACACCAAATTTTTAATTCCTTTTCAATTTTAGGCTTAACACAAAGATAAATTCTCTAGATATGCAACTACGAAAAATTTCCCTATATGTAAACCTAACTACTAAGCAAGTAAAGGCTGGGAGAGTGGAACGAGGTAACCGTAGTGAAGCACGCGGGGACACAGGATTTGTTTTACCACAGTTGCTTCCTTATTAAGGGAAGTACGTCTATATTGGAGGGGTGGGCGATACTAATACCACCACGCCACAATAGGCCTCATCCTGTTCTCCGATGGATCTCGCCACCAAAGGCCTGATCAACCTTCCACTATTTGGCACCCTTCTAGGCAGAAACCGGTGCCTTTATAACTCTACCGGGGCACGCATCCACAACTTATTGGAGGCTCCCGTGATGACAACAAGCTGCCACAAGAACAAGTTAATCAATAACCGAAATTGAGATCTAGAGATTTGTAAGAAACACTAGATCAAGAATCCTACAAGTGAATGGAGGGGAAGTGAAGATCTTGATGGATGCCGATGTAGATCAAAGTCTCCTCCTTCGATTCCCCAAAGCCCGGAGCCTTTGAGTGGTTGAAGATGGATATTGCGCTTGAATCGATATGAACTGGGCAGAGCTTTTTCGTAGGTTCCAAGAGATCTGAAATGGGGATTTGAGGGGTTATTTATAGCCCCACTCAAAAAGTTGTCGTTGGATGATTTGGGGGCCGGATTATCCGGCCTAAGTGGGGCCCAGATTATCCGGTCGGGCCAAACATTCGCCCCTAGCACGGACAATCCGGACTAAAAGTCTAGCCCCACATAGTGTGACACGCCTTGGTTACCTTTGCTAAAAAACCTGGAGGGGCAGATTATCCGGCCTAGGCGAATGCTCCGGCCCTAGCCGGTTAATCCGGGGAGAAAGTCCGCCCCATATAGCGTGAAGCGCCTTGGTGGAGTTGGCAAACTCATGGGGGCGGATTATCCGCCCCCTGGAGGGGTGGATTATCCGGCCTGGGCGAATGCTCCGGCCCTGGCCGGTTAATCCAGGGAGAAACTCCGCTCCCATACCGCATGATGCATCTTGTTGGCTTTGGAGATCTTGGTGGGGCGGATAATCCGACCCCCAAAACTCTGGTTTAGCAGTATTAGGGTGGAAAAACATTGTTCTGCACACTAAACACACAATTAAATAATCCTTGGCATTGTTATCTAACACACAAAATACTAGGAATCATAAAATGTCCTTTTAATCTCTCTCTTTTTGGTGTTAGATGACAATACTAGGATTTGCAATAAAGCCCTACTAACACATCATTCCAAGGATGAAAAAGGACTCCCTACATGTGTGCATATATTAAATTTGCATTTGAATACAAATACATACACATAGGCTCAATACCTTTTCATGAAATGGAAGCTAAGCAACAAAATATGAGTTAGGGAGAGAGATGTACCATAGCACCAAAATGAAGTCCTCAATAAGATAATGATAGATACTTTTGAAGAAACCCCATATTGAGACTTCCAAGAATAAAGATATTACGATACATACACATAGATAATTCTAGAAATCCATAGTGATAAATCCATAACGATGAATCCATAGTCTCATGACACAATATGGACCAACATAGTATCACACAAACAAACTAAATAGCAAATAGGAGAGTTCAACGCTAAATGGGCACAAGCAAGAACGAAGAAAAACGATAAAAGGACAAATGTGCTTGTGCCCGACCCATGCAAATCCCCTCGACACCTACTAGAACTACTTCTCCCCTTTGGCATTGGAATGCCAAAAAGGGAAAAGTGTGATACTAGCGTCCCTGGAGATCACTCCTCATCCTTGTTCTCTTCCTCTTCCTCATCATAGGTGCCCTCATCATCATCATCATCATCATACTCCTCATCGTCATCCTCATCATCAGCGGATGGTGGAGTAGGCTCTCTCGTAAACAAGTGATGCTCGAGCTCACCATAGTTGGTGCCAGAAGTGTTCCACCGAGCATACGGAGTAGGAGTTGCCTTGGTAGGAGGAGGGCCTGATGCCCTAAAGGCATGGTGGAGAATAAGATGTTGAGTGTGAGCCATGTCATGATGTTGCCTGTATGCCTCATACTACCCCTTGTGGGTGTCAACTCCCATGCAAAGAATGTTGCGCTATAACCAGTTTAATTGCTTCACTTCCCTGGCAATAAAAGGCACCGGGGGCCTCCTCCCATTTGCCCTAGCATCTCCCATAAAGGACTCGGGAGTTGTAGAGGGGTGAGAGGTCTTCCTAGTCTTGTAGATCTTCTTGACTTTGTGAACACCATCAAGATTGTCACCAAAATCCTTATGTGGGAGCATATGCTTGATGAGCACCACGATATAGGGAGCATACGGGATAGATAGCATGTTGTACATAGAATTAGTCATCTCGTGGAAGATGAAATCCATCACATCCAACTGGTAGCTCACAACAGGGTCTTCAGAAGCTGCCACCTCATAAGCAAAGCCCAACAACTGAACAAGGTGACCATGGATGCTGTCATTGTTGCCCCCACTTGGAGTGATGCAACCACGGAACATACCAACCAACTGAGCATATAGTGGAGAGAGACTAGCAACCTTACCAACAACACCATTGGGACCACATCATGGTGAAAGAAGTGTGTCTTTGCTGGGCTTGATAGCAGAGATGATGCGATACCCACAAGATTGACCGCGGACAGCAAAAGAGTAACCAAGAACCTCAGCAAGCGTGTAGAAATCAGACTCTAGATAGTTCTCGCCTATCATCCACTTCATGGTGTGACGCTCATCCCCACACACCACAAGAGTAGAGAAAAACTATTTCGCCATGGAAGTATCATATGAACACTGGAGCTCCATGAGATGATGCAGCCCCATGATACATTGCAAATGTATCTATAATTTTTGATGTTCCATGCTTGATTTTATCTACTTTCTTGTGTTTTGTTCTAACTTTGGAGTACTTTTCATATGATTTCTTGGACTAACCTATTAACAAGATACCATAGTGCCAGTTGTGTTTTCTGCTGTTTTTGGTTCCAAGAAGTCAGAAAATGAATATTCTTGGAATTGGACGGGACAAAAGCCAAAGTTATTATTTTACCGGGGGACACTTGGAGCCAAAAGACGAGACGGAGAGGGGCCAGGGGCCAGCCACACCATAGGGTGGCGTGGGTCCCTTGGCCACGCCACCAGGTGGTGTGGGCCCCTCCGGCCTCCACCGACCTTGCCCTTTCGCCTATATATTCCTCCCGATGCGAAAACCCTAAATCGTCAATCAGAAATCCACGAAAAGTTCCGCAGCACCGCCGCCACCGAAGGGGAGATTCAGGGGACAGAAAGTCTCTGTTCCGGCACCCTGCTGGGACGGGGAAGTGCCCCCGGAGCCATCTCCATCGATCTCCACCACCATCTCCATCACCATTGCTAATTCCCATGATGAGGAGGGAGTAGTTATCTCTCGAGGCTAAGGGTTCTACCGATAGCTATGTGTTCATCTCTCTTTATGCATGATCATATTGTGATCATGAGCTTGTAATCTATAGATCTACCTTGCTACTCAAGTGCTTTATTAGATCTCTGCTCTCCCCATGTGTGTGAAAGTGACAGCGTGCACACCATGGTGGCACTTAGGCTAGAGATTACAAATACTTGTTATGAGTTATATTTGGAGTTGGATGTCTTTATGAAATTGTGGTCTTTGTTGGACTCATCTAGTACTCAAGGTGACAGTGTGGGGTTTTATAGATGGGAAAGGCTTACTTTGAGGTGTGTTGTTATAGCCCTACCAACGATTAGAGTGTCCAACCAGAGAGTAGTTCAGCGTAGTATCATGAAGATGATATATTTATATGAGAGTGTTCACTAGTGAAAGTATGATCCCTAGGCCTTGTTTCTAAGCATTGATACAATGTTTGCAATTAGATCTGTTACATGTTTGTTTGCTTCCATCTTTATTTCAGTTTGCCTTTAGTCTTTTTCCACGTTAACCACACGCCAGCAAGCTATTTTCTTGCACCGTGACCACTTATAATTATCCATACCACTTGTATTTCACTATCTCTTCGCCTAACTAGTGCACCTATACACCTGACAAGTGTATTGGGTGTGTTGGGGACACAAGAGACTTCTTGTATCTTGATTGTAGGATTGTTTGAGAGGGGATACCTTTGACCACTTCCTCCCTGAGTTCGATAAACCTTGGGTGATCCACTTAAGGGAAAACTTGTTGTTGTTCTACGAACCTCTGCACTTGGAGGCCCAACAACTGTCTACAAGAATAGAAGTGCGTAGACATCACCCCATCTTCTCATTCACAACCAAAGCTTGATCACATTGAGGCAGATGGCCTGCCTTTGTTAGATCGATAGGACACATGGGACGAATCTTCAGGCGGTCATAAACATCATCAAAGATAAATCTATGGTGAGCAGACCAAAAGTGGGGGTCCCCAAGCTCCTCATCAATATCAGCCTCCACATACAGGTCACGCTGATGAATAGTTGAATATGAAATGATATCCATGTCCTTGTAGCTGACCCTAGGGTGCTTACCCTTCTTCTTGGAACAAGCCCGAGACCTCTTGTCCTTGTTAGCCCTTTCTACCATCCTAGCAGCCTCTTGTTTGTGCCTCCTCAACTCAACCTCGTCAACAAGAACCCTTCTTCATTGGGCCTGAAATAGCGAGCACGAGGACAGTGCTTGTATGTCTGAGAGATCCCATGAGAGCCACATGTGAACTAAATGAGGTAGATAGCAAGTAGATAAGAACACACAAGTCCAAGAGGAGTGTTAAACATAGTAGGGTAACAACCACAAGTCAATCACATGTCAAACCATAAGCTAAGATTAACTTCAGTAGGTGCAAACCTTCCAGGATGGACAATCCAGCTGAGCTAGGGGCGGATAATCCAGCCTAGTCGTGGGGCAGATAATCCGTCCCTGGCGAATTTTTGCAGATCATCTCAGATGCATAGTTCAAACATAGATCGACCACATGGTTGCTAGCCTACGATTTATAACAAGTGAAAAAGGCACAAGAGAAACTTATAAACCAAGTTCCACCAACAAACAACAATATCTGTGCAAAAGATAAGAGTGGGAAATTTACCCTCACTCATTAAAGGAAGAACACGAAGGAGATGGTACCCGGTGAAGCTGCGAAGAAGATCCGGGGGAGGCCTGGAGAATCTGGTGGCCGTAATGTCACCGGCAAGGGCTGGGGAGGCCGGTGATACGTCATAAACGTATATATAATTTTTGATGCTCCATGCTTGTTTTATATTAACTTTCTTATGTTTTGTTTACACTTTGAGGTATTTTTATACATTTTCTGGAACTAACCTATTAACAATATGCCACAGTGCCAGTTGCCTGTTTTCTGTTGTTTCTGGTTTCAGAAAAGCTACTAAGGAAATATTCTCAGAAATGGATGGGACAAAAGCCAAAGTCAATATTTTACCAGAAGGAACGCGAAGTTCGGCGGGCAGCCAAAGTGGGGCCACGATGCGGCCACACCATAGGGTGGCGCCCCCTGGGCGTGCCAGGCCCTGGTGTGGGCCCCTCAGCGCCCACCGACCTTGCCCCTTCACCTATAAAAGTACCCCGATGCAGAAACCCTAAGTACCCGATCAAAAAAATCCAGGGAAGAGTCTGTAGCCACCGCCATCTCCATCCCTAGATCGGGGGGATCCGAAGCTCTTCCCGGCACCCTACCGGAGGGGAGAGATCATCCCGGAGGCCTTCTTCATCACCATGCCAGCCTCCGGAGTGATGCGTGAGTAGTTCACCCTTGTACTATGGGTCCATACAGTAGCTAGATGGTTGGTTCTCCTCCTTTGTACTATCATGTTTAGATCTTGTGAGCTTCATTCATGATCAAGATCATATATTTGTAATCCTATAAGTTGTGTTTGCGGGGATACGATGGATATTGAGATACTATGTCAGATTGATTGTTGATTCTATCATGTCTATGTTATTTGTGATCTTGCATGCTCTCTGTTGCTAGTAGCTATCTTGGCCAAGTAGATGTTTGCAACTCCAAGAGGGAGTATTTATGCTCGATAGTAGGTTCATGCCTCTAGTAATCTGGGAAGTGACAGAAATCTCTAAGGTTGTAGATGTGCTGTTGCTACTAGGGAGAAAACAATAATCCTTTGTCCATGGGGCAATTGTATTGTTTACTTTACACACTTTGCTTAATGCAATTATCTGTTGCTTGCAACTTAATACTAGAAGGGGTTCAGATGATAACCTGAAGGTGGATTATTAGTCATAGATGCAGTTAGATTACGGTCTATGTATTATGTTGTAATGCCCAATCAAATCTCACAGGAGTCAAGATGTCTAGTATATGCATTGTCATGCTTTCTCAATCTGTCAATTGCCCCGCCGTAATTTGTTCACCCAACATGCTATTTATCTTAAGGAGAAACACCTCTAGTGAACTATGGACCCCAGTCCATTCCTTTACCATTGATATACCATCTACTGTTTACCATTTACTGTTTATTTTCTGCAAGCAATTACTATCTTCCACACTATACGTTTAATCCTTAGTTTTCAGCAAAACCAGTGAGATTGACAACCTCACTGTAAGTTGGGGAAAAGTTTTGTGGTTGTGTTGTGTAGGATTCCAAGTTGCTAGCAACACCTTGGAGTTGTTTCCTTACTCCTACTGGTTCGATAACTTTGGTTTCATAACTGAGGGAAACTTGTTGTTGTGCTCATCATACCTTCCTCTTGGGGTTCCCAACGAGCTCTACATATCTTGAGCCATCAAGCACTTTTCTGGCGCCATTGCCAGGGAGTTAAGGACAACTTCAATCTCTTCCTCCTCATCAATCACTTTTCAGGGAGAAAGAAGATTCTTGCAAGGGGAGTCTCTCACAACTAATCTCTTTACTTTGTTTTTGTTTTGCTTAGTTTATTTTGCTTAGTTTGCTTGTTTCTTTATCAAAAAAAATAGTCGTACTGGTTTGCTTCTTTTTATCAAAAACACAATTTTTTCCTATTTCAGTTTCTATTTCGGTTGGCTTGCCTTAATCTTGCAAAAAAATGAATACTCCTGAAAACACTAAGTTGTGTGACTTCACTAGCACAAACAATAATGATTTCATGTGCACACCTATTGCTCCACCTATTCCTGAAGCTGCTTTCTTTGAAATTAAACCTGCTTTGCTCAATCTTGTTATGAAAGAACATTCTCTGGTGCTGGTACTGATGATGCTGCTGCTCACCTTAATAACATTGTTGAACTTTGTGATATGCAAAAACATAGGGATACATATGGAGATATTATTAAGCTTAAATTGTTTCCTTTCTCTTTGAGAGGAAGGGCTAAAGAATGGGTGTTATCTCTACCTACAAATAGTATTGATTCTTGGATTAAATGCAAAGATGCTTCCATTGGAAAATATTATCCTCCTACTAAGATTATATCTATGAGAAGTGAAATAATGAAATTTAAACAATTTGATAATGAACATAATTCTCAAGCTTGGGAAAGAATGAAATCTTTGGTAAAGAATTGCCCCACTCATGGATTGTCTACTTGGATGATTATCCAAACTTTTCATGCAGGACTAAATTATTCTTCGAGAAATCTGCTGGATTCTGCTGCTGGAGGCACCTTTATGACCATTACTTTGGGTGGTGCAACAAAGCTTCTTGATAATATGATGGTTAACTATTCTGAATGGCACACTGAGAGAGCTCCACAAGGTAAGAAGGTAAATTCTATTGAAGAAACCTCCTCCTTGAGTGATAAAATTGATGTTATTATGTCTATGCTTATTAATGGAAAAGCTCATATTGATCCAAATCATGTTCCCTTAGCCTCTTTGGTTGCTCATGAAGAGAAAGTTGGTGTGAACTTCATTAATAATAATTTTAGCAACAAT
Organism: Avena eriantha; assembly: GCA_910589775.1. Lineage (NCBI taxonomy): Eukaryota > Viridiplantae > Streptophyta > Magnoliopsida > Poales > Poaceae > Avena > Avena eriantha. The sequence goes on along the minus strand of OU342746.1, from coordinate 227,744,856 downwards.
GCCTATAGGAATAATTTTGGTAGTAATAATTATAGGCCATATCCTCCCAATAATGGTAATGCTTATGGAAATTCCTACAATAACAATAGAAGTGCACCCTCTGAACTTGAAGTCATGCTTAAGGATTTTATTAGTAAACAAACTACTTTCAATGAAACTGTTGAGGAAAATCTTTTGAATGCTGAAAAAAATATCATCTTTGTCTAAAGCACAATCTTCTTTGATTAATAAAATGGCTGCTAAACCTGAAACTATGGAAAAACCCTTTGCTGCTACTAATGCCATACAAGTTAGAATTGATGAAAATGTTAGAATGTTAGCTGAATTGCATGTTAAGTGGGAAAGAGAAGATGAAATTTCTAGAAAAGTAGTATTTGTACTATTACCACCACCAATGTTGATGCTAGCAAACCACATGAAGTCCCCATTCCTTTTGCAACAACGCCTAAAACTAATGGAACCTTTTCCAATAAAAATGCTGAAATTCTTCGGAATATGGGAAACAATAGTTCTACTACCTTGGATGGTAATTTTGATTTTGTTCTTGATGGTTGCAATATTTCTGAAGTAATTATGTTCCCACAAAAGCTTTCTAGAAGTCCTAATGCTAGTGCTATGAATATGGCCTTTACAAAACACAATACAGATGCTCTTATAAAAATTAAAGAAGAAAAATTGAAACATAAAGCTTCTATTCCTAGGAAATTAGAAGATGGTCTGGAACCCATCATTAATATAAAAGTGAATGATTTTGATCTCAAAGCCTTATGTGATTTTGTTACTAGTGTCTCTATTATGCCTAGAAAGATTTATGAAATACTTGATTTGCCACCATTGGAAGATTGTTATTTAGACGTCCAACTTGATGATAATGCTAAAAAGAAACTCATGGGAGGTATTAATGATGTTCTTATTATGGTTAACAATACCTATGTCCCTGTTGATTTCTATGTTTTGGATGTTGAATGCAATGCTTCTTGTCCTATTATTTTGAGAAGACCTTTTCTTAGAACTATTGGTGCCATTATTGATATGAAGGAAGGCACCATTAAATATCAATTCCCACTCAAGAAAGGTATAGAACATTTCCCTAGGAAGAGAGAGAAGATACCTTTTTCCTCCCCTATTAAAACAAAATTTGATATTAATGCTTCTTCATTTGAAAATACTTGAATCTTGCTTCCTATGCCTAGCTGAAAGGCGTTAAAGAAAAGCACTATTGGGAGATAACCCGAATTATTTTTACTTTTAGTAAGTTTTTCTTTTGTTGAGTCTTGGAAGTTATTGCCTCAGTAATAACCCCTCCTTATCCTTTTTGTGTGGTTTTTTTTGCCAAGAATAACCTCTAATGAGAGAGAAGTAAGACTTGGGAAAGTTGCTGTCCCGAAACATATTTTTGTGCTTCACTATAAAAATCGTGAAAAATCCCTGTACGTCGGATTGAGATGTATTTATCTGTGCTTATGCCCTAGGTTATTATCTAACTTTTGTTAGTTTATTACTTTTTGATTTGAATAACAGAAGGTCTTCAAAAAAAAGGTTTTTACCTGCTGGTTTGTTTTGACAGATTTCTGCCATTATTTGCATTTGCCTCTTAATCTCTTTCTCTTTGAGTTCTCTTTGAGCACTTGAGCTTTTAGAAGGAATTTCTATAGTAGCTTGTGTTTTAATGGGAGTTTTACTTGTGTTGAAACTAAACCCAAAGACTTATTATCTTGAATACACTAATGTTGCTAATGAAGATTGTGTGAAGTTTTGTATGAAGGAAATTTTCATGTGTAGGGAAGAATAATGCGATGAGATGAAGTATGGACAAAAGCTAAAGCTTGGGTATGCCACCCATGTCACCCCAAGAAATACTCAAGAGGTACATGCGTTAAATCTTGGGGATGCCCAAGACATCCCCTTCTTCATCAATAAAAATCTCAGGTTTTCTTCCAAAACACTTCATTTTTATTGTTTCATGCACAATTGTGTTGTTCTTGGAGCGTCTTTGTTTTTGTGTTTAGTTTTCTTTTCTTTGTTTGCTTAAATAAATTAGTTTAACCCCCGCATTCATATGTTGTTTCAAATAAGTTGATTATTGTTGGAAAAGAGTAGGAAGCTTCATGCTTATAAGTTGTACAAAAGGAGCTTGTTTTGACTGTGGCCTAGACTTTATCATGTCATGTTTGATGTTGCTTTGACCTTATGCTTAGTGATTATTGTTGTAGCATGACTTGTTCCAAACAATTGAGATTGCTTAATGTGCCTTGAAAGGATCATGCGTTGTTTTAGCATACAAAAGCATAATATTGTGGTATTCTCCTTTGATGCTTTATTTGGGTTGACTTGACACATGCTTACACCATATTAATACTATGAAGCAGTCACCCTCGCCTCTATGATTATTTAGTTTTTGACTTGTAATATCATTTTATGCTTTAATTAATAATGTTTTGTCGATTTGCATGATTATGGTCATTATTGCTCTCTTAGTTGGTCGCTCCTAGTCTTTTGCTAGCCTCCACCAGTACCAAGTATGAGCTCCACTCATGCATCCAACCTCCAAGAAAACCAAGTTATTCCAAAGAGTCCACTATAAATTCCTATGCATGGTGTGTTACACCATTCCAAGTATATTCATGTTTTTATTCACTACAAGAAAAGTTTCCTTCCGCAACGAATTGGCCCGACGGTCGTCGTAGAAGGCGCGTCTTCCGATACAAAATTCTCGGCTCGACCGTGGCCGATGGAAACCTTTTTTCCGGTTTCGTGGCCCTCTACTACGACGGATTTGCTAAAACATGGAGGAAGCTTGGTTGGCGCGTGGCAGAAGCAAGATTTTTGTTTCCTCGCCCGATGTTGACTCATCAAAGTTTTTTGAGGCGTGTGGGTCTCGAACGTCAGTGTCTCTAGCGGACCATACTTTTCGGTCGCGCCTCCTTGATTTGAACTCGATAACGTTGCTCGAGGCGTCTGCCGTTTAGTCAGGCTGCTAGGTCCCACATGTCAACCTCTCATTAGAAGGATCGTGTGTATGATGGATTTTTTTCCTTCGCTCGCGCTACCCTATTCCGAAGTTGATAGCGCTGCCCCATGCATCTACCGTTTAATCAACCTCCTAGGACCCACATGTCATCCTCTCATTAGAAGAAACGTGTGTATGATGGAATTTTTTCCTTCACTGGCGCTACCCCGTTCCGAAGTTTATAGCGATGCTCGATGCATCTACCGTTTAACCAACCTCCTGAGCCCCATATGTCATCCTCTCATTAGAAGAAACGTGTGTATGATGCTTTTTTTTTCCTTCGCTCGCGCTACCCTATTCCGAACTTGATAGCGTTGTTCGATGCATCTACCGTTTAATCACGATGCTGGGCCCCACATGTCATCCTCTCATAAGAAGAAATATGTGTATGATGGATTTTTTACCCTCTGTCGCACCTTCGTGTTCTGAACTTGATAGTGTTGCTCGATGCTTCAGCCGTTTATACAGGCTGGTGGGCCTGACATGTCAGCCTCCTCTGTGCAGGAAACGTGTGCATGCTAGAATTTTTTTGTTCTCTCGCGCCTCACCGTTTGGAACTTGGCAACGTTGCTCGATACAGCACCCATATAATGTCTCCCTGCTAGGTCCACATGTCAGCCGCCTATGTAGAGGAAACGTGTGTATGTTGAACATTTTTTTGGTCACGTCTGCCGGTTTGACCTTGGTAACATTGGTCCATGCGGCAGGCGTGTATGGTCTTGCTGCTGGGGCCCACGTGTCAGCCTCTCTCAATAAGAAACGTGTCGATCCTTGTCTTGTTTTTTTCGGTCGAGACTATTGTACAAGTACTTTTTAAACGCACTCGTTAAACTTGATCCCTTGTATGGTAAGGTTGATGGGTGCTAGCTGCAGGCAGGTGCCTCTCAGTACAAAAATATTGCTACTGATAAACTGCATGCCTTGCCACTACACAAGAAAGTTGTTATCCTTTTATAAAACGTAAAAAATGTATACTAACATCATATATAACTTATTTATTTTTCTTCTTAAAAAATTGCTTGTCCATCTGCTACACGTGATTGCTAACAGCTCAACTAAAAAATGTTTAGTATAAATAATGTGATAGGTAGTACTTAAAAGCATGGATAGGCGGAGTTTTTTTAGGGGTGGATGGACGGTGCCCAAAAAAGGTCAAATTGAATAAAAATGGGCCAAGGAGTGATTGATGGGCTATTTTCATGGGCTCTCACCCAATCTAACTAGGCTATTTGTGTTGCTGAATGAACCAAAACATGGCCGAGTTAGAAGGTCTTAGGCTATAATGAGGCCGGATGGGCTAATTTCTTGGGCTCGATAGTTAAAATCCCTAGGTATGTGATGGGGCTCGGCCGGATTCGAAACAAAGCCGTCAAGAAGGGGAAAAAGGTATAAAATATGAGCGCCTAGATCCTAGGCGCCTGAGAACTTGTTATGTTAAGGAGCTGACGTCACCCTACTAATTGTGCTAATACTCAGTTGTAACCTAGTAGTTGCAACTCATTAAATTCCCAGTTACAAGCTGTTGCAACAAATATGTAACCCTCACGTTGCACCAATCGCGAGGTAAATCCAATGGCGAGAGAGGTGACTCTTGAGAACTGGCAAATCCGATAAAATATTCACAGATATTTCTGTGAAAATTGTGGACAAACACCCCGTGCCCGCCAATACTTTCCTCCGAGACCCCAAACTTTCCTAAGTCCGCCCTCAATCGAGCGACCAGCCCCTGTCTTATGGGAGATGCACCGGATTAGAACCAGGCCGCAAACTTCTCCACGTCTTAAAAAAACTTCTTGACGCCTTTCTATCAATAGTGCCGGCCTACCACCATCGTTCGTGCTGTTCTTCATGAGACACACCGGCCGATGGTCAGTTGAGCGATCCCCATGCTTCGCCTGCTAGATTCAGGCACTGGACATTCTTCTTGGCTTTGGTTTGTTCTCCACCTCTCCTACAAATAGTTAAAGCTTGTGACCATCTAGATTTACAAGGTGCTTGTAGATTTGGGTAGGTATGTTCTTTAGGTAAATCTATAGTAAAGCTCTGGACATAAGAGTTCGAAAACATCTAAAAAAGGACTTGGCAGAGATCCTGTGCAAGCATTTGACCAGATATATTCCCCATCCTTCTTTGATACGATGGAGCATTTGGCTGTTGATGTACCTGACGGGGAAGTACTTAGAGGTACAGTACAATATAGATGGATGTACCCTATAGAACGTCGACTTCGCATTTCCAAGGAGCGGGAAGATATCCATAGACAGTTTGATAAGTGAGTGTTATGCAAAGATATCTTCACATATAAGACTATAGAAAAGTTAGATATATTCAGATGTCTGACTTGGCTATGTTTTATAGTTTCTTCGCAAAAATAAAAGTACCAGCAAATTTCGTTCCACCAATAAAAAGACCGGATGGACTAAGATATAAGTATCATGTAAGACGCTCAAATTACACTGTGAATTGTCTATGAATTGTCCAGATGGGGTAACCTCTTGTCTATTTTGAAACGCTATATTTTGGAGCTTGAATTTCTGGCCCTTATATGTGGTCCTGATAGGAGTATAACCGAAGCTTCAGCTTGCATTTCCAATGGTGTCTGCCATAGCACTGATGTACCTTCTGTGGAGATTGGCGCAACTGGAGGTTATCCTGATGAACCTGCACTGGATTGCGTTTAGATTCGAAATCTTGCACTTGACATTGCCATCCCAAGGAAAATAAGGTTGTGGATCTGGTAATAACGCATTTTGTAGAACAAGATGCTAGAGGTGATGATTTATGAATTGCATGTCCCTCTCTATCAATGAAAATGGCATATCGTTTGCCTTGTTTCAAAAATAAATAAATATTTGCATGTCTCCTTGTGTTAGTCGATGCAAAGAACATACTGTTTTCTGTTCAAGTCATGTGAACAAATATGTTTGTATGTAGAGACATAAATGCGGACTGGGTGACAAAATCAACATAAAATTGCCAGATCAATAACACAAGCATAATGGCATTGCAGGAAAAGGAACATAACCATCTTTTCACCGTGCTTGTGAAAAGGAGATGAGCCAGGAACCACGCCTGCAAGTGGCAGAGGCCAATTCTCGTGCAGCTCAGCTAGCATTGGTTTATCATCGATAATACTCAAGCATCCGAATATTATGATTACATACTAGGAGTAGTTCCAGTTCCACACTACAGTTCAACAGGCAAAAGTGTAAGAAATGCGTAAGGTAGCTCCATAATACAGGTTCCATAGAAAAGCATACAAATCATAAGAAAGAAAGCTCTGCATCATAGTTCACCACCTTCAGGTGCAACAGTTTCTATAGATTGTAAACCCAAACCACCGCCTCCTTCAGGTGGCGCGATAATTTCGAGAGCGGGATCAGCAGCGCCAGCACCGGTAGCATGAGTCTCCATAATAGGTGAACTATCGAGCACCACAATGTCCTCTGAAGGCTCTTCACTGCCAGCTCCAGCCGCACAAGTCTTCGCGGATGGTAAAACCGATCCACCACCTCCATCATCTAGCACGATGATGGTAGGTGCAGGTGTGAGACCAGGCACATGGCTTAATAGGATTGATAGAATACTCATACCAATAAGTTGCAACTTCTTTTCCGGAAGCTCATTCGAAAAGAACTCTAAGGTTAAGAGTGCTTGGCCTAGAGCAATTCTAGGATGGGTGACCGACCGGGAAGTGGGTAACCAGGTGCGCACGAGTGAGGACAAAGTGCGCAGAAAAGACTAGTGTTGGTCTGTGGGGCCAGTCTAGATATCCTATTAAGCTGCTAGGAGTGACACCCCCTGGGCCTAGGAGTGGACGGGGTGTTACAAGTGGTATCAGAGCCGACCCTTGCGATTACACGGGTGTGTGCGGGTCAGTGGCGGGACATGTGGAGGATGGCGCGTGTGGCTCGGAGTGGACACGGCATGGCACATGTGCCGGCACTGGACGCACAAACGCGTGCCAAGAGGGAACGTTCCTAGGGTGTGCTTGATCGATGAGGGCATCGATCTTCTAAAGGGTGGGTGTATGCGAGACCAAGCACATGGCTTAATAGGATTGATAGAATACTCATACCAAAAAGTTGCAACTTCTTTTCCGGAAGCTCATTCGAAAAGAACTCTAAGGTTAAGCGTGCTTGGCCTAGAGCAATTCTAGGACGGGTGACCGACCGGGAAGTGGGTAACTGGGTGCGCACGAGTGAGGACAAAGTGTGCAGAAAAGACTAGTGTTGGTCTGTGGGGCCAGTCTAGATATCCTATTAAGCTGCCAGGAGTGACACCCCCCGGGCCTAGGAATGGACGGGGTGTTACAGCAGGCTCATCAGTACCAGCTGCAGCTGCAGCTGCATCAGTATCCACAAAAGGTAAACAAGGAGGTGTCTTATGTGTAGCAATCTGACATCCATTTCTACCCCGTCATCAGGAAACTGAGAGTCTTCTTCAACTTTGTGCTTCTGCGGTTACAAGATAAACAGAGATTACAGTGAAAGCATCTACGTGCAACGACAAGAACATATGTCATTCTGTTGATTTACCTTGTCATCTGGGATAGCAGAAGTCACAGGATTGGAACCTATTTCATCAAGAATCCTCTTTTTCGCTCTTTTCCCTATCTCCTTCTGCAGCAAGTTGTAATATTGATTACATGATGTTGATTGACAAATATATGCAAATGTTCAAAAGTTTGCGCTGTCGAACTACCAACTTCGAACAGATCCCCACTGTTCTTAGTTATGGGATCTAGCCTAGAAAACAAGCTTCTATGGAATACTAGTCTATAAAAAAGGATGGATACCCGAGATAAGAACTACTCTACACATGACAATGTTGCGTAATCAACAATAAAAAATTAACCGCATCATCAACTCTATCATGTAAGTTCTGAGTGAATCTAGATACACTCGTTTCACATAAGCTAAAACATCTTATATTATGAAACAGAGGGAATAGGTACGAGTGTTCTAGTATTTCACAAACCGCCATTGCTGCTGTGGGACAGAGATGACGGATGCTCCACCGCCATACATAAGGTTGCCGCGCCGATCTCACCGCCGCATGTAGAGGACGAAGCCGAGGAGCTGGTCGGCAACAATATATGGAGCGAGAGGCCAGGGGGTAGTAGTGGATGGGAAGAAGGGACTGAGTAAAAGAGGCTGTGTGTGCATGGGGGAGGCCACTGAGGGAGTTAAATCTAGCTTGTCTCGGAAGGAACGCGCCTCCACGTGCATCGGCGTGTGCAAAACTCCCTCCCTCTCTCTTCTGCAGCGGCTACTGACAGTAGTACTCTAGCTAGCTTCATCGAGTTCTCTGGTACTCCTACTAGTAGACCTTTACTACTACTACTACTACTACTACTACTACTACTACTACTACTACTACTACTACTACTAGGGTAGACAAGGATTACTTGTTCAGAAGAAGAATAAAACTAGACTAGCACACCATCGTACAATATTGCCTTGTCAAATCACTGGTGATGCCATGATGAGCGACATGTTTTTCCTGGTAAACCTGGAAACATCATGTTCCTTCCACCGCGTGCACGAAGTACTTACCAACATGTCCAACTTAGGCTTACAGGACCCAAACTGCAGTGAAAAAGAAACAAAACTACGGACCTGCAAGGAGTAATACTAATAGTACTACTATTATACAACATTCTGGAAGAAATTATGTACGGAATAGTAGTAGTAGAGTACAACTGCACTCCTAATAAGGTTCTTTTACAAGCTTGGTGAAATATACATACTGGAGAAACTACCAAGTGTACAAAAGGGTTTTTTGGTTATACGGAGTATTTTACAAGCCGGACCGGGTGCGAAACTAAATGCTGAGTACTCATACATCAACTAAAAACCAGCCAAAAGAAAGAGTTCAATAGAAGGCTGAGACCAAATGAGTTATCCTTGAACAGGCTCGTTCCACTCCAAGGCATTTGAGATGCTTGGGATGAACCAAAATGGAGTCTCCGACCATGTCCAGCGAGTGTTGGTGTGGAAACCAATAGCTGCGTCACCATTAAGACTGAAGCGGCAAATTTCAGGATGCGGTCAGTACTCGTAGCCAATTTCTTGGTGTGATGTGTAAACACAGTTCCTTCTCGTCGGATGTCCTAGCGGATCATTTGCATCGCCTACTGCAATGATAATCGGATAGTTCACGCCAAGGAAAAGAGAATATGATCCAAGGTCAGTAACCCTTTTCCATCGGTTAGCTGCAGTTAACTAGCTTGTGTCCATCGAGAACACCATGCACTCAAACCCAGAAGGATAGGTGCGAGCGGTGCGACCATAGTGAACAACACTAGTATCATCAGCAATCGTTGGGGGGGGATACCCCGGGTAGGGCAACGCCGGGGTATAAAGGCCGAGTTAGCCGAGGTACGACACGGTCAAAGCAAGTGCTGACCGGGTCACCTCAAGGCAGGCTGAACCATGGTGTGACCCGGCTTGTGGAATATCTCCTAGCCTTAGCCCGACCAGCATAAAATACGTGCCAACCATGTTTGTCTGTCTATTATGCAGGTACCCTCATAACCGGGTTAACCATGTGCTAGCCAGACTATCATAAATCTTCCAAGAGAAGGAAGGAATCTTCCGCTTGTCAAAAGGTGGCTTTGCTAGCTGTAGCATGAGCTAAGCAAAACAGAGAGGAGGACCAGCGGGTCATGGGTGACCAGCATGGCAGGGGCAATGTCGGCTGACATAGCCCGTGTCTCGTGATGCTTAAAGACAAAGATCATGTACTGGGTTACGTCCAAAGCCCGGACGAGCCATTTAAGGGAATAAAGAAGCATCTACCTTTAGTCGAGGAGCATATTCGTGGAATATGCCGCCACGTGTGCCCTAACTTTGTAACCCGGGCTCCCCTATATAAGGAGCACCGGGGCCTCCATAGAAGGGGATCGATCATTTTCTCTGTCTAAGATAGAACTCTAGAGCTAGCTTGTGGGGAGTAAGAGACACAGTCTCCTTCTCACCAATATCTTGAAGACCACTTGTAAGTACCATTGATAGGGAGAATACAAGAATATCTATGCATGGAATCACCACGTTCTCCCTCCCTGGATTCCCCTAGCACACATTGGCCACATCTTTAGCCTATCCATGGCATCTGCCGTGCCACCACCACGACAGTTGGCACCCATCGTGGGGCTAGCGATGCTAGCAGGGGTGAAAATCCAGACAGGAAGCATCTCCAGCACCGGCGAGCGCGTCGTCTTCGGCCTGGTTCAGCGCTTTGGAGCGATGGACTACGTCAGCGACAACGGATGGAGCTTCGGCATGCACCCCCCTCCATGCAACGGCATCTTCATCAAGCTTGGCGCGCATAAGATCTACATCGGCGTGGACGAGTCTTGTGTTCATCCGCGACACATCGTCGAGGGAGGAAAACCACCTCTCAGCGTAGCACGTGGTGTGTGTTGTAGGGGTTCCGTGCATAAAAACAATAAATTTTACTTTACGCCCATGAACCCCTGAAGCTGCCAGGACCTATCTTAGTAATACAGTAACGGGAGGGGATTTTCGCGAACTTACCCTTGAAGACCGAAAAGCGTTGGCAACACTCAGGAGAGCGTGGTTGATGTAGACGAGCCGAAGCCGACCTCAAGGTCGTGATGAAGTCTTTGCGCTTCTTCTGGCTCCAACGACTTGAGTGCCTCAAGTGCGACACCTCGCGGGGAGTTACACACGTCCGGTGCCTGACGATCACTCTCGCTTCCCCGATCTAGCAACAGTTGCGGAAGTAGAGCTCCCGGATCCGAATCCCGTAGCGTGACGACGCTCCGTGGTGAAGATGACTCTCGCTCGCGCAGTCCAGACTTGGGACCAAGGTCACGAGAGAGAGGGGGAGAGAGAAAATATCAATTAGAGGTCCTCCCAAAAGTGGGGAGACCTTTATTGATTATTGGTGTATTTTTCTAGGCCAAATACTCCACTATATATAGGGGAGGGGAGGTACCTCCCCTCAAGTTCCGGGGTGGGACTAAAGGAGAGGAGGGGGAGGAGGTGGCCGTCGGCCACCTAGTGGGCCCCGCACGGGGGGGGAGGGGGGGCTAGGCCCAGCCGGTCTCCCCTTTGCCCCTTCTCCCTCTCTCCTTTCCCCTAATGGGCCTTCTCCCTCCGGAAATTGGCCCATTAAGCCTTTGACCTTTTTAATTGATTTTCTATTTATTAAATAATTATGAATAAATGATTAAATCAATATTTAACATTCATTCACACATTATCTAATCTCCATGGCCATGGAACACCTTCCACCTCCACTCCGGACATCCTCTGGATTTACCGAAACCCTTCCGATTTTCTCCCTTCTTTCCTTCTGTGATTCTACCGATCCTATAAATGCTCTCTAAGCATCATCAAGCCCTTAAGCGTGATACCCCACGGTTCGGGAACACTCCAGACATGGTCGGGACACTCCCGCACCAATGATCGACAGAAGGACCTGGATGGCCATGTGACCCCTGTGCGTTCCACGAAGATCTTTCGTCGTTTGAACCGGGACAGTCGTGTCTTATTCCCTTTGTCATTTGATACTTTCATTCCCCGAGATCTGATCATTGACATCACCATGTCGTGTTTAATCTCGTTACTGAACAATGCTACTTAACTCGTTCTGACAAGTGATGTCCTCGTGATCTAATCACACGCTACGCAGCTATTGGATATAACTTCTTCGAGTGGGCCCTTGAGTATCTTTCCGTCACATGGACGGACAAATCCCGCTCTTGACATATATTGCCTCTACGGTTTCCTCTGAATACCTGAACACACCTTTATAACCACCGTTTTACCAGATGGCGTTTGATGATATCTAAGCACTCTCAGGAGACAGTGATTGATATAGCCTCATGGTCTAAGGAATAGTCTACGAGGATCCATTTCTAATCATCATAACTTGAACTTCGTGACATGATCGGGTCACGATGTTTAGGTTGGGTATTGGTTCATCATCTCATTCTCAAAATGAGATGACCTCATTTCCAACTGGCATAAATGCCACATGATCAGGAAACTTGATCATCTGTTGACCAATGAACCAATGACTAGAGTTTCACTGGGAACCCCTGGTTGTTTGTATATCACACATGTATTGATGTTTCCACTCCATACAATTATAGCATGATATAAAACTTATCATAAACTATATGAAATATGATAATAGTCCTTACTACTATTTGTCTCTAGGGCATATTTCCAACAGTCTCCCACTTGCACTAGAGTACAAATACGCTAGCTGCATTTGTTCTAAATCATTGGGACCAACTACCTGGTACCCTAAACATGCTCACTCATGGAAGAGGTTGAGTCTGGGGTCTGTACTTTACAGTCCCAAATCCTTTGCAACTTACAATGTCACCTTAATTGACATTAATACTTTATCATCACATGATAGCATCTGTGTGTATGCATCGTCGCTATGGCAGTAGAGCGAGGCCTGATTCCAGGAGCCTACAGTGACGTTAGATCAACCTCGAGGGCTTTCTCATGGGCACTGTTCCCTGGGACACGTCATTCTACGTTAAAAGCGAACCAGCCCCGCCATAACATTATACAACACTTTAGATGGTACCCTTATATATTATTATAAATGTATTCATCGAAACTCCCGTGCACTCTGTGCAACTTTTGATGTTTTGTTCACCTCGCTTCCTATTTGACTTTAATTGGTATCTACAGGAGTTTCCAACATATTCCCTTATAACATAACTCTTTATGCTTTAAGATATGTCATCCTTTATGGATTTGGAAAATTTGTCCATAGTTCTCTACTAGACACTACGGACAAACTTAGCTCAACGTTCTGTGATTCAAACTTAATCACTTTCAAACGTTCCTTATTTGGATCACATATTATGCTAAGTTATCATCATGGTTTCTAAGATAGAACCTATGTCTTAACATAGTAGATGACGATCATCCTTTTCTTTCTTTCAACCATTGATGCTAAACTTAACACTATTCCTAATTTGAGTTATTAAGGACCAGTTCCTTAATTATCTTCTATTCCAAAACCCCTTTCAGAATCCCTTAAGGAATACTACATAATATCATAATACACCTATTATCAACTCCTACATCTTATAAATCATTATTTATAAGTATTTGCATTTTCATCCTTAACATATTTAAGAATTACTCCTATAAGTCCCACTCAAAATATGTTCCTACATATTTGAATTCCAGTCTTATATTGCTCCCAGTTAAAATATGTCAATCACATATTGTTTCAGGAAGACTTTCATAGCTCCCACTCAATTTTATGCAAATTGCATATCTCCTTACTACTTTGAACAACTTCAAAATCCTTTGATCAAATATCAAACTTGGAGATTTACTATGAGATACTAGTACTTTACTAGTTTTAAATCCACTAGAAATTTAGCACACATGAATCAAATTCATTTGAATTCATCCAATGCTTGACAAATTGTGCTTTTGTCATTCACTCCCTTTTCCTACTATGGCTTTGCAGTCATTTGGGAAATTTCCAAGTAACTCCTTTATTTGTGAGATTCAACAACGAATTGCTTTCTAATCTCAAGGGAATTTTGCTTTTAGGATTTATCATAATTTAGTTTACCATTATTTCCTTTGTAGTTCGTAGGTATGTCATATTCCAAAAATCATGACAAGTGATTCACAAATGTCTCCATACAAGATATGGATTTACATTTTGAATCCTTCTTCATATAGTGAAAAACAACAGTGAGGGGAAAACACAATGATCAAAATCATTGATTCTTTCCTTCTATGAAGAGAATCGTTCAGGAACGTTGTCCGTTGCGCTTCTCAACACTCTGATGCAGGGTTTTGAATCCTCATCGTGTTTTACACTAATTTCCATTTGCTCATAATTGAGAAACATCACTAGAAGTGAGCTTTCTCAAGAATGCACCAAAATCCAAGCAATACAAATCTTGCTTTCCTTTTGGTTTGAGCTATGGGTTTCGTATTCAAAGTTTCCAATGAATACTCTACAAGGACTTATTCGCTATTGTTTTGGTTGTATCGAATAACCCCAAAACTTTCACGAATTCAAATGGTTCACTACATTCTAATTGAGTGTTAACTATTTGTAACTAATGGTCTCTACATCTACACTACAACGATTTATTTGGTGCCTTCTATTTAACCCCCTTTGATATCTAATATCACATTGTGATGCTTTGTATTTTATCGTTTCAAAACGCTTTGCATTTCACAATTTCTTTTATGCCATTATTATAAAGTTGAATTTCATTACTATTGATCAAATCATAGCAATTGGATTCTCTTTTATATTTATACCCTTTGTTGATGAAACACTTTGATCAAATCAAATAGTTTCATATTCATGTTTCCTTTGGTAAACTGCTTTACATATTTAAACAATCATTTAATGATAATTACCATTTTTGTTAAAACACAATACATCGAATATGTATTTACTTTTAACAATTCTTTAAACACTTTGTATTCAAGTAATACACGGTGTTCAAGTTATTTTGCCGAACTTAGGCATGATTTATATGTGAGAATAAATCAAATGACTTTCACATATTATCACATAACTTTGAATTTAAACAATGGTTTCATTCATTAATGAAATATCATTAAGTTGGGTATTTTAAACAAGGAATTTTTTAATGTTTTACAAATGTTCATACATTATCTATTAGTTTCATAACAATAAGGATAATTCACAAGTAATCAAACAAGATATGAACATGAATAGAAATCATTCATAAAAGCAGAACAACTGTTTGTCACAAACTCATATGAATAACCGTCTCACGAAGTGTGAGACAAACTAAAGAAGTTCAAAATATCTTGATTACATTAATCATCCTAAACACAAACTAAGTGATAAATGTCGAGGGAGAGTGTCGTCGGCTATCATCATCATGCTCGCCATCAACACGCAACGTCACCTCCTCTCCAGCAAGCACCTCTCATGTAGAAGGACCCGTTTTCAGTAAAACAGAACAAGTATCAGATATACTTAACACTGCAATGTGTTTGCAAGATTATAACATTTATAAAACTGTATATCAAATATATACCTTTGTCGTCGATGACCTGAGCGACATCTGGTTCAACCAACACATTCCTGAGATGTGTCATGAACCGGTGGAACTCCATTTCCGTGTCGCCCCTCATTACGCAAGTCCTGACTTGTGCTTGGTAGCTTGGTGGCAGCGACCGCAGCACAGCAGCATTTACGAAAGAGCCTGTAATCCAGACATCCAGGAAGTATGCTGGCATCATGTACACATCATGCATGTGCTGCAAGTGGCTGTCCAGTGACGATTTCTCCTCCATCTTAATGGAGAGGAAGTCTCCCATCAACTCATGCTACCAGATGCGTATCTGCTCCACAAAATGTGTCCTAAGCTGCAGCATTACCGAACGAGGGTTGACATCACCCACGAAAGGCCACAGCTTGTCCACCATTCCGAAACGCATCACAACTGAAATATAGGAGGCCATCTCACGACGGAGATAGTGGTCTTTCCGCTCCTTTGGGGTCTCAAGGTCCGTGGACAGATCCAAATCCATCTCGTCGAGTATGTAGTCGACCATGTCGTTCTCGCTAAGGAGAACATGGAGACTGGCAACCCAAATGGAGAAGTTCGATCCATCTAATTTGAGATTCTCTCCTTCTAACCATTCAATTGTCAACACGAAAGGTCTCATCTACATTTATAATTGTAAAAGGAATTTAGACTAAGTTTATAATTAAATGAGTTAATAATAACTCCACTCAGAAACACCTATCTCCAATGAGGGTTCCTAGTGATAACACGACCCCTATCATCCACATCTCCCCCGATCATCACGACCATCAATGTGGGTTCAAGGGTGGATGCTAAACGTCGGTCACATCATTCATGCGACTCGTGCTCGATCTTTCGACCATCCGCGTTTCGAGGCCATGTCTGTACATGCTAGGATCGCCAACTCAACCTTAGTGTTTTCGCTGTGCAAAATGGCTTGCACCCACTGTATGTGAACGTAGATATGTCTGACACCCGATCATCACGGCCTGCCTCATACCGAAGAACTTTCTTGGTGGTGCACACTAAGTTGGAACACAATCGTTGGTTATTTTAACAGGGATCATCTTATTAGGCTACCGTCGAGTATGTAATACTAGCACACAATAAGACATACACACAATAACATTGAATGTAAATGCTATGTGATATGGTCCTTCACGTCGTGATCTCCATCTGCCGTCACCGGGTTCCGGTGCAGTAGACACCAGGGTACCGGTGTCATTCCGGCGTGGTAGTTCGTCACCCTCGTGACTATCTACTACTACGTAACAAAAGGTAATCACTTTACCTTTGCCACAACCATATCACAAAGCAACGCCCTCCTGCAAAACAAAGTTAGACGCCTCTACTTTATCTTTGCATCTTTTACGTGGCTGAATGGGCTTTCGCACAAGAACCGTTCTTACCTACAAACTTTCAGCACAACGCTGATCAAGTAGTTGTCTCTACTACACCCCTTTCGGGGCCCTCCGTTGCAAATGGTATACCAACGAATGCGAGAGAGACAGATACCCCCCTAAGCCACTTTATACGGTACAAGCCGTATGTCAAGCGTGGACCAGTCTCGCGAATGAATGCGTAAAGTCGGTTGGGGGATGCTTCATCAAGCATTGATGTGGTATACACAAGTACACGTGGGAGGGTAACAACTAAAAGATCAACACCCACACGTACATCTCGTGTGTTCTACCCGTACAAGCATTACTACACATAGATCTAGCTCTGATACCACTGTAGGGGTTCCGCGCATAAAAACAATAAATTTTACTCTACGCCCCTGAACCCCTGAAGTTGCCAGGACCTATCTATTAGTAATACAGTAACGGGAAGGGCTTTTCGCGAACTTACCCTTGAAGACCGAAAAGCGTTGGCAATGCTCAGGAGAGCATGGTTGATGTAGACGAGCCGAAGACGACCTCAAGGTCGTGATGAAGTCTTTGCGCTTCTTCTAGCTCCAACGACTTGAGTGCCTCAAGTGCGACACCTCGCGGGGAGTTACACACGTCCGGTGCCTAACGATGACTCCCGCTTCCCCGATCCAGCAACAGTTGCGGAAGTAGAGCTCCCGGATCCGAATCCCACAGCGCGACGGTGCTCCGCAGTGAAGATGTCTCTCGCTCGCGCAGTCCAGACTTGGGACCAAGGTCACGAGAGAGAGGGGGGGAGAGAGAAAATATCAATTAGAGGTCCTCCCAAAAGTGGGGAGACCTTTATTGATTATTGGTGTATTTTTCTAGGCCAAATACCCCACTATATATAGGGGGAGGGGAGGTACTATCTCCCCTCAAGTCCCGGGGTGGGACTAAAGGAGAGGAGGGGGAGGAGGTGGCTGCCGGCCACCTAGTGGGCCCCGCACGGGGGGCTAGGCCCAGCCGGCCTCCCCTTTGCCCCTTCTCCCTCTCTCCTTTCCCCTAATGGGCCTTTCTCCCTCCGGAAATTAGCCCATTAAGCCTTTGGCCTTTTTAATTGATTTTCTCTTTATTAAATAATTATGAATAAATGATTAAATCAATATTTAACATTCATTCACACATTATCTAATCTCCGTGGCCATGGAACACCTTCCACCTCCACTCTGGACATCCTCTGGATTTACCGAAACCCTTCCGGTTTTCTCCCTTCTTTCCTTCGGTGATTCTACCGATCCTATAAATGCTCTCTAAGCATCATCAAGCCCTTAAGCATGATACCCCATGGTTCGGGAACACTCCAGACATGGTCGGGACACTCCCGCACCAATGATCGATAGAGGGACCTGGATGGCCATGTGACCCCTGTGCGTTCCACGAAGATCTTTCGTCGTTTGAACCGAGACAGTCGTGTCGTATTCCCTTTGTCATTCGATAATTGCATTGCCCGAGATCTGATCATTGACATCACCATGTCGTGTTCAATCTCGTTACTGAACAATGCTACTTAACTCGTTCCGACAAGTGATATCCCCGTGATCTAATCACACGCTGCGCAGCTATTGGATATAACTTCTTCGAGTGGGCCCTTGAGTATCTTTCCGTCACATGGACGGACAAATCCTTCTCTTGACATATATTGCCTCTACGGTTTCCTCTGAATACCTGAACACACCTTTATAACCACCGTTTTACCAGATGGCGTTTGATGCTATCTAAGCACTCTCGATAGACAGTGATTGATATAGCCTCACGGTCTAAGGAATAGTCTATGAGGATCCATTTTTAATCATCGTAACTTGAACTTCGTGACATGATCGGGTCACAATGTTTAGGTTGGGTATTGGTTCATCATCTCATTCTTAGAATGAGATGACCTCATTTCCAACTGGCATAAATGCCACATGATCAGGAAACTTGATCATTTGTTGACCAATGAACCAGTGACTAGAGTTTCACTGGGAACCCCTAGTTGTTTGTATATCACACGTGTATTGATGTTTCCACTCAATACAGTTATAGCATGATATAAAAATTAATCATAAACTATGTGAAATATGATAATAGTCCTTACTACTATTTGTCTTTAGGGCATATTTCCAACATGCGTATCACTCGCCCCACCACCAGCGTTGAGGTCCTGATGACCGCGCCAGACGCGGAAGCAAGCAAGGGCCCGACACCAGAGCCGGAAGTCACGCTGAAGCAGACCAGGTCTAGGTTCCCCCATTAGAGAGGCCGGAGAATGTGCTCGAGTAGGCAATAGATTGCCTAGCAACACCGATAGCACCTATAGTAGATCCGGCTCAGGCGCAAGCTGAGTTAGAGGAAACTAGGCGGAAGATGTTAGCTAGGGCAAAGAAAGTAGCAGAGCTGCAGTAGTCCCTGAACATTACTTTGAGAGAATATGCAAAGGCAAACCATATATATGTAGTGAAAATCCAAGGTAGAAACCTGATTACTAAGATTGATAAGGAATACAAACCTAGGCCAGGTCAGACAACCACGATAGTAACAGGAGGGCTGGAGAGGTACAGTACCCCAGCCAAGAACCTCAGGGCGGCAGTGTCCGAGTTAGAAGGTCTAACCGGGGAGGCCCGGCAAAGGCAACAGAGAGTGTGAACCACTTGCTGAGGGTTGCTTGCTAGCAAATTGAAGAATGGGCCAAGGCAAACCCGGTACCAGCGGGAGCATCACACATGGTTCATTCGGCTAGAAATAACTCGGCAAGATCCAGGAGAGCCGCATCATCTCCGGGTCACGATCCCAGGAGAGAGGAGGTGGTAAACTCCAGGAGAAGGGACAAATAGATAGTTCCATATGATCCAGGGAGAGCAGGAAAAGGCAAAGCAATGCAAGTTGATGAAGATCGCCACAGTACCAGCCGAGTGATACGTCCAAAACATATCTACTTTCCCAAACACTTTTGATATTGTTTCTCCTCTAAACTTGTGTGAATTGGATGCAACTAACATGGACTGACGCTGTTTTCAGCAGAATTACCTTGGTGTCTAGTTTTTGTGCAGAAAATCAACTATTAGGAAAAATCCCGGAAAATCTGCCAAAAATCCTATTTCACCAGAAGACTCCCGGAGCCAGAAAACGAGACAGAGTAGGGCCACGAGGGGCCCACACCACCAGGCCGCGCGGGCCAGGCCAGGCCGAGCCTGGGGGTGGTGTGGCCGCCTCGGCTGCCCCCTCGGCCTCCCTCTTGGCCTATAAGTTGCCTCTTGACCTAAAAACCAAGGGGGGTTCGATGCTTTTCCAGAAGGAGTTCTGCTCCGCAGCCACCACCAGATTCCACGAAACAGCACCAGAAACTCCGTTCTGGCACCCTGCCGGGATGGGGAATTGGAGGAGATCATCGCCATCATCATCACTATCGCTTCTCCATCGTCCATCCATGTTTCCCCCATCTATGAGTGAGTAATCCCACGCTGTAGGCTATGGGGATGGTAGGGATTGGATGAGATCGTTCATTGTAATGACATCGGATTGTTAGGGCATGGTGCCTAGTATCTATTATTAGTGCTTTTTGACTTTGTTGCAACTTGTTATGCTTAATGCTTGTCACTAGGGCCCGAGTGCCATGATTTCAGATCTGAACATGTTATTGATTCATTATGATAGTATTGTTTATGGTCTTACCTGCAAGTTGTATACACACGTTATTGTCCAGAACCAATGGCCCCAAAGTGACAGCGATCGGGATAACCGGAGGGAATAGTTTTGATGTGAGGATCACATGTGTTCACAGAGTGTTAATGCTTTGCTCCGGTGCTCTATTAAAAGGAGCACCTTAATTGCCAATAGTTCCCTTGAGGCCCCGCTGCAAACGGGCTGGCAGGACAAAAGATGTTGTGCAAGTTCTCATTGCGAGCACGTATGACTATATATGGAACACATGCCTATGATTACCTAGTACTTGGATGCTTTATCTTATATATCTACAATTGACCTATGTTCTGATTGCTATGTGAATTGTCTTGTCCATGCAACGCCCGTCCATCTATCCATATGCCTACCGCGCTTTAATCTTACTGTTTGCTGCAATTGTTACTACAGTCTTTACTTTTACTACTACTGTTACTTTACTATTGCTACTACAAACTGTTGCTACTGATAAACTGCTATGAGCAAGATTGTTTCCAGGTGCACATGAATTGACAACTCAGTTGTTAAGGCTTATAAATATTCTTTGGATCCCCTTGTGTCGAATCAATAAATTGGGTTTCACTTCCCTCGAAAATACTGCGATACAACCCCTATACTTGTGGGTCATCAAGACTATTTTCTGGCGCCGTTGCTGGGGAGCATAGCTTTATTTATCAAGTTCACTTGGAATCACTATTGTTAGCTGCTATCCATCCATCATGGGTAAGTCTCGTGATGGCAAGGTTCCTATTTTACCATCCACTACAAGAAGAGGTACGGTTCTGAACACCTCTGTTGCGTTTGATTCACCATATGTTATGAGTAAGCTTGTTACACCCCCACATACACATGTTACACACACTGCTACTACTGCTGAATCTGAAACTTCTGATACTTATGATGCTGCTTCTACTATGCTTGATAAGAGTTGTTCATTAGGTCCTTTCCTAGATGCTACGATTGCTAGAACTATAGCTGGAAATACTGAAACTCCTAATGAAGACACTACTACACCTGTCAGTTCACCTGAGTCTAGAGAGAGTTATGATATTGAAGACGGTTATATAGAGATGGCCAATGAATTCATTAAAGAATGTCAAACCACCCATGATAGGAGTGCTATTAAGAGTCTCCTTGAGAGGCGTACTATAAAACCCAAATTGTCTCCTAATGCTAAGTTTGTTGCATCTCACATAAACATTAAAGATAAGGATTATGATTTCTCTCTTGATTTATCTTACATAACTATTGTTGAGAAAGAACCTTTTTGTGGGACTAAGAATGAGAGTGCGGTAGCACATATGAATGAGCTTTCTACCATGAGTGGCTTATTTTCTGATGATATTAAGATGCGCACCTACTTTGTTGCTAAGATTTTCCCCTTTTCACTAAAAGGATAAGCTAAAACTTGGTTTAATAATTTACCTCTCGGATCTATTGATAGCCCTAATTGCTTGATTAGTACTTTCCTACAGAAATATTTTCCTCCTAGTGCTAGACATGCTATTTTGCAGGAACTTTTTGATTTTAAACAGGGAGAAAAAGAGATATTGCCGGAATCATGGGCAAGGTTTTGTGCTTTGATTCATGCATAGGCTGGATGTCCATTACCTAAGAATGAACTTCTTGATATATTTTATAATGGACTAACTGAAGAATCTAGGACATACCTGGATAGTTGTGCTGATTGTGTTTTCAGGAATAGGACTCCCAAGGAAGCTGAGGAATTAATGGCTAAAATAAGCAAGAACTATGAAGATTGGACTCCTCCTGAACCAGATACACCTGAGACAACTATACCTGCACCAATTATTCCTGTGTCTATTCCAACATCAAAGAAGAGGGGAGTTATTGAACTAAATGATGAAGTGATGAAGGAAGCTAAGAAATGTCTTAAGGAGAAGGGTATTAAAGCTGAACACGTGAAGAATTTACCTCCTATAGAAGAGTTATGTAAGCCTATCCCCCACTCATCCACTATTGAGGTACACTCTCTCCAACACTTTGATGAAGGCAATATTCCTTACTCTAAACCTCCTGATCAATGCTTAGAAGAATTTGATATTTTTATTGTGAAGCAAGATAATTTTAAGAAAAGGGTGCAAAATCATTTAATGGAAAACTCTAGAGCTATTGTTGAGTTAAAAGATATTGTGGAAAGAACCTCTAATGATGTTAAAATGCCTTTTAAACATTTTCAAATGGTTCAAACTCAAATAGATCAACTTATTAAAGTGCAAAAAGACTTGCTAGTTAATGTTGCTAAAGAAAAACATGCTTATGAAATTAGAACTTGAAGTGGTGCTGCTACCCAGGATCCTCTATATCCTGAGGGGCATCCTAAAAGAATTGAGCAGGATTCTCAACAACCTGAAAATAGTGGTACTACTCGTAAGAAAAGAAAAAAGAAACATAAAACTATTATAAAACCCTCTAAACCTGCTAAAGATCCCAATAGTATATCTGTCTCTGATGCTGAAACCGAAAGTGGTAACGAAGAAAATGATGTTCCTGATAAAGAAAGAGTTGAAGAAGAACCTGAAAAGCACACTAAGAATACTAAATACACTAAAGAAGATTTTGTTGCTAAGAAACATGGTAATGAAAGAGAACCTTGGATCCAAAAACCTATGCCTTTCCCTGATAAGAAACACAAGTCAAAGGAAGATGAACCCTATAATAAGTTTTGTGAATGGATGAAACCTTTATTCTTGCAAATTCCTTTGAATGACACTATTAAATTGCCTCCCTATTCAAAGTATATGAAGGATATTGTCTCTAATAAAAGGAAGATCCCTAATGAAGAAATTTCTACTTTGCTTGCTAATTATTCCTTTAATGGTAAGGTTCCGAAGAAACTTGGAGACCCAGTGATTCCAACTATTCCTTGCTCTATTAAAAATAGTTATGTTAGAACTGCTTTGTGTGATTTGGGAGCAGGAGTTAGTGTTATGCCTTTTTCTCTCTACAAGAGACTTCAATTGGAAAAACTAATACCAACTGATATATCTTTGCAAATGGCTGATAAATCTACCACTATTCCCGTTGGCATATGTGAGGATGTACCTGTTCAAGTGGCTCATAATTGCTTGATATTAACTGATTTTGTTGTGCTTGAAATGCCTAAAGATGATAATATGTCTATTATTCTTGGGAGACCTTTTCTTAATACTGCAGGAGCTGTTATTAATTGTAATCAAGGAAAGCTGACTTTTAATGTTAATGACAAGGAACATACTGTCTATTTCCCCAAGAAGATTGATAGGACTTATGGTTTGAATTTAATTGAACATGTTGAGGGCATTCAAGTTGGAGAAATATATTGTCCCATACCAAGAGAAAAATTTGAAACTATTATGATTGGGACCATTGCTATGAAGGTTGAGGGTAACATAGTCATTAGTGAAATACAAAGTTTGTTTCATATAAAATTGTTTTGGTAACAAGACCTGATCAACCTTGTTAACAAAAGGATTTCATTGAACAAAACAATGTTTTCACCATGATTATCTTCGCTTACTTCTATTCTATCCATTTTAGTGTCTGCCTTCGTTTAGTTTACTTTTCGTTTTGCTAGTTGCTTGCATTTTAGGGTGTCTTAGAACTTCTGTAGCTTTTGCTTTTGCATCATTTCAAAATCACTTTTCTCCAGAAAAATCATTCGTCTATACCTAAAAATTTCTCAAAAATAAAGTGTCTCGAAAAATTCTAGAAAATTCATATTAAATTTTTACGAGAAAAAAGGGGCAGAGAAGTGCCTGGAGTGACCCAGGGGGGCCCACCAGGCAGGCACACCACCTGGTGGCGCGGCCTGCCCATGGGCACGCCTGGCCATGGTGTGGGCCACCCCTAGCCCTCCACTCACTCTCTCACCTGCCACTGCTCTCTTTCTCTCCCGAGAAAACACCAGTTCATTGCTCGAAATCGCGTTCTTGCTGTTCTTGCCCTCGATTTTTCGATCTCCTTGCTCAGTCCATCTTTGCTGCTGAAATTTGGGGCATTTGTTCTCCGGTATGTGACTCCTCTGCTTTTCCAAGTAGATTTGTGTTTAGTGGTTTATATCTTGAGTATTTTGTTGCTGTAGGTGGCAGGTTTTGAGAGCTTGTAAGCTTGTTCATTGCTTAGAGATATAGTTTTGGTGCATGTTTAGGCCTCTACAAGTCCCTATGAGTAGCGCCCTTCATTATATATTCACTTTGCAATCACTTGTGTAATGGATGTTTAAATTTCAGAATAGAAGATGAATGAGTATCAAATAAACCAACATGAACTAAGGGTGCCTGAGGTTATGAAGGTTCACTGAGAGGAGGAAGTTTTTCCTTCCATGTATCCATGCTTCGAATTCATGAGGGCTGCAGGAATTTCCCAGGACTTCCATACTTTGGTTGCTAATGCAGGATTGGAGCACTTTGTGGAGGATGAACCTTGTCAATTTGTGAAACTAACTATGTCTGTAGTACAGGACTTTCAAATTAGTTACTCTTTGCCTAACCCCATGGTCTACTACAAAATTTACAATATAGCTGTCGACCTTTCTCTCGATGACTTTTGTGCAGCTATTAAGGTACCTCAGTGGGGATCATGTGGAAGGATTAAAGAGCGACCTGCACCACTCATGGACTTGTACGCAGAGATTTGCCAAGGGAGCAGCTTCTCAAAGGAGAGCGGGAAAATCTGTAACATTCATCTCCCTTCTATTCTCTACTTTGCTTACTTTATTCCCAAGTGTGTTCTTGCTAGGAAAACTACCAGCAAGTTATCCTCGTATGATCTAACATTCATCTCAGCTGCTTTAAAACGAGATAGGACTTACAACTTGGGTGCCTTGATAGCTTTCCGCCTTGCTGCTAACCGCGAGAAAGGTGGAATTTGTGGAGGCCTCATTGCCTCTCGTTTATTAGCTTTGCATGGTTTAGTGCCTCATCATCTAGACCTACAGTTTCCCATAGAGAGGCTTGACATTAATTCCATGATACAACATAAATTTGTTTCTTCTTGGGCTAATTTGAGTGAGTTTTCTTATGAAATAACCTTTCTCAAGGCAGGTTGGAGAAGGAGTAAGTCCGAGCGATTTGTTCTCTTGCCTGCACCTATTTTGTTTAACCTTGATACCAGGGTAGGATGGTCACTCACTGAGGAGGAGCTTGATACGTACCTGGGAGAGCTTTCCCAACAGGAGCAGGATACTAGAAGGGAGGTCTGATGGCTCAATGCACGACGCCCAGAAAAATGCTTGATGGCGGTGTTGATGTAGAGCTCGTTGGGAACCCCAAGAGGAAGGTATGATGAGCACAGCAGCAAGTTTCCCTCAGTTATGAAACCAAGGTTTAATCGAACCAGTAGGAGCAAGGACACACCTCAAAGGTGTTCCAAGCTGAGCTTTGGCAGGGCGCACTACCGGTGCTAGTAGCAACGTGGAGACCTGCACAACACAAGCACAGAACTTTGTCCCCAACTTGCGATGAGGTTGTCAATCTCACCGTGTTTTGCGGAAAACAAAGGATTAAACGTATCGAATGGAAAGAAGTAAAAGTTTGCAGAAAGTAAACACAAAGCAGTAAAAGATTGTAGATTGTATGTAAAGTAAAGGACCGGGATCCATAGTTCACTAGAGGTGGCTCTCCTTAGATAGATAACATGCTGGGTGAACAAATTACAGCGGGGCAATTGACAAACACCGAGAAAGCAATACATGCATATACTAATCATCTTGACTCCTTTGAGACTTGATTGGGCATTACAACATAATACATAGACCGCCATCTAACTGCATCTATGACTAATAATCCACCTTCAGGTTATCATCTGAACCCCCTCCAGTATTAAGTTACAAGCAATAGATTATTGCTTTATGAACTGCGTGTAAAGTAAACAATACGATTGTTCTATGAACAAAGGATCGTTGTTTTCTCCCTAGTAGCAATAACACATCTAGTACCTTAGAGATTTCTGTCACTTCCCCATATTACCAGAGGCATGAACCCACTATCGAGCATAAATACTAACTCTTGGAGTTTCTAGCATCTACTTGGCCAAGATAGCTACTAACAACGGAAAGCATGCAAGATCTCAAATAACAAAGACATGATAGAATCAATAATCAATCCGAAATAGCATCTCAATATCCATCGGACCCCCGCAAACACAACATGTATGAATTACAAATAGATGATCTTGATCATGAACAGAGCTCACAAGATCTAAACATGAAAGCACAAAGGAGGAGAAACCAGCCATCTAGCTACTACATGGATCCGTAGTCCAAGGATGAACTACTCACGCATCACACCGGAGGCTTGCATGGTGATGAAGAAGGCCTCCAGGGTGAATTCCCCTCTTCGGCAGGGTGCCAGGAAGAGCTTCAGATCCCTCCCGATCTAGGGATGGAGATGACGGCGGCTACAGACTCTTTCGTGGATTTTTGATCGGGTACCTAGGGTTTTTGTCCCGAGGGCAACTTATAGGCGGAAGGAGAGGCCGAGGGGGTGCTGGGGTCGGCCAGACCACCCCCTGGCGCGGGCCAGGCCTGGCCACGCGGCAAGGTGGTGTGACCGGCCCCCAGCCCTTCTCCGTCTCGTATTCTGGCACTTGACCCCTTCCGGAAAATAGGCACTTTGGCTTTTGTCCCGTCCAATTCCGAGAATATTCATTTTCTGACTTTTCTAGAACCAAAAACAACTGAAAACAGGCAGCTGGCATTGTGGCTCTTGTTAATAGGTTAGTCCAAGAAATCATAATAAAAGTACTTCAAAGTTGGAACAAAACACAAGAAAGTGGATAAAACCAAGCATGGAACATCAAAAATTATAGATACATTTGCAATGTATCAAGGTCACAGATGATTCGGTCCAGCCCTCGAATGAGGGGGAGTCTTCATATCAGCAACCTACCTATGATTGGGGAGCTTCTTATTCTTCCCAAGAGCCCAACTACGATCGTTCTTACAATGACCCGCCTGCTTAGAACCCTTACTCGTATCTGGATTGATACCCACTTAGGCCAAAAGCCTAAGCTTAGGGGGAGGTACACCGACATCACACTCATCTCCATATCATGTTTCGTCGGTACTTTGTATATTCGTGCTTCTCTCTCTTTTTAGTTTTCGTTCTTTCTTTACTTTTGCTTTCTAAAACACAAAAAGACCAAAAATATTTCTGTTGTTTCTCTTGGTTTGCTTCTTCTTCTTTTTGCCTTGGTTTACTTTTTTCCTTTTTGCTTTGTTTTGATTAATTGAAAAACCCAAAAATATTTTGCTTTGTTTGTTCTTCCTTTTTGTTCTTGCCTTTAAAACTCAAAAACACCAAAAATATTTGTTGTTCTTCTTTGGTTTTGTGAAGTTCGTTGCAGGGTTCAGCAGTCCTCAGTGGAGTTTGGTTTTCATGTTATTATTCAAGCCACACAAGTGAAGGGCAATAATGAGGATTAATGACAACTTGAGGTGTGGTAAGAGGCTGGTAACAAACTCTATTTGTTTTCATTTTTGTACATATACTCATCATTGTGGTCATGCTTAGTCTGTTCATGTAGAAGTATGTTATTTATGGATGCTTAGTGGTTCTTGCTTTCTTATGATTAGCTCCAGCTCACTGATAGTTTGTAGCATGTCATATGAATGTTTGCTTGCATTGCTCTATTCATAACTTGGTATGACATTGTGGTATCCTCCTCTGAATGTTTCACTTGAATTGACTTGGCACATGCTCATGCATGCATATGACTCAAATAATCAGTTAAGCCTTGATGAATTATTTTGCCTCAGGGGTCTTGAATCACTTTCATGCCATAATTAGTCGTGTTTTGTTGCAAGCATGATTATGACAGTTATTGCTCTCTCGTTTGTCACTCCCTCTCTATTGCTAGCCTTCACTTGTGTTGAGTATAAGCTTTACTCGTGCATCCAACTCCCCAAAACCAATATTGCCAAAGTGTCCACCATACCTACCTAGTAGCATCATTTGATATTCTGTGCATATTAAGTATGCCTTGTTTTCTTCCGAATAAGTTGTTTGCTTGTTATGAGAAAGTTAGTTAGTAAACCTCTCACGAACTTGATGGCACACTTTATTTTCTTGCAATTAATAAACCTGAACCATTGCGTCCTTCTTTGTTGCGTATATGCTTGCGCTTTATAAGTTGAAGTTAGCAGCACCATGTATCATGGGGAACGCTTTCAACATTGCACTGGTACTTGGTACCTCGTTGGTATCATGATTCTTTTGCTTATGGATCCCAGCGGTGTGAAATAAAAGTGGAACTTGTAAGATCATGGAGTTTGTATGTGTGTTAGAGAAACGTCTGGGCCTCTAGCCTAAGCCATGCCTAATCATGGTGGAAACTTGCAGCATAACCAGAATGAGCATTCTATGAAGCATCCTCAATAAAAATCTATGCACGTAGTAAATAAAAAGATCGCTGAGATGCTCATTGTATGCTTGCCTTGTCATTTTGATTATGGGATAGCTCATGTATCATGTGCAAGGGGTACCCCATTGGCGGTTCTCTATGATACATATGTACTTACAATGACAAGAGCTTACTTGTGACTGAAGTTGAGTAGCATGAGGTTCGGTCTTTGTAAGTAAGGGGCATGAGACTTTGATTTATAACTTGTCAAGCATATCCTCTTGGTTGTGTCACTTTAACCTTAACCACTTAAAGATGCTTATGATAGGGGCAATGAGAGCTCAAAGCTAACGAGTACCATACTTTCAGCATTTGGAAGCCCTTCAAACTTTCCAAAACCTTTCTGTTTTCCTTGTTGAGTCTCCACACATTCTTTGAGCACTTTCTTGAGAGCATAGTTGTCATTCTTAGTGTAATGTGTTTGTCTCAAAACTTAATTAATTATGTTATGATTTTGATGCTTGTACCTTTGATATCTTTACTTCTAGTCTTCACTTGAACTTCGGAGGTGTCTTAGCATTTATGTTTGTTCTACAATCAAAGGCAAGCGAGATACCACTCTATCATACCTTGTTATGAGCACTGCAATGTTGCTTATGTTTATGTTTCATGCTACTTATTATTTTTGAGTTGAAATCTATTCATAGCTTGCAATGACTATTAAGTAAACACAGTAGCATACTCTTTATTATGAATTGCCTAAGTAGTTGATCACATGCTAAGAATATATACATCATATGAAGCAAATGTGTTCATGAAAGTTCTTTTATCGCACTCAGTTTTCAACTGAATTGCTTGAGGACAAGCAATAAGCTAAGCTTGGGGGGAGTTGATATGTCCAAAACTTATCTACTTTCCCGAACACTTTTGCTATTGTTTCTCCTCTAAACTTGTGTGAATTGGATGCAACTAACACGGACTGACGCTGTTTTTAGCAGAATTACCTTGGTGTCTAGGTTTTGTGCAGAAAATCAACTATTAGGAAAAATCCCGGAAAATATGCCAAAAATTCTATTTCACCAGAAGACTCCCGGAGCCAGAAGACGAGACGGAGTAGGGCCACGAGGGGCCCACACCACCTGGGCACAAGGGCCAAGCCAGGCCGCGCTTAGGGGTGGTGTGGCCGCCTCGGCTGCCCCCTCGGCCTCCCTCTTCGCCTATAAGTTGCCTCTTGACCTAAAAACCAAGGGGGGTTCGATGCTTTTATAGAAGGAGTTCCGCTCCACCACCACCACCAGATTCCACGAAACAGCACCAGAAACTCCGTTCTGGCACCCTGTCAGGATGGGGATTTGGAGGATATCATCGCCATCATCATCACCATCGCTTCTCCATCGTCCATCCATGTTTCCCCCATCTATGAGTGAGTAATCCCTTGCTATAGGCTATGGGGATGGTAGGGATTGGATGAGATCGTTCATTGTAATGGCATCGGATTGTTAGGGCATGGTGCCTAGTATCTATTATTAGTGCTTTTTGACTTTGTTGCAACTTGTTATGCTTAATGCTTGTCACTAGGGCCCGAGTGCCATGATTTCAGATCTGAACATGTTATTGATTCATTATGATAGTATTGTTTATGGTCTTACCTGCAAGTTGTATACACACGTTATTGTCCGGAACCAATGGCCCCGAAGTGACAGCAATCAGGATAACCGGAGGGAATGGTTTTGATGTGAGGATCACATGTGTTCACGGAGTGTTAATGCTTTGCTCCGGTGCTCTATTAAAAGGAGCACCTTAATTGCCAGTAGTTCCCTTGAGGCCCCACTGCAAATGGGCTGGCAGGACAAAAGATGGTGTGCAAGTTCTCATTGCGAGCACGTATGACTATATATGGAACACATGCCTATGATTACCTAGTACTTGGATGCTTTATCTTATATATCTGCAATTGCCCTATGTTCTGATTGCTATGTGAATTGTCTTGTCCATGCAACGCCCGTCCATCCATCCATATGCCTACCGCTCTTTAATCTTACTGTTTGATGCAATTGTTACTACTGTCTTTACTTTTACTACTGCTGTTACTTTACTATTGCTACTACAAAACTGTTGCTACTGATAAACTAATGTGAGAAAGATTGTTTCCAGGTGCAGCTGAATGGCAACTCAGTTGTTAAGGCTTATAAATATTCTTTGGCTCCCCTTGTGTCGAATCGATAAATTGGGTTTCACTTCCGTCGAAAATACTGCGATACACCCCCTATACTTGTGGGTCATCACCGAGGTATGGCCGGTCGAGGTAACCACGACCAAGGCAATGTTGGTCAAAGGAATGCTACCAACGGCAATGCCGGACAGCGTGATCCCGTGGGAACAGGACAAAATATACCTTGGCACCAGCAGCAACGCGCACCTCGGTAGGAGGGAAGTGTAGGACAAGCAGCGCAACAGCAGAATGCATGTCCGGATCAGGAAAGATATAATGACGTTTATTCAGCTATGATCAATGATGGATATCCCAGACCGGATCACCACATAATTGGGTCAAGGCTGGAAAGCAGGAACTTGCAGCCAGATGATGCGAGGCTGAAACTGGATAGAATTTACAGGTCAGAGCTAATCGGGGTACAAGGTCCTCCTGGTCCGGCATGCTTTGGGCCCTGGATCATGAAGGAGCCACCAGTGCCAAACTTTCAGCTGGCCAGAGGAACCAGAACCTACGATGGTAGTACTAGGCCAGAGGATTGGCTGATTTATTACGCAACGACGGTCAAGATCACAACTGGAAACTTGAGATGTGAAGTGAGGTATGTACCACAAATGTTGGAAGGACTAGCGAGAGTTTGGCTGAACAATTTGCCACCGGGAAGTGTTAACTGTTGGTTGTATTTTGAGGAGTTGTTCGTTAGCAACTTTTCGAGCACCTACAAGAGGCCCAATAGGCCACAAACTCTGGCGTTATGCCAGCAAAGAGCGAATGTGCTAGACCGGTATTTCTTGACTCGGTGGTGCAACGTGCGTAACTCATGCGAGGGAGTAATTGAATCACAAGCTATTGCGTGGTTCACCCAAGGATGCAGAGATGGAAGTATGTTGTGGCAGAGGCTACATCGAGATATGCTAACCACTTTGGCTGAGACAATTCGGATCATGGATTCGTATGCCTTGGGAGACCCAACGCAACCCCGGCTAATGTCAAGCGAGGCAAACAAGGAATATTACAACCGAGATGGCTTCGGGTCGTCGAGGAGAAATGATTTTCAAGGAAAGAGAAGGGACGAGCGTCCGGATTACAAATATAACTCGCAACAGATGGCAACGGTAGACCGGGACCAGCCCAATGCCGGTGCCAGCCAGCGCTAGAAAACTGGAGGGCAAAACTGGCAACAGAAAAACGAAGGGAAGAAGCCTTGGACCCCAGAGCATAAAAATCAATGGCAAGAGCGGAGAGATATACCGAGGTATACATTCGAGTCTATGTTCAATCAACCTTGCAAGTTCCATACACCAAGTCTGAACAGTCTGGCAAATCACACGACTCGGCAATGTGAATGGATGAGAAAGTTAGAGCAGGGCAGTTTGGGGAATGCTCAGGCACCTCAGAATGAAGCACCTAGGAATGAGGCACCACGGCAACCATTACTAACAGGGGGAAATGGACATCAACTGATGTTGCCACCACCTCCGCTAAGGTACGAAAATCAGGAAAGGAGGGATGCGGTACATCAAGTAGACAATAATCAGCAACAAGGTCAAGGTTACCACGCGAATGAGGGATGCAACATGTACAGGGAGCATGATCAAAGTTACTGTGTGTTTACCACGGAAGAAAATGACCGGAAAAGCTTGCAGCGCCGGCATATGGAGGTAAACGCGGTAATGCCGGCGATAGTGAGGTATATGCCCTGGGTAGTCAAGAGATTATATGGAGTATTAAGGATCACCCAAAGATCATGCCTAGCCCTGGGACCTATGCACTGGTCCTGGATCCGACATTCATCGGGCCGAATCTCAATGTGAGGTTTTCCAAAGAACTGATCGACAATGGCAGTAGCATCAACATTATGTACAAGGACACCATGCACGGGTTGGGAATAACAGAGAACATGCTGCAAGCAACGAGGACCACCTGTCATGGCATTGTGCCAGTTATTTCCTGTGAGCCAATTCGTAAGGTCTGGGTTGATGTGTTATTCGGCACGAGAGATAATTGTTGGACTGAAAATTTGGAGTTCGAAGTGGTAAATCTGGAGAGCGCCTATCACGTGTTACTCGGTAGGCCCGTGCTGAACACGTTCATGGCAAGTACTCACATCAGCTACCTTAAGATGAAACTGCCCAGACCTAGGGGAGTGATAACTGATACATTGCAAATGTATCTACAAATTTTGATGTTCCATGCTTGGTTTTATCCACTTTCTTGTGTTTTGTTCCAACTTTGGAGTACTTTTCATATGATTTCTTGGAGTAACCTATTAACAAGAGCCATAGTACCATCTGCCTATTTTCTGCTGTTTTTGGTTCCAGGAGAGTTAGAAAATGAATATTCTCGGAATTGGACGGGACAAAAGCCAAAGTGCCTATTTTTTCGGAAGTGATCAAGTGCCACAATACGAGACGGAGAAGGGCCAGGGAGCCACCACACCACGTGGCGCGGCTAGGCCTGGCCCACGCCAGGGGGTGGTGTGGCCGCTCCCGGCACCCCCTCGGCCTCTCCTTCCACCTATATATTGCCCTTGGGACGAAAACCCTAAGTACCCGATCAAAAATCCACGAAAGAGTCTGTAGCCACCGTCATCTCCATCCCTAGATCAGGAGGGATCTGAAGCTCTTCCCGGCACCCTGCCGGAGAGGGGAAGTCACCCTGGAGGCCTTCTTCATCACCATGCAAGCCTCCGGTGTGATGCGTGAGTAGTTCATCCTTGGACTACGGATCCATGTAGTAGCTAGATGGCTGGTTTCTCCTCCTTTGTGCTTTCATGTTTAGACCTTGTGAGCTCCGTTCATGATCAAGATCATCTATTTGTAATTCTGCATGTTGTGTTTCCAGGGATCTGATGGATATTGAGATGCTATTTCAGATTGATTATTAATTCTATCATGTCTTTGTTATTTGAGATATTGCATGCTTTCCGTTGTTAGTAGCTATCTTGGCCAAGTAGATGCTAGCAACTCCAAGAGTTAGTATTTATGCTCGATAGTGGGTTCATGCCTCTGGTAATATGGGGAAGTGACAGAAATCTCTAAGGTACTAGATGTGTTGTTGCTACTAGGGAGAAAACAACAATCCTTTGTTCATAGAACAATCGTATTGTTTACTTTAGACGCAGTTCGTAAAGCAATAATCTGTTGCTTGCAACTTAATACTGGAGGGGGTTCGGATGATAACCTGAAGGTGGATTATTAGTCATAGATGCAGTTGGATGGCCGTCTATGTATTATGTTGTAATGCCCAATCAAGTCTCAGAGGAGTCATGATGATTAGTATATGCATGTATTGCTTTCTCGGTGTTTGTCAATTGCCCCACTGTAATTTGTTCACCCAGCATGTTATCTATCTAAGGAGAGCCACCTCTAGTGAACTATGGATCCCGGTCCTTTTTCTTTACATACAATCTACAATCTTTTACTGCTTTGTGTTTACTTTCTGCAAACTTTTACTTCTTTCCATTCGATACGTTTAATCCTTTGTTTTCCGCAAAACACGGTGAGATTGACAACCTCATCGCAAGTTGGGGACAAAGTTTTGTGGTTGTGTTGTGCAGGTCTCCACGTTTCTACTAGCACCGGTAGTGCGCCCTGCCAAAGCTCAGCTAGTAACACCTTTGGGGTGTTTCCTTGCTCCTACTGGTTCGATTAAACCTTGGTTTCATAACTAAGGGAAAACTTACTGTTGTGCTCATCATACCTTCCTCTTGGGGTTCCCAACGAGCTCTACGTTGAAAGTCGAGCACATCAAGATCTTTTCTGGTGCCATTGTCGGGGAGTCCCTCATAACCAATCTCTTTACTTTGTTGTTTTTGTTTTGCTTAGTTTTCTTTTTGCTTTTTTTGCTTGTTTTGTTGTTCAAAAACACAAAAAAAATAGTTTTACAAGGTTGCTTCCTTATTTGAAAACCTCAAAAAAAATGACTACTCTTGAAAACACTAAGTTGTGTGACTTCACTAGCACCAACAACAATGATTTTATGAGCACACCTATTGCTCCACCTGTGGCTGAAAATACTTTCTTTGAGATAAAACCTGCTTTACTCAATCTTGTTATGACAGAGCAAAATTCTGGTATTGGTAATGAAGATGATGCTTCCCATCTAAATAACTTTGTTGAACTTTGTGAGATGCAAAAGCATAGGGATATAGATGGTGATATTATTAAGCTGAAATTGTTTCCTTTCCCTTTGAGAGGAAAAGCTAAATAATGGTTGAATTCCTTAACTAGGAATAGTATTGATTCTTGGACTAAGTTCAAAGATGCTTTTATTGGAATATACTATCCTCCTGCTAAGATTATATCCATGAGAAGTGAAATAATGAAGTTTAAACAACTTGATAATGAGCATGTTGCTCAAGCTTGGGAAAGAATGAAATCTTTGGTAAAGAATTGTCCCACTCATGGACTGACTGCTTGGATGATCATTCAAACTTTTTATGCAGGATTGAACTATTCTTCAAGGAACCTATTGGATTCAGCTGCTGGAGGTACCTTTATGACCATCACTTTGGGTGCTGCAACAAAACTTTTGGACAATATGATGATTAATTATTCTGAATGGCATATTGAGAGAGCTCCACAAGGTAACAAGGTAAATTCTGTTGAGGAAACCTCCTCCTTGAGTGATAAGATTGATATTATTATGTCCATGCTTGTTAATGGGAAAGCCCATATTGATCCAAATAATGTTCCTTTAGCCTCTTTGGTTGCTCAAGAAAAGCAAGTTGATGTGAACTTCATAAGAAATAACAATTTTGGCAACAATGCTTATGGTAATAATGCTTATAGGAACAATTTTGGTAACAACAATTATAAGCCATATCCTCCCAACAATGGTAATGCTTATGGAAATTCTTACAACAATAATAAGAGTGCTCCCTCTGAACTTGAAGTTATGCTTAAAGAGTTTATTAGTAAACAAACTTCTTTCAATAAAACTACTGAGGAAAAACTCTCTAATGCTGAAAGAAATATAGCATCTTTGGCTGAAGCTCAATCTACTTTGAATAAAATGGTTTCTAAACCTGAAACTAATGAGAATCTCTTTGCAGCTACTAATGCCATACAAGTGAGAATTGATGAAAATGTTAGACTATTAGCTGAATTACATGCTAAGTGGGAAAGAGAAGATGAAATTGCTAGAAACATTAGTGTTTCTACTATCACCACGACTAGTGTTGAGGCTAGTAATAGTTCTACTACTTTAGATGATAAAGTTGATTTTTATCTTGATGGTTGCAATATCTCTGAAGTTATTAAGTTCCTACAAAAGCTTGCTAAAAGTCCTAATGCTAGTGCTATGAACATGGCTTTTACAAAACACATTAATGATGCTCTCATAAAGATTAAAGAAGAAAAGATGAAACATAAAGCTTCTATTCCTATAAAGCAAGAAGATGGTCGGGAACCCATCATTAATATGAAAGTGAATGACTTTGATTTCAAAGCTTCATGTGATCTTAATAGTAGTGTTTCTATTATGCCTAGAAGGATTTATGATATGCTTGATCTGCCTCCTCTTGAAGATTGTTATTTGAATGTCCCACTTGATGCTAATGCTAAAAATAAACTCATGGGGAGTCTTTATGATGTTCTTATTATGGTTAACAATTCCTATGTCCCCGTTGATTTCTATGTTTTGGATGTTGAATACAATGCTTCTTGTCCTATTACTTTGGGAAGACCTTTTCTTAGAACTGTTGGTGCCATCATTGATATGAAAGAATGCACCATTAAATATCAACTCCCACTCAAGAAAGGTATAGAACACTTCCCTAAATAGAGAGAAAAGATTTCTTTTGCTTCTCCTATGAAAACAAAATTTGGTCTTAATGCTTCTTCATTTGAGAACACTTGATTCTTTCTTTGCTTCTTATGCCTAACTTAAAGGCGTTGAAGAAAAGTACTCATTAGAAGATAACCCAAAAGTTTTAGATGAGTTTTGGAAGTTATTACCTCTGTAATAACCCCTCCTTATCCTTTTTATTTGCTTTTTGTGCTAAGAGTAACCTCTAATGAGAGAGAAGTAATGATTGGGAAAGTTGTTGTCCCGAAACAGATTTCTGTGCTTCACCGTAAAAATTCGTGAGAGAGCTCTGTATGTAGGATTGAGCTGTAATTTTTTTTTATTCTGTCCCAGATTGTTATATAACTTTCGTTAGTTCAACACTTTTTTATTTGAGAAACAGAAGGTCTTTAAAAAAATCCGTCTTTACCTGCTGGTCTGTTTTGACAGATTTCTGCCATTTTCTGCATTTGCTTCTTGTTAGTTCCTTCTTGAGTTCTTTTGGAGAATTGAGATTTTTGAGGGAAGTGCTACAGTAGATAGTGTTATAATGGAAGTTTATTTGGTGTTAGAACTTAACCTCGAGACTTATTTATCTTAAGTGCACTAATGTTGCTAATGAGATTGTGTGAAGTTTTGTATGAAGAAAAAAATTCAGGTGTATGGAAGGAATGAGTAATGAGATGAAGGATGGACTAAAGCTCAAGCTTGGGGATGCCACGCGTGTCACCCCAAGAAATATCCAAGAAGTACAAGCGTCAAAGCTTGGGGATGCCCAAGGCATCCCCTTCTTCATCAATAAAAATCCTAGGTTTCTTCCAAACGCTTCATTTTTATTCTTTCATGCACAGTTATGTTGTTCTTGGAGCGTCTTCTTTTTCGTTTTCATTTTGGTTTTTCGTTTTCTTTGGTTTGCTTAGTTTTCTGAATAAATTGGTTGGACCCCCTCTTTCATACATTGGTTTGCAAATAGTTTGGTTTGGTTTGGAAAAGAGTAGGAAAGTTCATACTTATGTGGTAGAAAGAGCTTGTTTTTGACTGTGGCCTATGCTTTGTCATGCCATGCTTGATATTGTTTTGGCTTTATGCTTAGTATTCTTTGTTGTAGCATGACTTGTTATAAACAATTGATATTGCTTAATGTGCCTTGGATGAATCATGCATTGTTTTAGCATATTAAAGCATAGTATAGTGGTATTCTCCTTTGATGCTTTATTTGGGTTGACTTGGCGCATGCTCACACCATGTTATGACTATCTCAAGTCACCATAGCCTGTATGATCCTTTAGTTTTCAACTTGTAGTATCACTTTATGTTTGATCAATGATGTTTTGTCGCTCTGCATGATTATGGCCATTATTGATCTCTTAGTTTGTCGCTCCCAGTCTTTTGCTAGCCTCCACAACAAAGTATGAGTTCCACTCATGGATGCAACTTCCTAAACCAAGTTATTCCAAAGATTCCACCATACCTACCTACTAGCTTATGCTATTCCAAGTATATTCATGCTTTCGTTTACCTTCCACTTGATATGATAAAACTAGTGATTAAAGCTCTCACGAACTTGATGGCACACTTTACTTTACTTGCCTTTAATAAACTTGAACCATTGTGTCTTGTATGTTGTATATGCTTGCACTTATTTGTCGGGAATTAGCAGAACCATGCTTTCATGGGGAACGCTTTCAACATTGCACTTGGTACTTGTACCTAGTTGATATCATGCTCTTTTGTATATGGATGTCGTCGGTGTGAAATGAAAGGGAACTAGTAAGTCCATGGAGTTATGTATATGTGTTAGAGAAACGCCTGGACCGCTGGTCTAATCCATGCTGACATGGTGGAAACCTGCAGCGTAACCATAATGAGCTGTCTATGAACCATTCTTATAAAAAAAGAGTCCTATATTGAGAAAAAAAAAGAGAAAAGAAAAAAAATACTATGAAAAGAGGAAAGAGAGAAAAAAGCACCATATTCCCATGGTAAATAAGAAGAATGCTGAGATGCTCGTTGTCTGCTTGCCTTGTCATTTTGATATGAGGATTCTTCCGTATCATCGGACAAGGGGTACCCCGTTGGCGGTTCTCAATGATACACATGTACTTACGATGACAAGAACTTACCGGCGACTAAACTTGAGTAGCATGAAGAGCGGCCCTCATATACAAGGGACATGAGATTTCTGACTTATACTTAGTCAAGCATGTACACCATAGTTTGTTCACTTTAACCTTAATCACTTCAAGATGCTTATGATAGGGGCAATGAGAGCTGAAAGCTACAAGTACCATAATTTTTGGAAGCTCTTTATGAGAACTTGAATACCTACTTCCTTTTACAAAAGGCTTTTCTTCCACCATTATATTGAGTCTCCACCTTCTATCTTTATGCGCCTACTTTGAGAGCATAGTGGCCATTCTTAGTTCTATGTGCATGGTCCCAAGACTAGTTGATTGATGCATAACTTGTTATTGCTTGTTTTAAACTATTGTATCTAGTCACTCTTATGAACTTTGAAGGTGTCCTATGCATTTATATTTGCTACTCTATTAAGGGACAAGCTGAATACTATTATGCTACGTTTTCTTTATGTGAAACAAACAAACGTCTTGCAAAGCATTGTTATTCATGAATCTTTTGTTTGTGCCTTTTCATGTTGCATCATAGTCTCTTTGCTTATTGCTAGAATTTTGTCTTTCATGTTATGATTGAAGTACTGTGATCTCGGTTTTGAATGTTTTGCAAATACTTTGATCAAGTCTTTGATGGTGCATGTCACCTCAAAAATTATTCTTTCTTTTTATCACTTACCTACTCGAGGACGAGCAGGAGTTAAGCTTGGGGATGTTGATACATTGCAAATGTATCTATAATTTTTTATGTTCCATTCTTGGTTTTATCCACTTTCTTGTGTTTTGTTCCAACTTTGGAGTACTTTTCATATGATTTCTTAGACTAACCTATTAACAAGAACCACAGTGCCAGTTGCCTGATTTCTATTGTTTTTGGTTCTAGGAAAGTCGGAAAATGAATATTCTTGGAATTAGATGGGACAAAAGCCAAAGTGCCTATTTTTCCGAAAGTGATCAAGTGCTAGAATACGAGGCTGAGAAGGGCCAGGGAGCCACCACACCACCTGGCCACGTGGCCAGGCCTGGCCCGCACCAGGGGGTGGTGTGGCCGCTCCCGGCACCCCCTCGGCCTCTCCTTCCGCCTATATATTGCCCTCGAGACGAAAACCCTAAGTACCCGATCAAAAATCCACGAAAGAGTCTGTAGCCGCCATCATCTCCATCCCTAGATCGGGAGGGATCTGAAGCTCTTCCTGGCACCCTGCCGGAGAGGGGAATTCACCCTGGAGGCCTTCTTCATCACCATGCAAGCCTCCGGTGTGATGCGTGAGTAGTTCATCCTTGGACTACGGATCCATGTAGTAGCTAGATGGCTGGTTTCTCCTCCTTTGTGCTTTCATGTTTAGATCTTGTGAGCTCTATTCATGACCAAGATCATCTATTTGTAATTCTGCATGTTGTGTTCGCGGGGATCTGATGGATATTGAGATGCTATTTCAGATTGATTATTGATTCTATCATGTCTTTGTTATTTGAGATCTTGCATGCTTTCCGTTGTTAGTAGCTATCTTGGCCAAGTAGATGCTAGCAACTCCAAGAGTTAGTATTTATGCTCGGTAGTGGGTTCATGCCTCTGATAATCTAGGGAAGTGACAGAAATCTCTAAGGTACTAGATGTGTTGTTGCTACTAGGGAGAAAACAACAATCCTTTGTTCATAGAACAATCGTATTGTTTACTTTACACGCAGTTCGTAAAGCAATAATCTGTTTCTTGCAACCTAATACTGGAGGGGGTTCGGATGATAACCTAAAGGTGGATTATTAGTCATAGATGCAGTTGGATGGCGGTCTATGTATTATGTTGTAATGCCCAATCAAGTCTCAGAGGAGTCAAGATGATTAGTATATGCATGTATTGCTTTATCGGTGTTTGTCAATTGCCTTGCTGTAATTTGTTCATCCAGCATGTTATCTATCTAAGGAGAGCCACCTCTAGTGAACTATGGATCCCGGTCCTTTTTCTTTACATATAATCTACAATCTTTTACTGCTTTGTGTTTACTTTCTGCAAACTTTTACTTCTTTCCATTCGATACGTTTAATCCTTTGTTTTCCGCAAAACACGGTGAGATTGACAACCTCATCGCAAGTTGGGGACAAAGTTCTGTGGTTGTGTTGTGCAGGTCTCCACGTTGCTACTAGCACCGGTAGTGTGCCCTGCCAAAGCTCAGCTAGAAACACCTTTGGGGTGTTTCCTTGCTCCTACAGGTTCAATAATACCTTGGTTTCATAACTGAGGGAAAACTTACTGCAGTGCTCATCATACCTTCCTTTTGGGGTTCCCAACGAGCTCTAAGTTGAAAGTCGAGCGCATCAATAACTATATCAGGGGACTTCCGGCGTTCAATCGAATGCGCCTCAGCCAGATCTAACTTAGCCGAGTCACTCGTGATAGCTCAGGAAAAGAGGAAGATACTAGAAGTGACGGCATTGGCTCAATCCGCGCAGCAGCAAATGCCGGCTCTGACCAACTCGCACGGAAGCATGTCATTGTTGGGTTCGCAGCATAGAAAACAAAAAAATTCCTATGATGGAACTATACGCCAAGATCTATCTACTAGATACAAGCAACATGTGGATATACATCCATAGAGAACTTACCCTCGAAGACAACAAAACTTTGTTAACGAGTTGGAACTCGTGGATGATGTAGTCGTACACTTGCTGATCTCAAGATCATGATGAAGTTCAGCAGGTCTGGCTCCAGCACGTCCATCAGATCCAGCTCCAGCAAGTCCAGCACCACCAAGTCCGGCACCACAAAGCAGCATTGCATCCGTGATCGCACACACGTCTGGTACCCCGACAACCTCCGTCCCTCGCTCCAGCAAAGCAGCGAAAGCAGCAACTCCTTTCTAGATAAAGCCACTAGGAACATGTATCTCGCTAATCCGAGACCATGGGGAATAACTAGAGGGGGAGAGAGATCCTTCACGAGGAGGTGCGTGTTGTGAGGAGGAGAGGGGGGCCTTTTATAGGGAAGAGGGGGGCAACCAAGGTCCATGGCGTGGCAGCCATGGTGGTGCCCCCACCTCTTCCATCATTCATGTGGTGGATGCTCCACTCACATAAATATGCCTCCACTCACACTTCCACTCACATGCATTAAATTTCCACCAAATTTAATGCAAGCTCTCATTAAATAAAACTATTTTATTTATTTTATTCAGAATTTTGTCAATTACATTAATTAACAAACATTCACATAAAACCCCCTACAATATTTCAATATCACATGCAGAACTAGTTTCTGCAATTTCACCCGAAACAATTCCGGTTTCCATCGAAATGATTCCAGCGCTTTCTTAATATTTATCTGAAACATATTTGCTCCTAAATGGTGTCGGTATCCCTTAAGTGTGTCACCCTACGATTCGCGAATAATGCAGACATGATCGAGACCCCTCTCCGACCAATAATCAGCAGCGGGACCTAGAGATCTGTACTGACTCCCACATATTCAACCATGACTCTTGTGATCGTGTGAACCTTTAACGTCGTAACTAAATCCCTTTGTCTCGTGATATATTACATGCCCGATTCAATCATCATCCAAATACCTAGTTTGATCTCGTTAGTGACATGCACTCTTTTCTCGTTCCCATGATATAACATTCTAGTGATCACATCACTTGCTTGCAAGCTATTTCAATGTGATATCATTGAGAGGGCCTAGAGTATATCTATCCGTCATCGGGATGGACAAATCCCACTCTTGATCCATGAGCCTCAACATAACACCTTCGTAGCACTGAACCCACCTTTATAGTCACCCTGTTACAGTGTGACATTTGATGTTATCAAGATACTCTTCCGGTGTTAGCAATTAACATGATCTCATGGTCTAAGGACTAAGATTACTTCGTATGATGTTATAGCAATATAAACATAATGAATCTGATCGTAATGCTATACTTCGGATGAATGTTCATCACATCATTCCACCAATGTTGTGACCTCGTTCTTAACGACATCCAATGTCCATGATCAGGAAGCCTTGATCATCTTGTTAATCAACGAGCTAGTTTATAA
The DNA here is from genome assembly GCA_910589775.1 of Avena eriantha. Taxonomy (NCBI): domain Eukaryota; kingdom Viridiplantae; phylum Streptophyta; class Magnoliopsida; order Poales; family Poaceae; genus Avena; species Avena eriantha. The sequence goes on along the minus strand of OU342746.1, from coordinate 227,702,224 downwards.
GAGAGGCATAACTAAGAACTTTCCTTTTGTTTATTAAACACACATGTATTAACATTTCCAAATTAATACAATTATAGCATGCAAAATAAACATTTATCATAAACAAGGAATAAGATAATAACCACTTTATTATTGCCTCTCGGGCATATTCCCTTCAGTCTCCCACTTGCACTAGAGTCAATTGATACATTGCAAATGTATCTATAATTTTTGATGTTCCATGCTTGGTTTTATCTACGTTCTTGTGTTTTGTCCACACTTTGGAGTACTTTTCATATGATTTCTTGGACTAACCTATTAACAAGAGCCACAGTGCTAGCTGCATGTTTTCTGCTGTTTTTGGTTCTAGGAAAGTCAGAAAATGAATATTCTCGGAATTGGACCGGACAAAATCCAAAGTCATTATTTCACCGAGGGACACACGGAGCCAGAATACGAGACAGAGAGGGGCCAGGGGGCGCCACACCCCCTGGCCACGCGGCCAGGCCTGACCTGCACCAGGGGGTGGTGTGGACACCTCCAGCACCTCCTCTGCCTCCCCTTCCGACTATAAGATGCCTCCGATACAGAAACCCTAAGTACCCGATCAAAATTCCACGAAAGAGTCTGTAGCCGCTGTCGTCTCCATCTCTAAATCGGGAGGGATCTGAAGCTCTTCCCGGCACCCTGTCAGAGAGGGGAATTCACCCTGGAGGCCTTCTTCATCATCATGCAAGCCTCCGGTGTGATGCGTGAGTAGTTAATCTCTGGACTACGGGTCCATGTAGTAGCTAGATGGCTGGTTCTCCTTCTTTGTGCTATCATGTTTAGATCTTGTGAGATATGTTCATGATCAAGATCATCTATTTGTAATTCTGCATGTTGTGTTTGCAGAGATCCGATGGATATTGAGATGTTTTTTTAGATTGATTATTGATTCTATCATGTCTTTGTTATTTGTGATCTTGCATGCTTTCCGTTGTTAGTAGCTATCTTGGCCAAGTAGATGCTAGCAACTCCAAGAGTTAGTATTTAAGGTACTAGATGTGCTGTTGCTACTAGGGAGAAAACAACAATCCTTTGTTCATAGAACAATCGTATTGTTTACTTTACACGCAATTCGTAATGCAATAATCTATTGCTTGCAACTTAATACTGGAGGGGATTCGGATGATAAGCTGAAGGTGGATTATTAGTCATAGATGCAGTTGGATGGCGGTCTATGTACAATGTTGTAATGCCCAATCGAATCTCAAAGGAGTCAAGATGATTAGTATATGCTTGTATTTATTTCTTGATGTTTGTCAATTGCCCCGCTGTAATTTGTTCACCCAACATGTTATCTATCTTAAGGAGAACCACCTCTAGTGAACTATGGACCCCGGTCCTTTCTTTTACAATCAAACTGTTTACGCTTTGTGTTTACTTTCTACAAACTATTACTTTCTTCCATTTGATATGTTTAATCCTTTGTTTTCAGCAAAACCGGTGATATTGACAACCTCATCGCAAGTTGGGGACAGAGTTCTGTGGTTGTGTTGTGCAGGTCTCCACATTTCTACTAGCACCGGTAGTGCGCCCTGCCAAAGCTCAGCTAGTAACACCTTTGGGGTGTTTCCTTGCTCCTACTAGTTCGATTAAACCTTGGTTTCATAACTAAGGGAAAACTTACTGATGTGCTCATCATACCTTCCTCTTGGGGTTCCCTAAGATAACCTTGGTTTCGTACTGAGGGAAAACATGCTGCTGTGCTCATCATACCTTCCTCTTGGGGTTCCCCAACGAGCTCGATATATTTTGGGCCATCATCAATAATCTAGTTTGAAAAACTTTGCATATTGAACACCTATGGCTTTCTGGTGTTGCATATATGCGATTGCTAGTGGTTAACATAATCTCTAGATCTGACAGTTTCAAGTCCATGTGTATTTGCATGTCTTTGCGTTTCTACGCATCACTCATTCTCAAATGAGATGGCATTGTATAAATTTGGTCCTTTTATGAGACCATTAGTTCGTTCGGGTTAAAATATGTTGATATTATTGTCATACAATATATCTTCATAGTATTAGCCCACTTTGAACCACACTTAGTTTGATAACAAACTACTTAACACAAATGCCCTCCTTTGCTGCTACTATAACAGTCATATACTTAGCCTTTTGTTGTAGTATCCATCACAATGTCTCAACTTTGTAACTCATCCAAATCCATCATGGAACATCCTTTCCATTACATTATGCCACCCATAGTCTAAATTGAGATAAATTTAATTTGTATCTTGTGACGAAACTAGTATCAATGTAACACTTTACAATGAACTACCTTTAACTATTTGTCACTTATACATGATATATTCTTATTTCTTCCAAAGCTCATAAGAATATCTTTACTATCGTACAATGATCATCTTATGAATCATTCTGGTATGTGCTCATAACATTTAGAGCATAGGACATATCTAGATATATACATATCACGGTATAATCGATCAAAATCTTCATGTGATTTTACTCAGCAAATGTTGAAACACTTGAATCTTGATACAATCCTTTCCATGCAGCAAGAACCTTTCTTGTTGTTTCCATATTGAACCCTTTCAATATCTCATATATGTACGTCTAGCATAACCATATTAGCGCCTCAATCTATCCATATAGACATTGATGCCAAATATTCTAGTTTTGCCCAAGTCTTTCATCGAAATCCTATTTTAATGAAATTCTTAACTTGTGTCAATAAAAGATACATCATTTCCAATCAACAATATGTACTCTGCATAATGTATTGGAAATTTGTCTTAGAGCTCCCACTTAATTTCTTGCAAATGCAAGCATCTTCATCATCTCCGATGAAATTAAACTCCTTTAACATTTTCATCATGGTGAAGATTCCAACTCCGCTATGCTCACTTCAACTATTGAAGTTTGCATGCTCTTTTTAGCACCCTTTGAATTAATAAAAACCTTCGGACCGTGTCATGTACACGTCCTAGGTAACCATTCTATTATAAGAACCTTGTTTTGTTTATTCAACTACCATATACCAAATTATATGCAGTGGTTGCTACATTAATCCGTCAAGACTAAATATTGCTATGAAAGATCAAATCTCGTCATAGTCAACTCCTTGAACATTGCCGTAAACTTATTTCCGACATGTCGACTATCTCATAGATGTTAAACATCCATATCTATTTCTTTATAGATCCAAACACGACCGATAGGCTTCACGCCTTTCGGAGGGTCTTCCAAGTTCAGAAAGTTGATTTCTCGTGTATGGATACTATCATGGATTCTATGACTTCTAGTCATTTTATGGAGTCAGGTCCCATCATCGCTTCTTTGCATGCAATCGGTCCATCATTGTCAAAACAATAACGACTTATGTTTCAAATCTTACTATTTGATTCTTACCGATCCACATGGTTCAATAGGAACTCTAATCTCCAAGATCACACCCTTTGTAATCACGGGAGCCATGAGCATTGTGGCCACCACCGGGACACTTTCTGGCGCTGCGCTACTTAGCACATATAGCTAAGGTTCAACAACCTTATCAAAGTTTTATTGTCCTCCCACCTAAATTTTCACGAAAAATTCCTTCTCAAGAAACTTGACGTTCCAAGCGACAAATTCTTTTGTCCTCGGTGTTATGGAGGAATTCCCAACAAATTCTTTGGGATAACCTACAAAGACGTGCTTATCCGACTTTGGTTGTAAACATTTTACTTATGCATAGCATACCAAAATTTAAGAAAATACAATTCGGGTTTTATCCCAAACCATAACTCATATGGTGTCATTTCAACGGATCATGATGGTGCTCTTTTCAGTGTAAAAGCAGTAGTATCCAAAGCTTTAATCCTTAAAACATAATGGTAGTTTTATAAATGACACCTTTGATCTTACCATGTCAAACAAGGTTTGATTTGATCTCTCGAACATACCATACTCCTATGGTTTATCGGGAAATACAAATTCATGGAACAATTCCTGAAATCTTAGGTGTTTTGCTAAACCTGTAACTCAAATATCTTCCTTTATGATCAAATCATAAACTCTTTTATTTTCTTGTTACAATGATTTTTCACTTCATCTTGAAAGTCTTTCAACAATTTTCAAATGTTTCATACTTCTTCCTTATTAAGTAATTGTATAGATATATTCACTCAAATTTCCGGAGAAAGCATATGAAGCAAAAAGATCCATCGCATATGGCTACACATAATGGACTATATACATCAACATGCATAATATCCAATAAGTTAGTCATATGTTCCTCTTTGGCCTATGGACGGAGTTTCAATTATTTCGAGGAAACTTTCACAAGTGCCAATTGATCAAAATCAAAAGACCATCATCATGGAGTTTTTTCATGTTTACTTTCCAATATAATTCAAATAGTGACGTCACTTCATAAGTGATCTTCCAATCATTTGTCTTACGACATTTTAGCAATAATGTTTATGGATGTGATTTCTCCAACTAGACTTGTAAATTTTCATCCATCCTTTATGGAATACAATAATTATTTGAACAACTATTGTTCTTGTAATACCGGAACAAAATAACAATTATTAAAACAAATCTTGAAGGCTAGGTTTGACGACAACAAAAACACACTAACACTTTATTTGTTTTTGATGAACATCATCACTTATTCTCTTGCTAGTTACGTAGGCCGTTGTAGATCATGAATTGTGTTGTTCTGTATGACACTTCACACTTACCAATTCGGTATCCAATACCTCAGAACTACATTGTTTAACAAGCAAGGAATACAACCATAACATGTATATCTTCTATATACCTAAGTTGGACATCTCCAACCTTTTCTTTTCTGCCAAATATTTTATAGATTCTCTTTCAACAATTCGTTTTGTTTTAAAATAATCTATCAACATCAATAGCGGTGTCATTCACATGACACATTGTACAAAGTGTATATAGTCAAATACCTTTGGACTTGCACTTTGAAGTCGATCACCATCATCAAATGTTTGGTGTTCTTTCAAAAATCCATTCTTTAGTAATTTATTAGTGTAGTAAACATTTTACTTACATCTTCTATTCATCCTTATCATGACAACTTTCATGATCAAGCTACTATATCCTATAAGGAAGAATCACGAGTATAATGTTAGTTCCCAAAACCTTTTTGGGGGATCCAAATGCCTAGCATCTCCATCCTTCACAAATTCTCATACAATATGAGAACATGTATTTTGCTAAATTATACTCTATCATAATGCAACCAAAAACATTGTTTCAGATATCAGAATATCTTCCACACATGATGGTTTCTGAAACAATTTTTCAGCTCCTATATAATCTTGTTATTAAAACAACTTTTGAATATCAATAATCATGGTGGAAAACATGATACTTTAGATACTAACATTGGAATTCTTACTCTTGATTTAATACTACTTATTAAACTTCATGGAGTAAATAGAGTTTGCTGAAAGTTTGCAATAGGACTTCTAAACTTTAAATTGACATTCAAAACAATACGATACCAGTTCGTAAAGTAAATATCCAGAATTCTATAGTTCTATTATCTCAATTAAAACTAAGTGTAAGGTAGTGAACAGATGCCAATGACTACAACAAATTATGCAAATTCACTTCGATTTAGTTTATGACAAATTGAGGTCGACTAATCCAAATTAGAAATGAACTCCCACTCAAAAACGACATCCCTCATGCCTTTTTGGTGATTACATGAACCAAATCCACTACACCAAGTCCGATCATCACGTGAGTCGGTGTAGCTTTAAAGGCGAGCATCAATATGAGCACCACATCAACTATATGACCCATGCTTAACCTTTCGGTCCATGTTCCGAGGCCATGTCTGTACATGCTAGGCTCACCAAGTAAGAACCTTAGTATTCGCGTGTGTAAAACCGTCTTACACCCGTTGTCTGAAAGCGTAGAATCGAGTACACCCGATCATCACGTGATGTCTCGAAACATGATCCATAGAATGGTGCATACTTAAGGAAGAACACATTTTATCTTGATATTTAAATGAGGGATAATCTTATAATGCTACTAAAATGCCAAACTAGCAATATAATATGCAAACATCATATGTGTAAAGTGGAATGATATGGTCCATGCATTTGATCACCATCATGTGCATCGTGGTATGATCTCTATCATTCCTTTGTGTGTAAGGTCAAGGTCTATGGAACTTACACGTTAGGTGTGTTGTAAGGTTATCTACCATACATCAACTTACAACATTACCATATCATGACACTAGCCCAGCAACAATCTAAACTAGACGCCTCTAATTTATCCATTGCAAGTTTTACGTGGCTTAGGGCTTTCGAAGATAGAACCGGTCTTACCTACGAACATGGAACCACAACAATGATAACTAAGTTATTAGCAACTCGTTGTAAATCAGATATTGACTATAGTAGAAGAGACAGACACCCGCCAGCCACTTATGCAAAACTAGTTGCATGTCAGTCGTGGAACCGGTCTCATGTGCGATGACATGTAAGGTTGGTCCGAGCCGCTTCATCCCACTATGCCACCAATATCCAAAATACATGAAAGAAGCAATAACATGATCGTCATCGCCCACATATGAACATATGTGTACTACCCGTGCAAAGCACCTACGCATAGATCAGGCTGTGATACCACTGTTGGATTCGCAGATAGAAAACAAAAAATTTCCTATGATGGAACTATACGCCAAGATCTATCTACTAGATACAAGAAACGGGTGGATATACATCCATAGAGAACTTACCGTTGAAGACAACAAAGCTTTGTTAATGAGTTGGAACTCGTGGATGATGTAGTCGTACACTTGTCGATCTCAAGATCGTGATGAAGTCCAATAGGCCCGGCTCTAGCACGTCCATCCAATCCAGCTCCAACAAGTCCAGCATCACCAAGTCCAACACCGCAAAGCAGCAGTGCATCCGTGATCGCACACACATTCGGTACCCCGATAACCTCCGTCCCTCGCTCGAGCAAAGCAACGGAAGCAGCAACTCCTTCCCACATAAAGCCACCAGGAACATGTATCTCGCTAATCCGAGACCATGGGGAATAACTAGAGGGGGAGAGAGATCCTTCACGAGGAGGTGTGTGTTGTGAGGAGGAGAGGGGGTGCCTTTATAGGGAAGAGGAGGGGCAACCAAGGGCCATGGAGTGGCAGCCATGGTGGTGCCCCCACCTCTTCCATCATTCATGTGGTGGATGCTCCACTCACATAAATATGCCTCCACTCACACTTCCACTCACATGCATTAAATTTCCACCAAATTTAATGCAAGCTCTCATTAAATAAAACTATTTTATTTATTTTATTCAGAATTTTGTCAATTACATTAATTAACAAACATTCACATAAAACCCCTGCAACATTTTAATAACACATGCAGAACCAGTTTCTGCAATTTCACCCGAAACAATTCCGGTTTCCATCAAAATGATTCCAGCGCTTTCTTAATCTTTATCTGAAACATATTTGCTCCTAAATGGTGTCGGCATCCCTTAAGTGTGTCACCCTATGGTTCGCGAATAGTGCAGACATGATTGAGACCCCTCTCCGACCAATAATCAGCAGCGGGACCTGGAGATCCGTACTAACTCCCATATATTAAACAATGACTCTTGTGATCGTGTGAACCTTTAACGTCGTAACTAAATCCCTTTGTCTCGTGATATATTACATGCCCGAGATTCGATCATTGGCATCCAAATACCTAGTTTGATCTCGTTACCGACATGCACACTTTTCTCGTTCCCGTGATATAACATTCGAGTGATCACATCACTTGCTTGCAAGCTATTTCAATGTGATATCACTAAGAGGGCCCAAAGTATATATATCCGTCATCGGGATGGAAAAATCCCACTCTTGATCCATGAGCCTCAACATAACACCTTCGTAGCACTGAACCCACCTTTATAGTCACCCTGTTACGGTGTGACGTTTGATGTTATCAAGATACTCTTCCGGTGTTAGCAATTAACATGATCTCATGGTATAAGGACTAAGATTACTTCGTATGATGTTATAGCAATATAAACATAATGACTCTGATCGTAATGCTATACTTCGGATGAATGTTCATCACATCATTCCACCAATGTTGTGACCTCGTTATTAACGACATCCAATGTCCATGATCAGGAAGCCTTGATCATCTTGTTAATCAACGAGCTAGTTTATAAGAGAGGCATAACTAGGAACTTTCCTTTTGTTTATTAAACACACATGTATTAACGTTTCCAAATTAGTACAATTATAGCATGCAAAATAAACATTTATTATAAACAAGGAATAAGATAATAACCACTTTATTATTGCCTCTCGAGCATATTCCCTTCAGTCATTCCAAGCAACCAAGGATACAAAGAAAGTGCCAATCGATGATCAGTTCCCAGAGCGCACCGTTACCATTAGTGTCGGGTTAAGCAGCAAATAGGAAAGCCATCTCATCAACTTCCTCCACGAGAATCGGGATATCTTTGCTTGGTCCACTCAGGATCTGCAAGGTGTGCCGAGGGAGTTGGCCGAGCACTCATTGAACGTAAGACCCGGGGCTAAGCCGGTAAAGCAGCCTCTCCGGCATTTCGCCGAAGACAGAAGGAAGGTCATTGGGGATGAGATAGCTAGGCTCCTAGCCGTCGGATTTATCATGGAAGTACTCTATCCAGATTGGCTCTCTAATCCGGTGCTTGTGGAAAAGAAGAAGGATGATCCGAACGTGGCCATGGTATGGCGCATGTGCATTGATTACACGAACATGAATAAGGCGTGTCCCAAAGATCCATTACCACTCCCTAGAATAGATCAAGTCATAGACTCAATAGCCGAATTTGAACTATTGTCATTCATTGATGCGTATTCTGGTTTCCACCAGATACCCGTAAATCCGGATGATCAAATAAATACTGTGTTTATTACCCCGTACGGGGCTTATTGCTATCGCACTATGTCGTTCGGATTACGTAATGCAGGAGCAATGTACCAACGATGCATGCAAAAATGCTTACATGACCAAATAGGTCGAAACGTGCAGGTTTATGTGGATGATGTGGTGATAAAAACTAAGGAAAGCAATACGCTCCTTGATGACATCCGGCAGACATTCGCGAACTTGAGAAGGTTCCGGATGAAGCTTAACCCGGAGAAATGCACCTTTGGAGTGCCCGCAGGAAAGTTACTCGGTTTTCTAGTGTCTAGCCGAGGTATCGAAGCTAACCTGACGAAGATCCATGCCATAGAGAGAATGGAACTGCCAAAATGCCTTAACGATGTGCAAAAGTTCACTGGTTGCCTGGCATCGTTAAGCCGGTTCATCTGTCGGTTGGGAGAGAAGGCCTTTCCCCTCTACCAGTTAATGAAAAAGGTAGACAAATTCACATGGACGCCACAGGCGGACATTGCCTTTCGAGAATTGAAAAAGATGTTATCCATTGCACCAATCCTAGTAGCACCACTACCCAAGGAGCCAACGTTGCTCTATATAGCCGCGACCAACCGAGTCGTAAGTGCAGTAATTGTAGTTGAGCGCGAGGAGGAAGGAAAACAGTGCAAAGGCCAGTGTATTATTTGAGCGAGGTATTATCTGCTTCAAAACAGAATTACCCTCACTATCAAAAGATGGCGTATGGCATGTATATGTCGACCAAGAAACTCAAACACTATTTTGAGGAACATCCCATCAAAGTGATATGTCAGGCACCCATACCAGAGATTATGAGTAACAAAGATGCAATTGAATTAGCCCCATATGCACCATAGTTTGACAGAAGAGATGCGATAAAATCACAAGTTGTGGCGGATTTCTTTGTGGACTGGGCTGACATGCAATACGAGTCACCTCTGTCGGACTCCAATTATTGGTGAATGCACTTCGATGGATCAAAACTGAAAGATGGGTTGGGCGCCGGAGTAGTGCTTACCTCGCCCAAGAAAGATCAACTAAAATATGTCCTTCAAATCCACTTCAGTGCCTCGAACAATGTTGCGGAATACGAAGCATTGGTACATGGTCTCAAGGTAGCAAAAGAAGTGGGGATACGTCGGATACAATGCTTTGGAGATTCGGATTTGGTGGTGCAACAGGTGTCTGGAAACTGGGATGTTTTGGATGCTAACATGGCCCTATACAGATTCCATGTTCAAAAGATATGCGGATTCTTCGAGGGATGTGAGTTTCACCACATACCCCGGATTGAAAACGAGGCAGCCGATACATTGTCCAAGTTGGGCTCATCCCGGCAAGAAATCCCGCCAAATGTTGCCTTGGAGCACTTAAGGAAACCATCTATTACCCCATCGCCAGAATCCGATTCTATCTATATCCCGACTCTCTCCGGGTCAGAAGCTACGCCAATGGAAATTGATTGGGGAAGCACCTCAGCAAATCCGAGGACTGCTTCGGCAAATCATACATTGCAAATGTATCTATAATTTTTGATGTTCCATGCTTGGTTTTATCCACTTTCTTGTGTTTTGTTCCAACTTTGGAGTACTTTTCATATGATTTCTTGGACTAACCTATTAACAAGAGCCACGGTGCCAGCTGCCTGTTTTCTGCTGTTTTTGGTTCCAGGAAAGTCAGAAAATGAATATTCTCGGAATTGGACGGGACAAAAGCCAAAGTGCCTATTTTTCCGGAAGTGATCAAGTGCCAGAATACGAGACGGAGAGGGACCAAGGGGCCACCACACCACCTGGCCGCGCGACCCAGCCTGGCCCGTGCCAGGGGGTGGTGTGGCCGCTCCCGGCACCCCCTCGGCCTCTCCTTCCGCCTATATATTGCCCTCGGGACGAAACCCTAAGTACCCGGATCAAAAATCCACGAAAGAGTCTGTAGCCGCCGTCATCTCCATCCCTATATCGGGAGGATCTGAAGCTCTTCCTGGCACCCTGCCAGAGAGGGGAATTCACCCTGGAGGCCTTCTTCATCACCATGCAAGCCTCCGGTGTGATGCGTGAGTAGTTCATCCTTGGACTACGGAACCATGTAGTAGCTAGATGGTTGGTTTCTCCTCCTTTGTGCTTTCATGTTTAGATCTTGTGAGCTTCGTTCATGATCAAGATCATCTATTTGTAATTCTGCATGTTGTGTTTGCGGGGATCTGATGGATATTGAGATGCTATTTCAGATTGATTATTGATTCTATCATGTCTTTGTTATTTGAGATCTTGCATGCTTTCCGTTGTTAGTAGCTATCTTGGCCAAGTAGATGCTAGCAACTCCAAGTGTTAGTATTTATGCCCGATAGTGGGTTCATGCCTCTGGTAATATGGGGAAGTGACATAAATCTCTAAGGTACTAGATGTGTTGTTGCTACTAGGGATAAAACAACAATCCTTTGTTCATAAAACAATCGTATTGTTTACTTTACACGCAGTTCGTAAAGCAATAATCTGTTGCTTGCAACTTAATACTAGAGGGGGTTCGGATGATAACCTGAAGGTGGATTATTAGTCATAGATGCAGTTGGATGGCGGTCTATGTATTATGTTGTAATGCTCAATCAAGTCTCAGAGGAGTCAAGATGATAAGTATATGCAAGTATTGCTTTCTCGGTGTTTGTCAATTGCCCCGTTGTAATTTGTTCACCCAGCATGTTATCTATCTAAGGAGAGCCACCTCTAGTGAACTATGGATCCCAGTCCTTTTTCTTTACATACAATCTACAATCTTTTACTGCTTTGTGTTTACTTTCTGCAAACTTTTACTTCTTTCCATTCGATACGTTTAATCCTTTGTTTTCTGCAAAACACGGTGAGATTGACAACCTCATCGCAAGTTGGGGACAAAGTTCTGTGGTTGTGTTGTGCAAGTCTCCACGTTGCTACTAGCACCGGTAGTGCGCCCTACCAAAGCTCAACCAGTAACACCTTTGGGGTGTTTCCTTGCTCCTACTGGTTCGATTAAACCTTGGTTTCATAACTGCGGGAAAACTTATTGCTATGCTCATCATACCTTCCTCTTGGGGTTCCCAACGAGCTCTACATTGAAAGTCGAGCGCATCAAGATCTTTTCTGGCGCCATTGCCGGGGAGTCAAGGACATCTTCACAAGGGGAGTCCCTCATAACCAATCTCTTTACTTTGTTGTTTTTGTTTTGCTTTGTTTTCTTTTTGCTTTGTTTGCTTGTTTTGTTCTTCAAAAACACAAAAAAATTAGTTTTACTTGTTTTGCTTTCTTTTTTGAAAAACACAAAAAAATTAGTTCCTATCCTAAGTTGTCACTATGTCTAGCCTTGCTCCAATCACTATGTCACCGAAGGATATGATTTTCACTTTTAAACAAGGAATTGAGGAGAGTTTTAAGGAAGCTTGGTCTAGAATCTCCGATCTACATGAAAAAACTGAGCCTAAAATGACTCAAAGCTTGTTCCTTAGCAGTTTTTACCTTGGAATTGCTCTTTTCTATAGATATGCTTTGGATGCTGTTGTGGGAGGAGATTTCCTCCATTGTAATGAGGATGATGCTATTAATGCTATAAAGAAATTGATCCTCACTTACAACTTGCCTAGCCAAACCGATACTTCTTTCGCAAAAATATTTGCTAGGGTGGACACTCTTGAGGCTAGCATTGCTAGATTAGAGAGTTGCTATAATACGCTTAGGGCGCATCATGATTATGTTCCAAAAAACTCTGAACCCTCAGAGTGGTTCCCTACAGTAAATATTGAGATGAACAATGAAACTTTTCAAGCTCGTAGTGATATCATGTCTGAATTTTGCCTTATGCCCAAAGATATTTATAAATCTCTGAATACTTGGGGGCTCATTGAAGGAGGAAAAGAAATATCTCTTACTAATAATACTACCATATTACCTCTTGGAATAGCTGAAGGAGTGTTTATAAAGATCCTTGGGAAAATGATTTCTATTAATTATCTTGTTATTGAATGTGCAGGAAAAGGACAAATTACACTTGGAAGGTCCCTATTAGAACTCCTTGGAGCAATAATAGATGTAGGAAAGGGGACCATGCACCTTTCTTATCCACCAAACAATCATATTTTACCCAAGGTTAAGAACAAAAGTAAGAGAGGTAAGGGCAAGAAAGTTGGTTTTAATGCTTCTTCATTTGAGAACACTTGATTCTTTCTTTACTTCTTATGCTTAACTTAAAGGCGTTAAAGAAAAGTACTTATTGGGAGATAACCCAAAAGTTTTAGATGAGTCTTGGAAGTTATTACCTCTGTAATAACCTCTCCTTATCCTTTTTATTTGCTTTTTGTTCCAAGAGTAACCTCTAATGAGAGTGAAGTAATGATTGGGAAAGTTGTTGCCCCGAAACAGATTTCTGTGCTTCACCGTAAACATTCGTGAGAGAGCTCTGTATGTCGGATTGAGATTTAATGTTTTGTGCTTCTGCCCCAGGTTGTTATCTAACATTTGTTAGTTCAACACTTTTTGATTTGAGCAGCAGAAGGTCTTTGAAAAAATTAGTCTTTACCTGCTGGTCTGTTTTGACAGATTTCTGCCATTTTCTGCATTTGCTTCTTGTTAGTTCCTTCTTGAGTTCTTTTGGGGACTTGAGCTTTTTGAGGGAAGTGCTACAGTAGATAGTGTTCTAATGGAAGTTTATTTGGTGTTAGAACTTAACCTTGAGACTTATTTATCTTAAGTGCACTAATGTTGCTAATGAGATTGTGTGAAGTTTTGTATGAAGGAAAATTTTCAGGTGTATGGAAGGAGTGAGTAATGAGATGAAGGATGGACTAAAGCTCAAGCTTGGGGATGCCACGCGTGTCACCCCAAGAAATATCCAAGAAGTACAAGCGTCAAAGCTTGGGGATGCCCAAGGCATCCCCTTCTTCATCAATAAAAATCCCAGGTTTCTTCCAAACGCTTCATTTTTATTATTTCATGCACAGTTGTGTTGTTCTTGGAGCGTCTTCTTTTTCGTTTTCATTTTGGTTTTTCGTTTGATTTGGTTTGCTTAGTTTTCTGAATAAATTGGTTGGACCCCCTCTTTCATACATTGGTTTGCAAATAGTTTGGTTTGGTTTGGAAAAGAGTAGGAAAGTTCATACTTATGTGGTAAAAAGAGCTTGTTTTTGACTGTGGCCTATGCTTTGTCATGCCATGCTTGATATTGTTTTGGCTTTATGCTTAGTATTCTTTGTTGTAGCATGACTTGTTATAAACAATTGAGATCGCTTAATGTGCCTTGGATGAATCATGTGTTGTTTTAGCATATTAAAGCATAGTATAGTGGTATTCTCCTTTGATGCTTTATTTGGGTTGACTTGGCGCATGCTCACACCATGTTATGACTATCTCAAGTCACCATAGCCTGTATGATCCTTTAGTTTTCAACTTGTAGTATCACTTTATGCTTTGATCAATGATGTTTTGTCGCTCTGCATGATTATGGCCATTATTGCTCTCTTAGTTTGTCGCTCCCAGTCTTTTGATAGCCTCCACAACAAAGTATGAGTTCCACTCATGCATCCACCTCCCTAAACCAAGTTATTCCAAAGAGTCCGCCATACCTACCTACTAGCTTATGCTATTCCAAGTATATTCATGATTTTGTTTACCTTCCACTTGATATGAGAAAACTAGTGATTAAAGCTCTCACGAACTTGATGGTACACTTTACTTTACTTGCCCTTAATAAACTTGAACCATTGTGTCTTCTATGTTGTATATGCTTGCACTTATTTGTCGGGAATTAGCAGAACCATGCTTTCATGGGGAACGCTTTCAACATTGCACTTGGTACTTGTACCTAGTTCATATCATGCTCTTTTGTATATGGATGTCGTCAGTGTGAAATGAAAGGGGAGCTTGTAAGTCCATGGAGTTATGTATATGTGTTAGAGAAACGCCTGGGCCGCTGGTCTAATCCATGCTGACATGGTGGAAACCTGCAGCGTAACCATAATGAGCTGTCTATGAAGCATTCTTCTTATAAAAAAACTAAGTCCTATATTGAGAAAAAAAGAGAAAAAAAGAGATACTATGAAAAGAGGAAAGAGAGAAAAAAGCACCATATTCCCATGGTAAATAAGAAGAATGCTGAGATGCTCGTTGTCTGCTTGCCTTGTCATTTTGATATGAGGATTATTCCGTATCATCGGGCAAGGGGTACCCCATTGGCGGTTCTCAATGATACACATGTACTTACGATGACAAGAACTTACCAGTGACTAAACTTGAGTAGCACGAGGAGCGACCCTCGTATACAAGGGACATGAGATTTTTGACTTATACTTAGTCAAGCATGTACACCATAGTTTGTTCACTTTAACCTTAATCACTTCAAGATGCTTATGATAGGGGCAATGAGAGCTAAAAGCTACAAGTACCATAATTTTTGGAAGCTCTTTATGAGAACTTGAATCCCTACTTCCTTTTACAAAAGGCTTTTCTTCCACCATTATATTGAGTCTCCACCTTCTATCTTTATGCACCTACTTTGAGAGCATAGTGGCCATTCTTAGTTCTATGTGCATTGTCCCAAGACTAGTTGATTGATGCATAACTTGTTATTGCTTGTTTTAAACTATTGTATCTAGTCACTCTTATGAACTTTGAAGGTGTCCTATGCATTTATATTTGCTACTCTATTGAGGGACAAGCTGAATACTATTATGCTATGTTTTCTTTATGTGAAACAAACAAACGTCTTGCAAAGCATTGTTATTCATGAATCTTTTGTTTGTGCCTTTTCATGTTGCATCATAGTTTCTTTGCTTATTGCTAGAACTTTGTCTTTCATGTTATGATTGAAGTGCTATGATCCTAGCTTTGAATGTTTTGCAAATACTTTGATCAAGTCTTTGATGGTGCATGTCACCTCAAAAATTATTCTTTCTTTTTATCACTTACCTACTCGAGGATGAGCAGGAGTTAAGCTTGGGGATGTTGATACATTGCAAATGTATCTATAATTTTTGATGTTCCATGCTTGGTTTTATCCACTTTCTTGTGTTTTGTTCCAACTTTGGAGTACTTTTCATATGATTTCTTGGACTAACCTATTAACAAGAGCCACAGTGCTAGCTGCCTGTTTTCTGCTGTTTTTGGTTCCAGGAAAGTTAGAAAATGAATATTCTCGGAATTGGACGGGACAAAAACCAAAGTGCCTATTTTTCCGGAAGTGATCAATGTTAGAATACGAGACAAAGAGGGACCAGGGGGCTACCACACCACCTGGCCACGCGGCCAGGCCTGGCCTGCACCAGGGGGTGGTGTGGCCGCTCCCGGCACCCCCTCGGCCTCTCCTTCCGCCTATATATTGCCCTCGGGACGAAAACCCTAAGTACCCGATCAAAAATCCACGAAAGAGTCTGTAGCCGCCGTCATCTCCATCCCTAGATCGGGAGGGATCTGAAGCTCTTCCCGGCACCCTGCCGGAGAGGGGAATTCACCCTGGAGGCCTTCTTCATCACCATGCAAGCCTCCGGTGTGATGCGTGAGTAGTTCATCCTTGGACTACGGATCCATGTAGTAGCTAGATGGTTGGTTTCTCCTCCTTTGTGCTTTCATGTTTAGATCTTGTGAGCTCCGTTCATGATCAAGATCATCTATTTGTAATTCTGCATGTTGTGTTCGCGGGGATCTGATGGATATTGAGATGCTATTTCAGATTGATTATTGATTCTATCATGTCTTTGTTATTTGAGATCTTGCATGCTTTCCGTTGTTAGTAGCTATCTTGGCCAAGTAGATGCTAGCAACTCCAAGAGTTAGTATTTATGCTCGGTAGTGGGTTCATGCCTCTGATAATCTGGGGAAGTGACAGAAATCTCTAAGGTACTAGATGTGTTGTTGCTACTAGGGAGAAAACAACAATCCTTTGTTCATAGAACAATCGTATTGTTTACTTTACACGCAGTTCGTAAAGCAATAATCTGTTGCTTGCAACCTAATACTGGAGGGGGTTCGGATGATAACCTGAAGGTGGATTATTAGTCATAGATGCAGTTGGATGGCGGTGTATGTATTATCTTGTAATGCCCAATCAAGTCTCAGAGGAGTCAAGATGATTAGTATATGCAAGTATTGCTTTCTCGGTGTTTGTCAATTGCCCCGCTGTAATTTGTTCACCCAGCATGTTATCTATCTAAGGAGAGCCACCTCTAGTGAACTATGGATCCCGGTCCTTTTTCTTTACATACAATCTACAATCTTTTACTGCTTTGTGTTTACTTTCTGCAAACTTTTACTTCTTTCCATTCGATACGTTTAATCCTTTGTTTTCCGCAAAACACGGTGCGATTGATAACCTCATCGCAAGTTGGGGACAAAGTTCTGTGGTTGTGTTGTGCAGGTCTCCACGTTGCTACTAGCAGCGGTAGTGCGCCCTGCCAAAGCTCAGCTAGTAACACCTTTGGGGTGTTTCCTTGCTCCTACTGGTTCGATTAAACCTTGGTTTCATAACTGAGGGAAAACTTACTGCTGTGCTCATCATACCTTCCTCTTGGGGTTCCCAACGAGCTCTACGTTGAAAGTCGAGTGCATCAGCAAACCCGGGGACTATTCAGCCAGATCTGACATGAGTTATGTCGGTGGATGCGATGGAAATTGACGAGGAACCCTTTCCCATTTGGGAAATACCAGCCTGGGCCAAGCCAATATTTGATTTCCTGAAAGAAGGAACCCTGCTGGATGATGAGGTATTCTCAAGGCAGATCCATAGGAGAGCAAAGGCCTATACTATTATCAATGTCGAACTATACGAAAGAAGTGTGACCACAGTGCTGCAGCGGTGTGTTGACCCGGAGGAAGGACTTGACATACTCTGAGATATCCACCAGGGAGAATGTGGTCACCATGCATCCTCAAGGGCATTAGTGGCAAAAGCTTTTCGGCATGGATTTTATTGGCCAAGTTCTTTGGAGCAATCAGAGGATTTGGTGAGGAAGTGCAATGGTTGCCAGAGATATGCCACCAAAACCCACCTGCCAATGTCAGAGCTCAAAACTATTCCTATTACTTGGCCATTTGCTGTGTGGTGCCTAGATATGGTAGGACCATTTAAGCCGGCTAAAGGAGGAATGACCCATATCCTAGTAATGGTGGACCAATTTACTAAATGGATTGAAGTGAAGCTAATCAAAAAGTGTGATGGGGCAACAGTGGTAAAATTGCTCAAGGATATCATCCTGAGATATGGCTATCCACATAGTATTATAACAGATAACGGCACTAACTTCGCCGAAGGAGCATTTGCGAGGTTCTGCCGAGAAAAGAAGATCCGGCTAGATGTCGCCTTAGTAGCACACCCCGCATCGAATGGGCAAGTGGAAAGATCCAACAGACTAGTTCTGTCCGGGATAAAACCCCGGCTCATAGAGCCGCTGGAAAGATCAGCGAGGTGTTGGATAGAAGAACTACCAGCAGTATTTTGGAGCTTAAGGACAACTCCAAATTGACCAACGGGCTACACGCCATTTTTCTGGTATATGGGGCAGAAGCCGTATTACCGGCTGACATAGAGCATGATCCGCCAAGAGTCACCCAATACACAGAAGCCAAAGTGCGAGAGGCCCGGCAAAGTGATGTTGATCTGCTGGAAGAAGCGAGAGAACTGGCCTTGTCTAGGTCCACCATATATCAGCAAAACCTCCGACGCTATCATAGCCGGAAAGTAAACCCCCGAGTCTTCCGCGTAGGTGACCGGGTACTTCGGTTGATACAACGCACTGCTAGCATGCATAAGCTATCCCCTCCATGGGAAGGACCTTTCATTGTAAGCAAAGCCTTGCACAATGATTCCTATTATCTTATAGATGCACATCCACAGGAAAAGAACAAGGCGGACAGGTCTAGAGAGGAATCTAAGCGACCGTGGAATGTAGCACTACTTCGTCCTTTTTACACCTGACACATAGGTGAATGTTTCCGAGCTACTCATATGTCGGTATGTATGTCAACAATGAGCTTATTAATGAAACTTTGGCATCCCAAGCAGAGACTCGGGGACTGCCGTAATAATTGTCTTTCTCGTTTTCATATTTTTATGTCGGCTGGGTTGAGTCGCTTATATCTTAGTCGGATTAGTAATGTGTGAGCACCAAAAATCCAACTCTTTGACTTTGCTGTTGTCCAACAAGAATTGGATTCATGGAAAGCAAGAGAACAAGTTTGGAATGGCAAAGCACATGAAAAACGACTAAGGAAAAGAACTTAAGCGAGCCGACATTTGTTATTTAGACTAACCCTTTATTTACTATATTTATCTAACGCCGGATTATTTTGTGCTGATCTCAAAGTTTCAAGTATTGTTAAGTCAATTTTTGAACCTCGGACTCGTAAGTCAAAAACCGAATCAGGGTTGACGCGAGCCGAGTCAAAAATTGGGGGAACAAGAAAACGAAACTCGGGGACTTCGCCCACGACAATCCAATATTAAGAACTTAGTTCCAAACAGTAAATTGTAGCACAACCAAACCAAATTACTTAGATACATTTTTCGCCCGGCATTCCGGGGATCTGACAAATATGATCAAGTGTTTTTAAGGGGCAGGGGCAACAGCCGAATCAGCAGCCGAGGAAGAAGGTACTTTGGAATTTGGGGGAGGGGTGCTAGCCTCGGCTTCATCCTCAGGGTTGGCCTCGCCATCCTCCGGGTCTTCGGCCTCATCGCCAAGCTTGGAGGCCTCACCCTTACTCCCTTCATCTTCATCTTCAGAAGCAACTTCACCATCGAAAACGTCGAGGTAGCTCGGTCCATCATTCCAAGCATCGCAGAAGGAATACTGAATAAGTTTCTTACCACTGGCCTTGTAGCGCGCAACCCACGCCGGATCTTCGGTCCACTTGGATCCGGTGCGCATGCAAGTAAGCAGGCCCAGATCAATTCCTTCGTACCACGAAAGGACGAACTACAAGGCAATGTCAGCCCCGGCTCGCGCAGCCGACTCATGCCACAGATTCAGCTGATGCTCGCACTCCATCAGTTTGGCTATGAAAGCCATATGTCTTTTGGGAATGGGCTCAGTGGGCCAGAGGGAGCCGAACATCCGCGTTGTCGCCGGTATAATGTATGCGCCGTAGTTTTTCACTAGCTCAAGGCAAGTGGAGAAGCTCGCCAGCAGACCTCCGTATCATATGGGATTGGCTCAGCATCATGACCGGTGGGGATACCACACTGTTCGCGAGACCAGGTTATGGCAGCAGCAGCAAGAGTATCACCTTCGGGAAATTTGCCTAAGAACAGAGCGGAGGAAACAATGAACAAAAACACCAAACCCGGAGGAATGAAAGTTAAGCAAGGGCAAAGAACACACGGGCAATCTGGAAGAGGAGTCGCTAAAGCTCGGAATGGACATTGGCGTTATGGGCCTAGAGTTTCTCATATTCGGAGGTTACCGACGTAAGTTTTACATCGGCTTCCTCCAATAGATCCTTATCCTTGGAAATTCGAGTCGTCAAACACTCTTTTTCCTCGGCAAACTCCCGGTCCGCCTTGTCCAGCTCGGTTTTGTGGAGGTCTTTGAGCCTCCGGATTTCGGCATTCAGCCGAGTAATCTCCGAGTCCTGGAGCCGCAACCGAGCTATCTCATTGTCCTTTTCTTTAGTTCAGCCTCATGTTTTCCTGTTTGTTCGAGGAAATGGGTCATCATATCAGGCATGGGAACATTGTCTTCAAGAGCAACTGCAACAGTGGATTAACCCGACAGAGCCGGAGTATAAATATCCACCGGGTAAAGAAAAGAACGCACAATGATGGGGTGAGCGAGATAAGATACCTTTGATCTTAGCAAGATTCTTCCGCATGATGATATTTTTAGCTTCAACGTCGGCTGCGTGGTTCGGATAACAAATCAATATGGATCAAAGATAGCTCGAACGAACAAAAATGGAAGGAAAAGTTTAAGTAAGAAGCATTACCTCTCTTCTAGTGCTCCTCCAGGAGTTTGCCATAACGCGCGCGGACGTCTTTATAGGAGTCCAGCAGGCGCTAGAACTCAGCGGTTCAGCGGTTAGTGGTAATCTAAAATAAGCAAGGCAATGTCAAGTTCAAAGGCAGAGTAGAAAGTAATTCGAAGTCTACAAGATCCGGGCCAAGTGGAACTTAACCCGGCTCTAGGTGTGTGGATATTCGAAGTCTACAAGATCCGGGCCAAGTGGAACTTAACCTAGCTCTAGGTGTGTGGATATTCAAAGTCTACAAGATCCGGGCCAAGTGGAACTTAACCCGGCTCTAGGTGTGTGGATATTCGAAGTCTACAAGACCCTGGCCAAGTGTAACTTAACCCGGATCTAGGTGTGTGGATATTTCAAATGTCCAAGATCTGGGCCAAGGGAACTTAACTCGGCTCTAGGTAAATATTTGAAATTGCTAAGGACAGAAACCAAATTCTCTAGGAGCATAAGACCGAGTAACACATTACTCCCTCGGAGGCTCGGGGACTAGGGGATATATCTACAAGAGCTCAACTATCCAAAGTACCATAGCGGAGGAAAAGAACTACCTCCATCATCCGGCCAACCAAATATATGGCCTTGGTGCGCGCTGAACTCGGCTGGGCCGAACTTCTCCGGCAGATCATCCGTGGGGTCGATGAACTCAGCATTGTTCCAGTTACGCATATACTCCAGGAGCAGTGGACTATAACTTTCACCGCTGGGAGAGTAGTTCGCCACCAGGCCTTTGACGTTGGCTTCTCGCCTGGCAGATTGAGCTGCAGCGGGGCTGGTATGCAGGACCAACTGCCGGCTACCCTCTGACCCGGCAGCAGGAGACCCTAAGGTGATACACTTGGCTGATCCGACAGCTTTCTTGGGCTTGCCGGATGATGGAGGACGCGGCGGAAGATCCGAGGTCGCTGATCCGGATGAATCCTGAGGAACTGGTAAGAAGATATCCGTGATCGACATAGTTGATCCAGAGGGAGTTGACGGGGCTTTCCTCTTGGGAGGATTGGTGGTTGTTGTTGCTAGTGCTGGTGTCGCTGCTGGTGTTACTGCTGACACTGGTGCTGTTGCTGGTGTTGCTGCGGGTGGTGCTGGTGCCGCTGGTGCTTGTGCTGATACCGCTGATGGAGCTAAAGGAGAACTTGTTTGGGGCGGTGCCGATGAAACTGGCACCTCAATACTTGGCGCTGGGGCAGAAGAGGAACTAGGAAGATCCGGCATGGCAGTATCTTGAGTTGCCCCACCACCCCCCGCACTGACATTACCCTCCTCATGGTGAGGTGGGCTCTGATCAGGCACAGCCACGGAGCCCTCTTGGACAGGGCTGAGCGGGCGAGTGTCGTCATCGCGGGAGGGAGAAGGGCTACTCCGGATTGGAGACACTATGCCGGAGCCACTCTGGGGAATGACCCTAGGAGCTCTGGAAAATAAAAGCACCAAGTCAAAAAGAGAAAAAGAACCGATAAGAGACAAAGGCAACACAGAAAGGAAAAAACCCCAAGTGCAAATGCAAAGAGACTCGTCCGAGGTTGGGGGTGCCCGAGGTTTGGGCGCCCTCCGGACCGTGCTCTTGGCGACCGGCTTAGTCAAGGTTTTCACCTCGGACTTTTTCTGCCTCTTCTTGGGCAGCGGCGCCTCCGAAGCTGCGGCTGAGGCAACCGTGCACTTTTGGGAAGAAGCAGGGGCCGGACCATCAGTGGCAAGGGGGGAACCTCATGGACCTGACCGGCCGGGTTAGCTGAAGATTCAAACATAACCAGATATGCGTAAGAGATGAGAACCAGGTCAAGTACCTCTAGGACCTCAATGTCCGAGTCATCGTCATCCGGCTAATCCCTTAAAGAAGAGGCCTTACCAGAGGAGCGTTTGACGGTGTCCGGGGTGGGAAGAAAGGTCTCTAGATCAGGCTCCGCCTCATCTCCCTTGACGCGGTCCAGTACCCACTTGCTTGCCAGCACCTCGCCATCCTCGATTGGCTGCTGGAGGAATTGCTGAGAACGAGACAACAATAGCTAAAGTTAAGAAAATAATCCGACAAACAGAAAGATCCAAAAAACAGTAAGAAGGGAGTTTGCCTTTGGGGGAGGGTTATCCCGGGTGAAGGGATCAAGCCCCCATTCCCAATCTTCGGAGAATTTTGATGTCTACGCACTTCTATTCTTGTAGACAGTCGTTGGGCCTCCAAGTACAGAGGTTTGTAGAACAGCAACAAGTTTCCCTTAAGTGGATTACCCAAGGTTTATCGAACTCAGGGAGGAAGTGGTCAAAGGTATCCCACTCAAGCAATCATGCAATCAAGATACAAGAAGTCTCTTGTGTTCCCAACACATCCAATACACTTGTCAGGTGTATATGTGCACTAGTTTGGCGAAGAGATAGTGAAATACAAGTTGTATGGATATAAGACAATGGTGCCAGAAAATAGCTTGATGGCGTGGAAGAGACTAAAGGCAAACTGAAATAAAGATGGAAGCAAGCAAACATGTAACAGATCTAGTTGAAAACGGTGTTTCAATGCTTAGAAACAAGGCCTAGGGATCATACTTTCACTAGTGAACACTCTCATATAAATATCTTCTCTTCATGATACTACTCTGAACTACTCTCTGGTTGGACACTTTAATCCATGGTATGGGCTATAACAGCACACCTCAAAGTTCGCTTTCCCCATCTAGATAACCCCACATTGTCACCTTGAGCACTAGATGGTTCCAACAAACACCACAATTTCATAGAGACATCCAACTCCAAATATAACTCATAACAAGTATTTGTAATCTCTAGCCTAATTGCCACCATGGTGTGCACACTATCAACTTCACACACATGGGGAGAGCAGAGATCTATTAAAGCACTTGAGTAGCAAAGTAGATCTATTTGATTACAAAGCTCATGATCACAATATGATCATGAATAGAGAGAGAGAGATGAACACATAGCTACTGGTAGAACCCTTAGCCTCGAGGAAGAACTACTCCCTCATCATCATGGGAATCAGCAACGGCGATGGAGATGGTGGTGGAGTCGATGGATATGGCTCCGAGGGCACTTCCCCGTCCCGGCAGGGTGTCAGAATAGAGACTTTCTATCCCCCGAATCTCCCCTTCGGTGGCGGCGGCGCTGCGATACTTTTCATGGCTAGAGGCTAGACGATTTAGGGTTTTTGCATCGGGAGGCTTCTTATAGGCGAAGAGGCAAGGTCGGTGGGTGGACCAGGGGCCCACACCACCACATGGTGTGGCCAGCCCCTGGCCCCTCTCTGTCTCGTCTGCTGGCTCCGTGAGTCTTCCGGTAAAATATCGACTTTGGCTTTTGTCTGATCCAACCGAGAATATTCATTTTCTGACTTTTTTGGAACCAAAAACAGCAGAAAACAGGCAATTGGTATCTTAGGTTCCTCCCCATTAGGTTCGGTTTTGTTCATCTTTTCTCGTGTACCAACAACATCTACACATGAGCCTAGCATATTGAAATGTTCAAAGACTTTTCTAGCTTCCTCGGCAACATCATAGAATTCCTTAAACAAAGTTTCTAGAATAAAATCCCTCTTGTCAGGGTCCTCAATTTCTTTAAGCTTAATAAACATTACTTGCATTAAGGGGTTGAGGTTAACAAACCTAGCTTCTAACATGTGAATTAAAGAAGCTAGAACAATCTCATAGTTTGGAGCAAGTTCTGCAAGGGATCTATCCTCAATATCTTCATGCTTACTAACATGATTAAAGAATTCTTCAATATTATATTTCCCAATTATAGAACCACTACCAATTGAAAGATATTTCAGGGTGAATTTAGGGATCAACATGGTGAGCTAAGGAAGAGGCAACAACTAAAGGAGACTTAATTTTTGTGTGTTTTTGATAAAGAAAGCAAACTAGTAAGACTAATTTTTTTGTGTTTTTGATGACAAAACAAGCAAACAAAGCAAACTAAGCAAAACAAAAACAACAAAGTAAAGAGATTGGTTATGAGGGACTCCCCTTGTGAAGATGTCCTTGACTCCCCGGCAACGGCGCCAGAAAAATGCTTGATGGCTCAGTGTTGATGTAGAGCTCATTGGGAACCCCAAGAGGAAGGTATGGTGAGCACAACAGCAAGTTTCCCTCAGTTATGAAACCAAGGTTTAATCGAACCAGTAGGAGCAAGGAAACACCCCAAAGGTGTTGCTAGCTGAGCCTTGGCAGGGCACACTACCGGTGCTAGTAGCAACGTGGAGACCTGCATACACAACTACATAACTTTGTCCCAACTTGCGATGAGGTTGTCAATCTCACCAGTTTTGCTGAAAACAAAGGATTAAACGTATCAAATGGAAGGAAGTAAAATTTTGCAGAAAGTAAACACAAAGCAGTAAACAGTTTGTAGATTGTATGTAAAAGAAAGGACCGGGATCCATAGTTCACTAGAGGTGGCTCTCCTTAAGATAGATAACATGCTGGGTGAACAAATTACAGCGGGGCAATTGACAAACATCGAGAAAGCAGTACATGCATATACTAATCATCTTGACTCCTTTACAACGGAAAGCATTCAAGATCACAAATAACAAAGACATGATAGAATCAATAATCAATCTGAAATAGTATCTCAATATCCATCGGATCCCCGCAAACACAACATGCAGAATTACAAATAGATGATCTTGATCATGAACGGAGCTCACAAGATCTAGACATGAAAGCACAAAGGAGGAGAACCAGCCATCTAGCTACTACATGGATTCGTAGTCTAGAGATGAACTACTCACGCATCACACCGGAGGCTTGCATGATGATGAAGAAGGCCTCCAGGGTGAATTCCCCTCTCCGGCAGGGTGCCAGGAAGAGCTTCAGATCCCTCCTGATCTAGGGATGGAGATGACGGCGGATACAGACTCTTTCGTGGATTTTTGATCGGGTACTTAGGGTTTTCGTCCCGAGGGCAATATATAGGCGGAAGGAGAGGCCGAGGGGGTGCTGGGGTCGGCCAGACCACCCCCTGGCGCGGGCCAGGCCTGGCCGCACGGCCAGGTGGTGTGGCCGGCCCCTAGCCCTTCTCCGTCTCGTATTCTGGCATCTGATGACTTCCGGAAAAATAGGCACTTTGGTTTTTGTCCCATCCAATTCCGAGAATATTCATTTTCTGACTTTCCTGGAACCAAAAACAGCAGAAAATAGACAACTGGCACTGTGGCTTTTGTTAATAGGCTAGTCCAAGAAATCATATGAAAAGTACTCCAAAGTATGGACAAAACACAAGAAAGTGGAAAAAGCAAGCATGGAACATCAAAAATTATAGATACATTTGCAATGTATCAATCATTTCTAATACCATACATATTAATCTTAATATGTTAATTACATATACAAGAATGATGTAATGCTCCTACTCAAATATTTCATCAATATTTGACAAACCAGGATATCACTCAACTCTCACTCAAATATGTCATCCACAAATTTGACTTGGAAAACTTCTAAGCTCCCACTCAATTTATTGTAGTTACAGACCCTCTCGATAATCTTGGTAATTCCAAAATTATTTGATCTTTTATTAAATCGAGAATTTTCTATTACAACACATCAGTAATCTCATGATTGATCAGAACCTGCCTATTGTAATCTTGAAGACTTTGTAGTTATGATCTTTTAATAAATCGAGAATTTTCTGTTACAACCTTTTTCTTCGAAATCTTGAAGACTTTGTAGTTTTGATTAGTCCTTTACCATTTTCCAAATTAGATTAATTTGCTAATTTAAATCTAATAGATATTAAGTATCTATACCTTTTATGTATTCTATTAAGTTTCATTTCTCTTCTTTCAACTTTGCAGTTTACTAGGAAGGATTAAGTAAATACTATTACTTAATGAGATTAAGTAACATTTTACTTTGCAATCTCAAATGTAACTTAATTTGAGGTTTCATAACTCCTAGTCATTTCTTGTACTTAGGTTCATCAATCTTTTTTGTAGTTCGTATGTATGTCTTATTTAAATAATAAGACAAGTGAATTAAGAATGAATTTCTGCAAATGGTAGAACATATTCTTGAATCCTACTTTCTTTTTAGCAAAAGTACTCTTTTGAAACTTTATGACCATATATCATTAGTTTCTCATTTTCTTATAGAGCTTTGGTTCCGGAACATATTCCATTGCGATACTTGACAATTAAAGTAAGGTCAACCTTGTTTTGAGCTTTCACCTTTTTACATTTATGTTTTTTTTCACAAAAGAACAATCTTTCAAAAAACACTGAACAAAGACAAACTTTGTCTCGTGTGGAATGGTATTCAAAGTTTCATGAGAATACCCCATAAAGACTTACTTATTTGCAATGATCTCGAATCATCCAAATATTTAGAAACTTGAACTTGTCATATCTCATATGGTGTTGTTTTCACGAATCTTTTTAGATGTTCCTTATACTTTAAATTGAGTGTTTACTATTTTAATCTATAACTCTAATATCTAATGTTTATCCAAGTAGACTTCATTTTAGACCATATGTATCTCATACATTGTGACTACGATGTTTTAGACATATCAACACTATTTGACTTGTCCAGTCACCAAGCTCCCCTTGATGGTGGAGCTATATACTTTTTTTTTCAATAATGCTTGTATAATTTAAAATTTAAACTGGAGATACCATAAATATTGGTCCCAAAATTGAATAAAAAATGATTTTGGGTGTCCCAGTGGTGTCCTAGGCTGAACCATCGAGGGGATTCAATATTTTGATACACCCACGAGGTTGCGCACGTTGGCAAGTTTGGCCTTTTTAACCTAATCAAATAAAATTTTAAAAAATCAAAAGAATAAAAACCTGCGCATAAAGTCCTTACTTACTTCTGTTTTAAAATATAGATACATTTGATTCACAAAGCTAAAATATCTTATATTTTAAAACGAAGAGAGGAGTATTCAGAAAAAACTATAAACCAGATTTTTTTTAGGAGATGGAGGCTTGTTCACAAGTCGGCTGCTATTTCCAAATCCAAAAGAAAACGTGGGCTCTCGGCTGCTATTTAAAAAAAAAAATGCCGGCTGCAATTTCGTGTGTCGTGAGCGGCATGATCCCGATCCAAAGGACGATATCGCGTATGTGTAAGCCGGTTTCGACCTCACTCCACCTCTTGTGTTGTACCGCCTCTTCCCTCTCTCCCCAAATCTCAAACCTCCCCGCCCCCTTCCGGCGGCCCCCCAAAACCCTAGCCCGCCGCCGCCGCCGATCTCGCCGCCATGGACGACAGCCTCTACGACGAGTTCGGCAACTACATCGGCCCGGAGCTCGCCGACTCCGACGGCGAGGACTCCGATGCCGCCGCCTCCCCGTCCCCCTCGCAGTCCCGCTCCCCCTCCCCGGCGCGCTCCCCGTCCGGTTCCCCCAACTCCCGCCGCCCCGCCACCCTCATGGACGTCGACGACGACGACTACGCCGATGCCGCCCAGAACTCCATCGTCCTCGCCGAGGACAAGAAGTACTACCCCACCGCCGAGGAGGTCTACGGCCCTGGCGTCGAGGCGCTCGTCATGGACGAGGACGAGCAGGCGCTCGAGAAGCCCATCGTCGCGCCGCCACGCGACGTGAAGTTCGAGGTCGGCACCCGCGCGGGCGCCACCTCCACCTACGCATCCACCGATTTCGTGCTCGGCCTCGCCTCCAACCCGCTGCTTGTCCGCAACGTGGCGCTCGTGGGCCACCTGCAGCACGGTAAGACGGTGTTCATGGACATGCTCGTGGAGCAGACCCACGAGGTGGACACGTTCGACTCCGAGGGCGAGCGCCATGTGCGGTTCACAGACACCCGGGTGGATGAGCAGGAGCGCAGGGTCTCCATCAAGGCTGTGCCGATGTCACTCGTGCTCGAGGGGGGCAACGGCAAGTCGTATCTCTGCAATATCATGGACACGCCTGGGCATGTCAATTTTTCCGATGAGATGACTGCCGCGCTCCGGCTGGCAGATGGGGCTGTGCTTGTTGTGGATGCTGCTGAGGGCGTCATGGTAATTCACTGAACCTATTGCTCTATACATCTCTGTTGTGTTACCTCCCAAAGTAGGAGTATTAAATTGGATTAGTTAGTTTTGTTACTTTTGTTTACACTTTTCATGTTCTTCATGTTACATAAGGTTATGGCAATGGAACTTCTGAATGTGGGATATAGCCTGCTCAACTTAAATCATTGGGACATAGATTTGCTGGGAGATATATCTTAATAGCTTCACAAGTTCAATGCCATTTTCCCCACAAAAGTTTCCCCATCCGCCCCCCCCCCCCCCCCCCCCCCCCCCCCACCCCCCAATAACCAGTATATTACAACAACCATACATCTTACCCAAACATCAGAAGGATTTTATGAGTGACATAACTGAAAGCCTGAAAGTGTGAATGTAAGAGTACCACATAGGAGTAGGGGGCTGGCACAATTTTTTATGCAGCATCCAACAGTTTTGAAGACAAATAAATGGTGTGTTGCTTCAGTTTGGTTTGTGTAAGAGTAACTTCTTACTTAGTTCGAACTTGGAAGTTGCTGGTGCTGCATTTGGGACACTCACAGCTGCATCTGTTGTTGACAAGCATGCTCAACCATATGCACTCAGTTTGGGCAGAAAACGAGGGTGCTAATATTCTCAGAAAAAGCTAAATTATCTCCTTTGTGTCACTGTTCTATTGTATTTTTTCTTTGGTAAAAGATATAGATTCAATGGAAACTTCTAAGCCAATGATAATTCGGTAAAGTTAATACACTACAGGTAGCATCTCGAAAATCTATTTTTTCTTGAAACTGTCAGCATCATTCTGCCATTGCTCCTGCTGTGTTCTCTTAATAGGTGGAACACACATTATCATAAATTAGAACAAATTAGTAACGGACTTGATGCGCAAAACATTGTTATGCAGTCAGTGGGACACTCACTTTCTGTTCTAAGCTTAATCTTGTTGTCTTAGCTAAAACTAGCTCGGCAGTGAGCTTATATAAGTGATCTTATATATGCTTAAGCCTGCAAATCTATGAACTTCCATACCTTTTCCGCTCTAATAGAAAACTGCAGATCTTCAACATGCACTAGAGGTATATAAGTTAGTTGTGTATAGTTTTTCTTCTGCCAAAGTAGTAGCTTGGCTGCATGCATACAAGTATATCAAGGATTGAAGTGCTGAAGTTATGTTTCTAGTGTTATGTGGAAGCATCAAGATTTTGTTATTCATTTACCTGCATTGATGAATAGGTAAACACCGAGAGGGCGATTCGTCATGCAATCCAAGAAAGACTTCCCATCGTTGTTGTGATTAACAAGGTATAATTCCAGCCTTTTCTTCTTGATTCCGTTGCAAGTTAAATCTGACGTTTGCTCCCATTGTGTTATTACAGGTTGATAGACTGATAACAGAGCTAAAGCTGCCCCCCAATGATGCATATTTCAAGCTACGGCATACACTGGACACAATCAACGATCTAATCTCATCTTATTCTACCACAGTTGGTGGCACTCAACTTGTAGATCCTGCTGCTGGAAATGTTTGTTTCGCGAGTGGTTCTGCTGGCTGGTCTTTTACCTTGCAATCTTTTGCTCATCTTTATTTAAAGATTCATGGGATAGCATTTGACCATGAGAAATTTGCATCTCGTCTATGGGGAGATTTGTATTATGACAGTACTTCTAGAACCTTCAAAAAGAAACCACCAGCAGCGGGAGCTAACAGATCATTCATTGAGTTCATCCTCGAGCCTCTGTACAAAATCTATAGTCAGGTTGTCGGAGAGCAAAAGAAAAATGTTGAATTAACTCTTGCTGATTTGGGTGTGACACTGAGCAATGCAGCTTATAAACTTAATGTCATGCCTTTGCTGAGACTTGCTTGCCGCTCAATTTTTGGCACTGCTACTGGCTTTACAGACATGTTAGTGAAAAACATCCCTAACGTGAAAGATGCTGCTGCAAGGAAGGTAGAACACATATACACTGGTCAACAAGATTCGGCCATTGTGGATGCAATGAAGAAATGTGATTCTCAAGGCCCCCTTATGGTCAATGTTACGAAACTGTATCCTAAACCTGACTGTAGTGTCTTTGATGCCTTTGGACGAGTTTATAGTGGTACAATACAGACTGGTCAGACTGTCCGGGTCCTTGGAGAAGGCTATTCTCCTGATGATGAAGAGGATATGACTGTCAAAGAGGTCACCAAGTTGTGGGTCTACCAGGCACGGTACCGTGTCCCAATAAGTAAAGCCCCTGCTGGTTCGTGGGTTCTTATTGAAGGCGTGGATGCATCAATCATGAAAACTGCAACCATATGTCCTATGAACATGGATGATGATGTGTACATATTTAGACCTCTACGCTTCAATACCTTACCTGTTGTAAAGATAGCAGCTGAGCCTCTTAACCCAAGTGAGCTACCTAAAATGGTGGAAGGTCTTCGAAAAATCAGCAAGAGCTATCCTCTTGCGATTACTAAGGTAGAAGAGTCAGGAGAACACACTATCCTTGGGACTGGTGAGCTATATTTGGATTCTATAATGAAGGACCTCAGAGAGCTTTACTCTGAAGTAGAAGTGAAGGTATAAGCAATGTACTTAATTTACTTTTCCTTCTTTTTTGAAGCCGATTTTTTCTTAACTTTGTTTGTACACAGGTTGCAGATCCAGTTGTGACATTTTGTGAAACAGTTGTTGATACTTCCTCTATGAAATGTTTTGCTGAAACACCCAACAAGAGGAACAAAATTACCATGGTTAGATTGGCTTTTCTTGTGCCCTTCTTTCTTCATGATGACAAACAAACAGACAAGGTTAACTAATTTGTGGTTTTTTATGTCTGACAAAACCTGCAGTTAGCTGAACCATTGGAGAAGGGCTTGGCAGAAGATATTGAGAATGGCCTTGTTAGTCTTGACTCAAGGCAGAAAGAAGTTACCGACTTCTTTCGCCAACGCTACCAGTGGGATGTGCTTGCAGCAAGGTCAATATGGGCTTTTGGACCCGACAAGCAGGTAAGATGGCAAACCGCTTACTGACCTACCAGTAGGCATGTAACAAGCTTGACCTTATTGGCTGGGTTCTCACATCGGTTTATTAGAGTTGTATGAATCCCGCCAGCCTGCTGTTTACGTGTTTCCAATTGTTGCTTAGTTGATCATGTTCCACAAGCTTTCCACCAGATCATCAGTTTTATAGTTTCATCCATTATAATTCCCTTGCTCTGTGGACTGAACATATCTTACTTTGACATACAGGGTCCTAACATTCTACTAGATGACTCTCTTTCGGTCGAGGTGGATAAGAACTTGTTGAATGCTGTCAAAGATTCAATTGTTCAAGGGTAGGGTACTCTGTTGTTCTGTTAATTCAAAATTCATTGGGAATCTTTGTCAGTGTCTTAGTCATTCTATCTATTGCCATGACCGCAGGTTTCAGTGGGGTGCTAGAGAAGGTCCCTTGTGTGATGAACCAATTAGGAATGTGAAGTTCAAGATCTTAAATGCAAACATCGCTCCAGAACCATTGCACCGTGGTGGTGGTCAAATAATCCCCACAGCCCGTCGGGTGGTCTACTCTGCATTTCTGATGGCTAATCCTCGTCTTATGGAGCCTGTTTATTATATTGAGGTTAGTCATGGACTCGTGGTTTTGGAAATAGACTTATCATCGCTATCTAGAACATGTGTACGGATTTTGTATTTTGCTTTATCTTTTGTTGGTTAATTAAAAGAAATTCTGGTTTGATGATCTGATCTGACAAATGAGTGCATCGGTTATTGGCAGATCCAAACTCCAATTGATTGTGTCTCTGCTATATATACGGTCCTGTCGAGGCGACGTGGTCATGTGACAGCCGATGTACCCAAGCCAGGCACTCCAGTATATGTTGTTAAGGTAAGAAACATACTTTATCTGAATTCAGTCTTATTTTTCTTTCCATATGTAAGACCTGTATGACTCTTGCTGATCGTATTGTTTTTCTATTTGCCAGGCATTTTTACCTGTCATAGAGTCTTTTGGGTTTGAGACAGATCTCAGATACCATACACAGGGACAAGCCTTTTGTGTGTCAGTGTTTGATCACTGGGCTATTGTTCCTGGCGATCCCCTTGACAAGAGCATTGTCCTCCGTCCTCTGGAACCGGCACCTATACAGCACCTTGCCCGTGAGTTCATGGTAAAGACCAGGCGAAGGAAGGTAAGACATACATCTAGATACTGGACACACATACAATAGTAGCCTGTTTTAAACAGATTGTAGTATTAACTGTATGCACCCTCGTTTTCTAGGGGATGAGCGAGGATGTTAGCATCAACAAGTTCTTTGACGAGGCCATGATGAATGAACTGGCGCAACAGGCTGCAGATCTTCACTTGCAGATGATGTAGTTTGAAGAACAGAAGCCATGGTTGCCTCTTCTGTTGGATATCATCATGGCATGATCTTCAGATGATGCAATGGTCCATTTTTTTCTTTCGCATTGGAAACAGATCAAGATCCTTTTGGGGCCAACATGATGTGATCTTTCAAGAGATGCATTACGGCCACACTTGCAGTTGGATCTGCCGTGTTTTGATGCTTGGGTGGTATTATTGTAACAGATCATCATATACCGAGCACCCTCTGTCGTCATGTATGTACTATTGCTCTAACATCTACGCCATCTAACCAGTTAGTGTAACAATCATGTCATTTGATGATAGGCGATGACATCTCCAGGGACGTTGATGGCATTACTGGTTTGATCCTTTCTTCGCTACAACCAGTGCAGCATTGAGCAACTTTTAAGTTTCTTGAGGATAGTTATGTTTCTTCCCATGCATATTTGATCCATGTTTTTATCAGGAGGAATTAGTGGATGTAATGCCTTTGTGGTAAACTCTTTGTGAGGTGGTGTGTCACTGTTGTAATGTTCGTTCATAGATTGGCAATGCAACGTTTTCTGTAGGCATGTTAGATTTCTAGGTGACTGTTTGGTTTGCACATACTCTCTCCGTCTTATAATATATAACCAGTATATGCATGTTATATTCCACGAAGTACTTTGTTTTGTCAGTCTCAATGTTCATTAGACCGATGAAGCACATTTTTGTAAGACCGAACTGAGTCTATGACAGAGACTCCAAAAGTTTAGTGTTATATTTCTCGCTTCTTCAGCTTTACTGTGAGCCCATTTTTCATCTGCAGTGAACATGATAGCTTGGGCTGGATACTTTGCCCTTCCACCACCTCCATGTCGAAGTTCCACACCGCTGTGGCGACAATGGTCTTCATCTGCATAATCGCAATCTCCTTGCCGGGGCAGATCCTCGGGCCAGAGTTGAAGGCCATGAACTTGTGAGAAGGTACGTGCTGCAGCTTGTCGCCATCCTCCGAGAGCCACCTATCTGGGTTATAGTCGAGGCAGTCCTTACCCCACACGCCCTCCATTCTTCCCATGGAGTGGAGATGAGGACGATGTCGCCGGCGCGCACCTCATGGCCACTTGGCTCGATAGGCGCCGGTGGGTACAACCTGAGAGTCTCATACAAGGCAGCTCTCAGATAGACAAGAGATTTTGTGTCCTCTGGCTCAAAGATCCCCGTACCAGGTACTTTGTGCGATGCAATGGGTGAGAGTTCATTACGGATAATTGACACGGTGCGAGGGTTTTGGGCGAGGTTGTAAAAGATCCATGGCAGGGTCATCGCGATCGTGTCCTTCCCGGCGAGCATGGAGCCGATGAGCGTCGCATGGAGAAAGTCATCGTCCGCGATGTAGGAAGAGACAAGATCCTCTACACGAGAGCAGCGATTTTTGGCGTGCATGCGATGCCCCACACTCTCTCTCCTCTGCTCTACGAAAGTTTGTGTCAGTCTAAGGCATGCCTTCTCTTAGCCCTTCACATCATCTAGTAAATGCACTATATACAAGTTGTACAATGCATTCTCTCTTATTGCCATCTCTAGCAATTAATGAGAACTAACTATTTTTAGTAAAAAAATATTTTTCTAAAGCTGGTCATAGTAGGAGTATCATATTACTAGTATCATGCATATGATACTAGTGTATGATACTACCTCTCTAATGGTTAGTATCATCTAGTAGTATCATAGTACCATTGTATTTAATTTTTTCTACAATCTCAATGCAATTGTGTGTATGAGATGTATTGGTCATTAAATTACCTAGTTTCACGAGCTATGATACAGTATCATATTATGATACTACTAACACCTCTCTCTTTATTAATTGTGGTGCCACATCAGTTTTTGCCAAAGTGGCATACATGATACTCCTTATGATACTCCCACTAGGACTAGCCTAAGGGAAGACATATGGTATAATGGAGAAAATAGGCTTTTCTTATTTCTAAGAGATCATTCCTTAGTTAATATCTTTTCTTCCACATTGTTACGTAATTTGAATCGTATGTAGATTTTTAACCACAAGTCCAAATTAAGAGTCGTTTGTATATCTGAGTTTCTATTGATTAGAGCTTCAAAATAAGACTAATATGGAATATATTTTGACACTATTTGAAAATCAATATTTAAAACATGGTGAAACTTTGAAAATCTTTATGAAATCTAGTGACATTTTTTGTTTCGAAAAATATGTCTCGCTGTGTTCCATACTTTATTCATCACAGTTAAAAAATAATTGGCAATTTTTTTAGAGTTCAAACAATAAAAAATATATTAATGAAAATAAAGAACTTGTTTTCATAGAGTTTTATTGGGTTTCAATATCCATCATTATGTGTGAAAAATTACATTTTAAATTTTGTCCAAAAAGATCAATTTTGAGCTTGTTTAATAGATATTGTCAAAATAAGCGCACATGTTTAAACATAATGTTAATCTGATATTTATTTTAAAACATATTTCCTTTTTTAATCTAATACTACATAAAAAGGAAGTACTAGAAAGTGGCAGAAAAAGCAAAGATTCTTGCATGCATGTGTCACGGGTGGGAGGAGAGAGAGGCACATCCAAATCTAAAAGAGAGATGAACGGCTCTTGCATGGACGCTACCTCGCGTGCACGTCAAAGTTGCGTTTCTATCCTCTACACCTTCATGGTCTTCATCGTCACCACCAACACGTCCACTGTTGATGATCTTGTTAGGTTGATCTCTCCCCAATTGAGCCCAACGGCTCAATAGACCCTTTGACTCGCACCTTGATCAGGGGCGCCCAACCGTACACTGGTTGGTGGGCCCCTGTCGCAGCGCTATATAAAGGGTGGGAGCTGGCGACACAGACCACGAGGTTCGACTGCGCCGCAAACCGTACCAACATCCCCTAGCCGATCTAGGGTTAGCGCCTAGCGATAGGAAGCTCCGCCGCCGCCACTCTCTCTCGCCGCACTCGCCTTGCTCACGACACCCACGCCCTCGTCGTCGACCCCATGGCCAATGCAACAGGCTCATCGAGCCAGGGTGAAGGTATGACTCGATCTGTCTCTCTTAGTATCTAGTTTGTCCCAACATGGATTGATGCATAGACAAAGTCCTATTCGATTAGATCTACACTAGCGGATCCTATGGATTCTATCATTTGAATCAGAGAAACAACTAGTGTTATAGATCTTTTCGGGTAGAATATAAACAGCAAAAAGAAACCCTAGCAAAGTAAAAAGATCTCACCGGCAGGCCCTCGGACTCGCCGACAAAGTTGCGTTGTCGCAAGGTCGTGTCGTTCCTCTCGATCCTGATGCGCATCTGCAAGCTGAGGCATCGAGCAGAAGAACATACCCCTTACGGGGCAAAGAACATCAAAAGAAAAGCTCGGGTTTCCCCTCCCCGAACCCGAATCAAAAAAAAGAAAAAAAGAAAAGGGCACCGCTGGCCACCGCTAGCAAAGGGCACCGCCGCTGAGCCACTTGACGGTGACGCACACACCCATGGGTGCTCGCGTGCGCCGGCAAGGGGGCCAGGGGGCGCCACAATCTCTCACCGCTCGAGCTGTTGCTCGCTTGTGCTGAGGGATTAGAGGCAGAGAGGAGGGGATAGGGAGGGGCTCGTCGCCGATTGTGCCAGGTGGAGCCGCCTCACTTTAAGCCGGGCCACTGCGAGCGAGTGGGGTGTTTCCCCAGCGCCGCGATAGAGCGGGTGAGGGCTCGCGCGGGGGCAAAGAGGAAAGTACGGGGGTAGGGTTACGGGAGTGGGTCGTTGGCGCTGGTTTTGTGCGCGCGAGAGCGGCGGCCGACCGTCCGATTAGATCGAACTGCCAAGATCGAGCGGCGGCGTGAGAGGTGGAATGCTGCCAGGCCGAGATGGACTGGCGCCCCGCTCGCCCCGCTAGCAGGCCATGGACCGTTGTTTGGGCCAGTAGA
This sequence comes from Avena eriantha, assembly GCA_910589775.1. NCBI lineage: Eukaryota > Viridiplantae > Streptophyta > Magnoliopsida > Poales > Poaceae > Avena > Avena eriantha. The sequence goes on along the minus strand of OU342746.1, from coordinate 227,665,061 downwards.
ACGCCGCGCGCGCGGTACAAAAGGCTGGGCTGCGCACACGAAGGCCTAGGAAGGGCGCTGAGAGTTAGGATCCGTTTTTTATTTAACAGAAGCTATACTTAACAGTTTTTGCAACGGTTTTTGAAGGATTTTGTCATATTTTTCTATTCAAACTAATCCAATGAATAGTTTGTGTTAGAAAATAGAAAAGTAATGGAAATGCTTCTGAAAAGTAATAAAGTTTAATGAATTTTATTCATTTCTTCCGCTGTAAATAGTTAAAAGTGCTCTTTAAATTTAATAAAGAAAAAAGTGAGAATTAAATTTTGAGAGTATGTTAAAGTTTTATTTTGGTTATGTTCATGTTATTTTTCTGACCAACGTTGCAAATAGCATGATCATGATTAGTGGTTTGGTTTAAAGTGGTTACTTCGTGTGCATTTCTTTCTATGTTTTACCCAACAGTGATATAGTTTTAAATTGCATAAACAGTTGTATGTGTTAGTTGTGCAGGAAATCACCCTTTTTAATGCGAAATCTAGAGTCATAATGAAGGTTTTTGAGGAAGTCCACACGATCAAGTAATTGTGGAGAAAATTCCAAGTGCCACCAGCCGTAACGACCACTAGTACGGGCAGGGCCCGTCCGTACCGTCCGCATGTACCATGTGGCGGCGTATTCGTTTCGTCAAACCTAAAACTTTTGTGAAGGCGCCTATATATTTTGAGGTCTCGGTCGGCATGCAGAAGGTCGCCATTATCAGATTGCATCACAACACCACCAAAGAAGATCCACATCATTGTTCATCCCTTCCATCTTCCATCCCCTTATTAACCATAGCCATTACTTGTACTTGAGATCTCCTTATGATTCGGCGACAATTGTCAGAATATTTGATTTCAATTTAAGTATTTTGCACAATATTTTCTATCATTGATCTTATTGTTATGAGTCAGTAGTCCTCACGGGCTGCGGGTTGGGGAAAAACCTCGCAGCGATTATATGCATCTAATCTATGAGAGCATTTTGTATGGTTTGAAATAGAGATTTGTATCTTTTGTTTCCTTGTGTCTTGTCTCGATCTTTGGACTTGTAGGTATCCAAGACCTGAGATATTGATAAAGGCTTGAGGTGAGATACTTGGCTAGCGGCAATCTCATAGGAATCACAGTGACAGAAAGGGTAGTACATTCTTTGCGTAGCGACCCATTCGGGATCACAACAACATCACCACTTAATGCTTTGATTTGTGTTTTGCACTTAATAATTGTTGGCTACTGGGTCAAGGCACAAGGAAAATGGTTTTGAGATGGTTTTGAATATCACGTTGATCAGGGCGATGGGATGATACTGGGAGATCGCGTCCGCTCCCTGTACCTTAGGGATGAGCGAAAGGATGCCAAAATTAAGGCAGGATACGTCTATACGCCCAAGTACAAACTCATTTAAGATGTGCAGAAACCCATGTCTAAGGTGTGGCCAAAAAAACTTGAAGAAAGGCACCGGGAAACCATCTGTGCATGGGTCCATGTCAGATTTCATATCCTTCAGGACCAGATCAAGCTCCTGGTCCATGAACGTAATGGTTAGTGCAAGGTTCTCCACGTCTGAGACCTGCCCACCCGTACCCCATGTGGACGGAGACATGCCACAACACCTAGACGACAAAGATCTTAGGAGATCACAGTAGAAGTTGTAGATGTGTGCCTGAATGGCCTCTTTGTCCGTGATAACCCCGTCAGCGGTAGCGAGGGAGGTAATGTAACATTTCCACCACCTCCCATTAGCAACGGCATGGAAATAGCCAAGGTTAGCATCCCCCTGAAGGGCCCAGCGGACCCGGCCACGCTGGCGCCAGTACTCCTCTTCCTGGCAATAAATCTAAAGAAGTTGTTCTTTCAAGTGGTAAAGTTGAGCCCAACCATCTTTGTCTAACCCTAACGAATCATCCTGCATGTCCAAATGGGTGATTTGACTAAGCAGCGCTCCCTTGTTGCGATGAACCTCTTTTCCCTAGTTTAGACTGCACCCTGTGAGAAATTGACACATGCTCGTGGAAAAAGCTTACCACTGATGAGTGCATATTTGCATCATGTTTTACATTACAATTTTGCATTGTAGATGTAGTATCTTGGTATTTTACGGCGCTCGTGCGCACATTTTATGTCTGTTTTCACCAGGATCAGGACAGATGATGGATCCAATGGATACAATTCTTGGAGCAGTTGTACTAAGGAGAAAAGGAGTTGGAAACAACATAAATCACTTATTTAGGAAATATTAATAATACTAGAAGAAAACCAGAAGCGAACAAAGGAGGCAGAAGGTTCAACGACCAACTATACGACCGAAGCAAATTTTCCGGCCGTATAGTTGGCGCCGCCTCCGCCTCCTCAAATAGTTTCACCCCGTGCAACTGGTTCGGGGAGACGACATACAGAGCACCCAGAAATCGCCGAAACCTCACCGCCGGAAGGCATCTGGAGGGGGAACTCATCCGCCGGGGATCCACCTTCAACCAGAGCAGATCCGGGAGGCTAAGGCATCGATCTTCATCATCCACCGCTGCATCACCACCATATCTATCTATCACATCTACATCTTGTCTATATCTTGTCGTAATTCCCATACTAGTTGTGGATTTATACAAGTACTATTCATATATGATTGTTCCCACTACCATTGTTATGATGTTGATTGCCTCCATGTTTGAGTAGATCACTAGTTCTTGGGGAGATGGAGAAACCCTAGTATGAGATTGAAATAAGATAGTCTATTATGATATTCATCGTTGTGACCATGTGTTAGATTTTCTACATCTTGATGTTTAGAGAAGTAGACCTCTCAATATTTGCCTCTCATGGGGACTTGATGGAGGAAACTACTTGTTGGTAGATGGAGGTGTGCTTGCACTTACAGTAACTATAAAGCTGTTGGTACCCCTTACGTATCAACTTGGGAAACTGAGTGACGAGGGTTTAACTCATCAATGCCCATTGTTATGGACTTGGGTTTTGGAGAAGGAGGGAGTGCTGGAGACATCTATCGGCTAGCAAACAAGCACATAGGGGACAAAGATTTACCCAGGTTCAGGCCTCGTAGAGGTCCCTACTCCTGCTTGTCTGCTCGTGGAATTATCGAAGGAACCAAAGGTTACAATGGTGCGCAGATGCAATCTGGCGAGGGTTGTGGAAACTAGGGTTGCGTGTGTGTCCCCCTCGCCGCCCCTCCTAGCCCTTATATAGATAGGCTAGGTCTCGGGTAGCAGGTCGAGTCGGTTACAAGTTAGGGTTTTCCCCTTCAAACTTTCTATCTTCAGCTTCTTCTTGTTCTTCAAGTCAATCGAGAGTCCATAGGTTACACGAGTCCTTCAGTTGGGCCTAGGCGACACCGCGGGCCTTTACGTATTTAGACCGTATATACCAAGCCCGAGTACCTGTAGGGTATACCCATGTCAGTAGCCCCCGAGTGTCCAGTGGAATCGCAGATTCGACTAGGGACTTTTGAAGTCTTTCGAGTGCATGAATGAGTATATTTCGACTGCTTTATTTGTGCCATAGGGATTGTTGATGTACGTGCCTGATATAACCGAAGTATCGCTATCAGTTAACCACCTTAGGGTGAAACAACGCAATCAACTCGAACTCGAGTCCCCGGACTCGAATCCGGAAAAGTGCTGGTGTAATTCGACTCAAGCCGCGGAGGTCTTACAGGAGTCGAATTTCAGTTATATGGGTGTGAGCACTCGACGCATTCGTCAAGGCATGTTCATCGTACATGTAGGCACAGATACATTTCTGGTAGTGCGCAGCTAATGCGTTGCCAGGCCTTATTCAGGTCTTACCTTCACGCTGTAAGCGCGGCATCCGAATTTTATCATCACGGAGACGATTCGGGTGACCCAGGAGACGCAGTTTCTTTGTAGGGAAAAATTATGAGGCAGTGTCGCCATGAGCTTCAAGTGTGGATGTGTATCAACACACAGTTTTTGTATAAATAATCATAGGGTGCGCGACCAGCACTCCCTATGGGAGTAGCCCCCGAGTGCCTGGTTGAGTCGAAGACTCAGGAAGGGACTAAAGAACTTCCGCGACTGCTGTCGTCTTTTGCTTGCTCGTTTCAGTCGAATTTGTTTCTAGCGCTCCCTATGGGAGTAACCCATGTCCAAAGTCGAATTATGTTATAGTGGTTGGGTTTGGCTTGATAATCCATGTTCCTGAAAAAGAAAAAGAAAAATCATAGGGTGCGCGACCAACGCTCCCTATGAGTAGCCCCCGAGTGCTTGGTGGAGTCGAAGACTCGAGCAAGGACTAAAGTAGTCGAAGTCTTCTGCTGCGTAGCTTTGATGGCGTCAGTGCTGACGATTTCATGACCTCAGTTGCCCGCGTGAGCGAGTTTGACGGGACGTGACGAGTAGTGGGTCCCACTTTGTGAGATTGATTTGACTAGGCGTGCGTAATCTTTATTTTAACTGCGCCTCCTCGATTTCCGCGTGTTCTGGGAGTAGTGGAGGGACGGTTCGCGCTTCCACTCCTCCACGTGTCCAGCACGATGTTTGCCACGCGTCCAGTAGGTTTTTTTTGAGCCGTTGGATTGCATCTTCCAGGGATTAAGTAGCAGCGCTGCGACGGTAATTTTCTCATCTGCTCTCATTCATCCTTTGCTTCCATCACCATTGCCGCTGCTCCTCTGTTTTCTCTGCGCTCGTTTCTTCCACGATGCTGGACCAGCTCTGCTCGTTTCCGAGCTACTTCCTTCGCTCGCATCGTCGTCGCGCAATGGGGAAGAAGAAGGGAGGCGTTGCGTCTGACTCCGCGACCACTGCTGCTGCGGCGAAAAAGAAAGGTGGCTCCGTCGCTGCGGGCACCAGCACCGCCGTTGGCGGGAAGAAGAAGGCCTCAGGCACCCGCGTCACGAATGGTGCGTGGCGCCCCTCCATCATCAAATCATCTGATCTCCGTCTTCTTTGCCAAGACGGAGTACTGTCCGCCGTAGTCGCCGACGCGCGCGTCCCCGGTGGTGAGACAATTCCTGCTCCTCCCGCTGGTTTTCGAGTGATGTTTTTAGCATTCATCATTCGCGGTCTCTCCTTGCCCCTTCACCCCTTTTTTAGGGGCCTCCTTTGTTTCTACGGACTTTAGCTCCATTAGCTGTCCCCGAACTCTATCCTCCATATCTCTTGCTTCATCACCCTATGCGAGTGCTGGCTCAGAATCGAGCCACACTTCGGCCTCTTCAAGCACCTCTTCAAATTGAAGCGCCAATCTGCATCTGGCTTTTTAGTCTAAGATGTAGGCGGTTGCGGAATCCATGTCGACCCATCCGCCACCTACTTCAACATCAAGCTCACGGCGTCCGTCCAAGGGTGGAGGGACAAATGGTTCTACATCCGCGATGAGAAGGCTAACGGTGAGCACTTCAGACTCGCGCCCTTTGATCCCACGACGTCGTGCAAGAGGATGCGCTCCTGGAAGAATGTAGTCATGCCCGGCGAGTCCGCAGAGATAGATGTGATGTACAGGCGCGTTTGCGACCTCAAGAGTCGCATAGGCAAAGAGGAGGGAGGCTGCGCTCTCGTTCACACTTGGCTGCGCCGTCGCGTCCAGCCCCTGCAGGCCAGAGTCCACCCCATGTTTTAGTGGGCTGGCGCTGATGATGCCACTCGCGTGTCTGTCGATGGCATGTCCGCAAGTGAGGTGGACAAGAGGGTTCGACTGGTCACCAAGTACACCGTCAAGGATGTTCTCCCCAGTGAGCCAGTTGTTCCTCCATTTGATGCGGCTAACCCTCCTCCTGAGGTATAGTTGTGCTACGCAGTAGCTAAATTTGTCGATTGCTTCTCTGTTGTTTACTTGCTTTTTGCTGAATTTGTTGACTGCATGCAGGATTGGGCGGTGTCACCTTGTATGCCCGCTCTCCCTGAGGGGATTATTCCTCGCGAAGCCTTGGAAGAGGACGAGTCGGAGTCGACCATCCCGTCTGATGTGGAGGAGGAAGCCCTCGAGTCCGGTAGTCCGGATACTCGCAAGCGTTCGCGCAGCGAGGATTCCGATGCATCGTCTCCTTCGACTCCGGAAGGTACAGGTGTTGGTGCGGAGTCGCCGATACCTGCTATTCCTGTGAGCGCCGTGGCACCATCTTCTCGCAAGAATATGCGATTGCCCAAGGAGTCCTCGTCGGAGTCGGGAGAGGCCACTTTTGACTTTGACAAGTTTCACTGGTAAGTTTTCTAGTTTACTTGTTCTTCTCTGTTTTGCCCATGTTGGCTCGTCTCTGGGTTTGCCCTTTCTTAAGTTGGGCTTTGTCTTGCAGTCAAGAGGCCTCGTCGTCTTCTGGCGACGTCCAATTTTTAAAAGAATCAGGAGTCGCGACCTCAAGGGCCAAGAAAGAGGTCGAGCGCGCTCCTTCCCCTCCATTGGCGGCCCACTCCAGGCACAACTCTTCCATTTCTCCTCATGCAGGGGAACATCAAATGGTTGCCCGGATGACGGTATAACATACATCTTCAGAGTCATTGGAGGATCATGTAAGTGTAAATTTGTCTTCTTGTAATGTTGTAGTCGATGTTCTCTATTGCTTCTGCTGATCCCTTTGTTGTGCGATAGCTCCTTGTGAAGGAAGCCGCTCATTTGGTGGAGCAAGTTCTTGCGATGGGCCGCCAGTATGCGATGCTAGAGACGCGTCATCGCGTGGTTGAGAGTGAGCGTTCTACACTTCTTCTGCTTCTTTTTCTTCCCCTTTGATATAGTCGACTGACAGTCAAATTTTTGTTTGTCGTGTAGATGAACATAATGCCCTCTTGCGTGACACCGCCACCTTGGAGAAGACACTCGCCACGGCTGTGAATGGTCGCGACGAAGCAATCGCGGCGTGCGACGAGGCGCAAAGGCGCGAAGAGGATCTACGTGCTTCCTTTGCAGGCAGGGAGAAGTTGTTCGAGGAACAACTATTCTCAATTGCAAAGGCCCTCTCAGGTACTTTGCTTGTTGATACCATTATCCTTCTCTGCTTCGAATGTTTTTGCCGGTGGCACTGATGTTTTGTTCATGTGTGGATTTATGTACAGATGCCGGTGATTTGAGCTTCGACCCGTAGGCCCTTCGTTGCGATGACGCTCTGGCGGGTGCACTGTCAGCAGTCGAAGACCGCAGCACCGCCGTGCAGGATACGCTCTCCAAGGACAAAGGCATACTCAGTCGTCTTCGGGAGGAGTTGATGTCCAAGGCGGAGCTAGTCGAGAATATAGACGAGCTGGTGGAGTCACTCGCCGGAGGTGTGCCTTCCAGCTTCAAGAACTCACTCCGTGCGGCCGGCGCGTCCATGTCACTTGCCATGGTGCAGGCCCACAGAGTCGAGATTGATCCTGCCGTGGCGTCGAAGGCGATGCCTGTTAACGCGGACGGCCAGCAGGTAGTCTTTGCTCCTTTCGCGACTGCTTGTGGCAAATATGGGCATCATCTGATAAATACTGTCGCGAAGTATTCTGAGGAGCTGCAATGCGCCAAGAAGGTGGCGAAAGCTTCGGCATTAGGGGCTAGCGGAAAGTCAGTGGCATCTGACACTGCCATGGACTCGATGAAGCCCCCGAAGCCGTCGAAGTCGAAGAAGCCAGTCGCTCCTTAGTAGTCTTTGTAATAGTTGACTAGTTTATGTCCTTTGTTAAGAACGTGCCTGCTGGCGAATGTATCTGTTGATACTTTTGCTAGTCTTGAATGCATCTGAACCTTTTGCCTTTGTATTGATTTGGTCGTCTTATTTGTTTCTATCTTGACTTGTGGTAGGGTTCATCGAGTGATCCTTTGAGGGAAACTCAGGACTCGTCGTCTCTTGATGATACTTTGGCACCGCCGCGCTCCAGGGTGGATGAACTGTCCCTGCTCTCGCGACTACGTGACTGCGTGAAGCAGCTGGAGCGTGAGTTGCCCGTGCTCCGCGGTAACGCGGATGTATGGAAGTCGAAGGCGGAGAAAGCAGCCGCCCGAGAGCAGTATCTGCTTGGCGAGGTGACGCAGCTGGGCGACCAATTCAAGTGTTAGTTTGCTTTCTCTTATCTTTTCCTTGTAGTCACTCGCGATGTTGTACTTATGCTGCTGTTCGCTGCTTCGTGTAGTTGTCAGCGCACGTCATCCGCAGGATGAGAAGGATAGAATTGCCATTCGTATGCATGATCTCACCCAGGAGCAACTTCAAGAGAGTGGATACTTCTAGGTAGATCATGATCGTGTGATTGCGCTGGCGACCCTGCAGGATCGCACGTCGCGAGTGATGCACTTTCTGAAGAAGTCATAGTCGTGTTTGAAGAACATTTATCAGACGATGTTTCCGCTGGATGTTACTCCATCAAGCCTGCTGGCCCTCCTTGCCAAGTTTCAAGACCTGTCCGCGGTTTGCGAGTGCGTGAGGCAACAGTTGGTGGCTAGTGCCAAGGCTGCTCTATCGTTGGTGCGACTGCACATGCCTGATGTAGATGTTGCGGAAATTGCGTCTGGGCCACCTGCACCACCAGCAGGTTCTGCCTGGGATATGGTGCCACACTACCAGGCGATGGATCGCCCAGCAGAAGAGATCGTCGACTTCTTTGAGGAATAAACCAACGTTCTTTTGCTGCAGTAGTAGCTTAGTTTGTACCCTGCACATAAGTGTACTCGTGTTGTAAAGTTCATATAAATGTTGTAAATAATTTTATTGTCGAATATGTATAAAGAGCTTTGTTAGCATGTAGTGCGTTGCACTATGCGAGTCCCTTTCGTTAGCCTGGTCATGCTTTTATCTCAGCCCCTTAGTCAACCTGTCAGGTGCGTTGCAGCTGGGTTGTGTTAAGGGTTTCGATTGATGTACCAACTACTTAGGATATCGCGTTTTTGGTTCGTAGAACAGATGTATATAGGGTGGCGCAGCGCCCGAGTAGATAAGTTGGAAAAGTAAAGGAGAACACAGAGTTTTGGGGCACTTAGCTTTATTTATTCGAAGGATAGTGTGAGGTACAATGTGTGGCTAAGTAGCCTTATTTGCGATGTAAAAAGTAAAAGTGACTAAGGGTAGAAGCGTCGCAGCTGTGCAACGTTCCAAGGGTTGGAGTATGCGACTCCTGTCTCTAAATCTTGAAGGCGATATGCGCCACCTGGGATTACTTCTGTAATCACGTACGGTCCTTCCCAGGGGGACTCGAGCTTGAGATGCCCCTGCTGCTTCAGTCACAGGACCAGGTCTCCTTCGGCGAAGGATCTGGGGCGTAGCTGAAAGAACATTTCATGTTTTCCTATGTTTTGCGTGTTAGATAACAATACTGTGGAAATTATTCATGTGTGCTAAGTGTGCAGGAAGCTTTGAGGGGGGCCGGATAATCCGCCCCACCAAGGGCCGGATAATCCGGCCTACCTCATTGCTCAAAGAGAGACAAGGCGCGTCGCTCGGTATCCGGTCGGATTTTCTCCCGGAAAATCCGAACTGGGCGGTTTTTCCTCCCCAGGCCGGATAATCCAGTCCTCGCATAGGACCGAATAATCCGGCCCCTAGAAGTTGATCAAGGGTAAGCTCGGCGCGACGCTCTGAGAGGGGCGGATTATCTGCCGGATATTCCAAGTCTGGGGCGGTGTTTTCCCCAGGCCGGATAATCCGGGCCTCACTTGGGCCGGATAATCCGCCCCCCAAAGTGTGCAACGGCTGGTTTCTGAAGGGGGTATAAATACCCCTTCTTTCCCAACATTCAGAACTCTTGATTCATTCGAAATTGTCCAGACATTGTGCAAGAGCTCTCATTCTCGATCTCCCACTTCAACCACCCGAAGGTCTTGATCTTTGAGGGAATTGAAGGAGGAGAAGTTCATCATCATCATCAAGAATCAAGCGCTTCAACTCCTCTCCATTCACTTGGAGAAATCCCTGATCTAGTATTCTTGTCAATACCTAGATCTTGTTTATTGTATTTGATAACTTTGTTCTTGTGGCAGCTTGTTGTCATTTCGGGAGCCTTCAAGTTGTTGTGGAGTTGTTGCCCCGCTAGTTGTGTAGAGGCGCTGGTGCCCGCCTCGAAGGGTACCTATAGTGGAAAGGTGGATCAGGCCTGTTGTGGCGAGATCCATCGGAGAACAGGGTGAGGCCTTTTGTGGTGTGGTGGTCTTAGTACCGCCCACCCCTCCAACGTAGACGTACTTCCCTTAACAAGGAAGGAACTGCGGTCAAACAAATCCTGTGTCTCCGCGTGCTTCACTTCGGCTTACCCGTTCCTCTTCCACTCGCTCTTTACTCGCTAGTAGATAGGGTTGCATATAGGGAAATTCCACCTAATAGTTTATCTAGAGAATTTACTCTTTATGCTAAGCCTAAAATTGAAAAAGAATTAAAAATTGGTGTAGCACCTATTCACCCCCCCCCCCTCTATGTGCCCATACGATCCATTTCAATTGGTATCAGAGCCCCGGCTCTTAATTCGGGCTTAACCGCCTAAGAGTAGTATGGGTACCAAGGATGATGGAAATGAGGCTGTGGATAAGGTCACAATGGATGATCTCAAGTCGTTGAAACAACCTTGTTGAAATGCTTTGAGACCAAGATGGAGGAGATGAATCAAATGATTGCTCGCCTTACATCATCCATAGCCCCATCTCCATCCTCCTCTGAGGCCGCCACACCATCATCTAAGGAAAAGGATAACACCGGATCCAAGGATGATGATGTGGAAGGTGAAAAACTTAATGGTTCCACCTCCAAGAAGGGAAGTGGTAAGGAGGAATATAGTGAGGTTCGCCATGTAGATTCCCCCGACCCACCTATCCCTCATCCACATATAAACAATAGGGGTGATCCACCCAAGCTCACTGCATCCTCCTTTAATCAATGGCAATTCCTAATGAAATCTCATGTTTGCAGCTCCTCTATTGAATTGTGGAGGATTATTGAAGAGGGTATTCATATTGGAGATCAAACCAACCTAACGAGAAGAGAAGTTGTGGATAGCCAGTTGAATGCCACCGCTCTCCACATGATACAGCTGGGTGTGGGTCCCAAGGACATGCCACACATCGAACATCTCAACACAGCTAAAGAGGCTTGGGATGCTCTTATGGATCTCTTCATTGGAAATGAAAGCATGAGAAGAAACAGGTATGATGCCCTTAGTAATGAAGCTGAGGGATTCTACATGTTGGATGGTGAAAACCATGAGGGCATGTATAGAAGACTCAAGGGCATCGCAACAACATTTCGAAAGCATGGGACCACTCACATTGATGATGCATGGATAAAAATAAAATATGTGAGTGCCTTAATGCCTTTCGAGCCAACGGATTTGAAGAGCCTGCAAGGTAGACATAACTATCATCAAATCACATCCAACAAAGTCATGCAAGAAATGGCGTCATTCAAAGTGGCAGCAAAGAATGTTGAAGATGCCCGTGCTCGGGCCATTGGAATGCAAAAGGGTGTCAATGTGGCTCTCAAAGCCAATGTTGTTGAGCAAGAGGAAGATAAAGGAGCTTTTGAGGGGGTATCCATGGACTGCCCCGATGAAGTCAAACGTGCTCATGGTGAGTACATGGCATTTTATGCAAGGAACTTTTGGAAGGACCTTGCCAAAGCCAAATCTGAACTTGAGCGCAAGAACGGGTCAAATGGAAGAAGAGAAAGTGGCCCAAGATTGAGAACTTGCTTCAACTGTGGAGATAGAATGCACTTTGTAGCCGAGTGTCCTTATCAAAATAGAGAAGACAATGGTGGCAGGCTCATTCTTAAGGAGAAATCTAAAGCACCTAAGAAGAGGCCATTTATTAAGAAGAATGGCCCTTTCAAGAAGCAACCCAAGATTGTCTTGGTAGCTCAAGAGGAATACTCCTCCGCAAGTGAAGATGAAGAGGATGATGATAGTTACCGTGAGGTGACTGCCATCGACTCCCTCATCTCTCTTCGACTCGCCGAACAAGAACGCCATCAACAACAACGCCACTTGCCTAATGGCAAGAGGGTCCGAGGTATCAACTTCTAGCTCTTCATTTCCTAAGACTAACATAATTTTGGATATGGATGATCATGACAGTCTTAAAATGAAAGAAGTTATTGCCTTGGATACTTTTTTCACTAACCTACAAGGTGAGCAAAAACTCCATTTTGATGCTCTTATGAGTCAACTTGCTCAAGTCGAAGATCTTCTTGAAGAAAAGGGCAGAATTGAAAGAGAAGATGCCTTGGAGATAGCTTATTGGAAGAATGCCTTGGAAGACGAAGAGGAAGCTCGAGTATCTTTGGAAGAAAGACTCGAATCCCTTGAGGAGTCACAAGAAGAAGCTGTATCTCAGCTCATTAAAGAACGTGACCATGCTCTTGCCAAGGTAAAGAAACTAAAGAAAGAAAAGATTGACTTTGGGGCTATTCATGCTAGACTTTTGGAGAAGTTTGATAATCTTGAAAGTGCTCACAAGGCATTGAAGAGTGATCATTCTACTTTAAGTGAGTCTCATGACCAGCTCTAAACTCAATTGAAACGGTATGATGTGCCAAGTACCTCCACTTCATCTTCTGGAAAAGAAGACCTTGCAAGAAGTTCTCAACAAAAAGGTAAAGGGGTTATTGATGAGATACTGAGCAGGCAAAGGACAAACAATAGTAAAGAAGGTCTTGGTTACATACCCAAGACAAAGAGCAAGAAAAACAACAAGAAGAAGAAGAGCAAGACTGCTCAACCAAAGACTAGCAACATTACCAATGACAAGACTAATTATGATGGCTTTGCAGGGATCAACAATCCTAACTTTGAAATATATTGTGATTATTATGGTGATGTTTATGCTAGTTATGTAGGCCCTTATTATTGTTACATTCCTTGGTCTATTTGGGTTCCCAAGACCCTTGTTACTAACATGAGAGGACCCATTGAAAAATGGGTACCTAAAACCAAGAAGTAATTTTCTTGCAGGCTATGCTTCCGGTGGTTCTAAATGGGTACTCGATAGCGGTTGAACGAGTCATATGACCGGAAGCAAGGAGATCATCATGGAGATGCGGCCAAACCTTGATCCCATAACCGTCTCCTATGGTGACAAGTCAAAATCTGAGGTATTGGGTCTCGGCAAAGTTGTGGTGGCTCACAATATCTCTCTCGTGGACGTCATGCTTGTTGAGACCCTCGGGTACAACTTACTTTTAGTTCGCGCCCTTGGTAAGATGGGCTTTGCAGTTTATATTGATGCTGATTTGGTGGTACTCTTGTGGAGCAAGTCTCTAAAAGTCGCTTTCGTGGGATATGTCAAAAACGACCTGTATGTGGTGGACTTTTCGGGGAAAACCACTACAGGCCCGATGTATCTTTTCGGAAAGGCTGACGCGGGTTGGTTATGGCATCGCCAACTAGCCCACGTCAATATGAGAACTTTGCAAAGTCTCCACAAGGATGGCCACATTCTTGGACTAAAAGAAAATATCTCCTTTGCCAAAGATCGTGTTTGCAGGGCGTGTGTTGAAGGGAAAATGCATGACTCACCTCATCGAAGGAAAACCATTATCTCTTCAAAAAGGATTTTGGAGCTCCTTCATGTGGACCTCTTCGGACCTCCATCGCATGCAAGCCTCGGTGGGAAGAACTATTGTCTAGTGATTGTTGATGATTACTCAAGATACACTTGGGTTTATTTCTTCAAGTTGAAGAGTGAAACTCACCAAACTATCATCGACTTCTCCAATGAGGTTCAACATCAACACAATGTCCCCATTCTGGCTATAAGGAGTGATAACAGCTCTGAGTTCAAGAACTACACCTTAAATGATTTCCTAAGTGAAGAGGGGATAAGACATCAATATTCCACTGCGTACACCCCTCAGCAAAATGGTGTAGCCGAGAGGAAGAATCGAACTCTAATGGATATGGCAAGATCAATATTAGCCGAATTTAAATCTTCATATAACTTCTGGGCTGAAGCAATCTCTACTGCTTGTCATTCATCCAACCGATTATACCTCCGTAAGATCTTGGACAAGACTCCGTATGAAATACTTATCGGTAACAAGCCAAGCATCTCATACTTTCGGGTATTCGGGTGTAAGTGTTTCTTTCTTATTAAAGGAGTTTGTTTATCTAAGTTTGAATCTAAGGCTTTAGAAGGTATTTTTGTTGGTTATGGTGCCGAATACCACACTTATAGAGTCTATAATAAGCTCTCCAGAACTATTGTAGAATCTTGTAGTGTGGTGTTCGAGGAAAATGACGGTTCCTGTGCGGAGCAAGTTGGTGTTTGTGATGCAGATGTTGAAATACCCCAAGATGCCATAAGAAGAATGGGCGTGGGATTTTTCCTCCCCATTGAGGAACCCCTTGTGGCGGACCGGGAAGGACAATACTCTACTCATATAGAGCCCTCATCTACACATACTCAACATGTTCCAACCACGGGGGCAACTTCTACACCATCTCCATCAACTGCTGAAGGTCAAGATGTTCCAGAAAGCTCCAGGCCGGATTTTCCGGTTGACACCGGATTATCTGGCCACCCCGCTCCAGCTGACCATATTGCTCCTGGTGGTGAAGATATCAACGCAAGCTCTAGGACGGATTTTCCGGCTAGCCCCGGATTTTCCGGCCCCTCGCCAGTTCAAGCAAGCCCCAGGCTTCCTGATGAAGCTGCTACAAATACTCCTAGGCCGGATTATCCGGCCCTAACTCTCCAGATCAACAACCTCCTGTCACGGCTATGGACTCACCTCAAGGGCACGCGTCTCCACCACCTGCTACTGATATTCCAGTTCCTGATCAAGGTCGAGAAAATGCTTCCAATGAAGACTCAAGTGACGAATCTCCTCCTCCTAGAGACAACAAACTTATTGAACTTCATCGCAAGGCTCGGGCTGATCGAAACCTTGAGTTGAGGGGTCACACTCTCGACAAGGTTGTTGGTGATCTTCGACGAAGGGTTTCTACAAGAAGAGAATTGGCCAATTTTGTTGAGCATCAAGCTCATATCTCTATGGTGGAACCTAAGAAGGTCTTTGAAGCTCTTGAAGACCCAGACTGGGTTGTTGCTATGCATGAAGAATTGAATAATTTCGAGCGCAACAAAGTATGGAAACTCGTGGACAAACCCAAAGAGTGTCGCAATGTTATCGGCACCAAGTGGATTTTCAAGAACAAGCAAGATGAGAATGGCATTGTTGTGAGGAACAAGGCAAGACTTGTGACACAAGGTTACTCCCAAGTTGAGGGCATCGACTTCGGCGAGACCTATGCTCTAGTGGCTCGCCTTGAGTCCATCCGTATCCTTCTTGCTTATGCTGCACATAACAATTTTAAGTTGCAGCAAATGGACGTCAAGAGTGCCTTCCTTAGTGGTCCTCTATATGAGTTGGTATACGTAAAGCAACCCCCGGGGTTTGAGGATCCTAACTTTCCGAACCATGTCTACAAACTCAATAAGGCACTCTATGGCCTTAAACAAGCCCCACATGCGTGGTATGAGCACCTTAAAGAGCTTTTGTTAGATCATGGCTTCGAAGTTGGGCAAATCGATCCCACTCTTTTTACTAAGAAGGTCAAGGGGGAGCTCTTCGTATGCCAACTATATGTAGACAATATCATCTTTGGTTCTACTAATAAAGCTTTTAATGATGAATTTTCAAAGCTTATGTCTGACATGTTTGAGATGTCTATGATGGGGGAATTACGGTTCTTTCTTGGATTCGAGATCAAGCAACTTAGAGAAGGAACCTTTATTAATCAAGCAAAGTACATCCAAGACATGCTCAACAGATTCAAGATGACGGATCTAAATGGTGTCGCCACTCCGATGCAAACAAAATGTCATCTTGAACTTAACCCACATGGTAAAGATGTGGACTAAAAGGTATACCGGTCCATGATCAGCTCTCTTCTTTACCTCTGCGCATCTAGACCCGATATTGTGTTGAGTGTGGGAGTGTGTGCAAGGTATCAAGCAGATCCTAAAGAAAGCCACTTAGTGGCGGTCAAGAGGATCTTTCGATATTTGGTTCATTCCCCTAACTTTGGTCTCTGGTATCCCAAGGGCTCCAATTTCTCTTTATGTGGTTATACTGACTCAGATTGGGCTGGTGATAAGGATGATCGGAAATCCACTTATGGAGCTTGTCAATTCTTGGGAAGATCTCTTGTATGTTGGTCCTCCAAAAAGCAGAATTGTATATCTCTCTCCACCACCGAAGCTGAATATGTTGCTGCTGCCAGCGCTTGTACTCAATTATTGTGGATGAGGCAAACTTTAAAGGAATACGGTGTCAATTGTGACAAAGTGCCTCTTTTATGTGATAATGAAAGTGCAATCAAAATTGCGTACAATCCTGTTCAGCACACAAGGACTAAGCATATTGAGATTCAGAATCATTTTATTCGAGACCATGTTGCTCGCGGCGATATTGATCTATCCTTTGTGAGCACGAAGAACCAACTTGCGGATATTTTTACAAAGCCACTTGATGAAGCAAGATTCTGCTACTTGAGGAATGAGCTAAATATCATTGATTCTAGGAGCTTGTCTTGATTACCCATGCACTCACTCGTACATCTCAATCCTTCTTTGGTCTAGGTGTGGGCATGGATATAGGAGGAGTGTGGTCCTAACTCATTAGGCTAACCCTCCCCCCATAATGCCAATAGCAAGATAAATCATTTCTCTTAATATCATGTTGTGATATGTGAGCTTATTGATGAGTATTGGTCATGAACCCAAGATATATCTTCGCGGTGTCACACCATACACTCCAACAAGGTGGCTTCGGCCACCACCCTCTCCCTTGAGGAGAATTGGATCTTTTTGGATGTTATTTGCTCTCTCATGTTCTTATGGGAATCACACTCAATCTTGGCTTTTATTTGATTTGGATTTTGCAATTTTGAGTGTCTAGTACCATCTCAGTTTGGCTCTCTTAATCCTAAGCCTTTCGCAACCCCTAAGCCATCTATTCTAGCACACAAGTCCCTTGTACACCTTGTGGGGGTGTTGTTAGGGGACGCGCGGGGCCTAGTTCTGTGTGTAACAGAATCCCAGATTTTAGGCCGGATAATCCGGCCCAAGTGCAGGCCGGATAATCTGGCCCTGGCGGATTTCATCTTAAAGGGCAGGGCTCGGGGGGAAGGGCTCATAATGAGCAGCACTTCTCCCCCAGCCCTCTCCTCCTCCTCAGTCACCGCCTGCCGCCCCCACCCTCCCTAGAGCCTCTCCGGCCACCAGATTTTTCGGGCCTCCCCGGATCTTCTTCTCCGTGCCTCCGGGTACCTTCTCCTCCGCGTTCTTCCTCCAATGAGTGAGGGTAACTCCCTCTCTCCCCATCTTTGGCTAGATGTGTTACTTGTTGGGTGGAACGTTGTCTAGAAGGATGTGTTTTCGCATAGAAATCGTAGTCTTGCAGTTTCTAGGCCCGATCTACTTTTTTGCATTCAATCTAGGTGAAATCGAAAATTTCTGCCAGGGCCGGATTATCCTCCCCTGGCTAGGCCGGATAATCTGGCCTGACAGATTCGATTATGGTTCAGTTTCACTATGGAATATGCATTGAGTAGTTTTGTCCTATGAACTTTTTGACTACTTTTTCCATGCTCTCTCCTGGACTTGTGTGTATGCTTATCCCCTTGCTATCGCCCTTATTCTCCTCACAGGTGGTTCCGGTGTTCCCAAGACCTACCAGCGCCGTCCTCACGCCAAATACTTTCGAGACGACAGATAGGATAACTTAGTGGACGAAGTTGAATTGAGGAGAAGGAAAAACGAAGAGAAGCACGTGGCTGAACAAGCAAAGAGGACTAGGAAGGGGGTGTCCAAGAGGAAGGGCAAGGAGCCCAAGATCAACTACAGGACTTTGGATGCGGTCTCCTATTCCGCCATCCGTCACCGTGACTTGTTTGCTGAGCTGCCTCGTGATGATGAGCTGGGGGATACTCGATTTTGGTGTGAACAGAAGGGGATCTATGAAGATATTTATGCCAGGCTGAACATTAGGCATATGCACCCACTGGTACTTGCTGATGCTCTGGAGAAGGCTCATCTTGTGGATGCGATGTATGTGGCTGAGAGGATGGGGCTGCACCATCTTATGTCTCTCCAGTGCTCCTTTGACTCTGAGGTGGTGAAGCAGTTCTTCTCCACTTTGGTTATTTGTGGGGATGAGCGTCGCACTATGAAGTGAATGACTCATGACAGGCCTATGACTGCTGATTTTCACGTGTTTGCTGAGGTTCTTGGGTACTCTTTCCGCAGCAGGGATAGAGCCAGTGACCACCGCATCATCACCCAGCTGAAGCCCAACAAAGATGCAGCTCTCTCCCCTTGCACTGTGGACAATGGCATTGTGGGCACTCTGGCTGGTCTTGCTCCCATCTATGCTACCTTAGTGAGTCTCTTCCGTGACTCCATTACTCCGAGTGGGGGCAACAATGATAGCATCCGTGGTCACCTTGTTCAGCGACTTCAATTTTCTCATGAGGTTGCCTCTTGCGAGGATGAGTCCGTGCAGTACAGGCTGGATGTCATGGACTTCATTTATCATGAGCTGTGTGATGCTATGTTCAACCGTCTGTCCATCCCCTATGAACCCTACATTATGATGCTCATTCGTCACCTGCTTCCTGCTGAGGAGTTCCACATCGACTCGGTGCACAAGGCCAAGAAGATCTACACCAAGGTTCGGAAGACCTCTCACCCCTCCTCTGCTTCTGAGGGCCTCATGAGGGATGCTCGCAGGCCCCCTGTGCCTCCCGTTGCCCGTGAGATCAAGCAGCTGAACTGGTTCCAGCGTAACATTCTTTGCATGGGCGTGGACACGCGCAAGGGTCAGTACGAGGCATACAAGCAGCGCCATGAGTTGGCTCACTCCCAGCAGCTCATTCTCCACCACGTGTCCGGCGCTTCGGGTGCTCCTCCAGCTCCTACACCTCCCACTCTGTATGCTCCGTGGAACTCTTCCTCCGGGTTGAACTATGGTGAGCTGGAGCGTCACTTGTTCCCCTCTGCGCCTGCTGCTGATGATGAAGATGAGGAAGGTGACACTGAGGAGCTTGGAGATGAGGATGAGGAAGAGAATGAAGAAGAGGACGAGGACGAGGACTACGAGTGATCCCATGGGGCGCTAGCATCGCTCTTCTCCCTTTTTGGTGTCTCGGTGCCAAAGGGGGAGAAGTAGTTCTATTAGGATGTCCGTGGATTTGCATGGGTCAGGAATAAGCACTTGCATTTTTCTATTCGTCGTTTTCTTGCTTATGCCCATTTAGCGTTGAACTTTAAATTTGTGATTTGTGGTTGTTTGAGACTCTATGTGGTTGTTTGGATTATGTCTATGGATTTCATATCATGGATTATGCTTATGGATCTATCTATTCATATCCTATTGCTAGAGGTTTATCAGGAAGGCGCGCTCATAATGGTTATCCAGTAATAATTGTGACTTATGTCAAGGATGCCTACTCTCTACTTCGGTGGTATGTTTTCATTTCTCATATGTCTATGGAATAGATTCACCTATTTGTGTGCATTTGTATTCCAATGCAAAACTCTATTATGCACACATTAAGGGGGAGTCTCTTTCATAGTTATCACTATTTGTCTTGTGTATTTCTCCTGCAAATCCTGGTATTGTCATCTAACACCAAAAAGGGGGAGATTGAAAGAACATTTCATGTTTTCCTATGTTTTGCGTGTTAGATAATAATACTGTGGAAATTATTCATGTGTGCTAAGTGTGCAGGAAGCTTTGAGGGGGGGCCGGATAATCCGCCCCACCAAGGGCCGGATAATCCGGCCTACCTCATTGCTCAAAGAGAGCCAAGGCGCGTCGCTCGGTATCCGGTCGGATTTTCTCCCAGAAAATCCGAACTGGGCGGTTTTTCCTCCCCAGGGCGGATAATCCGGCTATCGCATGGGCCGGATAATCCGGCCCCCAGTTTTCGAGCAAAAGGAGCCAAGGCGCGTCGCTCGGTATCCGGTCAGATTTTCTCCCGGAATATCCGAATTGGGGCGGTTTTTCCTCCCCAGGCCGGATAATCCAGTCCTCGCATAGGACCGAATAATCCGGCCCCTAGAAGTTGATCAAGGGCAAGCTCGGCGCGACGCTCTGAGAGGGGTGGATTATCTGCCGGATATTCCAAGTCTGGGGTGGTGTTTTCCCCAGGCCGGATAATCCGGCCCTCACCTGGGCCGGATAATCCGCCCCCCAAAGTGTGCAACGGCTGGTTTCTGAAGGGGGTATAAATACCCCTTCTTTCCCAACATTCAGAACTCTTGATTCATTCGAAATTGTGCAAGAGCTCTCATTCTCGATCTCCCACTTCAACCACCCGAAGGTCTTGATCTTTGAGGGAATTGAAGGAGGAGAAGTTCATCATCATCATCAAGAATCAAGCGCTTCAACTCCTCTCCATTCACTTGGAGAAATCCCTGATCTAGTATTCTTGTCAATACCTAGATCTTGTTTATTGTATTTGATAACTTTGTTCTTGTGGCAGCTTGTTGTCATTTTGGGAGCCTCCAAGTTGTTGTGGAGTTGTTGCCCCGCTAGTTGTGTAGAGACGCCGGTGCCCGCCTCGAAGGGTACCTATAGTGGAAAGGTGGATCAGGCCTGTTGTGGCGAGATCCATCGGAGAACAAGGTGAGGCCTTTTGTGGCGTGGTGGTCTTAGTACCGCCCACCCCTCCAACGTAGACGTACTTCCCTTAACAAGGAAGGAACTGCGGTCAACAAATCCTGTGTCTCCGCGTGCTTCACTTCGGTTTACCCGTTCCTCTTCCACTCGCTCTTTACTCGCTAGTAGATAGGGTTGCATATAGGGAAATTCCACCTAATAGTTTATCTAGAGAATTTACCCTTTGTGCTAAGCCTAAAATTGAAAAAGAATTAAAAATTGGTGTAGCACCTATTCACCCCCCCTCTAGGTGCCCATACGATCCATTTCAGTAGCCTCCTACTGTGATAGTTGCGCAGGTTCTGCTGGTAGATCGTTGATCTTTCTGTGGCGATTTCCCTTGCCTCGTCAAGGAGGTCGACAGAGTCTTCGAGTGCGAGGGGTGACTCTTGTTCGCTGTAAGCGACCACGCGCGGCGCCTTGTACCGTACCTCGGCGGGTAGCACTGCCTCAGCTCCGTGCACCATAAAGAATGGTGTGTAGCCCATGGCACTGTTTGGAGTTGTGCGTAGGCTCCAGAGTACGGATTGCAGTTCGTTCGGCCAACAACCCGTGGCTTGTTCGAGTGGCCGGAGGAGTCACTTCTTGATGCCACCGCAGACGAGTCCATTTTCTTTTTCCACCTAACCGTTGGTCTGTGGGTGCGCTACCGAGGCATAGCTGATGTTGATCCCCAGGCTCTCGCAGAATTCTCGGAACTCCTTGGATGTGAAGTTTGTCCCATTGTCGGTGATGATGTTGTGCGTTACTCTGAAGCGGTAGACGATGGATTCAAAGAATTTGACTGCGTTGTGGCCTGATTGGTTGGTCACTGGCCTGGTCTCAATCCATTTGGTGAATTTGTCGACTGCGACCAAGTGGTAGACGTAGCCTCCTTGTGAGGACCTTGGAAGTTTGCCAACTATGTCGAGTCCCCATTGCGCGAAGGGCCAGGCCAATGGGATTGGCCGTAGCTCTGTGCCAGTTGCGTGCGGCTTGTCCGTGAATCGCTGGCAAGCGTTGCATTTTTGGACGATGTCCTTGGCATCGTGCATGGCCGTGGGCCAATAGAATCCAGCTCGTAGAGCTTTGGCAACGAGGGCGCGACTTCCGGCGTGGTGCCCGCAGGTCCCTTCATGGATGTCGAGGAGGACGGCTCTTCCATCGGCCGTGGAGACGCATCGTTGGAGTACTCCTATGATGTTGCGTTTATACAGTTCGCCGTTGATAACAGCGAATGCCTTGGATCGCCGCGTGATGTGCCGTGCATCAGTCGGGTCGTCCGGGAGCCTTTTGCTGAGGAGGTACGTGATGTACGGCTGCGTCCAGGATTGCTCAATCATCATGACGCTCATTGGACCCTCGAGTCCTGTGTCCAACCCCAAGTCATCAAGTGCCATTGACTCATTGGGCGGCGTAGCCCCCGAGTACGTTGTTGCGCTTGTTTTCTTCTTTGCGGCCTTTGGCTTAATGGAGCGTTCGCAGATGCGCTCGAGAAATACCCCAGGTGGTATGGGGGCGCAGGTAGAGCCTATGTTGGCGAGTGCGTCTGCCTCTTCGTTGCTTTCGCGACCTACGTGCCGTAGCTCGCAACCGTCGAAGTCTCCTTCGAGTGTGTCGTAAAGGTCGCGGTATGCGATCATGTTGTCATGCAGTGAGTCGCACTCATGCATCGTTTGGTTGACGACCAACTTGGAGTCGCCGTATATGATGAGCCTCTTGGCGCCGCAGGCTTCTGCCATCCTCATCCCGTGCAACATGGCCTCGTATTCAGCCTCGTTGTTGGAGGCTGCGAACTGCATTCGTAGTATATACTTCAACTTATCCCCTTGAGGTGATGTCAGTATGACACCTGCGCCTGCTCCATCCTTTTGCTTGGACCCGTCGAAGTGCATTGTCCAGAGGTAGGACATGTCTGGTTTGTCCGGGAGCTGGTTCTCCATCCAGTGCACGAGGAAGTCAGGGAGAACTTGCGACTTGATGGCGTCGCGCTTTTCGTATGTGATGTCTCGTGGAGATAGTTCTATTCCCCAAAGCGCGACTCGTCCTGTGGCGTCGGGGTTGTTGAGGATATGTCCCAACGGGGCATCATTGACCACCACGATTGGGTGCTCCTGGAAGTAATGGCGCAGTCGCCGTGCGGTCATGAAGACGCCGTACGCCAGCTTCTGGTAGTGCGGGTACCGTTGTTTTGTTGGCGTGAGGACCTCGCTAAGGTAGTATACTAGGCGTTGTACGCCGTGGACTTTGTTTTCCTCATCTCACTCGACGACGAGCACTATGCTGACCACCTGGTTGGTGGCGGAGATGTACAACAATAGTGGTTCCCTTTCATCCCGTGCAACAGGGCCTTGATTCCCCTCGCGGAAGTGAGATACCCGAGTAGCTGCCCAGATGGTACGCCGAAGGCGCATTTGTCCGGATTAAGCTTGATCCGGTAGCGGTCGAGGTTGGCGAAGGTTTCGTGCAAGTCGTCGATTAGGGAGGCTTCCTCCTTGGTCTTGATTACTATGTCGTCAACATAGACTTGAATGTTGCGACCCAGTTGTTCCTTGAGGCAAGCCTGCATGCACCGCTGGTAGGTGGCTCCCGCGTTCTTTAGCCCGAAGGGCATTGTGTTGTAGCAAAACACACCAAAGGGCGTTGTAAACACTATTTTCTCTTGATCTTCCTCGTTCATTCAAATCTGATTATAGCCTAAGTAGCCGTCGAGGAAGCAGAGGCGCTCACATCCCACAATGGAGTCGATGATCTGGTCGATGCGCGGTAACGGGAAGTGATCCTTTGGGCAGTGCTTGTTTAGAGAGGTGAAGTCCACACACATCCGCAGGATATCCATGTCCTTTTTTGGTACCAACACCGTGTTGGCGAGCCAAGTGCTTTCCTTGATCTCGCGTATGAACTTGGCTTCGAGGAGTCTGTTGATCTCCATTCCAACTGCCTGCGCTCGTGGCTCAGACAGTCGCCGAATTGTTTACTTGACTGGCCTTGCGTCGGGGTTGACGTTGAGTGCGTGCTTGGCGAATTCCTTGGGAACTCCTGGCATGTCCGCAGGACACCAGGCAAAAATTTCCCAGTGCTCACGGAGGAATTCGATGAGCGCGAGTTCCTATGCGGGACTCAAGTTGTTGGCGATGAGAGCCGTCTTGGCGGGATCCGATGGGTGGACCTGCACTTTCTTTGTGTGCACCAATGAATCGAAGGAGAGATCAGGTGAACTTGGCCGGCTCAGGGGGGCAGACTGTTGTCTGTCGACTCCTTTAGTCTCGCGAGTTCCTCCTGCATGCCGAAGGACTGGGAAATTCTGTTGAATTCCCTATCGCAACTGTCAGATCTCTTGAAGCTCCCGTTGATCGTGATGACGCCATTGGGACCTGTCATTTTCATCTGCAGGTAGGCGTAGTGGGGTACTGCCATGAACCTGGCGAACGCGACGCACCCGAGGATGCAGTTGTACTGTGAGGGCCAGTGGACGACCTCAAAGTCGATGCGCTCGCGCCGGAACTTCTTCCGCGTGCCGAAGATGACGTCGAGGTTGATTTTGCCCAGGGGGTATATGCCTTTCCCTAGGACGATGTCGTGGAACGTTGTGTCCGAGGCCTCCAGGCAAGTTAGAGGGATCCTCATTGCTCGCAAGGTACTCACGAATATAAGGTTGATGCCGCTTCTGCCATCCATGAATACGCGGCTCATGTCGAAGCCCCCGATTTGTGCCTCGAGTACGAGGGGGCAATGGACTGGACGGGGTACCTGAGGTGGATGGTCGCGTTTGTCGAAGGTGATGCATGACTCGCTTCCACAGAGGTACTCAGTGGTAGATGGTGGCGAGTGTGTGGCCAAGTTGACTTGGCGAGTGATGGCCTTCTGCACCCTATTGGAGGGGCGTCCCTTTTGGATCATCATGGTGCCCATGGCCCGTGGGTATGGTTCGCCTCCGTGGTGCTGGTCCGGCTCAGCTGCATTCGGGGGTGGCCCAGGTGGGGGTGGCGGTGCGCCATGTGCCACGGCGCCTGGAGCGCCTCCGTAGCCTCTTTCGACTGCATTGCGGTTCATCCGAACCAATCCCTCATGTAGCTTGAGGAACTCGCGGCAATCCTTGAGGAGGTGGCTGGACTTCTTCTTGCCATCATGCTTGTCGATGTACAAGTGTACCGTGCATGGCCCGGAAAGTTTGTCCTCAATGGAGTTCGCGGGTGCCTCATCGCGAATGTGGCGTTGCCACATTTGCGTGGTTTTCCTGGAGTCGCGGTATCCGCCGCTACGGTATCCACTGTTGCGTATCGTCGCGTCCATCAGCGTAGCCAGCCGCGACCATGTTGACGTCGTCGCGGTCATCATAGATGCGCATGCGGTGCTTGCCTCGGTGATCGCGTCTGCGCTCGAGTTCCGCCTCCTCGTTGGAGTGAACGCGATTCTTCACCGAATCTTCTCCATCGGCCCACCGATTCACGATCTCCATCAGGTGGTCGATGGTCTGGGGCTTTGAGCGGCCCAGCTCCTCCCTGAGTTCTAGGCGGCGCACGCGGCCGTTGAATGCGTCAATCGTGCGATCCTCCAAGATGTTCTCCGCGGAGTTCTTGATGATGGACCACCTTTGGATGTAGGAGCGCAGCAATTCGCCAGATCTTTGCTGGCAACATCTCAGCTCTTCGATTGATGCGGGCCGCTTGTATGTGCCCTTAAAGTTGCGCACGAAGCTGTAAACCAGCTCATCCCAACTACGAATAGATCCGCGTGGGAGGTTGTTGAGCCATGCTCGGGCGGCGCCTTGCAGCTGTAGCTGCAAGCATTGCATGGCCGTGCTTCGACTGCCTCCGTGGAGCCTGACGGAGGAGATGTGGTCTTCTAGCCAGATCTTTGGGTCCTGTAGGCCGTCGAACTTCGGGTTATCCGATGGGAGTTTAAACCCTTTAGGCATTCACTTCTGCCTGATGGATCTGCTGAGGCATCTAGCGCCGCAGAGCTCCACATCTTCTTCTTCCGTGTTAGTCGACCGAGCACGTCGTGCCCTTGATTTGTCGATCTTGCGCTGCGTGAGGTCGTCACGCGCATCATAGTCATGGTCGTGTCGCCGTGAGCGGCGGCGTCGAGATAGGTCGTGACTATCGTCGCTGGACGAGGGCGAGGAGTAGCACTTTGCTAGCGCCTTGCCCTTCTTCGGCTCTGGTGTTGGCTCCTTGTCGAGGGTAGCCTCGATTAATCCCAAGCCCGCGATCATAGATCGGTGCATGGCGGTTCGGGGATCTCCAGCTGGCGGTTGGTTGTTAAGGAGGTACATGGTGGCCGCTGTCACCGTAGCCTGCGGTATCTTGGGGACCACGTTGCCCCGTGTGTCGACTATCATAGAGCCGAAGTCGAGGACTTTTGCAGCTTCTATGCGTTCTTGCTCGGTGAGATGGGCCATCCGAGATTGCCTCTTCTTGGCGACGTACTTGTTGCCCCTTGAGGAGGATCCTCCGTAGGAGGAGAGCCCGGCACGACGAAGGCTCGATTCGTCTGCTGCCTTTTTACGTGCTTCGATTTGCACGATCATTTGCATTTGGCGCTTGAATTCTTCCTTCAGGAGCCAGTGATAGCCCATTAGCAGTTCTTGTGGGGATCTGAAGGGTAGAGGAGCGCCTCGTAGGGCCTCGCGGCAGCGAGCCCATTCTTGCTCATTGAGCTTGATCACGACGCGTTCGCCGGTTTGCTCGTTGAGTATGGTTGGAGGTTCGACTGCTCCTCCATTGTCGACGGGGGTGCGATTGCCACCGTTACCGCCATTGCCACCATTGCCGGCATTGGGCGGGTCGGTGCCGTTACTAGGATTGGCACCGTTGTCGCGATTGGCAGAGGTATCGCATGCGTTGATGACGGCGCACATGAAGTGATTGGGGAAGTTGCTGCTTCCACAACTCTCAGATCCGGAACCGTAGGTTCCATCTTCAGTGGCCAGATCGCTCAGATCAGAGTGGTGACTGCTGTCGCTGACCGTGTTTTTGACTGTTGTGAGGCGTTGAGGTCACTGAGGGTGCCGATCGATGGAGGGAACCATGATGCTGGGGCAATCGATGGTGCCGTCGGCTGATCATGCATGCGAAGCGTGCCCATCTGGCCGACTTGGAAGCGGAAGCTCCCTATCGCCAGGCTGATTCCGTCGCCTACGGACTCGAAGGCCGGGCGAGTGGCCGGCGTGTGGACGGTGAAGTCGAACGTGCCGAAGAGCTGGCGGATCTCCGCTGTTGCGGAGTTATAGATCGCGGTTGATGGGGCCGAAGAAGCCGCAACATCAGCACTCCCAATTCCCACATACGGCGCCAATTAACGAGGGTTTAACTCATCAATGCCCATTGTTATGGACTTGGGGTTTTGGAGAAGGAGGGAGTGCTGGAGACATCTATCGGCTAGCAAACAAGCACACAGGGGACAAAGATTTACCCAGGTTCGGGCCTCGTAGAGGTCCCTACTCCTGCTTGTCTGCTCGTGGAATTATCGAAGGAACCGAAGGTTACAATGGTGCGCAGATGCAATCTGGCGAGGGTTGTGGAAACTAGGGTTGCGTGTGTGTCCTCCTCGCCGCCCCTCCTAGCCCTTATATAGATAGGCTAGGTCTCGGGTAGCAGGTCGAGTCGGTTACAAGTTAGGGTTTTCCCCTTCAAACTTTCTATCTTTAGCTTCTTCTTGTTCTTCAAGTCAATTGAGAGTCCGTAGGTTACTCGAGTCCTTCAATTGGGCATGGGCGACACCGCGGGCCTTTACGTATTTAGACCGTATATACCAAGCTCGAGTACCTATAGGGTATACCCATGTCACCGAGAAAACTCACGGAACGCTATCCATGCCATGGGATACGTCCTACGGGATTACGTCCCTTAATAGCGCAGTAACTCGATTGATGTCGATTTCTAACTTTTATGGTTATAAGGATGATGCGAGCAATGGTTGCTGCCTATTTGTTCAAATACGGAGTTCCTCCCACACATACATAGTTGAGAATGTTCATGATGATAATCTTTATCTTAGCTCCTTATAATGCTAGTGGTGTATCCGCTACTCCCTGAGAATGTTTTCCCCTACTACAAGTTCTAGTCTCTCTTACATACGCGATACTTACTTTCTGTATTCAGTTGTTATTACTTTACCTTATTATTGCTCTTATACCTAAAATCCCAAAACACCTTTTTACACAATACTCGCATTTTATCTTGTCACTTAGAACTTTATCTAGCATTTCTATCGTAATATTTATTTCAAGAGTTATTAGACTTCAGACTCCTGCTCCCTGTGGGATTGATATCTTTATTTCGAAACTAGCTACAAATGATTTGTGCACTTGTAGTCATCAAGCTATTTTCTAGCACTGTTGTCAGGGAGCTAAGCGCTATAGGTCTTTTAGTTCTTTCTTATTTATTTTTGTCTTGCTAAATTTTGTTTTGAGTTACAGGTTTCCACCAACATGATGGAGTTTGAGCATAGGACTAGTGCTAACCTACTCAACTACTTTGGGAAGCCCTATGATATTTATAAAAGAGACAACTCTAATGAGAAGACGAGGGGGTTTGAAATAAATCCTCTACTACTTAGTATTCTACATAAGAAGAAATTTACTGGAGATGAAGAAGATCCTGATCCATATGAGCATATTGGATGTTTCAAAGATATATGTGGCACTTTTCTATTGACGGGATATACCGCTGATGAGGTAAGGGTTAAACTTTTTAGTCAGACTTTGACTAGTTCAGCTCTCTCATGGTATAGATCTCTACCCCCTGAAGCCACTACTACTTGGGATAATCTGGCCTGTGAATTTCTAGCGAAATATTATCCATTATCAAAGTCTTTTGGAATCAGGCGTCTTATAATGACTTGGAAGAATCGCTCTAATGAAGGACTAGTAAGAGCTTATATTAGATTTAAAGATTTACTACGTCTATGTCCTCATCATGATTTACCTAAATAGTATTTATTGCATATCTTTTATGGCGGTTTAATTGAACCTAATAAAATTGAACTAGACTCTTTCATGGAAGGAGCCTTTATGAATCTTCCTATACCTAAAGCTTGGGCTTTACTTAATAGAGTTCGTGATCATAGAGTTTCATGGAATTTTGGTCTAGGAAGTGAAGGAGGCGTAGAAATAGAACATGATTGTATTCATGATTACAATAAAAAGGCCATGTTAAAGAATTATCTAAAGAACTTTACTTGGATTCATATGTTGTGTTCCAAGTTGTTAAAGCTTTTATAGAACATATAGAAGATCCAAAAGAGGGTCCAATCAAGTATGATCCACCACCTGAACCTGAGAAGAAAAGAGAAGATAAAGCAAGACTGGCCTCCCTATAACCAATATATGAAATGCCTTTCCCTAACACTGCACAAAAGCATATTCTTGAATATGACCAGGTCAAAGAAGTATAGGAGAAGAAGGAAGAAGAAATTATGCCAGAAATCGTGAAACATCTGGAAGAAACCAAAGATGAAGAGGTAACCAAGGAAGGAATTATGGCTATGTACGCACATTATAACATAGTTGAACTTGATGAAGAGACTTCCATACTGGTTGAAGGTAAAACAAAGTTAAAAGATGTGGGTAAGCCTATTCTTCCCTGCATATTTAAAGAAACTTTGCATTATGGTTTATGCGATTTTGGCACCGAAGTTAATGTTATATCTTATGATTTCTACTTAGAAATAAAAGAAGAAATAAAACTGGCTACAATTGAAAATACTGATATGACAATTATGTTAGCCAAAAAAAATCTTAGAATTCCAATGGGAGTAGTTGAAGATGCAACCGTCACAATTGGCAACAAAAACTTTTCTATCGATTTTGTAGTTGTTGATATGCCAGTTGACACTCTTTGCCCAATTATATTTGGAAGGACCTTTTGGGTGATATAGGTGCCTATGTTAATTTCAAGAAGGAGATTGTGTCTCTTAAGCTTGGGGGAGTGGAAAATAAATTCCACTTTTCCAAATTTAAAGACACGCCTCCATAAATACAAGAGGAGGAGAGAACTATTGAGGAAATGGTGGCTCTTTTCTTTAATAACCACGAAGAAGAAATAAATGAGGATCCAAATTATGAAGAGATAGTTATGGAGGACAAGTCCCTGGAAGAACTAGAAGATGAATTTGATTCACTTCCCATTATGGGACCTCCAATCGACGAGGCTTTTGAAGAGCCAGAAAAAAGACAGGACGAGGAACAACCACCCCCAGAGTTGAAGACTCTACTAGATAATCTTAAATACAGGTTTCTAGGTGATACAATAAATTTCCTGTTATTATTAGTTCTAAACTTTCAAGAGAAGAAGAAGAACTCATGAAGATACTTAAGGAGCATCGCAAGGCTTTTGGGTACTAAATGGATGACTTGAAGGGCATCAGTCCCACGGTAGCCGTCCATCGAATATTCATGGAAGAAGGTGTTAAACCAGTTGCAGAATTAATAGAAGATTGAAGCCTGAAATGAAGGAAGTGGTAAGAAAAGAAATTGTACGCTTACTGGACGCACGTATAATCTATCTTATTAAAAAACTGAATGGTAAGTCCTGTTCATTGTGTCCCTAAGAAGGGCGGTTTTACTGTTGTTCCTAATGAAAATAATGAATTAATACCTACTAGAACTATTATCGGGCATAGGATGTGCATAGACTTCAAGAAATTAAATAAAGAAACTAGGAAAGATCACTATCCTTTACCGTTCATAGATCAAACTTTAGAAAGCTTAGCAAACCATACTCATTTTTGTTACTTGGACGGATACTTTATTTTTTCTCAAATAGTTGTTCATCCGGAAGACCAACTTAAAACAACTTTCAATAGTCCTTATGGTTTCCATGCTTACTGATGTATGCCTTTTGGTTTATGTAATTCTCCAGCTACTTTTCAAAGATGCATGACTGCCGTTTTTGCAGATTTTATAAAACTTATAATGGAAGTATTTATGGATGACTTTTCTATCTATGGAACTTCGTTTACTAGTTGCTTGGATAATCTCAAAAGAGTTTTGCAGCGTTGTGAAGAAACTAACCTTGTTCTAAATTGGGAGAAGTGTCATTTTATGGTTAAAGAAGGTATAGTCCTTGGACACAAGATATCAGGTAAGGGAAGTTAAGTGGATAGAGCTAAGGTTGAGGCAATAGAGAGAATGCCACAACCTAGGGATATTAAAGGTATAAGAAGTTTCCTTGGTCATGTGGGTTTTTATAGAAGGTTCATTAGAAATTTGTTTGGAATATATAAACCTTTGACTAACCTCCTGCAAAAGGGAGTAAGATTTAATTTTGATGATAAATGTCTTGAAGCATAAACTCAAAAATGCTTTGTCCCATGCTCCTATTATTAAACCACCCATCTGGGATACAACCTTTGACTTAATATGTGAAGCCAGTGATGATGTTGTAGGAGTAACTCTAGGACAACACATTGGTCGCAGATTTAATATTATACATCATGCTAGTAGAACTCTTAATGGTGCTCAAAAGAATTACCCTAAGGAATAAAGGGAACTTTTTGCTGTACTTTTCTCTTGTGATAAGTTTCATTCCTATATAGTTGATGCAAAGGTAAGAGTTCACACGGATCATGATGGCTTAAAAGAACTCCTTGAGAGGAAAGACCATAAGCTAAGACTGATCCGTTGGATTCTTTCACTTCAAGAATTTGAGTTGCAGATCATGTAGAGGAAATAAATAAATATGTTAGATGCACTATCCATGTTTGCCCAGCAATACACCAATCTTGTTGAAAGAAACTTTAGTCTTGGTGATTTTTGTTTATTCAATGAACTAAGGTCAATTCCTCCAAGATAAATGGAGTCTTTGTTGTTGGAGGAGTTATTTATTCCCGAATAAGCAAATGGTAAGTGCAAGGTAAGTATTCTTACCCAAATAAGTGATTTGTTTTCACAATTTTTACTTTTGAAAATTCTTCCTTTGAATTCCTTGTGTTTTTCTGAAGGTTTAGAGGGATTTTACCAACTATACGGGCGAAACTATACGACCGAAGAGGAAGCTCCCGCTATATAGTTGGTCGTTAAATTCTCTGCATCATCATTGTGAAATTGTTTTTGATATCTGAGCCTATACGGTCGCAACTATACGACCGGAGCCAAAAATTCTGGCTGTATAGTTGGTCGTTAAACTCTCAGATACTTTTGATTTTTGGTGTCTGAATCTATACGGTTGCAACTATACGACCGGAGCCAAAATTCTGGCCGTATAGTTGGTCATTAAACTCTCAGACACTTTTCATTTGTCTTTTCGTTTATTCATCTAAAAATGTTACTATCGATTCTGAGTCGTGATTTAATCAACTTGGACACTAGATATTTGGAAATATCTGCTCAGAACCAACTATACGGCCGGAGCTATACGGGTTGCGCCTGTATAATTGGTCGTTACACGGCATGAATCTTCCAAATCCGTGATTTCTTTCCCTGTTTCATTAAGATTCTTTTCTTGGGCGACAATTTGGTGTTTCTCGCGAGTTTTACCGGCCTCGAACCCCCCTTATATATTGCCATTGTCTCTCTCTCTAATCATAATCTTTAGAAACTAATCTACCTCTTTTTCACACGCGAGGGCTCTCAACCAAGGGTTAGAAGTCAAGAAGAAAAGCTCCTATGGAGATCGCAGCAATATCGAGCAAGGCAAGGAGATCAAGACCATCCCTATAGAGTTCCTCGACGCTAACCATGGGTGTCGGAAAAGGGATTTGAAGGCCCTGGAGCTGAAGATTGAAGAGTTGGACAAGGAGAAGCCAGGGACACCCAAACACCTTCGATTGCTGCGACTTTATCTTGATAAACTTGATGAAGATATCAAGCGGACAACTGAATCAGGTTTTTCTATAAGTATTAAGGTGCTACAAACACTTCAGGATAACAATGAGTTTATTAAAGAACAAGTGAAAGTGCTGGAGAGGAACAAACTTTTCACAAGCTGCGTATTAAAGAATTAGAAGCTATCAACCAATCCCTCTGCCTCAGGCTGGCCTGTGAGGAGTAGATACCACGTTGTGATCTACGACAAT
Source organism: Avena eriantha (assembly GCA_910589775.1). NCBI lineage: Eukaryota > Viridiplantae > Streptophyta > Magnoliopsida > Poales > Poaceae > Avena > Avena eriantha. Next base: position 227,632,460 of record OU342746.1, on the reverse strand, counting down.
TACGATATCAAATAATCACAAGGGATTATTTGATCCCGCCTGGCTTGATTCCAAGCTTGGGGAAATCTTTAAGACCTTGTAATCTATCCTATAAGTTTTTATTACTATTTTTGCATTTGTTCAAACTAGCAATAAGTGTATTTAGGTTTTATGCTTGTAAAATAAACGTTTGTTTAATTCCGCATTCTATCAAGCCAAAACCATAATAGTTTTGAAATTTCCTATTTGCCCCCTCTAGGCGACATCTCTATCCTTTAAATTGGTATTAGGCTTCACCGCCTAGAGTGTAAAGATGTCGGCTAGTAGTACAGTGCACACTGGCACAATTATCTTTGATGGGACAAATTATATTTTGTGGAGAAATTGCTTGCTTTGTAATCTTCGGACCTTGTGTCCAAATATTGAGCAATTTCTAGATGTAGATTTTTCTCCTCCGGTGGATCCTCAAAATCTTTATTTAGAGCATGAGAAAAATTTACATCTCGAAGCTCAAGTATCTAATAAGATCTTTTTCTCCTTGAGCCCCATAGTTAATTGAAGGGTTCGCAACATAGAAAACAAAAAATCCTACGATGGGAACTATACGCCAAGATCTATCTACTAGATACAAGCAATGGGTGGATATACATCCATAGAGAACATACCCTTGAAGAGAACAAAGCTTTGTTAACGAGATGGAACTCGTGGATGATGTAGTCGTACACTTGCCGATCTCAAGATCATGATGAAGTCCTTCAGGTCCAGCAGTTCCAGCACCATCAGGTCCAGCACCATCAAGTCCAGCACCGCAAAGTAGCGGTGCATCCGTGATCGCACACACGTCTGTTCCACCGAACAACCTCCGCCTCCTCTCTCTAGTGATGCAGCGGAAGCAGCAACTCCTTTCCAGATAAAGCCAATAAGAACATGTATCTCGCCAATCCGAGACCATGGGGAATAACTAGAGGGAGAAGAGAACCTTCATGAGGAGGTGGGGCAAGAGGAGAGGAGCCATGGATATCCTTTTATAGGGGAGGGGCACAGCCCCAAGTCCATGGCTGCCGGGCATGGTGGGTGCCCCCACCTCTCCCTCATTTATGTGGGTGGAGCTTCCACTAAGCCCACTCACATCAATTTCAACTCCACTCACTTTGCATTTAATGTCCACCAAATTAAATGCATTTTATCTTTAAATAAAACACTTTTATTTATTTTATTTAGAATTTTGTTAATTACTTTAATTAACAAATATTCACATAAAACTCCCTACAACATTTCAATATCACATGTAGAACCAGTTTCAGCAATTTCACCCGAAACAATTCCGGTTTCCATCGAAATGATTCCAGTGCTTTCATAATCTTTATCTGAAACATATTTGCTCCTAAATGGTGTTGATATCAATTAAGCGTGTCACCCTATGGTTCGCGAATAATGTAGACATGATCGAGACCCCTCTCAGATCAATAATCAGAAACGAGACCAAGAGATCCATACTGACTCCCACACATTCAACGATGACTTATGTGATCGTGTGAACCTTTAACGCTAGTAACTTAATCCCTTTGTATCGAGATATATTACATGTCTAAGATTCGATCATCGGTATCTAAATACCTAGTTTGATCTTGTTACCGACATGCACTCTTTTCTTGTTCCCGTGATATAACATTCTAGTGATCACATCACTTTCTTGCAAGCTATTTCAATGTGATATCACCGAGAGGGGCCTGAGTATATCTATCTGTCATAGGGATGGACAAATCCCACTCTTGATCCATGAGTCTCTACATAACACCTTCGTAGCACTGAACCCACCTTTATAGTCACCCTGTTACGGTGTGACATTTGATGTTATCAAGATACTCTTTTGGTGTTAGTGATTAACATGATCTCATGGTCTAAGGACTATGATTACTTTGTATGATGTTATAGCAATATAAACATAATGACTTTGATCGTAATGCTATACTTCGGATGAATGTTCATCACATTATTCCACCAATGTTGTGACCTCGTTATTAACAACATCCAATGTCCATGATCAGGAAACCTTGATCATCTTGTTAATCAACGAGCTAGTTTATATGAGAGGAATTACTAGGAACTTTGTATTTTGTTTATTAAACACACATGTATTAATGTTTCCAATTAATACAATTATAGCATGTAAAATAAACATTTATGATAAACATGGAATAAGATAATAACCACTTTATTATTGCCTCTCGGGCATATTCCCTTCATTAATTTGTTCTTGACGATTGTGAAGCGCAAGTCATCTCCTGAGATGTGGACCAAGCTTAAAGAAATATTTGGTGGGTCCATTTCTCATAGGTTTGGTGGTATCTCCGAGGAGCTCTCTTCTCCTTCACATCATGGAGAGCTCCAAGTGGCTTCCACCTCCGGCCGCAATGAGATTTCAATTCCCTCCACTTCACCTACATGTGACAAGTCACAAGGTAATGGCATGGTGAGTAGAGAAATAATATATAATGATGGTAGTGTTTCTCTTTACACCAATGAATCTTGTTCTATAAATGATAATGGTGTAGAGAGTTTGGACTTAAACACTTCTTGCAATAATAATTCTATATCCCCTTGTGTTGCTAGTCCTTGCATATCGTCTAGAAACTATTTGAGTACTAATGTAGATGATATGCTTGATTTGTCTTATTCCCATGAGCAAAATGCTTCTATTTACTCTAGTTGTTTATCTAACAATGTAAAGGAAATCAAACATTCTATGGTGTAAGACACAATCATGAATGGAGATTCAATAATATCCTCATCTTCATCCTCCCGTGCTCACATGTGCCTTATGGCAAGAGGATAAAATGTATCTCCTACTTTGGATCCCAACCTATCTTCCCTAGATAATAGCAATGATAATGATGATAGTGATGATGACCTTGTTGAGGATACTAGTGCTCTTGTGCTTGAGTTGACTTTTTTGTGTACCTCTCTTCGTGGTAATAATAAGGCTGTTGCTTGTCTCAAACACGTTATGGACACCATAACTAAACAAACTGAAACCATAGAGGAGTTGGATTTCCAACTTGATGATGGGAGTCGGACATTCAATCTCCTTAAGCAAGATCTTGCCGAGGAAAAGCACACTAATTGTGTCCTCACACAAAAAATTGAATCTTATGAGCTTGAAAGGAAAAATCTATTAATGATGCTAGTGCTACTAACTCTACTTCTTGTAAAGCATCTATATTAAAGGAGAATGTTGAGCTAAGGGCTTAACTTGAGTTGCTAACTAGCAAGTATAGGAAATTGGAAGAGAGTCATGAAATGCTCTCGGGCTCTCATAATGATCTTCTAATATCCTATGATGGGCTAAAGTTAGCTCGTGAGGCAAGTATCACTAAGTTAACATCTTGTGAGCCTCATTTGGACATTAGCACAACTTCTACTCAAAATGCTATTTTGCCATGTGCTAGTCCTAGTGATCCTTCTCGTCATACTATTGATAAAACTTGTGTTGGATTACTTGCTTTGCCTTGTTGCTCTAACAATGAAGCTTCCACTTCCTCTAGTACCTCTATTTCTACTAACAATGTAGAGGAAATCAAAGAGCTCAAGGCCCAAGTCACTTCTTTGAAGAAAGACTTGGAAAAGAGTCATGAAGGCAAATCCACACTCGATAATATTTTGAGTGTGCAAAAATGCCCTAGTGATAAAAGTGGACTTGGATTGAACTCCAATAATAAGAACAAGTCCAAGAGTAACAAGAAGAAGAGCCAATATGAAGTCAAGAATTCAGCCAAGATTATTTGCTTCAAGTGCAAGGTTGTAGGACATCATGTAAGATCTTATCCATTGAAGAAAAAGAACTTGAATGATAAGCAACAAGGGAAGTGGCCACAAGGTAACGGTCAAGCCCAATCTCAACCTCAAGTTGAAGCTAGACCACTTCCCAAGAAGAATCAAGATAAGGCTCCCCAAGACAAGAAATCAATAAAGAAGAGAAATGGGAGCACTTGTTGCTACATATGTCGTGAGAAGGGGCACTTGGCCTCTTAATGTTCAAATGGTACCTTATCTAACCCTATCATTGTTGATGATTATTATTCTATTGGGAAGGATAAGGATGGTAATGTGTTTCCCAAGTTTGTTGGAACTCAAAGTGGTGTTAAGAAAAGAACCATTTGGGTTGCCAAACCTATTGTGACTAACCTATTAGGACCCAACTTGGTTGGGGACCAACAAACTCAAACTTGATCAATAGGTGTTTGTGGAGGGCATTGGATACTTGGCTAACACATGAATAATTAAGGGATCTTCATATACTATATTTGATCAAGCCAAGTTATAAGGATTATCATCTCCCTACCATATACCCAATGCACCTCTTTGTGGTAACTCGAACTCAACTCTTTTATATTGTAAGTTACTTGCCCATTTACATGTTTTGGTTTTGTACCAAGTATGTGTTTGTATTTGTTGTACCTCATGCTTGCTTATTTTCTGTATTCAAATATGTCTAGGTGTTTGGCACATCATTTACTCGTGTGTTTCGTTTTGAGCCTCTAATGCATCTTGATGATATCTTATATGGCTCTTTTTGAGAGGTTAATGGAACATCCCATTCTGGGGGAGTGATATGCCTCGCGCATCTCTCATACCTTAAAATGTGTGTACATGAGTAATACCACTTAGTATTGATATTGCAAGCTTATCTAGTCACTATGTGGTGTGTCATACTCATGAGAAATTGAAATTCTAAATGTCCATTAATTATCTCTAGTTGAGGTTGTTTTTCCTCTTATTAAGAAAAATTTAATACCACATTATGGGGGAGTAATATGCTTCTTTTGCATATCACAATCCTAGGAAATGTGAACATATGAGGTGGTGCCACTTAGAGTTGATATTGTTGATTATCTTTGTATCTAGGTGGCATGTTAGCTCAAACAAGGTCCTAATTTTCGTTAGAAACTTTTATTGCTCGTCTTTTTGGTCTTTGCTTGAGTAAGAAATTCTTGGTGTGGCCTTCCTCAAATGCATATCTCTATATCTTTTTGGGTAGACCATTTGCTTCAAGTTATTCTAATCATTGCTTTGCATGATTGTGTGACTAGTTGAAGCTATCAAGAATCTCTATCTTTGCATAGTGCTCAATCTTTTTATTCCCATCCTATGTTTTTTATTGTGAAGATTTATCTTTAATATTCGTGCAGTATACCACCGAAAATAAATTCCAATACACTCATTGTCTTCGACAATTGATATTCTTGGGTGTGGTAGCATTTGTGGATCATCTTCACCTTGGATTTCACCTCTTATTGCCTTTTTCTTTCCAAAAACTGTTGTGGCTCCCATTGTCTACCTTGGCTTTTGAACATCTCTTTGATGGTGTTTTTGATTATTATCAAATGTGCTTTTAGTGGAATACAAACTTTTTTATTCTCGGAACCTTGTGACATTGTGAAAAGTGTTAAGGGTTTGGTTTATTTGTTGAAACCTTGCTCTTCTGGGAGTTTGTTATCTCATTGTTTCTTCTCTATCTTATTTGCTTGAATGAGATAAATCTTTGAGCATTTGTGTTTTTATCTCATCTTTTATGCTCAATAGTTTTTGCTTGGTTCATTTTTTGAACTTTGTTGAACAAATCCTGTGTTGATTTGATTCTTTGATATAGTTTGGACAACAAATGTGTTTTTTCATACCTTGTATGCCTTCTTGAATATGGTGTTTTGTCCAAATTATATCTTCGATTGGTTCTTGAAAGTCTCGTGCATGCATGTTTACTAAATGTATATCTTATATCATGTTTTGCTTTCTTTGATCCAATATATAGGGTATACTCCATCAAATCCTTAAACGGCTATGATGTGCATGAAATTCAAATTTCATCTCTAAATATGCACATATTTTTATGGAGTATGCCCTATGTGTTGTGGTTAGTCTAACCACTTTGGACCCAATAAGTTTGGGGACCAGGATGTACCTTAATGTTGTTTTAGGTACATTGGAGATGCAATGGATGCTTGTCTTATCTATAAGGAATGTGTTGTCACCACATGATAATTCGACCCAAGCTAGGATGATCGAAGAATTGTTATCTACTACATCATACCATTGCTATCTCGGTAACACGTATCTTATTCATGCATACTATTCTTCCGTCCAATTTCTCATACGTTACATCTTTGCATGAATTTATTTGTTTGTAAATGTTGTGGTTCTTGCAAGGATCTTTGAAAGACTTCTCTATCCTTATTGCTTATGCGAGTAATTTGAGATAACGCATATTTTGAGGAGCATATAAAATCATGTTCATGATTCACCAATTCCAAATATGCCTTCTAGCAATTTATTGCATATAAATTCCTCAGGGTACTCTCATGTGCAATATTGTTAAAATTGCATTGAATCCTTCCTTTTGATACTTGTTTCCTTTCTCAAAATATCCCAACTAGAATTAGTTCCCTTAGTGTTAGTTGTGATGTTTTTGAGATTTTTCTTTTTCTTTGGTGAAGTTCATTGATATACCATAAGAGAAAATAGATCCATGGGCTATATATACACTTAAGAAAAATATCATTTTTGGTATATGTTATGACTTCCTCTTGGATATCTTGTATTCTTATTTTTATTAATCTCTTATGTGTGGATGTTTCTTTGTGGATTATTCTCATGTCTTGTCCACTCAGAAACTTATATACACAAGAGTGTTAATATCCTCGTTCTTTGCCAACCATCTCTATTATCCTATTGTTTTTAAAGGTATTGGTAAGCTCTTGATTTATGAGTGCTCGGTTTACTTTTATTGTATCTTCGCGCACTCATATCTCATATTTGGTTTATTTTGGACTTAAGGTTGTCTTGACAAGTGTATTGATTTATATCTATACTCCTTGTATCTTGGTTGTGTTCTAAATGATATAGAGGGAGTGAGGATTTCATGTTTGTGCATATTGTATTCAAAATAAACAACTAATTTATGCACGAACCTTGGGGAGCTTCCTTATTTCATTTAGAGCACTATTTGTCCATTTCATTATTTGGATTTTTTGATTGCTTGCTTCATCCGTTGAAGTTTCTTCACCTTGTTATCCTTTTAGCAATATTTGATCCTCAATATAGCTGATTTCCTCCAAGTATTCGTCATTGGATATGTGCATATGATTTCACTCATATTATGAGAAATGTGCACCTTGGGAAGAACTTGAACTATATTGGCCTTCTAACTTTATCATCCATTTTGGCACTTTTTGTCAATGGGGGAGAAGTTCAGAGGGTTTTAAGGGAAATGGTTTTTTGCTTAAGATTGGTTTGTTCTTAAGTGTTTGCCTTTCATGCATTTCATCTTTATTATGTTTTGCATGGTTGAATATATAGTGGAAACTCTCCCAAAGGTTATGCTTGAAAATGTATGCAATGAAATTCAAGTTCATCACACGTGCATATATTGTGGGGGGAGTTTGCTCTATATATGTTGGTTATACTCAAATATCCTGTATTAGTTGTAGTTTGTGTGAGTAGAATCGATTTTGATACGGGCTAGTATCTTTGTGTTAATTAACCACATCAAATACAACCTCTTGTATACAACTTATTCTCGGATAAGTTGCGTACTTGTTTCTAATATTCATTATATAAACCATCTTGTTGTGATTGTCATCAATTACCAAAATTGGGGAGATTGAAAGTGTAATTACCCCTATGTGTGGTTTTGGAAATTAATGACAATCCCTATGGACTAATGTTTTCATTGAGTTTTATATGAAGGAATATTACATAGGTCATGCTTGTAGTCCATATGTTGGATTCAAGTATGGATGCCATGATGATAAAGGTATACCTTGAGTTTTGGCATCAAGATCATCGAATTGAAGAGAAGAATATGATATGTTCAAGATCTTGAGAGTGTGATCTCAATAGAAGAATTCTAGATATGGCTCTAAGTCAGTGTCATGATAGCCTCATTAGTTAATCTATGGTTGACTAAGATTTAGAGCATGTAATCAAATGAAGAATTCTTTATGTACCTCAATATATTGAGATGGAGCATGAGAAGATACTTGGTTGACCAATACAAAGAGTGAAGAGTGATTTCAAGTTGGTCAACACATGAAGCACGAATAATGTACCACATGGATCTTGTGGTATGGTAAGACTTGTCATTTGTGCATCATGAACTAACCCATTATATACGTGCCTTTGAGTTTTCTATGTGGGATAGGTATCTTTCCATGGGCATGCTTCAAAAGTGAAGATCTCATATAGCCCATGAAAGGATGGCATCAAGTGGTGATCGTCATCAAGGTTGAGAAGGGCAAGTTCAAGATAAGCATCTCAAGAAGATCATTTGCTTGAAGCTTGCCCTCCATATTGGTGATAATGTACATGTGAAGATGTGTCTTAATGAAGTAATCCAATAGTGGTGTATGGGGGAGCAAATTATGAGTCTTCACGAAGCAACAATGATCAAGTGATGCATTCTGGCTTGGATGGAGCTTGAAGCATTGTCATCAAGATCAAGTGGATGCGCAAGGCAAAGGTATGGCCTTGCCAGGTTTTCCTTTTACCGGTCTCAAGGTGGTTGTTGGAGAGTGGGTTATATGATAGATAGCTGCACTATCAAGAGGGGCTTTCGGTTGGGTAACTTGATCACATTGTCTTAGGGAGCTCAATCCTTTGCATAATTTGCATCTTCCTATTTTGTTTCTTCTTGGTGTTTCTCCATGTGAGGTTCTTGGGCTTGTTGCTAGCTCTTCAACAAGCCCAAGTTCATCTAAAACGGATTTCGTATGCATCTTCTATGGCGTTTTCGAGTTTGAAGGTTTTACCGGTTCTTCTTATAGGGAGGCTTCATGCCTTTATTCATTTGGTTCTATCCTCCTCTGTTGGACTATGATGTTTCTCAGCACCATCTTATAGAGCTTGTTGTTCTCGTCAAAACAAGCCCAAGATCATCGAAATCGGAGTCCGAGTGCAAAATTTATTGTGTTTTTTGTGAAGTCTATTTCAGATCCGGTTCAACCGGGATTCATACCAGGATTCCTGGTTTCGCAACCGAGTCTAACCAGGATTACATTCTGTAACCCTTCCCGGTTTAGATCCGGTTCAACCGGGTTCAAACCAGGATCCAACCGGGATTCAACCGAGCCTGATACCGGACCGTCTGGTTTTTGGTCCGGTTCAACCAAACTTCTAACCGAGTTCGCACAGATTTCTCCCAACGGCCATATTTTCTTTCCCCTATAAAAGGGGGTTCTTCTCCCAACGTTTTGGGTGTTCTTGACCACGAAATCGACCTCCATTGTTGAACCTCTTGAGCTTGCTTCCTCCCCCTTCTCTCCTATGATTCTTGCATCTTTTTGAGGGCTTTGGAAGAGGATATCTAGATCTACAATCCCCACCAATCAATTCCTCCTCTAAGTGAGGGGAACCCATTGGATTTAGATCTTGAAGTCATTGGTTGACTTCCACCATTGTTTTTCCTCTCTAATTCCTCCCTATCACTTGTTGCTTTGGTGGGATTTGAGAGTGGGGGATTTGAACATCCTTGGCGTTCTTGCTTTGTATTCTTGCATAAGTGTTGAGCTCTCCATTACGATTTGTTCGAGTGAGAGACCGTGAGCTTGTTGCTCTTGAAGGGTGACCTCCTAGTTGGCTTGGCGGTTGGTGTTGTGGTGTCCTCTTCGTGGAAGATTGTGAAGAGACCCGGGCTTCTCCTTTCTGGAGCTTGTGAAGTGGTTGTGGAGCTTGCCATCTCCGGAGTGGAGGAAAAGCTAGACATAAGGAAAGGGCCTATTCCTTCGTGGGATAGACTCGGAGAACAAGGTTAGGCTTTGTGGCGTTGGGAAATCCTTTGTGGAATCACACACCTCTCCAACGTGACGTACCTTACTTGTAAGGGAACACGGGAATACATCTTCGTCTCCGCGTGCCTCGGTTATCTCTATACCTGAGCTTACTTTCCTTGTGATAGCCATCAAGCTTGAAGTACTTATATCTTGCCTATCACTTGTGGTATATTTATCTTGTGCTATCTTGCTTAGCTTAACTTGTTGTTGGTGCACTTAGTTGAGCCTAGTCTATTTAGGTTTTATGCTTGTAAAATAAACGTTAGTTTAATTCCGCATTCTATCAAGCTAAAACCATAATAGTTTTGAAATTTCCTATTCACCCCCCTCTAGGTGTAACATCCCAAAACTTCAATCCAAGCTTATCAAGATCTAAATCATCAAATTTGGGGTTAACAAAAACTTTTGCAAATTTAAAATGAAAGCATTCATATAAGTGTGCATTTAAAATAGGAGTTGTTTTGAATTGCCATAATTGTGTGATCCTTTGCTTCTAAAATGTTTCTTAAGTGAATTAAACATATCTACATCATTCCCAAACTTTTCCTAAAGAAAATCAAATCAAAAAGAATTAAAAAGGAGGAATGGTCATTTTGGCCATTTTAATCCACTACACTACTATGAGTGTTCCTAGCACTCATTTCTTAACAGAAACAATTCATGATCTTTGCACCCCTTGCTAGTACACATAATGAGGTACCAAGGCCCACCTTTTGATCTGCTAAAAACATTCTTTTACTTATTTTTATTGGCATTTGAAAATTGAATCCAATGCATATGCATAGACCACCCCTATTTCAAAACCCATCTTTTTGAGCTCCATTTTCAAAACCCTTGCAACCAGAGACTACCTAGCACCAGTGGAGATCACTCAAAAAATTTGGACTCAAAATTCAAAAGTTTAGTTCTTGCGGCCATTTAATCAAACACTTGGCAGACAGGTTTAAACCTAAATCATAGCTCACTGTTTTGAACAGGGTTTTGCCCCCATTTGATCTCCATTTAATCTCTTTGTCCCCTCTTGATCTAACCAGGCCCTTAACACCCACTACCCTAGCCCCTAGTGGCATTGCCATGCCATGCCGAGCCACCCCTCACCGGCCAACCTTGTCCTCATCGCAGCAGACCATCTCCCCCTCTCTCTCCATGTCTAGGAGGTAGCCAACACCTCAGAACCACCCTCTGTCCCCTACCCGAGCCAAGCCTTGCAGTGGACCACCGAGGAAACCACGCGCCCAGTGCCACCGCACCATGCCGATGCCGCCCCTAGAGCATGCTATGTCCCCGCTCCAAAGACCGCCCCTTGGCTGCAGCCCACGCCCACCGCTCCGCCACGACCTAGGGAACACCCTAGACACCCCCGTTCGCCGCCCAACGCCTCACAGCCACCGCTCGCCGTGGACACCGCCTCCTCTGCCGCTCAGAGCGCCACCTTGGCTAGACTGCATGCCATCGCCCCTATGGCCGCATTCACTTCCTAGAGCACCGCCAGGGGACCGCCTGTCGATCGCCATCCTCCGCCATGCCGCTAGCCGCCCGTAGCCGTGTCGCCCGCCCATACCCTTCAGTCTCACAGTCAGGCCTATAAAAGGAGGCCTCCCCAGCCTCTTCTCTCCACACCACTCCACTCCCCTCACCTCACCGAACCTCACCCACCTCGACCCGGAGCAAGGGGAGCAGCAGCTCGTCGGAATTGGAGCCGGAGCAGCCGCCTTTGGAGGAGAAGGGCGCATGCGATTTAGGGCACCCCAAGCTCTGCCGCAACCACGTCTCACCTCGCCGTCGTCTTCCAGTTCGTTTGCCCACCTCGTCGTCGTCGCGAGAGCCCTGGTACGTCCCCAGCAGACCCCCACCGAGCCGTTAGGGTTCGAGCTCGCCGGCGACCTGTTCGTCGTCGACGACGACCCTCAGCCGTAGATTCCCCTTCTAATCCTATGGCCCATAGTGCGCGTACCATTTCGCGTGTTAAGTGCCACTGACAAGCGGGACCCCCCCTGTCAGCTGAGCCTCGCGCCGCGGAGCGCCACTGGGCCGGCCCAAGTTCTTTCCCGCGCTAGCCCACCCGTTCAAATCTGGATTTTTCTTTTTAGTTAAATCTAGTTTCTGTCCACTAGTTTAAAATTCAATTCTGGGAGTTTTACAAATAGAAATTGCATGAAACTAATTTTGCCTGAAAGATAGAAAGATGATCTATCCAAGCCCATTGGATTTAATTCAATTAATGTTATAGATCTCTCCTAACAAAAATAACAAAACAAAAGTATTTGCAACTTGCAACATTTTTATAAAATCAACCAAGTGAGCTTTTGAGTTGATTCCAACTCTCAAGAATCGCATTTCATCATATCTATCTAACTATGTAATAATATTAAGGTTTACATGCAGTGACTTTGGACTAGTACCAAAATAATGCTATATAGGCATTTCTAGTCACTTTAAATCATTAAATAATGAACTTAAACCAAAGTAATATTGATCCAACCTTTAATTCTCATTCCCACATGTTAGGATATGTGGTGATGACATGTGTCAACATGATCCCATATTTTAAGTGGTGAATATTAAATCTTAGTTATTTTTTCAATGAGTAGAAATTACTTTTCTAAAATAAAAAGGATGAAACCATTGAATTAAACTTGTGATGCTTGTGATGATAATAGATCATCAAATGTGTGTCTTAGAATGCTACTTAGCCTAGTTAAGTATTGTTTGGTGATTGTGTGCTCCGTATGTATTTATAGACGATAGAACTGACCAAGCTTTCGAGGAGGAGGAGTCCTACCAAGAAGAAGAAGAAGAAGAAGAAGAAAACTTCAACCACTGCACCAACCAAGGCAAGCTACTATTAGCAAGCTAGCACTATCCAAGTGCAAGCCACCATTAACAGTGCAAACTAATATTTGCAAGTTTAGTTCTTAGCAAGTTAGGATCAAACTAGATGGTTTAGCAAAGATGCCTTAAGCATGCTTTGATCACACCCCTTTGACTAGTACTACCCCAAGTATTATTTACAAGCTTTACTCCCTTAGTTCCACAAAGTTCTTTACTTGTTTGGAAGGTAGCATAAAAAGTATAAAACTTGACCTAATTAGAACCCCTTTAGATTTCATTCTATAGCATGAGATTGAACCCATCTTTCCCACCTTAATGAACACTCTTAACTTAGTAGTTTAGCATAGATCAAAAACTTGAGTCACTTTAGATGGGAACACTTGGTGAAAATGAATTATGAAAACCTTGGAATGATGAGTCATTCTATTGAGATGTTTTGACATGTGTTGAGAAACATAAATGGTTGATGATGATGAAAATGTTGAGGCATGAGCCTTAATCCTTTTATAAAACTGATGGTTGGATTCGGATGCGATACCATTCCAAAATTACCGTACAACCACACTACCTGAATTGGGTAAGGCTTAGCTGGAAATTTATATGCATTAGTATTAGTTCCCTCACAGGAGAGGTTTGAGCTGAGGCTACCTCTCAATGTTGTCCACCTATGCAGTGCCCAAGATGACTGATGGTCATGGTTGGGAGGCCATGCTCATAGGAGAGGTGCTTATACTAGGGTGTGTAAAGGGAAGGTTATGTTTGATTATCTGCATACTAAGTATGATGATTCAGGGTTATCCCTGACAGATGTATCGAATCTTGTGGTGAAAGTGTACCACCTCTACAGAGTGTCAAACTATTCGAATAGCCGCGTCCACGGTTATGGACAGTTGGAATGGCCATACTGTTTCGTTGTCAGATGTTTTCCAAATAACTTGAAATGAATGATGAATCTTGACTTGACCACAACAGGGTTGTGTTTATGACACTAGCTTCCCAACTTAAGTGATTCTAGAGCTTTACTTTATCTTTCTTTGCTTCTGAACTCAGCTTAGGTTTCAAACTTAACTTTATAGTTAAACATAGAGTTAGCCTTTTTAACTTAGATGTATAATACTTGTTAGTGGTAGTTTGCGAGTACTTAAAGAGTACTCATGGCTTTTTTCCCTGGCTATTATCATGGCCAGACTATGAAGGAGACTATCAAGATGATGGCCAACAGGACGACTATGATAACTAGGACTATTTGCCTTCGTCAGCATTGCCTGTGCCCCTAAAGATGGACCCCACCGCTACGCTTATATTTTATTCCCGTTGCTTGTTGTATTAAGACTGGATCATGAGATCCTGATTTGTGTAAAGACCTTATGTATGGTTTGTAATGGATGATGTACTGTGATATCCAATCCGTTATGTCTCGCAAAAATGGTAATCCTAGGATTGCGAGGTATGGCATAACGGGCATCTAGGATTAAAAATCCGGGTGTTGACATGTTGGTATCAGAGCCATCCTGACCATAGGAGACCCTAGTTAGAATGGACGTCAAACAAAAATTTAGTTTCAAAACCAAAGTGAGTATTTATGAAAAACTATCTCCTCTCTTACCCTCGTGGATTCTTTCTCAAAAATTCATGATACTCAAAATTCTTACACTACTACTTAAAATTTGACACACTTGATCACATCACTAACTTCCTCATCCTTAATTCTTGTAGATGGAGACTCAGTTCAGCAAGTTTTACCAGTTGGGAAACGGAGGTCAACTGATCTTCGAGAGGGATCTAGATTCACTGTCAGAGTTACTAGGACGCCCGCACCCGGAGTTTCTTGGAGCTCAACTTCCAGGACCCCCAGGAGGAGACTTACAGTGGCTCGTCACCGCGGATCTTAGCGGAAGCATCGAAGCACCAACTTCTGGGAGAATTCAGTTCTCCATGAGAGAGAACAACTGGCTAGATGGCTTAGCAAGGGCCATGCATGAAGCTCCCGCACGTCTATGTGCCCTCAGCATCAACAAGGTCCAAGGAACCCGTTTTGCCCACTATGCATGACGTGACTTCGTGGGAATGCCAATGGAGATGCCGGGTCACCCCGAGTTGAGGCGTCAAGTGGAGAACCTTGACTTCTTGCTTCACGACAGACAACAGGAACTGGATAATGCCAGAGAGTTAGCCAACCAGAACCGTGCCATTGCAGATCAGAAGGCCTAGACTTTTGCACTGCTTGTCCAAGACCGCCAGTGACATGGGTATACCCTACAGGTACTCGAGCTTGGTATATACGGTCCAAATACGTACAGGCCCACGGTGTCGCCAAGGCCCAAAACAAGGGATTCGAGTGGCCTACGGACTCTCGATTGCTTGAAGAACAAGAAGAAGTTAAAGATAGAAAGTTTGAAGGGGAAAAACCCTAACTTGTAACCGACTCGACCTTCTACCCGAGACCTAGCCTATCTATATAAAGGCTAGGAGGGGGCGGCAAAGAGGACACACGCAACCCTAGTTTCCACAACCCTCGCTAGATTTCATCTGCGCACCATTGTAACTTTCGACTCCTTCGATAATTCCACGAGCAGACAAACAGGAGTAGGGACCTCTACGAGGCCTAAACCTGGGTAAATCCCTTGTCCCCTGTGTGCTTGTTTGCTAGCCGATAGATGTCTCCAACGCTCCCTCCTTCTCCAAAACCCAAGTCCATAACAATGGGCATTGATGAGTCAAACCCTCGTCAATTGGCGCCGTCTGTGGGAAGTGGGAGTGCTGATGTTGCGGCTTCTTCGGCCCCATCAACTGCGATCTACGAATCCGCAACAGCGGAGATTCGCCAGCTCTTCGGCGCCTTCGACTTCACCGTCCACAGCCGGCCACCCGCCCGCCCTTCGAGTCCGTAGGCGACGGAATCAGCCTGGCGATTGGGAGCTTCCACTTCCAAGTTGGTCAGATGGGCACGCTTCGCATGCCTGATCAGCTGATAGCACCGGCGATTGCCCCGGCGTCATGGTTCCCTCCATCGATCGGCACCCTCAGCGAGCTCAACGCTCCGGTGGCAGTCGAGAACACGGTCAGCGACAGTAGTCACGATTCTGATCTGAGCGATCTGGCCACTGAAGATGGAACCTACGGTTCCGGATCTGAGAGTTGTGGAAGCAACACCTTCCCCAATCACTTCATGTGCGTCGTCATCAATGCAGGCGACACCTTTGCCAATCGTGACAATGGTGGCAACCCTGGCAATGGCACCGATGCACCCAACGCCGGCAACGGTGGCAACGGTGGTAACGGCGGCAACCGCGTTCCCGTCAACAACGGAGGAGTAGTCAAACCACCTAGCATAATCAACGAGCAAATCGGCGAACGCGTCGTAATCAAGCTCAAGGAGCAAGAGTGGGCTTGCTGCCGCGAGGCCCTATGGGGCACACCTCTACCCTTTGGGTCCCCGCAAGAACTGCTGATGGGCTACCACTGGCTCTTGAAGGAAGAATTCAAGCGCTAGGTGCAAACAATCGCGCAACTTGAGGCGCGTAAAAAGGCAGCAGACGAATCGAGCCTTCGTCGCGCCGGGCTCTCCTCCTACCGAGGATCCTCCTCAAAGGGCAATGAATACCTCGCCAAGAAGAGGCAGTCGCGGATGGCTCACCTCACCGAACAAGAGCACATAGAGGCCGCGAAAGTCCTCGACTTCGGCTCTATGACAGTCGACACGAGAGGCAACGTGGTTCCCAGAACGCCGCAGGCTGCGGTGACGGCAGCCACCATGTACCTACTCAACAACCAGCCGCCAGCTGGAGATCCCCGAACTGCCATGCACCGATCTATGATCGCGGGCTTGGGATTAATCGAGGCCGCCCTCGACAAGGAGCCAACACTAGACCCAAAAAAGGGCAAAGCGCTAGCAAAGCGCCACTCCTCGCCCTCATCCAGCGACGACAGTCATGACCTGTCTCGGCGCCGCCGCTCACGACGGCATGATCGTGACTGATGCGCACGATGACCTCACGCAGCGCAAGATCGACAAGTCAAGGGCACGACGTGCTCGGTTGACTGACACGGAAGAAGAAGATGGGGAGCTCTGCGGCGCCAGATGCTTCAGCAGATCCATTAGGCAGAAGCGGATGCCTAAAGGGTTTAAACTCCCGTCGGAGAACCCGAAATTCGACGGTCTGCAGGAACCCAAGATCTGGCTGGAGGATCACATCTCCTACGTCAGGCTCCACGGAGGCAGTCGAAGTACTGCCATGCAATGTTTGCAGCTACAGCTGCAGGGCGCCGCCCAAGCATGGCTCAATAACCTCCCACGCGGATCCATTCGCAGTTGGGATGAGCTGGTTTACAGCTTCGTGCACAACTTTAAGGAAACGTACAAACGGCCCGCATCAATCGAAGAACTGAGATGCTGCCAGCAAAGATCTGGCGAATCGCTGCGCTCATACATCCAAAGGTGGTCCATCATCAAGAACTCCGCGGAAAACATCTCGGAAGACCGCGCGATTGATGCATTCAACGGTGGCGTCCGCCGCCTAGAGCTCAGAGAGGAGCTGGGCCGCTCAAAGCCCTAGACCATCGACCACCTGATGGAGATCACGAATCGGTGGGCCGATGGAGAAGATTTGGTGAAGAATCGCGCTCACTCTGACGAGGAGGCGGAACTCGAACGCAGACGCGACCGCCGAGGCAAGCGTCGCATGCGCATCTACGACGATCGCGATGACGTCAACATGGTCGCAGCCGGCTACGCTGATAGACGCGACGATAACCACAACAGCGGATACCGTAGCGGCGGATACCGCGACTCCAGGAAAACCACGCAAGTATGGCAATGCCGCACTCGCGATGAGGCACCGGCGACCTCCATCGAGGATAAACTGTCCGGGCCATGCATGGTACACTTCTACATCGACAAGCATGACGGCAAGAGAAAGTCCAACCACCTCCTCAAAGACTGCCGCGAGTTCCTCAAGCTACACGAGGGATTGGTTCGGATGAACCGCAACGTAGTCGAAAGAGGCTACGGAGCCGCCCCAGGAGCCGTGGCACACGGCGCACCACCACAACCACCTGGGCCACCCCCGAACGGAGCCGCACCGGACCAGCACCATAGAGGAGAACCGTACCCACGGGCCATGGGTACCATGATGATCCAAAAAGGGCGCCCCTCCAACAGGGTGCAGAAGGCCATCACTCGCCAAGTCAACTTGGCCACGCACTCGCCACCATCCACCACTGAGTACCTCAGTGGCAGCGAGTCGTGCATCACCTTCGACAAACGCGACCACCCGCCTCAGATGCCTCGCCCAGGTCATTGCCCCCTTGTACTCGAGGCGCAAATTGGAGGATTCGACATGAGTCGCGTCTTCATGGACGGCGGAAGCGGCATCAACCTCATATTCGCGAGTACCTTGCGTGCGATGAGGATCCCTCTAACCTGCCTGGAGGCATCGGACACAACGTTCCATGGCATCATCCCAGGGAAAGGCGTATACCCCCTGGGCAAAATCAACCTCGACGTCATCTTCGGCACGCCGAAGAACTTTCGGTGCAAACGCATTGACTTTGAGGTCATCGACTGGCCCTCACAATACCACTGCATCCTCGGGCGCGTCACGTTCGCTAGGTTCATTGCAGTACCCCACTACGCCTACCTGCAGATGAAAATGCCAGGCCCCAACAGCGTCATCACGATCAACGGGAGCTTTGAGCGATCTGACAGTTGCGATAGGGAATTCAACAGAATCTCCCAGTCCTTTGGCATGTAGGAGGAACTCGCAAGACTGAAAGAGACGACAGACAACAGTCTGCCCCCCTGAGTAGGCCAAGCTCACTTGACCTCTCCTTCGACTCATCTGTGCACACAAAGAAGGTGCATGTCCATCCATCGGATCCCGCCAAGACGACCCTCATCGCCAACAACTTGAGTCTCGCATAGGAACTCGCGCTCGTCGAATTCCTCTGTGAGCACTGGGAAATTTTTGCCTGGTGTCCTGCGGACATGCCAGGAGTTCCCAGGGAATTCGCTGAGCACGCACTCAACGTCAACCCTAACGCAAGGCTAGTCAAGCAAACAATCAGGCGATTGTCTGAGCCACGGGCGCAGGCAGTCGGAATTGAGATCAACAGACTCCTCGAGGCCAAGTTCATACGCGAGATCAAGGAAAGCACTTGGCTCGCCAATACGGTGCTGGTACCAAAAAAGGACACGGATATCCTGCGGATGTGCGTGGACTTCACTTCTCTGAACAAGAACTGCCCAAAGGATCACTTCCCGCTGCCACGGATCGACCAGATCATCGACTCCACCACGGGATGCGAGCGTCTCTGCTTCCTCGACGCCTACTCAGGCTATAATCAAATTCGAATGAAGGAGGAAGATCAAGAGAAAACAGCGTTTACAACGCCCTTTGGTGTGTTCTGCTACAACACAATGCCCTTCGGGCTAAAAAATGCGGGAGCCACCTACCAGCGGTGCATGCAGGCTTCCCTCAAGGAACAACTGGGTCGCAACATCCAAGTCTATGTCGACGACATAGTAATCAAGACCAAGGAGGAAGCCTCTCTAATCGACGATTTGCGCGAAACCTTCGCCAACCTCGACCGCTACCGGATCAAGCTCAATCCGGACAAATGCGCCTTCGGCTTACCATCTGGGCAGCTACTTGGGTATCTCATCTCCGCGAGGGGAATCGAGGTGAACCCGAAGAAGATAAAAGCCATACTGGCCATGGAGAAGCCGAAGAACATAAGAGGCGTCCAGCAACTGGCCGGACGAATCGCGGCCCTCAGTCGATTTATCAGTCAGATGGGTGAAAAGGCACTGCCCTTCTACCAGCTCCTCCGCAAAGCTGAAAAATTCGAGTGGACCAATGAAGCACAAGAAGCATTCGAAGATCTCAAGCGCCTGCTATCCACTTCGCCAGTGCTGGTGACTCCACGAGAAAGGGAACCACTATTGTTGTACATCTCCGCCACCAACCAGGTGGTCAGCACAGTGCTCGTCGTCGAGCGGGCTGAGGAAAACAAGGTCCATGGCGTACAACGCCCAGTATACTACCTCAGCGAGGTCCTCACGCCAACAAAACAGCGGTACCCGCACTACCAGAAGCTGGCGTATGGCGTCTTTATGACTGCCCGGCGACTGCGCTACTACTTCCAGGAACACCCAATCGTGGTAGTTAGCGACGCCCCGTTGGGACATATCCTCAATAACCCCGACGCCATGGGGCAAGTCGCGCTTTGGGGAATAGAATTGTCTCCACGAGACATCACGTACGAAAAACGCGACGCAATCAAGTCGCAAGTTCTCCCTGACTTCCTCGTGCACTAGATGGAGAACCAACTCCCGGACAAGCCAGATATGTCCTACCTCTGGACAATCCACTTCGATGGGTCCAAGCGGAAAGACGGAGCAGGCGCAGGTGTCATACTGACATCACCTCAAGGGGACAAGCTGAAGTATATCCCGCGAATGCAGTTCACGGCCTCAAACAACGAGGCTGAATACGAGGCCCTGTTGCACGGGACGAGGATGGCCAAAGCTAGCGGTGCCAAGAGGCTCATCATATATGGTGACTCCAAGTTGGTCGTCAACCAAACAATGCATGAGTGCGACGCACTGAACGATAACATGATCGCGTACTGCGATCTCTATGATACAATCGAAGGAGACTTCGATGGTTGCGAGCTACGACACATAGGTCGCGAAAGCAACGAGGAGGCGGACGCACTCGCCAACATAGGCTCTACCTGCGCCCCCATACCACCTGGGGTATTTCTCGAGCGCATATGCGAACGCTCCATCAAGCCAAAGGCCGCAGAGAAGAAAACAAGCGCAGCAACGGACTCGGGGGCTACACCACCCAATGAGCCCATGGCACTCGATGACTTGGAGCTGGACACCGGACTCGAAGGACCTATTAGTGTCATGCTGATTGAGTAATCATGGACACAGCCGTACATCACGTACCTCCTCAGCAAGAGGCTACCGGACGATCCGACAGATGCACGGCACATCACGCGGCACTCCAAGGCATTCGTCATTATCAACGGCGAACTGTATAAACGCGGCATCACAGGAGTGCTACAACGATGCGTCTCCATGGCTGATGGAAGAGCAGTTCTCCTCGACATCCATGAACGGACCTATGGGCACCACGCTGGCAGTCGCGCCCTCGTGGCCAAAGCTCTACGAGCTGGATTCTACTGGCCTACGGCCATGCGCGATGCCAAGGATATCGTCCAAAAATGCAACGCTTGCCAGCGATTCGCGGACAAGCCGCATGCACCAGGCGCAGAGCTACGGCCAATCCCATTGGCCTGGCCCTTCGCGCAATGGGGGCTCGACATGGTCGGCAAGCTTCCAAGGTCCTCGCAAGGAGGCTACGTCTACCTCTTGGTCGCAGTCGACAAATTCACCAAGTGGATTGAGGCCATGCCAGTAACCAACCAATCTGCGCACAGCGCAGTCAAATTCTTTGAGTCCATCGTCTACCGCTTCGGGGTGCCACATAGCATCATCACCGACAACGGGATGGACTTCACATCTAAGGAGTTCCAAGAATTCTATGAGAACCTAGGGATCAACATCAGCTACGCCTCAATGGCCCATCCACAGACCAATGGTCAGGTGGAAAAGGCAAACGGGCTTGTCTGCAGCGGCATCAAGAAGCGACTCTTCCGACCACTCGAACAAGCCATGGGCTGCTGGCCGGATGAACTGCAATCCATACTCTGGAGCCTACGTACAACTCCAAACAGCGCCACGGGCTACATGCCATTCTTTATGGTGCACGGAGCAGAGGCCGTGCTACCCGCCGAAGTACGATACAAAGCGCCACGCGTGGTCGCCTACAGCGAACAGGAATCATCCCTAGCACTCAAAGACTCCGTCGACCTCCTTGACGAAGCAAGAGAAATCGCCGCAGAAAGATCCACGATCTACCTGCAGAACCTGCGTAACTACCACAGTAGGAGGCTTCGCCCCAGATCCTTCGTCGAAGGTGACCTGGTCTTGCGACTGAAGCAACAAGGGCATCTCAAGCTCGAGTCCCCCTGGGAAGGACCGTACGTGATTACAGAAGTAATCCCAGGTGGCGCCTATCGCCTCAAAGATTTAGAGACAGGAGTCGCATACTCCAACTCCTGGAACGTCGCACAGCTGCGACGCTTCTACCCTTAGTTCGTTTTTACTTTTACATTGCAAATAAGGCTACTCAGCCAAGGCTACTTAGCCACACATTGTACCTCGCACTGTTCTTCGAATAAATAAAAGCTAAGTGCCCCAAAACTCTGTGTTCTCCTTTACTTTTTCAATTTATATACTCTGGGGCTACGCCACCCTATACACATCTGTTCTTCGAACCAAAATGCGGTATCCTGAGTAGCTGGTACATCAATTGAAACCCTTAAAACACAACCTCAACTCAGCTACAATGCACGTGACAGGTTGATAAGGGACCGAGATAAAAGATGGCCAGGCTAACGAAAAGGACTCGCATAGTGCAACGCACCTCACACTCACAGAGCTCTTTATACACATTCGACAATTAATTATCTACAACATCTATACGAACTTTACAACACAAGTACACTTATGTGCAGGATACAAATTTGGCTACTCTTGCAACAGATGAACGTTGGTTTGTTCCTCAAAGAAGTCGACGATCTCCTCTGCTGGACGGTCCACTGCCTGATAGTGCGGTACCATATTCTAGGCAGATCATGCTGGTGGCGCTGGCGGCCCAGAGGCAATGGCGGCAATATCCACGCCAGGCCTGTGCAATCGCACCATTGAGAGGGCAGCCTTGGCACCAGCCACCAACCGCTGCCTCACGCACTCGCGAACCATGGACAGATCTTAAAATTTGGCAAGAAGAGCCAGCAGGCTTGATGGAGTGTCGTTCAGCGGAAACATCGCCCGATAAATGTTCTTCAGGCACGATTGCGACTTCTTCAGAAAAAGCAGCAATCGCGACGCGCGATCCTGCAGGGTCGCCAACACAGTCGCACGATCATGATCTACCCAGAAGTATCCACTCTCTTGAAGTTTCTCCTGGGTGAGATCATGAAGGCGAATGGCAATTCTATCCTTCTCCTCCTGCGGATGGCGCGCGCTAACAACTACACGAAGCAGCATCAATAGCATGAGTACAACGTACCGCTGCGAGAAACTACAAAGGAAAAGATGAGAATAGGCAAACTAACACTTAAACTGGTCGCCCAGCTACCCCACCTCGCCAAGAAGATACTGCTCGCGGGCGGCGGCTTTTCCGCCTTCGACTTCCACACGTCAGCGCTACCGCGGATCACGGGCAACTCACGCTCCAGCTGCTTCACGCGGTCACGAAGTCACGAAAGCAAGGATAGCTCCTCTACCCTGGAGCGCGGTGGTGCTACTGTATCACCAAGAGATGGCGAGTCCTGGGTTCCCCCCACGGGATCACTTGATGTACCCTACCACAAGTCAAGATAGAAGCAAATAAGGCGACTAAATCAACACAAAGGCAAAAGGGTCAGATGCATTCAAGACCGGCATAAGTATCAACAGACACACTCGCCAGCAGTCATGTTCTTAAACAAAAGGACAATTAATCAACTATTACAAAAAGCTAACTACGGAGCAGCTGGCTTCTTCGACTTCGACGGCTTCGGGGGCTTCATCAAATCCATGGCAGTGTCAGATGCCACTGACAAGCCTTCGCCGCCTTCTTAGCACGTTGGAGCTCCTCCGAGTACTTCGCGACAGTATTTATCAAGTGATGCCCATATTTGCCACAGACAGTCGCAAAAGGAGCGAAGACTACCTGCTGACCATCTGCGCCAACATGCATCGCCTTCGACACCGCGGAGGGATCGATCTCGATTCCGTGGGCCTGCACCATGGCGAGTGATATGGTCGCGCCAGCCGCGCAGAGGGAGTTCTTGTAGGTGGAAGGCACACCCCCGGCGAGTGACTCCGCCAGCTCGTCCATATTATCGACCAGCTCCGCCTTCAGCATCAACTCCTCTCGGAGGCGACTGAGGGCGACCTTGGCCTTGGAAAGTGTATCTTGGACGGCGGCACTACGGTCCTCGACTGCAGCCACCGCACCTGCCAGAGCATCATCGCGACGAAGGGCCCGTGGGTCGAAGCTCAAATCGCCAGCATCTGTACATGAACCCACACATGGATCAAAACTTCAACGTCACCAGCAAAAACATTCGACGCAGAGAAGGACAACAATATCCACAAGCAAAAATACCTGAGAGAGCCTTGGCAACTGAGAACAGTTGTTCTTCGAACAACTTCTCCCTGGCCGCAAAGGAGGCACGCAGATCCTCCTCACGCTTCTGTGCCTTGTCACGAGCCGCGAGTGCCTCGTCACGACCCTTCACAGCCGCGGCAAGCGTTTTCTCCAAGGTGGCGACATTGCGCAGTAAAGCGTTATGTTCAGCTACATGGCAATCAAAAGTTGACTATCAGTCGACTATACAAACAAAGGAGAAGACAAAAAAGAATAAGTGTAGAACACTCACTTTTGACCACGCGGTGACGCGTGTCCAGCATTGCATGCTGGCGACCCATCGCCATCACCTGCTCTGCCACTTGCGCGGCTTCCTTTACAAGGAGCTGTCGCACAACCAAAGAACCATCAGAGGAAATATATAACATCGACAGCAACACTACAAAGGAGGAAACAACTATACTTACATGGTCCTCCAATGACTCCGAAGATGTTTGTTGTGCTGTCATCCGGGCAACCATTCGATGCTCCCCTGCGTGGGGAGAGCTGGAAGAGTTGTGCCCGGAGTGGGCCGCCACTGGAAGGGAAGGAGCGCGCTCGACCTCTTTCTCGGCCTTTGAGGTCGCGACTCCAGATTCCTTCAAAAACTCGACGTCGCCAAAAGATGACGACGCTCTTGACTACAAGAGCAAAACTTACCTTGAGCAAAGGCAAACTCCAGGGCAAGTCAACAAGAAGAAAACAGAGAAGAGCAAATGAACTTGAAAACTTACCAATCAAACTTGTCAAGATCAAACGTGGCCTCCGCCGACTCCGACGAAGACTCCTTAGGCAATCGCATCTTCTTGCAAGAAGACGGTGCCACAGTCCTCACAGGGACGGCAGGAATTGGCGACTCCGCACCACCACCCGTACCTTCTAGAGTCGAAGGAGACGACGCGTGCGAATCCTCGTTGCGCGAACGCTTGCGAGTGTCCGGACTCTCAGACTCAGGGGCTTCCTCCTCCACATCAGAAGGGACAGTCGACTCAGACTCGTCCTCTTCCAAAGCTTCTCGAGGAATAACCCCCTCAGGGAGAGGAGGCATACACGGCGACACCGCCCAATCCTGCATACAGACAACAAAAATCAGCAAAAATCAAGCAAGCAACAGAAAACTAATCGAGAAAATAAGCTACTGCGTAGCACAACTGTACCTCATGAGGAGGATTCGAAGCATCAAAAGGAGGAACAACTGGCTCATTCGGAAGCACATCCTTGCCGGTGTACTTCGTGACCAGTCGAACCCTCTTATCCACCTCACTCGCGGACATGCCATCGGCAGACACGCGAGTGGCATCATCGGCGCCAGCCCATTGAAACATGGGATGAACTCTAGCTTGAAGGGATTGGACGCGACGGCGCAGCCAGGTTCGGATAAGGGCGCAGCCTCCCTCTTCTGCGCCTATGCGACTCTCGAGGTCGCAGACGCGTTGATTCAGCACGTCTGTCTCCGCGAGCTTGCTAGGCATAACTACGTTCTTCCAGGAACGCATCTTCTTGTAGGGAGTCGCGGGATCGAAGGGCGCGAGTCCAAAGTGCTCATCCTTGGACTTTTGATCGCGGACATAGAACCATCTGTCCCTCCATCCCTGGATGGACTTGGTGAGCTTGATGTCGAAGTAGGTGGCGGATGGGTCTACGTGGATTCCGCAACCACCTACGTCGTAAACTAAAGAGCCAAATGCGGACTAACGCTTCAATTTAAAAATGCGCTTGAAAAGACCAAAGTGTGGCTCGATTCCGAGCCAGCACTCGCAAAGAGTGTTGAAGCAGGTGATGTGGAGAATCGAATTTGGGGACAGCTGATGGAGTTGGAGCCCGTAGAAACAAAGAAGACCCCTAAGAAAGGGGTGGAGAGGCAAGGAAAGACTGCGAATGACGAATGCAAGAAACATCACTCGAAAACCAGGGGGAGGAGCAGGAATGGCCTCACCGCTGGGGACGCGCGTATCGGCGACTGCTGCGGAGATAACTCCGTCTTGGCGAAGAAGACGGAGATCCGATGCCTTGATGATGGAAGGGCGCCACACACCATTTGTCACGCGGGTGCCCGCGACCTTCTTCTTCCCGCCGGCGGCGGTGCTGGTGCCCGCAGCAGCGGAGCCACCCTTCTTCTTCGCCGTGGCAGCGGTGGCCGCGTAATCAACAACAACGCCTCCCTTCTTCTTTCCCATTGCGTGACGACGGTGAGAACGGAGGAAGTAGCTGGGGAAGATGCGGAGCTGGTCCAGCGCCGCAGCAAGAAAGAGCGCAAGGAAGAAGAGAGCAACAGCAATGGCGATGACAACAAGGAAGAAAGAGCACAGATGGGAAAATTACCGTCACAGCGCCGCTACTTAACCCCTGGAAGATGCAATCCAACGGCTCAGAAAAACTCTACCGGACGCGTGGCACACACCGCATTGGACACGTGGAGAAGAGGAAGCACGAACCGTCCCTCCACTACTCCCATTACGCACGGAAATCGAGGAGGCGCAGTTATAATAAAGATTACGCACGCCCAGTCAAATCAAAGTCAGGAAGTGGGACCCACCGCTCGTCACGTCTCGTCAAACTCGCTCACGCGGGCAACTAAGGTCATGAAATCGCCAGCACTGACGTCATCAAAGCTACGCAGCAGAAGACTTTGACTACTTTAGTCCTTGCTCGAGTCTTCGACTCCACCAAGCACTCGGGGGCTACTCCCATAGGGAGCGCTGGCCGCGCACCCTACGATTTTATTTTCTTTTTTCATGAACATGGACAATCAAAAGTAAACCCCACCACTCGAAATACGGTTCGACTATGGACATGGGTTACTCCCATAGGGAGCGCCGGAAACAAATTCGACTGAAACGAGCAAGCAAAAGACGACAGCAGTCGCAAAGGCTATTTAGTCCCTGCTTGAGTCTTCGACTCAACCAGGCACTCGGGGGCTACTCCCATAGGGAGCACTGGTCACGCACCCTATGATTATTTATACAGAAAGCTATGTGTTGATAACATCCGCACTCGAAGCCCATGGCGACACCGCCTCATAATTTTCCCTACAAAGAGACTACGTCTCCTGGGCCACCCGAATCGTCTCCGCAATGATAAAATTTGGATGCGGCGCTTATAGCGTGAAGGTAAGACCTGAATAAGGCCTGGCAACGCATTAGCTGCGCACTACCAGAAATATATCCGTGCCTACAGGTACGATGAACATGCCTTGACGGACGCGTCGAGTGCTCACACCCATATAACTGGAATTTGACTCCTGTAAGACCTCCGCGGCCTGAGTCGAATTACGCCAGCACTTTTCCGGATTCGAGTCCGGGGACTCGAGTTCGAGTAGATTGCGTTGTTTCACCCTAAGGTGGTTAACTGATACCGATACTTTGGTTATATTAGGCGCGTATATCAACAATCCCTATGACACAAATAAAAGCAGTCGAAATGCACTCAGGCACTCGAAGACTTCAAAAAGTCCCCAGTCGAATCTGTGATTCCACTGGACACTCAGGGGCTACTGACATGGGTATACCCTACAGGTACTCGAGCTTGGTATATATGGTCCAAATACGTACAGGCCCACGGTGTCGCCAAGGCCCAAAACAAGGGATTCGAGTGGCCTATGGACTCTCGATTGCTTGAAGAACAAGAAGAAGTTAAAGATAGAAAGTTTGAAGGGGAAAAACCCTAACTTGTAACCGACTCGACCTGCTACCCGAGACCTAGCCTATCTATATAAAGGCTAGGAGGGGCGGCGAAGAGGACACACGCAACCCTAGTTTCCACAACCCTCGCCAGATTTCATCTGCGCACCATTGTAACTTTCGACTCCTTCGATAATTCCACGAGCAGACAAGCAGGAGTAGGGACCTCTACGAGGCCTGAACCTGGGTAAATCCTTTGTCCCCTATGTGCTTGTTTGCTAGCCGATAGATGTCTCCAGCGCTCCCTCCTTCTCCAAAACCCAAGTCAATAACAATGGGCAATGATGAGTTAAACCCTCGTCAGCTAGTCTCTTCGCTGTCAACGTGCCAAGAAGGATCGCACCATCGCCCGTCTTCGCAAGAAGGTGGCCGACCTCGGGAAGACCATCAAGGAGCAGGAAGCTCAGCTTGCCGCAAAGGAAGAAGAAGATGAGGGTGAAGACATCCAGGGAGACATGGATTCTTACCTCAGCAACGATGATGACTTTCTAGAGGAGGATGCTGTGGACTTCTACACCGATGATGAGGACTCAGACTTCATCGACGATGAGTAGATGCACCAGATCACTGTCGTAGCATGAGATGTATCGGTCTCACTGTATCGTAGCTTACAGAATGGTTCTTCAAACCATCTGTTTTCCCTTTGATTGTTGTGGTATGTGTTGTATCGTGTGCTTGCTTGCATGAAATGAAAGTGAAGTTAGTTGAAAAACCTGAGTCTAACTCAAAGTTTTAGCTTTGAAAACCCAAAACCATGAACCTTAGAATTTCCCTCTTACCCCTATATCTCAATCTTCAGATGACTCGTGGAAACCAAGGAGGGAGCAACTCGTCGCAAGACCCAATGCTGCAGATACTACAGAATCTCATCGCAGACCATGAAGCAAGCCGGGCAGAACGCCAAGCCAACTTAGCAACACTTCAATAGATCGCCCAGATGGCTCTCAACAACCAAGGGCATGGAAACCAGGATCACTAGGGATCCGAACTCAAAAAATTTCAGAACACCAATACCCCAATCTTCAATCAATCTGAGAACCCATTAGATGCTGATGACTGGTTACAGACCATGGAAAACAACTTAGAAGTTGCCAGAGTTGATGAAAATGAGAAAGTTCTCTTCGCCACCCACTATCTGGCAGGAGATGCAAGAACTTGGTGGAATAGCATCCGCAATATGAACCATGGTCAAGTGATGACATGGGAAGCATTCAAAGTCAAGTTCAGCCGCACCCACGTGCCGCAGGGACTAGTCAACAGAATGAGAGATGAGTTTCGCGAATTGAAGCAAGGAAGAATGACTATGGTGGAGTACCGTGACAGATTCCTGTCACTTGCCAGATATGCACCTGATGAGATCAACACGGAGGCCAAGAAGAAGGAGAGATTCTTGAACAAACTGCATGATGAGATGCAGACTGTCCTTGTCAATATCCGTTTCCAGGATCTCGAAGAGCTAGTTGACTCTGCCATTCAGATGGAAGGGAAGATTAACCAGGCAAACGACAACTGCAAGCATCGTATGATGCAGCAGGCTGGATCCAACAGTCACAGAAGTACCGTCCCAACCCTTCACCAGGATATGCACCAAGGAACAACCGAGCCCCAACGTCTCGCCCAAGCTACCCCAACCGTAGCGGAGGCAATGTGAAGTCCAGAGGAAACAATCACAACTCCGGTAATGCCAACAACTTCAATCGTGCACCTCCCAAGAACCCCAACCACAACAACAACACTACACCCAGAACTGGCAGCAATGTTGTGCCTGTCGCAGTTAAAGACAAGTCCCAGATCACTTGTTTCGAGTGTGGAGTGAAGGGTCACTATCCCAATGAGTGTCCCAAGAAGACTGCAGCCAATACCAATGTGAATGCCCCAGCTCAGCAGCAGCGTCGTGTTCAACCAGGAAGGAGATTTGCCCCAGGGAACCCTCACAACCGCAATGGCCGTCTCTTCCACATGAATGCAGAAGAAGCCCAGGAAGCGCCAGATGTAGTGCTGGGTATGTTTTCTGTCAACTCAGCTTTAGCAAGAGTATTGTTTGATTCGGGAGAATCGCATTCATTTGTCACCGAAGAATTTGCATGCACTAGTAAGATTCGTCCAACCAAGTTGAAGCATGTCATGATAGTTCAAATCCTAGGTTCAACAACCAAAGCTAGAAAAACTTGCAAAGTTGTACCTATCAGAATACATGGGATAGATTTTTATGCCAACCTAATTGTACTTGGAACCAAAGGATTGGAAGTAGTACTAGGTATGGACTGGATGTCAAGGCATAAAGGATTGATAGACTGTGCTAAGAAAGCCATCACCATGACCAGTAGTTCTGGAGTAACAGTAGAGCATATCTCTGAAACCTTACCCCATCAATTCAAGTGCAACCAGAGTGTAGCCTTGCCCACCATAGACCAAGTCAGAGTAGTCTGTGAATACCCTGACGTATTCCCAGATGAATTGCCAGGTATGCCCCCGGATAGGGATATTGAGTTCATTATTGAACTAATCCCCGGAACCGGACCTATAGCCCAGAGACCCTATAGCATAAACCCCTCAGAGTTAGTGGAACTGAAGAAGCAGTTGGATGCTATGCTAGCCAAAGGCTTGATTCAACCAAGTGCATCGCCATGGAGATCACCAGTGTTATTCGTCGACAAGAAAGATGGAGGCAACCGGCTGTGCACAGATTAAAGAAAGTTGAATGATGTCACCATCAAGAACAAGTATCCCTTGCCAAAGATAGAGGATCTATTTGATCAATTGACTAGAGCCCAGGTATTCTCAAAGATTGATCTTAGGACTGGTTATCACCAACTTAAGATTCGTGCAACGGATATTCCGAAGACCGCCTTTACTACTCGCTATGGTTTATACGAGTATACGGTTATGTCTTTTGGATTAACCAATGCCCCTGCTTATTTCATGAATCTCACGAATAAGATCTTTATGAATTTCCTAGATAAGTTTGTAGTTGTGTTTATCGACGACATCCTTATCTACTCCAAGTCAGAAGAAGAGCATGAGCAACATCTGAGAGTTATCCTAGAAACCCTGAGAGAGCATCAGTTATATGCCAAGTTCAGCAAGTGTGAGTTTTGGTTGAAAGAAGTAGGATTCCTGGGACATATTGTGTCTGCCGGAGGAGTCTCTGTTGATCCCGCCAAGATCAAAGATGTCGAAGAATGGGAAGCTCCAACCACTCAAACCCAAGTCCGTGCATTTCTCGGATTAGCGGGATATTACCGCAAGTATGTAGAAGGATTCTCGAGCATAGCCCGACCAATGACCCAATTGTTGAAGAAGGACAAGAAGTTTGAATGGACAGACAAGTGTGAAACCAGTTTCCAGGAGCTGATGAAGAGATTGATATCCGCCCCAATATTGGTCATGCCTGACATCAAGAAGCCCTTTGATGTGTATTGTGACGCATCCAAGATTAGTCTAGGATGTGTATTGATGCAAGAAGGCAAAGTCATTGCTTATCTGTCTCGACAACTGAGGCAGCATGAGCAGAACTATCCGACCCATGATCTTGAGCTAGCAGCTGTGGTTCTAGCATTGAAGACCTGGCGTCATTATTTGATGGGTAATCGCTGTGAGATTTACTCAGATCATAAGAGCTTGAAATATATCTTGACTCAGAAGGAGCTGAAATATGAGGCAAAGAAGATGGATAGAGTTAATCAAGGATTTTGACCTTGACATTCACTATCACGCCGGCAAAGCCAATGTGGCAGCGGATGCTCTTAGCAGATTGTCGTGTAGGCTTAACACCATGATCAAGGAGAAGCAACCAAGTTTGTCTGAAGAGTTGGAGCATTTCAGGACTGAATTAGTTAGCAAAGGATTCCTAGCTAGCATTGAACTTCAACCCACTTTGATTATCCAAATCAAGGAAGCCCATAAGGGAAATGAAAGTATCGACAGAATCAGACATCGTATTGGTATAGGAAAGGTACCTGGATTCACTAAAGACAAAGAAGGAGTACTGTGGTACAAAGGGCGTATCTGTGTTCTAGCAGATTCGGAGCTGAAGGAAGTTATCATGAAGGAAGCTCATGATACTCTTTATTCTATCCACCCCGGAGGAACAAAGATGTATCAGGATTTGAAAGAACAATTTTGGTGGCACAAGATGAAGAGAGAGATCGGAAGCTACATCGCCAAATGTGACATCTGTCAAAGAGTCAAGGCAGAGCATCAGAGACCTGCAGGACTATTGCAACCATTGCAGATTCCGGAATGGAAATGGGATTCCGTCGGAATGGACTTTATCACCGGTTTGCCTACTTCTAGTAGGGGAAATGACTCAATCTGGGTCGCTTTATACCTGTCAAGACAACTTACCAGAGTGCAAAGTTAGCAGAGTTGTACATTGCTAGGATTGTTAGTCTGCATGGAACCCCCAAGACCATAGTATTAGATCGAGGACCTCAGTTTACCTCGAGATTTTGGTAGAAAGTCCAAGAAGGATTAGGAACCAAGTTGAATTTTAGCACAGCATATCACCCGCAAACAGATGGACAGACTGAGAGAGTCAACCAGATCCTAGAGGATATGCTTAGAGCTTGTGTTTCGGAATACGGATCAAAATGGGAAGATTGCCTGCCTTTCGCAGAATTCTCATATAACAACAGTTATCAAGCTAGTTTGGAGATGGCACCATTTGAATTCCTATATGGAAGAAAGTGTCGTACCCCTTTGAATTGGTCACAAGTAGGAGAGAGTCAGATCTTCGGACCCGACGTTCTCTGAGAAGCAGAAGAGAAAGTTCACAAAGTCCGTGAGCACCCCAAGACCGCCCAATCCAGACAGAAGAGTTATGCTGACAAGCGAAGGAGAGACCTGACTCCCACCGTCGGAGATTTTGTATACCTCAAGGTTTCACCATTGAAAGGAACTCAATGCTTTAGTCTGAAGGGAAAGTTAGCCCCCAGATATATCGGACCTTTCAAGATTCTGAACCATCGAGGAGAAGTATCGTATCAGCTGGAACTGCCTGAAGAGATGTCAGCCATCCACATTGTGTTCCATATCTCGTTACTTCACAAATGTCTAGAAGTGCCGGAGAAGACTGAAGTTTTCAAGAACATCGATCACAGAGCTGTAGAAATCAACAATGACCTGACCTATCAGGAAGTGCCCATTCGTATCTTAGAAGAAGCCTACAGAACCACCAGGACCAGGAGTATCAAGTTTCTCAAGATACAGTGGAAAAACCATGCCGAGGAGGAAGCTACTTGGGAGCACGACGATTACATTAGGACAGAGTTCCCTGATCTCTTTAGCTCCTAGTTTTCTTTGTAAATCTCGGGACGAGATTTTGTTTAAGGGGGGAAGGTTTGTAACATCCCAAAACTTCAATCCAAGCTTATCAAGATCTAAATCATCAAATTTGGGGTTAACAAAAACTTTTGCAAATTTAAAATGAAAGCATTCATATAAGTGTGCATTTAAAATAGGAGTTGTTTTGAATTGCCATAATTGTGTGATCCTTTGCTTCTAAAATGTTTCTTAAGTGAATTAAACATCATCTACATCATTACCAAACTTTTCCTAAAGAAAATCAAATAAAAAGAATTAAAAAGGAGGAATGGTCATTTTGGCCATTTTAATCCACTACACTACTTTGAGTGTTCCTAGCACTCATTTCTTAACAGAAACAATTCATGATCTTTGCACCCCTTGCTAGTACACATAATGAGGTACCAAGGCCCACCTTTTGATTTGCTAAAAACATTCTTTTACTTATTTTTATTGGCATTTGAAAATTGAATCCAATGCATATGCATAGATCACCCCTATTTAAAAACCCATCTTTTTGAGCTCCATTTTCAAAACCCTTGCAACCATAGACTACCTAGCACCAGTGGAGATCACTCAAAAAATTTGAACTCAAAATTCAAAAGTTTAGTTCTTGCGGCCATTTAATCAAACACTTGGTAGGCAGGTTTAAAGTTAAATCATAGCTCACTGTTTTGAACAGGGTTTTGCCCCCATTTGATCTCCATTTAATCTCTTTGTCCCCTCTTGATCTAACCAGGCCCTTAGCACCCACTCCCCTAGCCCCTAGTGGCATTGCCATGCCATGCCGAGCCACCCCTCGCCGGCCAACCTTGCCCTCACCGCAGTAGACCATCTCCCCCTCTCTCTCTCCATGTCTAGAGGTAGCCAACACCTCACAGCCACCCTCTGTCCCCTGCCCGAGCCAAGCCCTGCAGTGGACCACCGAGGAAACCACGCGCCCAGTGCCACCACACCATACCGATGCCGCCCCCAGAGCACGCTCTGTCCCCGCTCGCACAGACCGCCCCTTGGCCGCAGCCCGCGCCCACCGCTCCGCCACGACCTGGGGAACACCCCAGACACCCATGTTCGCCGCCCAACGCCTCACAGCCACCGCTCGCCGTGACACCGCCGCCTCTGCCGCTCAGAGCGCCACCTCGCCCAGACCGCATGCCAACACCCCTACGGCCGCATTCACTTCCTAGAGCACCGCCAGGGGACCGCCTGTCGATCGCCATCCTCTGCCATGCCGCTAGCCGCCCGTAGCCGTGTCGCCGGAGTCGCCCACCCATACCCTTCAGTCTCACCGTCGGGCCTATAAAAGGAGGCCTCCCCAACCTCTTCTCTCCACACCACTCCACTCCCCTCACCTCACTGAACCTCACCCACCTCGAGCCGGAGCAAGGGGAGCAGCAGCTCGCCGGAATTGGAGCCGGAGCAGCCGCCTCTGGAGGAGAAGGGAGCCCACGATTTAGGGCACCCCAAGCTCCACCGCAACCACGCCTCGCCTCGCCGTCGTCTTCCAGTTCATTTGCCCGCCTCGCCGTCATCGCTGGAGCCCTGGTACGTCCCCAACAGACCCCCACCGAGCCGCTAGGGTTCGAGCTCGCCGCCGACCTGTTCGTCATCGACGACGACCCTCAACCGTAGATTCCCCTTCTAATCCTATGGCCCACAGCGCACGTACCGTTTCACGTGTTAAGTGCCGCTGACAAGCAGGACCCCCTCTCAGCTGAGCCTCGCGCCGCGGAGCGCCACTGGGCCGGCCCAAGTTCTTTCCCGCGCTAGCCCACCCGTTCAAATCTGGATTTTTCTTTTTAGTTAAATCTAGTTTCTGTCCACTAGTTTAAAATTCAATTCTGGAAGTTTTACAAATCCAAATTGCATGAAACTAATTTTGCCTGAAAGATAGGAAGATGATCTATCCAAGCCCGTTGGATTTAATTCAGTTAGAGTTATAGATCTCTCCTAAGAAAAATAACAAAATAGAAGTATTTGCAACTTGCAACATTTTATAAAATCAACCAGGTGAGCTTTTGAGTTGATTCCAACTCTCAAGAATCACATTTCATCATATCTATCTAACTATGTAATAATATTAAGGTTTACATGTAGTGACTTTGGACTAGTACCAAAATAATGCTATATAGGCATTTCTAGTCACTTTAAATCATTAAATAATGAACTTAAACCAAAGTAATATTGATCCAACCTTTAATTCTCATTCCCAAATGTTAGGATATGTGGTGATGACATGTGTCAACATGATCCCATATTTTAAGTGGTGAATATTAAATCTTAGTTAATTTTTCAATGAGTAGAAATTACTTTTCTAAAATAAAAAGGATGAAACCATTGAATTAAACTTGTGATGCTTGTGATGATAATAGATCATCAAATGTGTGTCTTAGAATGCTACTTAGCCTAGTTAAGTATTGTTTGGTGATTGTGTGCTCCGTATGTATTTATAGACGATAGTACCGACCAAGCTTTCGAGGAGGAGGAGTTCTACCAAGAAGAAGAAGAAGAAAACTTCAACCACTGCACCAACCAAGGCAAGCTACTATTATCAAGCTAGCACTATCCAAGTGCAAGCCACCATTAACAGTGCAAACTAACATTTGCAAGTTTAGTGCTTAGCAAGTTAGGATCAAACTAGATGGTTTAGCAAAGATGCCTTAAGCATGCTTTGATCACACCCCTTTGACTAGTACTACCCCAAGTCTTATTTACAAGCTTTACTCCCTTAGTTCCACAAAGTTCTTTACTTGTTTGGAAGGTAGCATAAAAAGTATAAAACTTGACCTAATTAGAACCCCATTAGATGTCATTCTATAGCATGAGATTGAACCCATCTTTCCCACCTTAGTGAACACTCTTAACTTAGTAGTTTAGCGTAGATCAAAAACTTGAGTCACTTTAGATGGGAACACTTGGTGAAAATGAATTATGAAAACCTTGGAATGACGAGTCATTCTATTGAGATGTTTTGACATGTGTTGAGAAACACAAAAGGTTGATGATGATGAAAATGTTGAGGCATGAGCCTTAACCCTTTTATAAAACTGATGGTTGGATTCGGATGCGATACCATTCCAAAATTACCGTACAACCACACTACCTGAATTGGGTAAGGCTTAGATGGAAATTTATATGCATTAGTATTAGTTCCCTCACGGGAGAGGTTTGAGCTGAGGCTACCTCTCAATGTTGTCCACCTATGTAGTGCCCAAGATGACTGATGGTCATGGTTGGGAGGCCATGCTCATAGGAGAGGTGCTTATACTAGGGTGTGTAAAGGGAAGGTTATGTTTGATTATCTACATACTAAGTATGATGATTTAGGGTTATCCCTGACAGATGTATCGAATCTTGTGGTGAAAATGTACCACCTCAGCAGAGTGTCAAACTATTCGAATAGCCGCGTCCGCGGTTATGGACAGTTGGAATGGCCATACTGTTTCGTTGTTAGATGTTTTCCAAATAACTTGAAATGAATGATGAATCTTGACTTGACCACAACAGGGTTGTGTTTATGACACTAGCTTCCCAACTTAAGTGATTCTAGAGCTTTACTTTATCTTTCTTTACTTTTGAACTCAGCTTAGGTTTCAAACTTAACTTTATAGTTAAACATAGAGTTAGCCTTTTTAACTTAGATGTATAATACTTGTTAGTGGTAGTTTGCGAGTACTTAAAGAGTACTCATGGATTTTGTCCCTGACTATTATCATGGCCAGACTATGAAGGAGACTATCAAGATGATGGCCAATAGGACGGCTATGATAACTAGGACTATCTGCCTTCGTCAGCATTGTCTGTGCCCTTGAAGATGGACCCCACCGCTACGCTTATCTTTTATTCCCGCTGCTTGTTGTATTAAGACTAGATCATGAGATCCTTATTTGTGTAAAGACCTTATGTATGGTTTGTAATGGATGATGTACTGTGATATCCAATCTGTTATGTCTCGCAAAAATGGTAATCCTGGGATTGCGAGGTAAGGCATAACGGGCATCGGGGATTAAAAATCCGGGTGTTAACACTAGGCGACATCTCTATCCTTTCAGATGTTGAGAGAAGTTGACCTCTCAATATTTGCCTCTTATGGGGACTTGATGGAGGAAACTACTTGTTGGTAGACGGAGGTGTGATAGCACTTACAATGACTATAAAGCTATTGGCACCCCTTACGTATCAACTTGGAAAACCTAGGAAAACTCACGGAACGCTATCCATGCCATGGGATACGTCCTACGATATTACGTCCCTTAATAGCGCAATAACTAGATTGATGTCGATTGCTAACTGTTGTGGTTATGAGGATGATGTGAGTAGTGGTTGCTGCCTATTTGTCCAAATACAGAGTTCCTCCCACACATACATAGTTGAAAATGTTCATGATGATAATCTTTATCTTAGCTCCTTATAATGCTAGTGATGTATCCGCTACTCCCTGAGAACGCTTTTCCCCTATTGCAAGTTTCAATCTCTCTTGCATACGCGATACTTTATTTATGTATTCAATTATTATTACTTTACCTTATTATTGCTCTTATACCTAAAACCCAAAAACATCTTTGTACACAATACTTGTATTTTATCTTGTCAATTAGAACTTTATCTAGCATTTCTATCATAATATTTATTTCAAGAGTTATTAGACTTCAGACTCCTGCTCCCTGTGGGATCGATATCTTTATTTCAAAACTAGCTACAAACGATATGTGCACTTGCAGTCATCAGCCACCAATCCACAACATTGCGACACCTTGTTGAGCCTGCAAAGGAACCCCACTTTGTTAGCACAAGCTCCGTAAAACCTTTTGCTTCAAACCACCCTGTTTCGAAGAAGAAGCGATTTGATTTTACTCTGGTTCCTTCTCCTGTATCGAAGATTAGTGGGGTATGATCCAAGCTTAGGCTGGTTTCAGCCGACAGAGAGGACAAAGGGAAGATGGATTCGAAATCCGACGAGATGAAAACTCTGTCCAGGACACGGCAGACCGGATTCAGTTGTCTGTTCGACCATGTGTACCGTGCTCCGGTGCGCACCATCTCACGCATGGCCCAATTAGATATGCATTGAACAGGTCCATCATGTTCCAGTTAAGGTTCTAGTTATTTTTCTCTCCCGCCACTCGAATCAGGTTGAAATCCCCTTGCAGAATGATTGGGAGGTCGCACCGGGCAATCTTCCCTGAGATCTCGTCCAAGAAGCTCGCAGATCGCCCATGGTCCGCGGGCCCGTACACTGCCATGATCTCTATCGTCCGATGGGATTCCCTATGCAGAACCATCGTGCCGAGAAAGAATAGGCCACAGTCCACATGGTCTACCTCAAACACACTGTCCCTTAAGCCTACAAGCATTCCTCCAGAATGACCTGATGCAGGGAGCGAGCACCAGTAGAACTTATCATCCACCACCTCGAGGCTTCGCAGCTCCGCATCCGTGAACTCCTGTTTTTTGGTTTCCTATAGAAATACAATATTGATTTTGTGCTTGCAGAGGTAGTCTTTCAGGAGGGTTCGCCTCCCCCGGCGGCCAAACCCTCGAATATTTCAGAAGAGGATCCGCATCAGGGAGCTTGACCTTGCGCCGTGCTTGGCAGGTGATCCCCTGATTCGGGAGGGAAAATTATATAAACCCAATTACTCACACTTTGCTATCATCAAGTTCGATGAAGTTTGACAACACAAATGATTATTTTGCTTAGCACCAAGTTTAACAACAACAAATAGTTGAAGTTCTAGGTTTGTCATTTCTCCAAAAGGCTCAAGTGGACGATACACAAGATCGCGGTGGATGGGTGGCTAAGGCGAGGTCATGTGAACCTACAACAATGATGATGAACCAAAGGGCCATGGCGGTAGTAGAAAAGAGGTGATTCGGGTGAACCGGCGAAGAAAATGTTAAACATTGGAACAAACGAAAGGGTAGTGGAGCCAGAAATAGGGATGCAAGCCGCCGGGCCGGCGGACAAGGCGGGCCGTCCGCCAGAGTTTGCATGACGCACAAATTGATAAAGTGATGTGTAAGTATTCTAATTATTGCATTAGGTGATTAGGGAACATATTGATTAGCGGACAGGTCAGGACGTTAGGCTTACGTCCGCCTGCATCCCTAGCAAGAAACCTTGTGTTCTTTTAAGGTAGGAGGTAGGAGAAAAGAGAGGCGATCCGACGAACTCGTGAAAAAACATGGGTCCCTGAGCAAACGAAATGTAGCAGTACCGTGGAACTTTTAAGTACTACTATCTCTGTTTTTAAATATACTTTTTATAGAATAAAATAACCTACTCCCTCCGGTCAATATTAGTGGCATCAACTTTATCTAGATATAGATGCATTTAATCTAAATACTTATCTAGATACATGCGAATCCAGACAAAACTAAGACCATTAATATGGATGGGAGGAAGCAATAAAACGTACATTTGGAACAGAGGTAGAAGTTATGTAGAGGGAAGAGAACAGAAGATAAAGATTTAAGGAGGAGAGATACGATATTTCATTTTCATCTGAGGAAATTGCACAAACCGGTACATTTAGGGACAGAAGTTGCACAAACCAGTGATTCTAATTTTTTGTTGCAAGGACCAGCTACTCTGAATGTAATCGGTTGTAACTACTAGTACTAATGACCAGACTACACAATTAAGCAACACTGATAGCCACGTTGACTTTGTACCTGGCATCGAGCGTGGACTTTGCCTGTCCATAGTTCTGCTTCCATATTTTTCCAGGTGTAACAGCTACAGGAAAAGCAAAAGGAATGTGCATAATATTTCTTGATTGTTGAAAAGAAATTGAGCAATATATCTCACTACAGGAAATGGTCACTACAAACCGTCGACATATGCCAACAAGTCGTCGACTTAGGTCTATGCCGACGACTGCCGTCGGCGTCGGCGCAGGCGAGTCGACCGTCGGCGTAGTATATGCCGACGGCCAGGCGACATCGTCGGCGTAAGGTCACCGTCGGCAAAGACCCAACGGGCCCCACTTGACCCCATAATGGCCGTTAGTGGCAGTAGTAGCTACGCCGACGGCCACACTGTCGGCCTAGCTAGCCACGTGGGTGCGCCTGGGCGATTGCCGCCGCCTAGAGAACAAAGGGGAACAAGAGAGACTGTTTGGGTTTTGATCGCTCGCATTTTTCCTTATTTTTAATAAATCTGCCCCGTTTGGAGAACCAATGCTAGGTCTGACCCCTCGCCTTGGCGGCATTTCAACAGGCACCGAATTTGTTCGTGTCGGCGCCAGGCAGGGCAGGGACGTTGGAATGTCGAGTTATCAGGTCGAGCGCTTCAATGCCTGCTCTCCCTCGCGCCGCGTCGGTGCCTTCTGAAACGGCCCCGAGTCGAGGAGTCAGATTGTGAAATAGTTTACGGGAGAGGTCAGACCCGACATTAGTTGACAAATTTGTCAAAAATACCGTTTTCCAACCCGTTTTGGCTCAGCGGGCACACATGCCAAATTGCCAAGCCACGATGATTGCCATGTCAACCCAATAGGTGGGCCCCAATGTCTAATACAATGTCAATGTGAGGAAACACACGATGGCAACCAATTACATCTAGAGTCGCTGGTCCGTGCATCAAAAAATTAGAATCACTGGTTTGTGCAACTTCTACCCCAAGATGTACCGGTTTGTGCAATTTCCTCTTTTCATCTCAAATCTATTTGACCAGAAAATGTGCTCACTGTAGCTTTCCCAAATGTCGAAGCGAAGCACCCAACGACTTCTCCCGACTCTATCCCAGACCTGGCCAACGGGCCGTGCCTGGGGCGGGCCGGCCCGCGGCACACGGTTTTGGCCTGGCACTAGCCCGACACGGCACGTGGCTTGACGGGCCGGTGCCGGCCCGCGGCACGCATGTGTCATGCTAGGGCCGCCTCCCTGGGCATGCGGGCCAGGCCCGGCACGGCACGCCTGACCGAGCACGCGAGCGGCCCGCCACAAGAGGGGAGAGGGGGGCGAAAAATTTGAATTCGGTGGGACCCATGGGGAACGGGGGGGGGGGGGGGGGGGGAGGGAGGGGGGGGGGCGTTTTTGGCAGTTAGGAGGGTTTGGTGGCATTATGGTCCCTTTTTTGAGTATTTTTAGGGTTTTAGGTCATTTGGAAGGCTACTTTGGTCCGAATTTTATCAAATTTTTGCTATAAAAAGGGCAGCACACCCCTCTCAATCTCCACACCATCCAACACATCTCTCATATCCTACATTAACACATGGCTAATCCCAACCAGTTTCTTTTCAATGCCAATGAGTTGGGGGGCGAGATTCCTCCCGACTATATTTCTCCCTTCCGTGGCAATGACAACATCGACACCATGCAATTTCCATATACCCAATCCGATCATCCAACACCAACATACACACATTCTCTCGATACATCTAGTAGTGCTAGTGCTAGCCAAAATTCCACCGCTTTTGGTAGCAAGCGGCGGAAAAAAACTTCGGAGATCTGGCAGCACTATGAGGAAGAAGAGTATGTAGACGACGATGGTGTGACGAATATGAGAGCTCCGTGCTTGCACCCGGGTTTCTCGAGCAAATTTTCTCTGC
The DNA here is from genome assembly GCA_910589775.1 of Avena eriantha. NCBI lineage: Eukaryota > Viridiplantae > Streptophyta > Magnoliopsida > Poales > Poaceae > Avena > Avena eriantha. The sequence goes on along the minus strand of OU342746.1, from coordinate 227,591,034 downwards.
AAAAGGGAGGAGGCCACGGCCACATGAGGAGGCACTTGGCGACCCACACCAAGCAAGGTGGACAAGCCGCGACGATCCAAAGCAGGATCAACTTCAACCCCGACGACACTTCCCGAGGTATACTTGTCTATGATGCGACTCGTCAAAGAGAGGCTCTTGCAACATTAATTGCCGTGAATGATTTACCATTAGGATTTGACGAGTCTCCTGGTTTTGTCGAATATATTAGAACTGCTCACACTCCTAGTTTTACACCGGTCTCTAGACAAACTACAACTAGGGACATGAAAAAGCTAGCCAAGGCAGGTCTTGCCGCCTTAAAAGAAGAATTAGGATCGTCAACTTTCTTAGTCTCCATAACTTATGATATTTGGAGTGGTCGTGCTAAGCAAGATTATATTACTATTGTTGCTCATTATGTTAGCTCATCCTGGGAATTAAATAAAAGGATAATAGGATTTGAGTTAATTGATGTATCATATGATGGTGAGAACATTGCCCATGCTATACTTAAAGTTGTTAGTGAGTTTGGTCTTGCCGAAAAGATATTTGCAGTAACTTTGGATATGCTTCTACAAATACTAGTGCGATGAATACCCTCATTCCTACATTTGAAGTATATGCATCAAAATTTCTGCTTCATCAATGTTGTGCTTGTCATATAATTAATCTTATTGCTAAAAGTTCTTTAGATGATCTAGAACCACACATTGAGAGATTGCGTATGGGAATATCATGGTTGAATGCTTCTAATACTAGACTTGGAAACTATAGAAATTATTGTGCTGTTATTAATGTACCATGCCATGATCTTCATCTAGACATGCCAGTTAGATGGAACTCTACATATCTGATGCTTCAGTTAGTTATACGTGACAAGACTCAATTTTCCGCATTTGTTAATGCACATTTTCTGCAAGAAGACGGGTATCATCTACTTGGTGATGATACTTGGCACGTTGCTGAATCGATCTATAAATTTCTGGCTACATTTTATGAATCAACTGTTACTTTATCTGGGGTTTATTATCCTACATCTCATATGATTGTGTACCATATTTTAGAAATTACCCAACACCTGAAAGAGTATGAAAATGATACCACTTTATTAGTAGCTGTCCATAACATGAAACAAAAATTTCTCAAATATTGGAAAACTATACCTTTGCTCTATGCTATCGCATTTATTTTTGGATCCTAGGGCTAAAATGGAAGGGTTTAGTGGTGTTCTGTCGCTCTTAAGTTATACCGTAAATGTTAGCTATGATCAATATTCACTTGATATAAAGGATAAGCTGCAGGAAGTTTATAGTAAGTATGAGGTTAAGTATGACGCAGCTTTGCTACACAGACCTCTAGCGGTACCAAAAACCGGTAGGGGTAAGAAAAAAGTGTGGGAAAAAATATTTGGTACTTCCACGACCACGCCGAGCTCTTCCACACAAACTCCCATGGTTCAAGGTGGCGGGGAGTTAGCAAAGTATCTCAACAGTCCAATAGTTGCTACTAATGATGATGATGATGACGACGACTTCGATATACTACAGTGGTGGCAGGATAAAAGGTCAACATATCCGGTGCTTTCCATATTAGCACGGGATGTGCTATCGGTGCCCGTCTCAATAGTCTCATCGGAGTCTGCTTTTAGTCTAGCTAGACGGATAATTGATGATAGAAGAACTAGTCTCACCCAAGAGATGGTGAAAACACTGATGTCTGTCAAAAGATGGAGAACTAGCCAGACGAAGAGCCCAGCACACCACCGAGAACCCAGAACTGATAGCCTCGTTTGAAGCTATGCGGTGGACTGAAGACCAAGAAGAAACTTGATATAGGATTTTTTAATCTCTTTTGTAATTTTTAATCTCTTATGTAATTTTTTCTTCTTTTTAGAGCCAGCTGTATTTTTTTTCCCTTCCCAGGGATGAAAGGTTTTGATGAGGTAGCTAATAATAAAGGCCATTTTTATCCCCATACAAACCTGTCTCCATATTGTCTTTGCCCCAATGCCCCTTGGTCTCACTTCTTTCCCTTTAAATAGAGCAACCCACCCTCTCATTCTCCACACCACCACTCTCATTCTTCACACCACCCTGTCATTCTTCACACCACATGGCTGCTGACCCAAATCTCAACCAGTGAAACTTTGGAGCAAATCCACCAAGACCCCAACCACCAAGAAGAATAAGCCACATTTGGGAGCACTTCGATGAAGAAGTGTGCGAGGTAGATGGTGAATAAGTGAATAGAGCTAGGTGCAGAAGATGCGGCCATTTGTTCATATTTCGTCGTGGAGCTGGAACTGGTCACTTGCATAGACATGTTTTGTCTCACCAGAGGCAAGACGGAGGGAACTAATTAGTCGATGTAATTTTTTCTTTTCGAGCGGGTTGTACTCTTTTTCCTTACTAGGGATGTAAGGTTTTTTAATGAGACAACATTAATAAAGCTCACTTTTTATCCCATATAAAAATTTATGTCATTTCACTATTTTTCTGCAATTTTTGGCAATTTTTAGCATTTTTTCGACACAAAACGAAGAAAAACAGAAAAACGGGTCGTTTTCGGCCCCGCGGGCCATACGGGCCGTGGGCCAGCCCGCCAGACGCCAGGACCGGGCAGGGCCACACAGCCGGACACGTGGCCAGCCCGGCCCGACACACGAGCTTAGCAGGCCGAGGGGGCCGTGCCGGGCCGGCCCTTTGGCCAGGATTGCTCTATCCTCCCATTGTCCCGTTCACGGAAATTCGCCAAAGCAAAATAACTTCCCTCCAAAACTCGCATCTCCCGTCGTCTTCCCAACCATTTCGAATCCCCCCAAACCCTAGCTGCACAACCCCGTGGTCGTCCGAAGCCCCCGCGCGCTCCCATGGACGCCAGCGGCGGTCCCGTCTTCCAGTCGCCGGCGACGGAGGACGAGACGGTAGCGCGGAAGCGCTCCCGCCGCGTGAGCTTCGCGGACACCACCGCCGTGCACGTGTTCGACCGCGACGAGGACTTCGAGACACCCCCGGAGGAGCGCCCTTCCTCCCCGTCCCCGTCCCCCGGGAGGCCGCTCGCGAGCGACGCGGCGGAGGGCGACGAGACGGAGGGAGAGGAGGAGTTCGTGCGCCCGCCGTTCGGATTCCTGGGGGATGTCGACCTCGGTTCCGCCTCCCCCGCCAGCGCCGCCGGATCCTTTTCCTCCTTCGACGGAGGTAATAACCTCCTCCTTCGGCTTGCCGAGATTATTGTTTGTGAATTACTGTACTTCGTTAGACTTTATTACCAGCCAACATTTCTAGCTTCTTACAAGTGTTGCATATCGGTTAATTTCGAGGCACGGATTGTTGCATTTATCAAGCCATTTTTAGCTTATGTTTGTTTTATCAGTGGTCCCTCGCCTCAGTTTAAGTGCTCAATTCAGATGGTTCATGTTAAGGCTGACCTTATAAATGTTAAACAGGGGAAACGGGTCCCCCCATGTTCATTTGTTTATGATTCAGGGAGTGTTGGAGTGAGTTAGATTTATTTTTGAAGGTTTGGGGGTCTAGTTCAAATTATTTAGGATTCAAATTCAAATCCTCCCGGTCCAAACATATCATTAATTTTAGTTACTTTCAGTTTTTTTTGTTCACTTAATTGCTGGAACCAATATTTGCTTAGTATAAGATTTGGTGGTGAGGGTGTACCTTGGAGGGAGGGGTATCGACTGCCTCTCCCGGGGTTTGGAGACCAATGGTGCGGGAACCATCGCTGCCACCTCTCTGACCATGCAGACACAAGAAATCGGTTGAAGACATGAGCTGTTAGCTTCAAGATCTTGACCAATGCGAAACAAGATACACCCTCACCGCGCTATTCACACATTTAGCTTTGTATGCTAAAGACATTTTTGTTTTCTACATGCTATACCTGTGAGTAGTAGGTGACTATTTTGGTGGGTGTGGGGTGCAATCGTACTCTTGTTGTTGATGATGACATTGGTTTAGTTTATCTGTGAAGCAGATGGTTGAAGATGGAAATTAGTCATTATGATGTCATAGTTTTTTTGAGTGCTGTGCAGAGTATGTCACAGGGACTACTTAAGGTTGGCCTTCATATTTTGTTGTTAGAACTGGAGCATTTTGGGTTCTGAAATCATTTTGCGTATCCAGCAGAGTGTGCAGAAAGTGATTGTTGGCCTTTATGCTTTGTTGTTAGAACTTGAACATTTTGGGTTCTGAAATCATTTTACGTATCCTGCAGAGTGTGCATAAACTGCTGAATACATATTTGTATTTGATATTTGCCTTTCTTAATATAGTAAGCACAATATTGTTAGTTTCTGCTCAGTTAGATTTTGAAACAACACACTGCTGATACATACATGTTAGTAGTTCCACTGTACCCCCCCCCCCCCCCCCCCCCCCCCCCCCGCCCGCCCGCCCCTGAATGTTGCTATGATGTGTGTTATTTTACATCAATGGCAAATTATCCATGCCTCTAATGTAGCCCTTCTGTCTTAGTTATTAGTTAGGTTGTGTTCTGGATTATTCTTTGTAGAAGTCCTATATCTTCTTATTTGCATGCTTGTTGACTTGACAGATGGCAACTTCTTTGGGGTCGTGTCAACAAGCTTTATTCAACCAGGGCGACCATCAGATTCTGGAATGTCAGAGGATGACTACCATGATCAAACCTTAGATTCCCGCACATTCTCTATGCATTTCAACAATCTTATTCCTCTAGATGACTCTTCAGCACGCTCAGCTGGAAGTGTAAGGATACCCGATTCACAATGTGCAACACCACTGAAGGACTTGAAGGGATCTGAGTCTGTAAAATCGAGTTGTGGACAGGGTGGATTGACTGACATGAGTTTGTGTGCGGAAAACTCCGAACGTTATGATTACACTAAGATGTCACCCACATTGAACAACTTACTGCAAGAGGTCCAGGAACCAGAGTCTCCTAAAGATGGAACTAACTTTGAAACGGCTGATCATGCTTTGGCACTGCCTTCATCTGAGACAGAACACGGGGAAGACAAAACGTATATTGACAATGGCTTGCATTTGTCGAAAGATGAACCACCTGGAGCAAATCGAGTTGCAAGTGCTTGCATTTTGTCGAGTGCAGTTCCTACTTTTTCAACGAGGGATGCTGAGCAGCATTACCAGCAAAACCAAATCATGAATTTGGAAACTGTTCTACATACTCCGAGAACTCTAGTTCAGCCGCTGGCAACTACACAAGGCTCTATATCTTCCCTACGCTCCAAAAGGCAGCAACTCTTCAGCCCTAATCCCCATTCCACTAGTAATGCGGTAGAACAGGAGGCATGCTCTTTGGGGAGTGAGTTTATGAAACATGGTAAGAGAATTTCAGCTCTAAATCATGTGCTAAAGTTCAGGCTTCATGAATCACCTGTAACTCATAATCGTCATTTACCGATTATTGAGAGGAATGAACTTGTTCATGAACCACATAACACATTCAGCAAAGCCGAAGATCGTGACTCCACTGTATCAGTTTCTTCTTATTCTGCTACACCGCAACAGCTGAAGAAAACTGTTCAGGTTTCAGTCCTAGGTGCTCCTTCGAGGCAGGAGCTGAATGAGGTCACTGAGGTTAAAGATACTTTCTGCAATGCCCTTGCTTTGGATAGCCTACCCAATCATGACCATAGTTCTCATATGGACTTAGATGGTAGTGGAAAAAAAAGGAGCACCGAAGAAAATGTCTCTGCTGAACATCTGTTGCCAGAAAAAAGAGCAAAGGGACCAAGAAGCCCAATAACATCACGGAAACAGCTTCCCTGTGTATCATTGTCTTCTCAAATGGCAGAAGAAAATCAGAGTGAGGCTCATGATAGTGGACACTCATCAGGTGATGATTGCAAGAAGGTAAAGCTAAAAATTACCAGTTTAAAGTTTAAACTGTATCAAACCTTCAAAGTCATTCATGTTTCTTGTTCTTCAAATATTTGAACTTTAGAGTGACTAGTCTCCATATAAAATCTAGAGTGTTTTCCTCATGCAGGTAGTACTCACTGTATCTAATTCCATGAAGCAAATGCGAATTTGCCCAGCATCTATTAGTGAGCTTAACCCACAACAGGTATGCATCTTTCCCTGCTATGGGACTAAGTTATTCTTGTCTTCCCGTTCATTCACTTTGAATACTTCAGAGACTCTTGCAGTACTTCAGTAGTCTTATTTCTTTAATGTGCTTCAATAACTGGTCCTACAGAAGGGAGTACATTACTTTACTCAAATTATTTACTTTGCCGGTTCTGTTCAAAAGTAGCGATGAACTTAGGTATAACTCATTAACTCTTCAACTGAATGTTGACCTGTTTACACTGCCAGATGAAAATACAGTGAACTGTAAAAAAAATTATTTAGCTCTATAGATCCTTGAATCGCGGTTCATGATTACTCCTTAGATTTGGCTGAGCAAATATTTTATTGTGATCATTAGGGCAAACCTTGGCTCCACATAGTCCTTAGGATCTTGTAAGTGATACGATTCATGTGTTTGAACTTTGAAATGCAGTATCTTTTAATTGTCAAGAGTATTTGAGGTAGCATTATCTTGTGTAATAAACAGACGAAGTGACTTGATAAGGCAATTCAGGATTACTTCTGCAATCAGATGACCACTGTTCACTTAGAGATCGTTTGATTGTTTTCAAACTATCTATGTCTATTCTCAAATGCAGAAGCTGCAAACACCTGAGTGAATTCCTCTCTCAACCAGTTTAGCCAGACTACTAGAGACCAGTCTGATATGGATATATGGTATACTTGCTTATTTAGAGTTTGAGTAAAGTTGCTAATTACATGTGGTGAGCAATCTAAAAAAAAGAGTACAGTTGCTAATTGATGTTCAGAATCTATAGTTCTCTAAACCTCTTTTGCGAACCTTTTTCTTCGAGTTTATTTATTTATATAACATGTTCAATTTGATATTTCAATCTTATGATCTAGCATTCAAGATGTCTCGTTGAAATGTTCTATGGAGTGTGAGTTTATTGTATCTTATGTATTTTCTGTCGTTTTTAATGAAGCTTGATATGTTTGGAGATATGCTGGGGAAGATTCATGTGGCTAGAAAATATAAGAGACTGTCTGCTGCTGTGGTATGCTATCATCATTTAATTGTCATATTGTCTGTCACTGTTAGAAAATTACTTCCACTTACCTGATGTGTTTGTTTTCTGAACTCAGAGGATTCAAGATTCCGGACTAGCTGAGGCCAGATTTCTCCATGATAAGCTTTTACATGAAAAGACAAAACTGCAAATAAATTGTGTTAAACTAAATAAACTGCGAGTAGGGATTTCTTTTTCTTCCTTTCAGCCCTTTTGATGGCTTATAAGTGTAGTGCAGTTAGCTTACTTCCGTATTGTTTGGTGTAGAACAAGGCACAGCTATGTCAAGTTGGAATTCAAGAATGCAGCTATCTGAAATCCAAGATTTCGCAGCTTCGTCGTTCCACAGCAGGTTCTACACAGGTGAAGGGAGGCCCTCTTGATGCAGCAACTTCGGTCAATGCCTGTGACAGACAGGTACATCAATGTGTTCTACTGTACTTCGCATAACTACGGTTAGAGATGCAAGTGGGTCAACATGAGGGTACCATCTACCCTCTCCAGTTCAACAAAATGAACTAACTTTCCAAAGACACATCATTTTGGAAAAGTTAGTTCAATTTTTTGAACTCAATAGGGTAAAGGGTACCCTAATGGTGACCCACTTGCATCTCTAACTATGGTCTCATAGCCATATTTTTAGATCTTTTGCCCTGCTTTTTGTCTGTGTTGCATATCAATATATCATACAATCAGGCATTTCTTTCAAATGACTATACCTCAAAGTTGTAACTTCTGTTTAGTTGCTGTCGTGTTTCATGAAGCTGATCGATTACTTCTGGGCTATGGAACTGTTGGTAGCAATACTTCTTGCTGTAACAGTGCTACTACTGCTTCCGCGGCTCTTACTTCCACTTCTCTCATTTGTCCATATTCTAGTTATCCTTTCTTTTTTCATAAATTCAGTTGCTTTGACCATCATCCATTTTTATTTGCTAAAGTATAGTACTTGTGCATACATTTATGTATTCTCTCACACATACCGTTAACATATCTTCTGTTTCCCCAGGAAGGTCATGCTAGGATTGCTGAAAAGAAGGTTGTACTCAGCATGCTTCAACAGAAGGTGGAGAAGCTTAAGAGTTCGCTTGAACATTTTTGCAATATTAAAGGTGATATTGGTGAAGTCGTGAGGGTTGCTGAAGAGCAATTGGAGATGAGAAACCAGCGTCAGATCATCAGCCAGCAAGCATCGGTACTGGTGCATGCCTTAGATCTACCGTATATGCTTTTCTCCCTTCAGTGATTTACATTTATTTTTGTTTTTCAGCTCTGGACGTTGAATGACATTGTTAAAAGGGAAAATAAGCGCGATGTCATTCTCAACTATCGCAATTTGCTGTTCCAAAGGTACCAATTTCTTATAATCACCTGCCCTTTTGAATAGTGTAGCAACCATGATTACCTATCCACTGTGGAAAAGGAAACTACCAGGTTACTTGTTCAAACCAATTACTTGGCTTTAACTGGCTCAATGGCTCTAACTCTGAACCTGGGCACAAATTCCTGCCATTCCTGTACCTGCTGGTGACCATTAGTTTGCAGAACAATTGGTTGCAAAAAGCAAACAATGGCAAACAACCTTTCCTTGTTATCATGTGTCTATGTCTTACTTGTTTGGTCACTGTGCCTTCGGCAGGATCATCTTAAACATCAGCGATATGTCAACCATATTTGTGAATAACTCACTGATGGGAACCAAAATAGAACAGGTGAGATGAGGAAACTGATATTTTCTTCTTCTGTATGTAAGAATCTCATGATACTGTACTCTTGGACAGGCATTTCCAAATCTGAATGCATTGGTGGCATTCAATTTTGTTTTCAAAGCTGAGGAGAACCTAAGACTTAGTGACTTACGATCCTTGCAGAAGAAGACAATGGTGAGTTTGCTTTTACTTACAAAGTTCTTAGATGTGAGACAATTTGGACTTATTCTTTTAAGTAAAGTTATTATAGTAATGCCTATTATATGAAGTTGCATATGAAATATGTGTGTGCCCTAAGCAGCATTGGAGGGCATTACCTTTTGTGTCACATACAGCATGCACACATTTTATACCACATTTCTATATGGATCTGTAGTTTCAGAATGTTATTACAGACTGGGTTTATGCCTATAATTTTTATCACATCAGTTGTATCAGTTTGAGTATTATGACACTTAGCTTTTAGCTTTGGAAAAAAAAGTCGAGATTTCAGGGTTAAGACTTATTCTCCTACACTTCTGAAATTAAGGTAGAAGTGGGACTCAAACCTAGGTGGGTGAGTTTGCAAATGTGTGCGCCTACCAAAAGAGCTGTCATGTTTTGGAAGTTACATAGAAAAATTCAGTCTAATGAGCCCCACGCATTTGTGCAGGAAACAAGTTTGCTTCTGGGTAATCTTATTGATGTCCTAGATGAAATTAAGGATGCTAAATGGGAGTTACTGAATCTCACCTCTGCCGATTTTGGTGTGGATTCCCAGACAGGTCTCCTCTCTATCCCTTCTTTTGTATTTTCAAAACAGTGACGTGATTGTATCAGAAAGCATAACTCATAAACGTATCTTATTGACATATCACAGCACTCCTGAAAGTTCAAGTTTCATGTCTATAATAATGATAACAACATGGGTACATGCACGTCCATTTTCAGCCAAATCGTCAAGATTAGGCTGTATTTGTTATTTCGCTTTATGGAAAGGAGCTAAGCTGATAGTGCATAGGCTAGTGTGTAAGCAAAACTACTGTCAAGTGTTAACTAGTGGAGAAATATGGAGATGTCGCCATGCTTTGATTGCTATAGCTATAGTGCACTTTGTAACCTTGCAATGTTGTAGTCACTAAAAGAATTGTACTGTTTCAAGCAGGGCAACTCATATTCAGCCTTCGCTTCATGAGTTACAAGAGCGCCAAGAGGGTTGCTTTCACAATTGACATGACAGACTTGAGCCGGTTAGTCCAGCGAAACCAGAGCTTATGTGTGTATACATCCCCTACGCTGTTTGCTTACAAAACTGTACATCGCCTAATCTGGAACAGTGCGGTCTACCCTGCTGAGCCATCCGAGTTGCCGATCAAGGTATGCCAAGCCCAGACGACGCTGTCTCAGCCGAGCCTGGACACGCTGGTGGCCTCTATAAGGGACCTTCAGCCGGGCCGCGTGATGATCCTCAGGCTATGCCGGATGGTGTCCGGGCTTGTTAACACGTTGCCGGGCTGACCTTTGCCTGCCAGACTGCTAGTGCTAGGTGTAGCTGTGCAGGAAATCTGATGGGATAGCACCACCTTCTGTAGATACCCCTCTCAGGTCTGACGTCCTTCTTGAACAATCGAGTGGGTTTTTGTTCGTGCTCCTGACCCAACCGGTTGTTGGAGCATCTCAGCCGCAAAGTTTTCTCTTCTTTGAGTTTTCTGTTCTTTGAACTGACGAGCAGATGTATGCAATGATTTCTTATGAATGCTGAAGTAATGGCACCTGATGCGCTGCCAAGTGAAGCCGCTGTTTTCCCTAAGCTGTGACACGATTGCCGTGAATCTCAGTCAAATAGAATTGCAAGCTGCTAGCCGCAAATTGCAGTCTGAAAGGCGTGTAATTTTGGCACAATATAACTGAAATTTGTCCGAGTTATGTTGAAAAGTGGAGATCTTTATCAAAGTAAAACTAAAAATATAGTGGTGGAGACGGAACTGGTTCCTGTAAGAGCATAAAGGAAATGGAGAAATGCTACCCCCTCTGACCTAAATTAGTTGATATAAATTTGTCTAGATTCGAATGTATGACTTGAGATGATATCCGTTCTCTCAAGATATGTGAGATTTCAACTACCATGAGATATGTAATAGTTGAGCGCCGAACTACGAAAGTGTAGTGTTATTTATCGTGTATTTTGTAGCATGTCTGAGGTGTCATTTTCTTTTCTTTGCTCCTGTAGAGTGACACCTCTTTTAACTTCGCTCACTATTATTACACACCTTATTTATCGTGTATTAGGCCCCTGCTTGCTGTTTTCATGAATGCTACGTCTGCAGAATCAGATAAGGCTTCAAGATTCAGAGATCCTCGGACAGAAGCAGCTCATGCTCTCGCCAAAAGAGCTTGCGTTAAGAGATCAATCTGGCTCCTCTTGTGGTCTCAATACAAGTGTTGTTAACATGTTCTTGACATGCCGATCTGTAGCTCTGAACTTTGTACTAAAGGAACAAGTTTTGCTGTGCAAATGGAGTAACCCCGATGCTCGTAAGTCGTAATCCTCCTGGGTGTTTGAGCATTCCAGCCGCAATGAACAGTTCCTGTCAAGAAAAAACTAATGTACTATACTACTACATAAGTTTTTTCTTTTCTTTTTGAAGCTGATGTTATACTGGCAAATGGGAACGGAGCAAATCTTGTTGCTGTCTTTTTATCAGTGGCTGTGCACTGTTACGTGCTGTATTGTTTTTGCTAATTAAAAGCTGCTGTAAATTCGAGTCTCGTTCACATAGAGTTGCTAATTACTATAGCATAATCTGACATGTCGAAAGTATCTAATTTTAGCAGAATATTACTGCATCTTTTGCTTTATATATATATGTCAACGTTCAGAAGTTTATTGTTTTTGTTTTGGAACGGGGTAGGAGCTACTCCCACCGTTTCAAAATATAAGATGTTTTAGCTATATGAAAGAAGTGTATCTATACTCTTTTCGTATGTAGGTTCACTCCAAACCTAAATAAATCTACACATTAAAAGCGGTATAGATACACTCCTTTTATAAAGTTAAGGCCTTGTTTGGTACTAGAGTTTTTATGGGAATTAGTGGGGATAATCCCCACCAAACCCCAAATCTCCACTTACTTCTAATTATATATTTGGTACTAGAGTATTGAGTGAGTTTAATCCCTGCTTATCCCTACTTTTCTCTAAAATTTAGTGTATTTTTCTTAATCCCCAATATTCAACCCGTACCTAGTGGATTTTGAGTGGGGTTTTGTAGGAATTGGGTGAAGGTAGAGGTTTCACCCAATACTCTAGGGAATTATTCCTACTAATTTCTTAAAAAACTCTAATACCAAATAAAGCCTAAAACATTTTATATTTTAAAACGGAGAGAGTACAAGTTTTTCCAAAGCTCAAGGTGGTCAGAAATTAGAGCATCTCTTTCGCCTAACATCGTTTTGGGGACGTGGCAGAGGCCCCACGCGGCACACCTATTTCCAGTGCCCCAAACCCCAAATTGTTTAGTAAACAAAAGATATTCCATTTAAATTTACTTTTGCAAAACCTAAACTAGAGGCTTCTTGTCAACGGTGTCGTTCCCGTTGCTATCGATGTCCATACGGTAGTGGCGTCGGACACCGTCACATCGAGCATGCGGTCATCTTCCCATGTGAAGTTCCGGAAGCAGTTGAGCTGCATGTCGTGCGCGCTTGCGAACTGCTCTAAGCCGTCGCAGAGGTACGTGCGGTCTTGCCCGTCGAACATCACCTCCACGTCCACGCGCTAGAGGGGAGCACTGTGGCTTGCCTGCAACATCAGTGCGGTGGGCTCCTGCCCGTCGAGAAGTTGCGCGGACTTGTCAGAAAGTTTCTTCTTGCTTAAAGATTCTTCATAGATGGGGATGAATCACTCGAAGTTGGAGCCTTCCTCCTCCATCGGCGATGGCGAGCAGGAAGGCGCCGTTGATAGACCGTGTCCACGTCGACCACGGTCCCTGCCCCGGCCACGACTGCAGCCGCGCCCCTTCCCCTAAAACCTTTAGCCATGAAACGCTAGTGGAGCTAGATTGACCGACAATGTAGCGTTTGTGGAAAATGCGGCGCACACAACCTTATTATATAAAAGCCGAGCAGCCGAGCAGTCGTTCCCATTGATACGAGCGCAGAGCGGAGCGGTTATCATTTAATTGGCGTTGGAGAAAACGAACCGCTCGTACATCAATAGCAACACAGACTGCGGTGGCCACACGCCACAACGGCGACGTGACGACTCTCTGCGCCGGGCACGCACCACTACGGCGACAGGATGACTCCCTGCGTCGGCCAGATAAACCGCCGTCACCATTAAGTCAGAAGGTTGGTGATGACATAATAAATACTATCGTGCCAATGCCATCGCATTGCTTCCGGCACATTGGTGCCAGGATGATCTTGGCGGTCGAGACACGATTTTGGGACGCACTACACAAAAATATACGGCTGGACACGTTTTCGACTCCACCTGCCCTAGAGTTTTTTTTCTTTTTTTTGTGAGAGAGACCTGCCCTAGAGCCTTGGCTTGGGCCGCGGTTCAGGCGACGGGAATGGAGATGCTTTTAATTTAATTCAATGGCCTAAAGAAATGACTGATATTAAGAGATGTCAAGCACCACCCTTCATTATAGCTTTTTTTTAAGCATAGCTCACGGAGAGAAATTATTATCCGTTAAAGATTACAGACAAAGTCTGGACCGCTAGTAGGCCGCCCCTCCATTTCGACCAAAAAAACCAAACCAAACCCTCGCCTCGCCACCATGGCCGGCGGCGCCGCTCCCCCCTCCACCGCCCGCGGCGGGTACCGCCTCAGCGCCCTCAACGACGACCTCCTCCAAGAAATCATCACCTGCCTCCCCGTCAAGGAAGCCGCCCGCACCGTCGTCCTCGCCAAGCGCTGGCGCTACCTCTGGCCCTCCGCCCCGCTCTTCCTCAACGATGGGGACCTCCCCCAGCCCGCGCGCGATGTCGTAGTCCCCCGAGTCCTCGCCGAGCACCGAGGCCCGTTCCGCTCCATCAACCTCGCCTACTTCAGGCTCGCCTCCCTGGACCGTGAGCTCCCCGGGTGGCCGCGCCTCCTCGCCGACAAGCGCACCCAGAGGCTCCAACTCACCAACCGTAACCGTTTACCCCCGAACCAGATCGGCACCTTGCCGCACATCCCCGCCGACATCCTCCGCTGCGGCTCGCTCCAGAATCTCGTGCTGGGATTCTTGAAGTTCCCCGCCGACCTCTCCCACGGCGTCGAAATCTTTCTTCCTAACCTCCGGGTGCTCACGTTGGCAATGGTTATCATAAGCGGCGAAGACCTCGAGCACCTGATCACTGCCTGCACCGCTCTGAAGACCCTAGAGCTCACCAGCCTAACACCCAAGCGCGTCCATCTCCGCAGCCGAAGCCTCCGATGCCCGCTCGTTGGGCTGTCCAGGGTGGAAGACTTCGCGGTGCTGGACGCGCCACTCCTGGAGCGGCTCGTCTTGTATCTGCCGGGTACTGGTGCGAGGGTCAAGATTGGTTATGCAGCCAACCTGCGGGTGCTCGGCCACCTGGATACAAGAGTTCATCGGCTGCAGATCCGGGACATGGTGATCAAGGTACGGCCATACTGCTATCTCTCTCTCAACTAGAATATTATTCCATCCACATTGATCCATTCAGCATGTTCTCCTCCCTCCGTGAATCATAAAGCAGTCAATCAGTTATGATAATTTATGGTGCACCTCATTACAGTCTCTCAAAATTATTCCGTCCACATATACATCGATCCATCCATATCATGATAGTATTTTCTATATATGATCATGGAAGACTTGATGAGTAATGGTGTATACCCTGTCTTGGTAGTCCGGATTGCAGCCTAACACAATGGCGAGCACAAGCGCTGTGATTACAAGCGTCAAGATATTGGCTGTGACGGTGAATTTTGGTGTCCTCTTGGAGCTCAACACGCTGGCCAGCTTCCTCAGATGCTTTCCCAACATTGTCACCCTGCACATCGAGGTAGCTGCAATTTCCTTGAGTCAGTTGATCGATAATATGCATGTAACTGAATTGTTCACGCATTCGCACTCATTTTTGCAGTCTGTCCTGCATGATCCATCTGTATCTGGCAGTGCTATCGAACCCAGTGGGGAGCACCATGCCAAGTTCTGGCAGGAGGTCGGTCCGGTTGAATGCTTGAGATCACACGTTCTCATGAAGATGGTCATCCACAAATTCCGAGGGGATCAAGACGAATTCGAATTCCTCAAGTTCGTCGCCATGAATGCCCAGGGGCTGCAGTCTTTGCATGTCGTGTTGCAAGAAGGAGATACTTCTTCTTCGGATGACAAGAAGGTGAATGAGGCAAGAGAGAAATTGCAGGATCTACGGTTTCAAACGGGGATCTCTGGAGTGCTGCTGGTGTTGCCTAAAGAGGGCATCCTTTCGACCTTGCAGAAAGCAACTGATCTTTCTTTCCATGACCCTTTCCGCTTCTGAATTCACCACATGTTTACATGGTTGAGCCACTCCTGTTTGGGAACCGCTGACTGTTCTCTGCAAGATGATGTTGTTTAGTTTGTAGGCATGCCTTCTCTTGAGATATGGCTGATTTCAACTGTACCATGAATATGAAAGATTGAAGCTAGCACAAGTACCCAAAATACCAGTGTTTCTGAATATAACAGCCATGTGTTGTGCAATATCCATGTGTTGCTATTATAACAGCCATGTTCTTCTGAATATAGTTGCTCTGTTTTATGGAATGTCTTCTGTTTCATTTGCTTTGCTTCTGTCAATTCAGTTCATTATCATCAGATGTTTAGGGTATGCTCAGCTTGTTTGACATGTTATCTACCTCTTCTCTATGCATTATAGTGGCCAGGACCAGGATTTGTTCTTGTTTAATTAATTTATGTAGTACTTCCTCCGGTCCATATTAATGGCCTTAACTTTATCTAGATTCGTATGTATCTAGTTAAGTATTTAGAATAGATGCATTCGTATCTAGACAAAGTTGAGTCCATTAATATGGACGGGAGGGAATATATGATAGCTCGGCTAGTTAACTTATTATTGTAGATTCACTAATGTATGCAAGGAATATTTTTCTGCACAATTGGCTCCTGACACCCTGCCAAGTGAAGCTACACAGATACATCTGGCAAATGGAAAGGAAGCAAATACAGTACTATATATTTTTCTGATGGTGCTGTCTTTCTTCAGGCTTGCTCTTTCTGCACTTATTTTGCTCTCCAGGAGGAAGCACAATACTCTGGTTCTTGCATAATGTTTTTTTCTTTACCGATTGCTAATACTCTCCAGGAGAAACCCTTTTATTCGTGCCTGTGCACTGTTATGTGTCATGGTTTTTCTCATTATAATTTGCTGATCAATGTGTAAAACTAAGCCTAAACCTGCAGCTCTAAGAGTGTGTAGTTTAAGCATTGCACACATTTTATTTCTGTAAAGTTTAATGAGAATTTGAGCCGGGATGAAAATTAATATGACGATAATCCAATCTAAAGGCTTAAGAAGATGACACGATTAAAATTCTCAAGCAACTTAAAAACGAACTACCCTGCATTTTAATCACACGGGGCAACACATGGATTTACTATGTCTGCTGAGGGCAGTACAATACAGCTCCTGTTATTGCACAACCGTCTTCTGTTCCGAAATTTGGACTTTTTTGTGTTGAAGTTCCTTCTACAGATCCCAAGAAAGATGATGTGAAGCCCAATTTCAGAACGCTACCAGTTTCATTTTGGCTGAGTACGCGAGGCCAAACAGAGTAACAGAGCTACTACGGCTTCTGCAGCTCTTACTTCCATCTCTCATTTGTTCTAGTGTTTATCTTTTTTATTTTTCCCTTAATTCAGTTGCGTGTACCATCTTCTACTTGTATACTTTCGTTTGCCAAAATATAGTGATAAACTAGTGTTATTTGTACATGTCTTTATCAAATGTACATCTCTAGCTATCCCCCATAGCCCCCATACAAACGGGCTATGGGGGCGTCGTGAAATCCACGCCCAGCAGTCCCCTCATAGCCCAATTTCATCTGACGCGGCTCAATACAGCGTCCGGACACCCAGTCCACCATCGAGGCATAGGAGACGAGCGGAGGCGCTAGATGGAGCTAGCAAAGGGGTGGGCCAGCACTGTCATCGAGATAAAGAAATATTCGCCTCCCCCATTTCAAGTTTCCCATCATTTCCCCCATCCCCGTCCCGCCGATCCTAGTCCCACCATTTTCCCTCCCCACTTTCCTTTTGCCGACTCCAACGCGGCCATCAAAATACTACTACTCTCGGTTTGAATTGGTAATGATTTTGCATGAGGAACAAGTGAGAAATACTATCTCTGTTCTAAGCCTTTTAGCAGTTTAATTTGAATTGGTTGAAAAACTTACATTACGAAATGGAGGTACAGTAGTAGGAAACAAAATTGTGAGTGGAATTAGATTAGAAATGATTTACAAGAAAAAAACAACTCCACATCAGTGCACCCTTGGTGGGCCGCCAGGAAACCGACGCCTGCGGCACGGCTCTGCACCCATCCGTGCGCCCATCATACGTGGCAAGCATCGGACGCATCCCACAATTTCACTGCTCCGCGTTGTTTATCTCACCAGAAAAAGCAAAATCCCAGATACGGGGGCATGCTCCGTAATACACACGAACCATTAATAACCGAACAAGAAATCGAGAGTAATTTTTTGATACATGCGCATGAACTAGCGATGCTGGTCATGCGTGGCATTCCCGGCGGAGGCGTAATAGGCCGATGGCAGCTAGACCGTGTGATGCATGGCCTTGTTCAAGCTGGATGTGGTGTGTTCCCCGCGGAGGCGAAGCTGGGCCAGGTGACGGCGGCCATGGGCGAGGGAGACGAGGTCGGTGACGAGGAGACTGGGCCTCGCCGGAGACGGGCGATCAGCCGATCACACGCGTGGATTACTAAATGGAATGGTGCGGGCGGCTGTGGCGCGGACAAAGGCGACTTGGACTTGCCGGCCGAGACACTGTCGGCTTAGAGACTTGAACATGCCCGGCAAGCATGGCGGGTACCACACATCTCATCTGATCTTGACCATGACCTTGTCGGCCTCATCGCAAATTAAATATATTGCTTATGAGGTGTAGACTGTAGTACATGCTGACGGGCGTCTCCATCATGTCCGGCTCCACTCCGTGCTGCTGATCGGTGCCCCACCGCGCTGCTGATCGGTGCTCGTCGTGCTCTCCGTCGCTACTCGCCACTTTCTCGTCTCCAATCGGCGGCAAGGTGCGTGACAACACGGAGCTCGGGCGTGGCCAAGCGTGCACCGCGGGGATCAATGAGTCTGTCCTGGCCGCGTACCTGACGGCGGTGTACTCCTCAGAGGCACTGGCAAGGAAAAGAAAACGCAGTGCGCGGTGTGCCTGGCGAATTACGCAGACGGCGACGAGCTCGTCCGGCTCCCGGGGTGCCGGCACGCGTTCTAGTCCGGCCGCCAACACCGAAGAGTCCCTTCTCGGCGGTGTGACGATGACGCTGTCCGCTGCAATCCGAGGACCTTCGCCAATTTTGATCCTAGGCCTTGTCGCGCAAGATGTCGCCGGCAGTCGCCAGGGCTCATACGGACGGTTACGGCGAGGCATGCATTCTGATAGTATTTTCTTACTTCGGAGTAGCATTTTGATTTGTTTCTAACCGAAAAAGAGACAAGTGGGGACGGAAAGAAACAGGACCACACGATGCTGAAGGCATAGCCGCGGCGCAGGCAAGCCCCATCCGACGCGTGCGCCCGGCCGAAATCAAACGGAAACCCTCGCCTCGGCACCATGGCCGACAGCGCCGCCTCCCTCCTCCCCACCGCCGGCCACGACGACGAGGATGGAATCAGCGCCCTCCACGACGACATCCTCCTTCACATCATTGCCCGCCTCCCCTTCACAGACGCCGCCCGCACCGCCGTCCTCGCCTCCCGCTGGCGCCACCTCTGGCGCGCCACCCCTCTCGTCGTCGACGATGCCCATCTCCCCGAGCCGGCGCGTGCCACCGCCGCCGTCGCCCGATTCCTCTCCGACCACCCGGGCCCCTTCCGCACCGTCCGCCTCCGCCACTGCAGGTTCGCATCCCTGGGCCGTGAGCTCGCCAAGTGGCCGCGCCTCCTCGCCGCCCAGGAACTCGCCCTCTTGAACAAGCTCACCGAGGTCCAGCCCAACCTTCCGGCTGACATCCTCCGCTGCGCCTTGCTCCAGTCTCTCTCTCTGGACTTCTGGAAGTTCCCCGTCGACCTCTCCCGCGGTCCCGGAATCATTCTTCCTCACCTCAGATGCTCGATCTGATCAGTATTGACATTAGTAGACTGGACCTGGACTACCTGCTGGCTGTCAGCCCCATTCTACAGACCCTTACCCTCTCCGGCATAAAACGCAAGCGCGTCCATCTCCGCAGCCAGAGCCTCCGGTGGTTGCTCGTTGGGCTGTCCAGGGTGGAGGACTTCGCGGTGGTGGACGCGCCACTCTTGGAGAGCCTCATCTTGTTGGAGGCGCATACTGCTCAAGGCTATGGTGCGAAGGTCAAGATGGTTTGTGCACCCAGCCTGCGGGTTCTCGGCTACCTAGACCCAAGAGTTCACAAGCTGCAGATCGGTGACAATATGATCAGGGTACAGCTTACCTCTCCATCTGTCTTAACATATGAGATTATTCCATCCATTATGATTTATTCGATATATGATGGCAATGATGTCTATCTGTCTTGGTGCATGGCCTTGGAGTCTGACACAGTAGCGAGCCGAAGAAGCGTCGTGGTTCCAGGTCTCAAGATACTGGCATTGACAGTGAATTTCCGTGTCCTCTGGGAGGCCAAGATGCTGTCCAGCTTCCTCAGATGCTTTCCCAACATCCACACTCTGCATATCGAGGTTTCTACCTATTCCTTCAGTCACTCAATCATTTGGCAATGCTATACTGCTCTCTATGATAAATTGTTAGCAGCATGGCCCGTGTATGCAACTGAACTGTTTATGCACTTGTTATGAATTTGCAGTCCGCGCTGCGTGATCCATCTGCAATTCGCAATGTAATCTCCAGGGAGCAGCATGCTGAGCTATGGCAGGAGGTCAGTGCAGTTAAGTGCTTGGGATCACACCTCAAGAAGGTGGTTTTCCACAAATTCCGAGGGCATCGAAACGAGTTCGAATTCCTCAAGTTCATCGAAAGAGAAGCACGTGAGCTGGAGTCTTTGCTGATCGTGCCGCTCCAAGAAAGTTGTGCTTCAGCCATCGAGGTGAATGAGATGACAGACAAGTTGGGGTGTCCACTGTTTCGAGCATGGGCCTCTAAAGTTCTGCCGGTGTCGCCTAAAGTGGTCATTGCTTCGAACTTGCAGAAAACACCCAACTTTACTATCAACGACCCTTTCTGTTATTGAACCCATAGTTGATTCGCTATATGTTTTCATGATTGATCCGAGCCTTTGGGAAAATCACTGACTGATGTATTAGAATATCACATTGCTGAAGTTTGCCGGCATGCCTAAGTGTAAGTTTCAACTACCAGGAGTACATTTAAGTGTCTAAGCTGGCAGAACTACTGAAAATACTAGTGTTCTATACTTCATCATGTTATATACCGCACTATATTACGCGATATAATTAACAATTATGTGGTTTTAAGATTTGAATCATTGATGCTAGATCAAACTTGTTTACATTTGCAGGCATCCATTCACTTTAGATAGGGCAGATTACTACTACCATTAGCATAATAATTGTTTGAAATTAACAATTATGTGGTTTTAAGATTTGAATCATTGATGCTACTAGATCAAACTTTTCGCATTTGCAGGCATGCATTCTCTTTAGATAGGGCAGATTACAACTACCATTACATATATGTATTTTTCTAGTTTCAGTTACCATGATTACATTTAAGTGTCTAAGCTAGCAGAACTGCTGAGAAGTCTAGAAGTGTTATTTATCATATTAGCTAACGTCTTGTATTTGTACTATTAGTGTTACAATTAACAAACCTATGTGGTTCTGAAATCTGGATAGAGTACACCTGCTTTGTAGCATGTGTGAGGTGCCATCATCTTTGGTTGGCTTTGATCCCGTAGAGTATCACCTGTTGCAGTTTCATTCATTATTATCTGAATGATGATCAGCTAGTACAGAGCTTGGTAGACGAGTTATCCGGTGCTGCGCGCCATGTTTTCTTGTACAACACCAATTCCCCTCCTCGTGTAACAGAGCACGGATTGCCCCTTGGCGACTAGAGCAGCACAAGGAAATCACCAGGGTTATGCAGTGAAAAACATGCCCTGTCCCAACACAGAAGGTAACCGTCGCAACTGCAGGAATGAAATAGGAGGAGACAAAGTCAAGAAGATTAAATAGGAAGCTGAACACATAAAGGCAAGAAAGTTTGCCTCTGTTCAAAATTTCAAACACATGCTCAGTGTTTTAATTTGTTACAATGACAGCCACATATTCAGGATTAAGTTATATAACGTAGTAAACAAATATTTAAACAAAGTTGATATGGCCGAGTTGGTCTAAGGCGCCAGATTAAGGTTCTGGTCCGAAAGGGCGTGGGTTCAAATCCCACTGTCAACATGTTATTTTTGTTCTGTTTTTTAACACTGCAATAATTTTCCTATATTCCATCTGAAGCTCGCGTTCACCCAACGTCATTTTTTTGCCATTGCAAATGACCGATTTCCATTATATACAGGACCAACATCCATAATCGTCGACAGCAAAAAATAAAAATAAAAGACAAGTTGTGCTGGACGGAAACAGAGGATCCAAAACGACAAAGGAAAAAAAAGGTAAACTTTCTCCTTTCCCTGCACACCACCAACGAACAAACTGAAACGAGAGGTCCCCTCTCTAACACCGGAGACGCCGGCGGCCGTACGTCGGCGAATTAGCCGACCCGCCGCGCGTGCGACACGAGGACGTATATATATATATGGCATGGACGTGTGGTGCGGGAGCGCGCGTGGTCAGACGCCGTGCTTCTTGCCCATCTCGTGGAGGCCGGCTCCGGCGCCGACGATGCCGCGGTGGAGCCTGCACCGGAACGACCCGGCGTGCGTGGTGGGCGAGCAGAGGCACGCCCGCGGGCTGGCCAGCAGGTGCGCGTGCTTCGGCGACTGCGAGGACGCCGTGGGCGTCTTCACCATCACCGCGGGCGCCTCCCCGCCGCCGACGCCCTTGCCCGCGCCGGCGTGGACGACGTGGAGGTGGTGGGGCTTCTTCTCCGGCATCGCGATCTTATTCACCGCCACCACCGGCCTGTGCAGCTGCTCCTCCATGCCGACGACGGCGATCTTGGCCGGCCCGGATCGATCGATCGACCTCTACCTGATCATCAGACGTTAAGAAACAATGTTAGTACTTACAACAAATTACTTCCAACGTCTAACCAGAAACCTCTCATACAACCCCCAAAGAAACTCAAGACAAGGAAAGAAAGACAATGGAGGATGAGGCATGAGAGTTTAATTAGTTAGTTACCTTTGCCGAAACGAGACACTAATGTGCAGTTAATTGTGGATCCTTACGTCAGCCTAAGTTAAATTACTCTACGGGTTGTAGTGGTATAAACAGCGACGGAGTGGGGAGGGAGGTCAAAAAAAGAGGTGCTTTATCAATGCATTGGCCTATTTAAGGCCACGTAACAGCTACACCAGCTATTTTTACCACCTATCCCTAATTCGGTGCCACCACCTATGGATCGGATATATCCATATCCAAGCACAGTCAAATTAAGGAGTCTGGGAGACTATTTTTGGTTGGAGGGATTTCTTTTTTTCTGTGGGTGTTATATACGTATATACAAATATATCTCAACTATTTAGACAATGATTTCGCTGTATATATCTGCGTCATGGAAATGCAGCATAGCTCTTAGCTACAAGTTTATGCAGTGTTGATAAATGTACAAAACGCATTTCTGCAATTTCCAGAGTGTTGAGTTCACGCCGACGGTAACTTGGCTCCAAAAAGCAGGCAACGGACGAAATGGTCTTTCTCTTGCCCCATAAAGTGTGGCGTTTGGTGGAGCACAACCTTTTCAACGGCTTCCTGTGCTTCGGTTAAACGTGGCGAATTCTCACGTGAGAAGTGTCCGTTTGGGTTCGAATAGTTCACCTCTTCACCCATCAGATTAATACTGTACATGCAAGATAAATATCACCCCGTTTCAAGTTTGTATTAGCACATCATTAATTCTTTTCTGCTCTCATGCTAGCGCATAGACGTTAACTGTTTGTGGAATATTGAGCAACTTTCCCATGAATTGAGTCAACAAAAACGATGTCACTTATGCACTATCAAATCTAACCGCATAGGAGAAACTAGACACGTCTACTCCCTCTGTTTCAAAATATAAGATGTTTCGATCATCGGACATATAGTCGAAAATGAGTGAACATTCATGTTGAGATACTCCCTGAAAACTCTATTTGCCCCTCATCCGATGGTGGTTCTCAAGGGTGTCAGGGCCGCTTCCATCACCGGCGCCCTGCCGCCAAACGGTGGAGGGCTAGACCTAGGAGGCGCTCCAATGCCGAGCCTCTCCACGCGGAGGTGACGCGGCAAGGTATGCGCGGTGGCGGTCTCGGTGGACGCGGAGGACGGGTGAAGCGGTCGGGCAGTGGGCGGCCCGTCGTCCGTTGCGGCGGCGCGACATCTGGCTCCCGATGCGGGCCCAATCTGGGTCATGTGGGCTCGATCTGGGCCACGCGGGCCTGATCCAGGATCCGTTGGTTGCCTACTGGCCATGACAGTATGCTCATGGGAGGGGCATGGTGCTGCGACTCTGTCGTTTGCGTGTGATGCTTCCATATGCGGTGGAGGTTGTCTCAACCTCCTTCGTCGTCGATGGGCGGCGGATGACGGCGTGGGGGCCTATTCATTTGCTTCGGAGAATAAATGCGATGGTCCTAGAGTTCCTTCTGCGCGAAGACGAAGATCTAATGGTTGCATGTCCTCATTGATCTGGTATGGAGCGGCGTGTTCCAGAAGGCTCCACCAGCAAAATCCCATGGGCGCATCATACCTGGAGTTTGTTGGATCGGAAGGAATTCGGTCATGCGCACCTGTGTTTTTTCTGACCGTTTGGTTTCAGAGGGACCGTTGCGAAGATCTTTTATCTGTTACCATCATGTGTCATGTCTTTGACGATCCATGGTGAAATCAGGTGCGTGTCATGTCTTTGACGATCCATGGTGAAATCAGGTGCGGAGAATGTCATGAAAGCAGGGACTTGAGGGCTAGCGATGGTGGTCTGAGTTTTTGTGGCGATAAGGAACTGGCTTGGTGATCTATGACTCTCAACAACGACTGTTAGTGGGGCGATAGCACATGAGAAGTTCACAGTCTTACCTTTTAGGGTGAAAATCTAAGGTCTGATCTTAATTGCTTATGCCTAGAAATGGCCTTGTTGAAGGCATTGTTTTATGAGGGAGGACTTTCTTCAGGGTGAAAACCTATGATCTTTGATCGGACAACGACGACGTTTGTGACCCTTCAACACTAACACCACCAAAACGTCAAAGCTATTCGAGAGGTTGTACTTCTGATGTTGTTTTGGTGGTTTTAGTGTTGAAGAGTTTCGCAACATAAAACAATAATTTTTCTAACTACGTCAATTGCCAAGATCTATCTATGAGTTAATGATATAAAAGGAGAGCTTTGGTGCTTGTAAACCGAAAGCGTTAACATTCACGATGAACATGGATGAGGTAGTCGAACGACGTAGCCGATCTCAAGGTCGTGTTGCTCCTCGCACGATGTACACGTGCCACAACTGGTAGCACCCCCATGGTTTTCTCATGTTCGGTGCTCGACGAAGACTCCTAGCTTCTCCAATCCAACCAAGATTAGGGAAGTAGATCTTCTAGAATAGGGATCCAGCGGCGTGGCGGCATGCCAGTGGTGGTGTCGTCCCTCAGGCGCATAGTACTTCTTAGATCGCGAGCACGAGAGCCAGCGAGAGGGAGAGAGAAATCCCACAAGGAGTAAGAGACAGAGGATTGCAAAATCCTTTGGTAATGATTTCATCGTGTACCTTGTGGACGATACTCCCAGATCCATTACAGAGGCATATGCCTGATGCAGATGATTGGAAAGAAGCTATCCAAAATGAGATGGACTCGATTCTTTGTAATGGAACTTGGGAACTATTAAAACGACCCTACGGTTGCAAACTTGTGGGCTGTAAGTGAGTGTTCAACAAGAAGTTAAGGCCAGATGGTACTATTGAGAAGTACAAGGCTCGGCTTGTAGCAAAGGGCTACACACAGAAAGAAGGCGAAGATTACTTTGACACTTATTCACCTGTCGCTAGACGGATCACCATTCGAGTACTACTGTCACTGGCTGCCTCTTATGGTCTTCTCGTTCATCAAATGGTTGTGAAGACAACTTTCCTTAATGGAGAGTTGGAAGAGGAGATCTATATGGATCAGCCGGATAGGTTTGTAGTAAAAGGTGAAGAGACAAAGGTGTGCAAGTTGTTAAAATCTTTATATGGCCTAAAACAAGCGCCTAAGCAATGGCATGAGAAGTTTGACAGAACTCTACTTTCTGTTGGATTTGTCATTAATGAGGCTGATAGGTGTGTGTACTATCGCCATGGTGGGGGCGATAGCATTATATTATGTTTGTACGTGGATGATATTCTGATCTTTGGTACAAATATGGATGTGATAAATGAAGTCAAGTCTTTCCTGTCAAAGAGTTTTGATATGAAAGATTTGGAAGAGGCTGATGTGATTCTGAACATCAAGCTTATTAAGCGCGAGAATGGGATTACTTTAACGCAATCTCATTATGTTGAGAAAGTCTTGAGACGTTTTGGCTTTATTGATGGCAAGACTTCTTCAACATCCTATGATCCCAATTTGACATTGCGAAAGAATAAGAAGGAACCAACAGATCAGTTGAAATATTCACAAATTGTTGGTTCTCTCATGTACTTGCAAGCGTTAGAAGACCCGATATCTCTTTTGCTGTGAGCAAGTTGAGTAGTTTCATGTCTAACCCGGGTATTTGAAACGGTAGAACCCGTAAGGATTGCACATCTATGTATCATGCCAATCCCTGGATCGGTTTATTGGCATACATAGTATCGATAGATATCAAAGAATTATCATTATTACAGCAATATGATCCAGAATATTGCATTTATTACAGAGTTTGCAAAGCATAACGCTCGCACAAATAGGCAAATAGCAAATACATAGCATAAATAAAGTAGCTCCAGTCTCCATTAGACGCCACAGGCGAACAAAATGTTGAGTGGAGGGTCGCAACCAACACTACTACTCAGAGTAACCAGAAGAGTAACCTGCAACATGAAACATAACAGCTCCGAAGGGTCAGCACTTGGAATGCACTGGCAAGTGGAACAATGAGAGAAACAGTAAGGCTAATAGCTATATGCATATCTGGCTTGTGGGGTTCAGGCTTAGTTGCAGCAGCAAAAATACTTTATCCTAACATTTGTAAATCTTTTGTAAAGCATTTAATCTTCAACAAACAACCCAATTAAGTTTCAACCACAAGTTTTAGCAGTTACAAGTTAGAATGAATGAGAACATGTCATAGTACCCACAATTCAGCAACTCAAACGTCCATTACCGGCGACACGACTAAGCACTTAGTTTTACACCCTGCAGGGGTTGCACACTTTACCCATATGACTTGGTCGACCCGCTCGTACCACGACACGCATATTGAGTCGTGATAGGGAGAAGTCCAAGAAGAGACAATTCGGGAAGTAGCTCCCCAAGCCCATCCACGCACCGTACCAATCTATCACATTCACTACATCTCTGGATACGAAGAGCTCGGGTCGCCACAAGGTACTAAGTCCATCCAGCCACCCATAACTCACTGGCATATGGCTGTACACGTAAGCTACCAAATCAAGACACTAATAATTTTTCAGAAACCTGGGTGGCCATCCACAAGTGAGCTACTCGGGTAAACCATAGACATGGGCCCGGCATTTACGAACTAAGCAATTACCAATCCACCCAGAGAATTCATTAATTAAGTTGTTTTCAAACTTTCCAAACACGTTCTTTCAAAACAATCTTTGCCATGGTGTATCCCACCCTCGTCTATATAAGCACAACTAAGCGCAACTACTTACGACGGCTCATCTAACGGGAAAGGCTACGATATAATAGGATATAGCATAGCAATAGATAAACTTGTAAAAACAAAACAAGTTACAATGCATATAGAAAGTAAATAGGACATTTATGAAGCTCTACTTGCCTTGATAGTTGCCGGAGTCAAAAGCACAGTCCGGACAGTCACACGGGTTACAATCCTCACAATCTACACGAAAGCAATTCAAACAATAAACAAACCACACATAGAGATCAACAGATGCAACACAATACATGCATGGTACTTAAACAAAGCTTCAGTAGCTTGGTCAAGTTCCCTGATCAATTCTACTGCTGGATGATGCATGAGAAAACATTTAATGCAAAGAAAACGATTTATGCATAAAAGAGATCTAGTTAACAGGTCTTTAGCCAAAACATTGCACCAAAGATGTAAACAGTGCAATACGGGTTTGACAAAAATACTACTGGATAGGTAACTCCAAATAGAGCCTACACCAAAAGGATTTACGTCAAAAAGGTCTACAGAACTTTTTCTGCAAATTAAAAACTACTTTAATCCTTTCTATAATCTCAGGAAAATACATTCAGTAAACCTAGGATTTTATTGCAGAATAAAATTCTACACGATTTTGTGAATCCAACGATACCTTATTTGCAATTTTTGGCCAAGTAGACCTTGTCCTATGAATTTTTGAAGTTAGACATATTTTCTGGAAAATAATTAAACTCTGAAAAACGACGGGGGGATATTCCCGCTGACGAGCGGGTCCCAGCTGACTGGCGTTGACTGGGCTTTGACCAGTCAGGGGCTGACCGGTCGGTCAACGGCGGATCCTGGCCGTCCACGCGCGATCGGACGGCCGGGGACGCACTGCGGCGGAGCGCACCTAGCGGCGGCGGGAAGGCGGTGGCGGTCGGCGGCGACGGTCTCTGGCGGGGGCGGTGCGGGTCGGCGAGGGCGGCGGGGGTGCGGCGGAGCTGGGGCAGGGTCGGCGGGCTCCGGCGGCTAGGCGGCGCGGTGGCGGTGGCGACTCCGGCGACGACTTCGGCGAGCAATTCGGCGTCGGGCGGTGGCGGTAGGTGTGATTTTTTGGGGGGGTTTCGAAGAGGAGGAAGTGGAGATTAATAATACACGGAGTACGGGCGAGGGGAGCATGAATTCGAGCCGAATTCGGCGATTTTCCCGCAGGTGGTTTGGAGTCTGTAACGAACACGGCTGAGAGAGATGATAGGTGGGGTCCACCTGTGAGAAAAAAAGAGAAAGAAAAGAGAAAAGGAGAAGAAGGGGAAACGGGCCGGCGGCGGGAAGGCTGCTTGGCGGGCCGGCTGGGCGGCGGCTATTACGCGCCGCGCGCGTGCGATTGGGCCCTGGGTGGGCCTTCTCGGCTGGCCGCCACGGTTTTTTTTCTAATAAAAAAAATCTCTCCGAATCTGTTTGTTTCTGAACTGCTTTTCTGAACTGAATTTTTGGCTGAAACGAAGAAGGCCATAACTTTTGATCCAGAGCTCTCAATTGAGTGAGACAAAATCCTACGGGTTCGTATTGACGAACTCTACGCATCTATGCATCTGGAATGCCCAAAAAGTGTCATTCTAGCAGATGCAAGACAAAAGCCCTAGTAAACTCCTATAGGGATGAACATGCACTAGAGTGGTGTTTTTAGCAAAAGGTTTTTGAAACTGAAATTTTTCCATGATGCAATGGCATGTATGTATGCAGTTCCAAATCTAAAATTTGGGATGTGACAGTATTAATCATTGGCATGCACTTGAAAGGGTCATACGCTATCTATGTGGTATAATGAGCTATGAGATTCACTATTCAGGGCACTCTGTTGTGCTTGAAGGATATAGTGATTCGAACTGGATCTCTGATGTTGATGAACTCTACGCCACGAGTGGGTATGTGTTTACCCTTGGAGGTGGCGCAGTCTCATGGAGATCTCGTAGACAGACCATATTGACAAGGTTAACTATGGAAGCAGAACTAACTGCTTTAGACACATCCACTGTTGAGTCAGAATGGCTGCGTGAACTCTTGATGGACTTGCTTGTGGTTGAAAAACTTGTGCCGGCAATCCTTTTGAATTGTGACAACCAAACTATTATTGTCAAAGTGAACAATTCTAAGGATAACGCGAAGTCATCAAGACACGTCAAGAGACGTTTGAAATCTGTCAGGAAATTGAGAAACTCCGGAGTAATAACTGTTACGTATATTCAAACAGATAAAAACCTGGCAAATCCCTTTACAAAGAGACTATCATGAAGTGTGATAGAAAATGCATCGAGGGAGATGGGGTTGAGACCCATGGATGTCACACCATAGTGGTAACCCAACTATGTGATCTGGGAAGAACAAGCTAGTGGTTTGACTGAGGAGAGTACCTTTGTAACCCTCTCTAGGTGAAGATGCATGGCTCTCAAATCTGTAAGGCAGGTTGGCAACATGTCTTAATGTGTTTCTGTTGGCTATAACTAGCGAAGATACCATCCTACATGGCATTCTTGAAAGAACACACCTATATGAGATCGACTTTAAACGTCGCGGTCTATGAGACTTAGGTGGTCTCTAGTAAACTCATGAAGAGACCAGGGAGTATGACGCATATGCTCCAACCCGCGGGGTAGGCTACTGGCAGCCAGGTACTAGTTATGATTTTGAGTGAAATCTATTGGCACCAAACTTGCAATTCAAGATTCGTCCATTGTTCAAGTTGCTGATAGACGTAGTTCAAGATTCTAGGCGGATGTTCAACTTAACAGTCTCTGCTGAAACACTGGTATATAAACAAGTAGCGGGGATTGACAAATCTTCAAATGGACATTTGAGATCTGGTGGGGGATTGTTAGAAATAATGGGCTAATTTATTTAAGCCCATATGTGATTTCAGTTTTTCCCTAAATCTCAAAGCCATGTGTGATTTAGCCCAATTTGGTGGCAGCTCACATATGAGTGGAGTGGGAGCTAAAGTTTAGTCCCACGTAGAAAGTTGGAGGAGAGTTACACCACCTTATAAGGTGGAGTGGTTCACCACTTAGTAAAGTGAGTGAGAAGAGGAGAACTACACGCGCGCTCCTCCTCCGACGACGCCGCCGCTCGCCCGCTCGTCTCGTCACGACGCGCGCGCGCCGCGGGTTGCGGGAATCTAGCCGAGCTTTATTTTTGCTGCTTAGGGAAACTTGTGCGGTTTTGACAGACGTGTCAAGAGTCAGCCTATTCGGGTCGCTTCCGGATCGTGGGCTATCTATAACCGACTCGAACATGCGCAACGTGGGCTTGGTCCACGACGTGCCCTATGCGGGATTCCCGAGCCGCTCTAT
Organism: Avena eriantha; assembly: GCA_910589775.1. NCBI lineage: Eukaryota > Viridiplantae > Streptophyta > Magnoliopsida > Poales > Poaceae > Avena > Avena eriantha. Next base: position 227,560,747 of record OU342746.1, on the reverse strand, counting down.
ATAAACGCCAGTGCGGCTTCCACCACGACACAACGAAAACCAATCTAGGGTTTTGCCTCCTCTCTGCCTTGCGCCGGCACAGTAGTCTACTCCATCCCGCTTGCCGGCGTGCACCGGCGAACGGGAGAGCAGGTCTCCAGAATCACTCGCCTTTTCGATCATGTACGAGAGAGAGCGAATAAGGAAGCGTTCTGCGCGACCGCTCGAGCTCTGCATCACGGCTCGTCTTCCATTCAAGTCGGGCAGTGCTGCCTATCGTCGTCTTCGCCACCGTCTGCTTCGATCAATCTTCCCCAAGTTTACTGTTGCGGCTACTGCAATCGAACGGTACGTGCGACGTGCTGCTGTCTGGTATTGTCATGTTTAATATTCTGAAATTAATCACGGAAATTGCCTAATTAATCCGAACTACCCATCAAGAGTGAAGACTCATTGTAGTACAGTACATGGTTTTGAATACGAAAAGAAGAAATTGATGATACCAGAGCCTTGACGGCAGTGGTTCCTAAAGTACAACTGATCGATTTCCCATCGATCAACTAAGTACAGCCTGTACAGGGATAGATCGATCGAGAACGTACGTTGTACAAGGACAGATGATGAACCAAGTGTTACTAATTTTCCTTGGACAAAGTACATTACAACACGTAACACGGAAGTCCGCTCGACGATGTTGACATATAATTTACCCTCATGCATGCTTTGCTTGACCAGCGGCGGCCTGTACGAGGAGAGGAGGAGTACGTGCAGAAGAAAATGGACCGTGCGGGCGAGGTGGAGGAGCTGGGCGGCAAGCTGGCGGCGGAGATGGATCCCAGCGGCCGCGACGACAAGTCCATCTTGGCCATGCAACGCATATTCAACCAGTACGTGCATCATGATGCGTCGTACTAAACTGTTTGTTGCAGCCAGCAGAACGGGCCGGCGACGCCGGTGGACATGGTGCTGGACTACTTCAGGTACGACTACGAGTTCGCCGAGCCGCCGCGCGCCACCAGCCTGCAGAACACCGAGCCCACCGCCACCTTCGCCGACCTCGGGGAGGACGCGCACTTCGTCGCCGACCAGCGGGGGTTCGAGACACTCGTCCACCACATCGCCGGGCAGTACCTGAGCACGGACAACGCAGGGAACGTCGTAGATCCCAGGCTAAAACTCAACAAGGTACTCCACGCGTTCTATCTTTTTCTTGGAGTACTGTACTCCACGTGATCTTGGAAAAAGAGTATAACTTTTCTAACTCCCCCGGAAGAAAGAACTTCTCTGATTTTATTTACAGACAAATATAAACAAAATGTTGGTGGAGTAACGACAATAAAATTTTACTCCCTCCGTCCCAAAATAATGTCGGAAACTTGTCAAAATATGGATGTATCTATATACTAAATAGTGTCTAGATTCATCCAAATTTTGACAAATCTGCAACATCTATTTTGAGAGGGAGGGAGTATTATTTTTCTAACTCAAAACTACCAACTAATATGAAATTATTAAATTTTGTAACGCATACATAGTACCATGAGATCTGGTGTGAAAATACTACTCCCTCCGTCCAGAAATAACAGACTTGAGCTTGTCTAGATACGAATGTATCTATATACATTCGAATTTCAAACCTAAGTCAGTTTGTAATGGTGGTCGTTCGAGGAGGAGTACCCTGGCGCCAACGTGCTGATGGTGACGGTCATGGACCAGGAGTCGCGGCGGACGATCGAGCAGCAGCCGGACGACGCCACCAAGGCGGAGGCGGTGGCGGTGCTGCGGAGGATGTTCCCCGGCGGCGGCGAGGACGTGGTCCCCGACGCCACCGACATCTACGTGCCGCGCTGGTGGTCCGACGACCAGGCCTCATTCCAGGCTAAGTGAACGCGAAGTAGGGATGCCATTTGCCAATCTCAAGCCAAATAATGTGGCGTTCGTTGCCTTCATCTCTGTTGTTCTGAATTATCCAGGAGCAGTTCCTGGCTCCTGCTCAACTGTTCCTTCAAGTTATTATGTATTTTATTATCTTGTCAATTATTATTAATCGAGTAAAACGCACAGTGTTTGAGGTCTAAGATCAAAAAGATTCTTAAGTGTAGCTTCCTCGGGCGCAAGACACAACTGTGCAAGCAACAGGCTAAGCCACCAGCTGTTTCTCCTCTGCGGTCAACTGGACTCAGCCACCAGCTGCTTCTCGATTGGCCTAGCAGGTAGCAGCACTCTTTCGCCTTATGCTCGCCCGAGCTCGAGCTGCCGTGGCTTCAACCTGGACTACGTTATCTTGCCGCCTCCGGAGCATTGGCCGCGCTGGCGCTGACGAGCGGTCGTTTCCTCGTCGATCGGCCAGGAGAATTTTGCTGACGCCTTGGGCCTCTTCAGAGGGCCGCACAGAGCGACTTGATCATCATCATCGACTTGAGCCCAACGAGCGACATGGTCGTCATTGGCATGTACTTGTTGCCCGGACGTCGAGCATCCCACGACAACGATGCCCGAGGCTACTGGCTACGGTCCCGTTACTTCGCCATCCCACTACGAGCGATCACGGCGACTATCCTAACAAGGAGATCAACGGTGATGTCGTGGGATATCACGCGAAATATTGGTCATGTTAGCTGATATATCGGTCGGAATGATATTTACAACAAGGTACCCACTGATACCATATATCTGTGAAACTGAACAGCAATAAAATAATATATACATGTATGACATCTCACATATTTCCTTTGATTGTTTTACAGTGTCATGCGACTCTGGCAAGACCTCTGTGAAACAAAATTAGCTTCCTTTTACTATAGCACTTGAGTAATACAGGTCAGCTGTACATATATATACAACTCTACTTGATATCCTATGAGGGCAACTGGTTAAGGTCGTACCAGAGATGTTGATGTTAGAGAAACGAACTGTTTATGGAACCATCTATTCACATTGTGGTGACGCCTTCAGGCTTTGCCGTCTGTGCAAGAACTGAAAAAAATGTTGGCAACAGCTGAAGCATGTCGCACCGCAAGCAGAAGGCAACAAATCACGCCGATTTCCCTCTCTGCTGGGCTCTCTTCAAACGCATTTCATTGATGGAATGAGCAATCTACTGTTACGTTGTACAGACGAGGTTAGCTTCCACCTAGGAATTTGTCACACGGAAAAATCGGTGTCATTTTTGCCTGTGACAAAATATAGAGGGTTGTTTCACAGTTTGTTTTCTGACAATTCTCATAAAAATTTACACCAGATTCATTTTCTTTCCTAGCATTGATTTGATGTTAGTTCTGCTATAACTTTACGTGATAATAGAATCATATAAGGAATAGAAAGAACCAACAGGTGCATTAAAATAGGGTACCGTTTCTTGACGTAAGGTCCTTTTCGACTTCAGAAAAGAGCTCCTTCAATCTATTTGAGGTATTCGACATGATATTTTTTGTCACCTTCTTTTGTTGCTTGCTGCTCTTTAACCAGACAATCCCCAAACAAACCTGCACACTGCAGGTGTTTGGTTTCGACGGTACGTTCGCCATATGATACTTTAGCTGGAGCTGTTAGGAACGAGTGTAACAGTTCAGCAAACAAATTGACAGAACAAGCATACATAATACCAAGTTCTAGTTCAGAGTTAAGGCCATCAACAAAGTTGCTGAAAATGGTCAGAAACTCTCCATAATGGTTGAAATAGTCAGCAAGTATGGAAAGTATAGAAGAACAAATATGGAAAGGATATCTTACACTGAAGTAGTCAGCAAGTAGAACACCTTGGAGTGTCATCACCTCTTCAATGGCCCAGCCATCTTGGTTCACTAGGGCATACTTCCGCTGAGTGGTGCTTGCTTCTCCTTCAGACCGAGACAATGCTTTATCAAACTTGTAGTTGATTTTCCGCTGGTATATATTTTTGTTTACAAGCTCCCATTCTGTTGACGAGTAGTCTATACAGCCAGTCTTTTGCATCACTTTGTGTTCCAACTGACCTCCTGAAAACATCTCCATCAAGGACTCGACCTGAAAATACAGATATGCAAGGGAACACCAAAACAGATTATTTAGTATGAAAACGCACTGGGAAAAGCTCATGTGAAGGTAAAAGTAACACTCACGTCCACAGAAAGTACTGACGAGAATATGTCGGACATTTTGACTTCTTCTTGGCTAAATAAGGACCCGCATTCTTCAGCCTGGGGTTCTTTCAGTTCAGACTCCTCAATTATCTCCCCCTTCTGTTCTGGACCCGGTGACCGCATTTTCCAAATCCCCATAATTATTCTGTCAGATAAAGGTTTCCCGGTGTGATATATTCATTTGCAAACTAGCTGAATAGCTTAGTAGGTGATAGGATGGCAAGAGTCCTAATATACTAACTACGGATTTATAATCAGTACAAATTAGAAACCTATTGTTGCTCTGTTTCCTTATTTGTATACCATGAGGTTGTGAAGGTAACATTTTAGGCTTTTGGGAAAAGCATTGAATTTGGGAAATGCTCATGTGAAGGTAAAAGTGCTGGGCATGAGCCAAGCCCGACATCATTAGGTTCAAATCCCCCAAAGCCTAAAATGTAAAAAAAAAACTACTTTTGCAAGCATATATTTTGTTACATAATAAGAACTATGCTGAAATGTGTACAAAAATGTATTCTTTCTATTTCTCGTCATTATCAGGCCAAGACAGCTTCGGGCTTGCAGACTACAAACCAAAGCCCAAAGCACAGCAGGCCACCTTACCCATGAAGAGGTTATCTCTTGAACGTCACGAAATGAGATATTAGTTATTTTCCTTTCTTTCGAAAATTGCTCTGAAGTTCTGAAGAATAAAATATATGTTTGGGCTAGATGTCTCACTGGACCTCGAAAACATACAAATGAATGGTACCTGTGAGCATCATTGAATGAAACAAAGGACTGAAAATGGAACTTGAATCTTCCTTGAGGATCTGTTCCCTTGGCACCATGTTTTGCTTCTAACCCTCTATCCTTTTTCAGAATGACCATCAAGGATGGGCTGCCAATTGACAGTGTAGGAGGGATAACCTGGATATCATCAACGTCTTCCCACAAAAAGAAAAACTTTGTCTTGTGACCAAATATATTAGAGTAGAATCCAATTATTCTTGGAGAAAAAAAGAGGCGCCCCTATAGAAAAAAAGAGTCGGCTCTCTGTAAATATAGACAGAACAAAACGGAGAAATACAAAATAGTGGCAAATGTCAAATGAGCCACATATGAATGCAATACTATCGCACTGATTCTCCATAGCTGTATGGTACATACATGTACAGGTCTTCTTTCTTCTATTGTTGAACTCATATGATTATTACGTCTGACAACGTTCTTTGACACAACTCAAATAATAACATCGTGCGCATAAGAAAACAATCAGAACAGTAATACCTGCAGTGGCATCTTCCGCTTTAGATGACAGGTGAAATCATCAATGAGAAACTCTTCTGGGGGGAGATTAAAGAGCTTTCTGAATGCTGAATTTGTTTGTGCTGACCGCAAATTTATCTACATATTATGTTATATATATGTAATGTCAGAAATAGAAGATATGATGAATAAAAGTCAGACAAAAAGTTGTTCAAGTCCTTACCTTCTTACCGACTTCTTTTCCCATCTTTGCCAGGTAATTCAGAACAACTTCAGTTCCTCTTGAGTTGTTCAAAAAGATTCTTAAGTGTAGCTTAGGGTGGCTTGCTGGATCACACTTCCCATCAAGAGGAACCCATACGTCAATTAGATCTGATAAATTCTTCTTCAGAAAGTTCACTTCAGCGTGACCAATGGGATCTCCATCAGATACATTAGAATCATGAATAGCCACTTCCATCCTTGATGGTGGATCATCCATTGCATCAAATTCGAATATCTCTAGAAATTCAAACATCAAACACGTCAGCTACATTCTATGCACATAAGAAGATCAGTTCATGCAATACTGTAGCAAAAGGGATTGGCTGCTCTTCACAGACGAGGACAAACCATCAAAACAACATCAAGGAGGAAAAACTAACCATTCCATTTTGGATCAGACGTGTGGAATTTAATTGAGCTTGTTTTCCTCTTCGCGTTGCAAGTAAAAACAGCATATAGATCAAATAAACCAGATGAACCAGCAGGTACTATACCAGTGCCCTCAATAAGTGCAACAGTCAGTATCCAACCATCTCCATGAGCTTTGACTCCATGATCACTACCTAATACAGGAGGAAGAAAAGACCAATAATTTTGAACTGTAACTGAAATTATAAAGGAACTCAAGTAGCACTACAATATGAGAACATATATATGTATAACAAAAAAAATCATGTGCATACATAATCATGTGGACCAGTTTCAGAGTAGATAATATAATGACTCTTGAGATATCTACCTCTTTGTTTCCATGCATTGGAGAAGCGCTTCATTACTTTCATGATATTCTGTCCCTGAAGGATCAACACAGCACAAACCACGACCTCTCCGATTGAATCTGGAAGGTCAATGCCAAAATATTCAAGCCCACTCATCGCTTTTGGTTTTGATAAATGAAGGTGTGCTATAATATATATCCCTATGATAACAGAGACTATGAATGTGAAGTTCCCAAGGAAGCGGACAATCAGCCTCCAGCTGGGTTCTTTTTGTGTATGTAGTGAAGCTAAAATCTTTGCTTTGCTTGCATTAGCATCATCAAGCTCAGCTATTTTAAACCTCTGAGATAGTACTTCAGAAAATTGCGCATAACCTTCTGACATCCCTTGTTTTGCACCATTCTCGATCATTCCCTTTATCATTGTGCTCTGAATAAAGTTGATCCGCCAACTTACAGTAAGATGAGTTGTTTGCTCTTCAGATGCTAACGGGGGGCCTGGCGTTATAGAGTACAGTATCTCTATCTTGAAACAAGTGCCACAAGGAACATCAGGAGTGCTAACAATAGACAGAACAGCGAAAGAATTCCCAGCCGCTTTCAAGTATCTCTGCTGTTCTGTGGCTTTACAAGCTTTAACCAGCTTACTTGCTGCTTTTATGTAAGTTAATGTTCTTCGCAAACAGCCGTCGCTGCTATCGATCTTCCATGGTTCAATCTGAAATCCACTTGTTCCTTGAAGTTCTGCTACTGCCGGCCAGAAATCTGAGTTTGGAGAAAACAAGAGTGAATTCAGTCCGGCTGGTGCAGTAACATAAGATTCGTCAACCAGAACGCCGTTAGCCAATTTAGCTGGCATTTCAGAGCCGTGGTCTTTGGACTCCATGATCTTCAGTAGCTCATCAAGGCTTGACTCGGGTTGCGTGCCATTCTCAGCACTTTCACGTTCTTCAGAGCACACTTTTGGCTCTGGGTACTGATCCACCACCGACTCGGCGTCGGAGCCAACTGAAAGCACAGCAGCATCGGCAGGTTTCCGAAAGAAATAGCGAGACAAGACCTCTACCACCGACGGCGAGCTGGCCACATCGGTTTCAGCAGCTGTTCCAGGTTCGGCAACTGCTTGTTCGATGCTGCTCAGGGGTGGCTGGTCCACGAAGCTATCGGCCGATCGCTCGAAACTGCTCTGCGATCCTCGGTCCAAGCTGGCAACGGCTGACATGTCAATGTAGCTGTTGGTGGTCGAGAGAGCTCCACGTTTGGTCCCGATCGACCTGTCTGAACTGGACGCCATACCGTCCGAAGTGGGATGTGGTAGGAGATGGTGCAATTCTTCGGACATGTGCGTTCGCTTAGACAAGGATAAGCGCAGGCAAATTTCCCCTGCAGACGGGAGAAAATTTAGATGGTCCCAAGATTACTACTACAATGCCTTAGAATGTGCTTTTTTTTTTAATTCTGCATGATATCACGATTTGCTAATACAAACAGAATCAGAAAACAAAACCACAATGTAGTAGATGAAAGCAGCGCAAGGGGAGGCGATAGATAGATAGATAGATAGATACCGCGGCATTTCTTCTTGGACTTGCTGCTCTTGGGCTGGAGCTGGTACCATGCGGTGCCGAGCGATAGGCCGTCGGCGTCCATGACCTGTGAGAGGGGCACCTTGACCCTGCCGAGGTGGTCGTTGCTGAAGTACTTGTCCTCGTTGAGCACGGATACGGCGAGCTCCTCGTTGACGTCCCCGACGAGGAAGCTGAACTCCTCGTCCCAGACGGGGGCGAGGTTCTTCTTGACGACGGCCGTCTTGGCGCGGCGCTTGCCGAGCTGCAGCTTGACGAAGGGGTCGCTGGTGCCGTTGACGTTGACGGCCAGCAGGCCCCGCGCCTCCACGACGCGCACCAGCAGCTTCATCGGCGACGGGGCAATCTGCCGAGCGGTCCCCGCGCGCTCCTCCCCCGCCCCCACCGTGGACGCCACGCTCTTGAGCTTCGTCATACCATCAAATCACGAAACAGATATATGGAAACAAGGGATCGATCGATCGATCTTGCCAATCCTGTTCCTGCGCGCGGAGATTTCACGGAGAAATCGAGATGGGGATGGATCAATGTTGGCTTGCCATGTTTGGTTCCTTGTGGCGAATCGAGAGATGGGGGGCGGTTTCCCCGCGTCCGGCCGGGTGCTCGCTAATTTTGGTTTAGAGCGTGCCCAAGCCTCGAGATTGGTGCGACGGAGGGTTGGAGCGCTGGGAGAGGACGGGGCGTCTCGGCCGTACGCTTGGCAGCGGCTCCGACCTCCTTGCGGCTTCTAGTTTCCTTTTTTTATCCGTGTAATAAAAAATAAACCATCTCCAATCAATCTATTGTGGAAAATAAAACAACATCTACCTCGAATAGAGAAGTGGGGAAACTGAAGGAGACCCAGTATTTGTTCAGGACAAGCATGTTTGTCACACTGAAATTCCACGTGAACCAAGTCATTACCGGCACAGAAGGAATATATCCCTAACAACAGGGCAAAGTAACATTGCACATTTCTTGATCCCCAGGTAGAGTAACAAGACGAGCACACGCTGCAAATGTTACTTTTTGCACACATTCCTTAACTCCAGGTAGAGTAACAGAACGGAAACATAAGTCACAATTGTTACATTTTTCCAACATTTTCTTGATTCCAAGTAACTAGGAGAAAGCAAACGTTGTAAACTCAAGAATAGCTATCTCTCAAGCAGGCCGGTTTCAGACTGAACCGGCTGTGTACATGAACCTGTTTTTCGACTTAGCTGAGACGACTTGTGCGGCAAGGGCAGACATCCCAAAGCATATGCAGTCTGCCATTGTCGGGATGGCAAACTACGCCTTGGTACAGGAGAACGTTCAGTGGATCGCCTCGAGCTTAGACATTCTCCTACTAACATCAGCATCTCTTATTCCTTGCCGAAGTCTGCGCTGTAGTGTGCGCTGGACTCAAGCTTCTTGGCGTCATTCAACTTCCGCACCGCCTGCAACCATTTTGTCAAAAGAAAACTAACATGGTGAGTAATGGCTTCTTTGGTTAGGATGGACAGATAGAAAAAATTAACAAGCAACACCCTACCTTCATAAAGTCCTCGTGGATGACATAGTCACGCTCTGCCCGGATGGCAGCCATACCAGCCTCAGTGCAGACATTGCGCAAATCGGCACCATTGAAGCCCTGGAACAATAGCAAACAGGTGTCAGGGCTTCAGAGATAACAGAGCATGATGAGGTGTTAGATAGGTTACTAAGATTAACTACCTCAGCGAGCTTAACAATGGCCTCGTAATCAATTTCGCCATGCTTGGCGATACCAGCTGCGTGGATTTTCAGGACCTCCGTCCTGGATTGCTCATTCGGCAATGGAATCTCTATCTTTCGGTCTAAGCGTCCAGGACGAAGGAGTGCAGGATCCAAGACATCAGGCCGGTTGGTCGCCATAATCATCTTGACCTGTATAGGCAGAAGCATGATCCACATGAACAGGATAGACATTAAGTACAAATCACACACCATGATATTAAGACAAGCAGGATATCTTCAACTTTCTAACGTTCTTTCCTTTTTTTAGATATAATACTGAAGTTCCTTGAAAAAGTTCATATTCCGCAACCGACCTAATGAGTAAGCAAATACTAATATGTACAATAGTCTTACCATGCAGGCAAGAAGGTATTCCTCTGTTCCTAAATATAAGACGTCCTAGCAGTTCAAACTAGGACGTCTTATATTTAGGAACAGATGGAGTAGTTCATAAGACAACTAAGATAGATTGACTGAGTAACCGACTAATCAGTGCCCATCAAGAATTTACCATTACAATCGATCAACCAAAAAAATCATTTAGTTAAGTAACCATCGTATCACTGTACAATATCTATTCACAGTTGCAAATGTATGTTTTGCCATAGCAGCATGCAGTCATAACCAATGAAAAAAATAGCGCGCTAAGTTAGCGCGGGCTTCAAAAAAACGCTACGAACGCTATAGCGTGCTAATAGCGCGCTATTTTTCAAAATAGCGTTTCACCAAAAGGTATGAAAAATCAGGATTTCAGCAGCTATAAAATCATAGATATAGCATTATGCAGCTATAAAACCACAAATATAGCATTATGCAGCCAAACATCAACTAGAGATAGTTCACATAGTCCATAACTCCATATCACATAGCCGAAATACCATATCTCTAGAACTGACGTTCTGGGTGTTATCCTGTTAGGGTTAGATGGATTAGGGTAGGCCACCGGGCCAAAAATGAGCCAAAATGGGGAATGGGCTACTAAAAATTAATGAAAAAAATAGCGCCGCTACGACGTAACATCAAATAGCGCGAATAGCGCCGTATTTAGCACGCGTAGCGCCATAGCGCCCTTCGAATGCATAGCATAGCGTCCAGCTCCGGAAAACGCTATAGCGGCGCTAATAGCGTTAAATAGCGCGCTATTTTTTTCGTTGGTCATAACACATATGCACGCAGAACAGAAAAATCGTGTACCTTCCCAAGCTCATCAAAACCATCTAACTGGTTTAGGAGCTCCATCAATGTCCGTTGGATTTCACGATCTGCACTAGTGCCCTCACTGAATCTTCGGCCACCGATGGCATCGATTTCATCCATGAAAATAATACATGGCTACACAAAAGGATCAGAAAAAAGATAAAACATTAACGAGTGATGACAGTACACGGTAGACAAAATTATATGCTTTATTAAGAGAAACAAACATAGAACTTATAATACATTCCCAGACATGTATAGATCAAACTTAAATGTAAAGACATTTCCATTGATTATTCTGGCAAAGTACATCTAGAGTTAGGGTGCTGTGTATTGCAGATTGCTAATTTCGTACTTTGCTTTGCTCACCTACTGAATGGACTTTCTGCAACTACTTCATGCACAAACTTATTCTAACAAATAAACAAAATATATTTGCCAACGAGAGAAGAAATAAACTCCCTCCGTCTGGAAATAAGTGACTTCAATTTGTCTAGATACATGCGAATCTAACAAATCCAAGTCACAGTTTAAATTGTTCTGATTTTAATAGCTTCACAAAAAAAATGAACAGTTTGGGATAATAAATATACAAAGAAAGAAGCATAATCAAACATACTTGATGCTCACGTGCATAGTTGAACATTTCTCTTATAAGACGGGCACTTTCACCAATATATTTGTCGATGATAGCACTTGAAACAATCTGCATTAGCAATGAACATTAGTTCAAATATATTATATTAAAGATGTCCAAATAAGGGATTGCTAACGAGTAACAGCAGTAAAGCAAGAACCAAACCTTTAAAAAGTTAGCATCAATGTTGCTAGCGATAGCCCTAGCAAGCAATGTCTTCCCCGTTCCAGGTGGGCCATAGAGCAGAACACCCTTGAATGAATAAAGCAGAATTTAGTACATCTCAAGATTGTGAAAATTGTTTGTCTCTCTGAGCTAACAGCACAGTATGGTATTTCAATTTTCAAAGAACAACTTTTCTTAAAACTACCTTTGGCGGTTTAATCCCAACACGGAGAAACAATTCTGGATTCATAAGAGGTAACTCGATGGACTCTCTCAGTTCCCTTATTTGATCTGATAATCCACCTACAGCTGAGTAACTGACGTTGCCTGGGTCTTCGTGTAGCATGTTATACACCACCGGATCAACCTAAGCAAAGAAATTAGTACAGTTTTTTGTGTTTTCTTAGATAGTAAATAAAACAGTACAAACTAAACTTCATGAAGTAATCAACTAAATCATAAATGAAAAGCACATGTATACCTCGCGTGGTAGAGTGCGCATAATGGTTAAAGTTGTCATGTCAAGAACAACCCGCGTTCCAGCTGTCAGCTTTTCTTTATCAACTTTGCTTCTGCAGCCAACCACATAGCGTGGCCCACTACTGGCTTTGACGATAACTTCAACAAAAACAGGTTTCAGTTGCTCTGCTATAAGTATATTATTGCTAAACTGAGAAGAAAAGGGTTTATTGCCATGAGAAAAAAAAGTTAATGTAGCTATGCAGAATAACATGCAATATAATGATGATGCATGTCTTGTATCATTGTTTTTACAGAAAAATATTCGTCTCAAAACCAACAAAATTGGCCTTTTCACTTACATCTTTCAGTGTCCAACGGACGAAGTACTTCACCAATGATTTGGCCCACACTCTGCAGGGACTTCAAGTCATCTTCCGTTTTATCATAATCTTTCTTTGCCTTTTTTAGGTTCTCCCTAGCTGCACATAAATAAGTAAATTTATTAAACAACAGCTATCTAACAAAACTTGAATAATGTCGTCCATAGTTCAACATAATCAAAAAAGATCCAGCAGAAAACATTGACATGTGGACAACAGGACAAGTGAACAAATACTATGCATGTGCCAGATTGAGTAGATAATTTGCATATCAAAGGTACAGCGATTGGTCAGGTAACCAAACCCAGTAAGTCCACTTGACAAGGACTAAATGCAGGTTCCAGAGGTAACTACACACAGATCAAAGGAGCTACAGAACACTACCCATTTCATTCTTTTTTACTGCCAGTTGCAGACGAACATCTCTCCATTACATGTTTCTCTTTGAATAGTACATTAGGAGAGGATAGGCATTTAGGGATACTTTGAGAAGTTCGCTCTTCGCTCTATCCCGTTTATTCGTTATTCTGGTCCATTTGTTTGTGTTGTTACTTCTAAGAGATGGTAAATTTTGAATCTGTTTTTTGTTTAGGATGTGAGGTCAGTAATCTGTAGGAATGCTATACCTGGACGTCATGCTAGCATTTAGCTAGTCAATTAACTTAATTTGTGGTTGTGATCTAGTGCATTCCCTGGGTGGGAAGTTCTTTGTAGTTTTTTCCATCATGATGAGGCAATTGCAATCTGAAGAGATTGCTAATTATTAGTTTGAGTGATTGAGATGGTAGCCACTGTTATTGCCGCCATAAATCCAAATTCTGTATTTTTAAGGTGTCAAGGATCTCAGGTTTGATGAACTATGTATCCAAGTTCTATGTTTATGTGCCTATTATTTTTCTAGTTTCTTCTTTGCACCTTGTATTGTGTTGCTGGTGATATGGTGGTGAACATGAGCTTGTACAGATTCGTCCTTCCCTTGGTTTGTATTCCATCAGTGGATGTTTTTCACTCTTCTTGTGGTTATGCTTACAGGTGGCCAACTTATACAAATAATTTCAATGCAACATTGTTTTGTGAGGCTCAGAGCATCTACAACTTAAAGGTGTGTTAGATACAAAATAAGTTTGATACCATTATGTTTTTACTAATTGTTGCTAACATCTAATTTGAGAAGATGATTTAACACTACATCCCAAATTCCTCTCGTTCCCATCTTGTAAAATCCACTGAAGCTCGCCTAAATCTAGGCATGCAACACCCTACCAACCTAAAATCACATATTCGGCGAGCAATTAGCAACCAAATCTCCAGCCTAGCCGAGAACCAACAGCCCCAAGCGTCCTCGAGGCAGGATAAGGCACGCAGCTCCCGAACTCGAATTGGGTCAAACCGAAAACCCTAGACAGCAAACCCTCCTAAATAACCACGGAAAACCAGATCTTCTCCTCCACTAGCCAGCAACCCTAGCCAGGACCCGCGGATACCTCGGAGAGAGTCAACTGGTCTGAATCCTAGAGATCGAACAAGCATCCGGAACAGATAATAGAGGAGCGGGGGAGAAGGTCTGATATTTACCTGTGCGGACCCTCGTCTCCAGCTCGCGGCAGTTCAGGAGCTTGTTGCGGTAGTCGGTGACCACGGTGCGCCGGCGGGCGGCGGCGGCATCCTCGCCCTCTGACATCGCTTCCTCTGCGGCGGCGGATCGGCTTTGCTTCCTTCCCAAGAAGGTGGAGCAGAGATGGACTTGAAACCTCTCTGTGGGCGGTGTTGTGCTTTTATTATGGTCGTCTTGCACAACCGGACTCCGGTTCGGTGCGGACGTATATTTCTCAGTTCGTATAATTTTCCAAAAATAAGGTTCTTTTTAGATGGACAAAAAAAAGTATTTAAAAAAACCTCTATTTCAGGTACAAGCCAAGAGTGCACTATATTTGGATTCGATAAGCCACTATCAGTCTTTTTAATATTCCTGAATTTAAATTAATTTTATATATAAATGTACAAATGCAAGAAATTCGAATAGGTGTGAAAGTCAAATCAATCCTTGTCTGTACGAACATTCTTTTCAAATAATCAAATAACGGCTTTTTCAAGGCTTAATCATTCAATCTTGTGAACTAATCGAGACCGAAATTGGATAAGGAGATACAAAAAGAGAGGAATACCCAATTGATGAAAGACATGAAACTCTTATATTCTACTCCCTCCGTTTTAAAATATAAGATGTTTTAGTTTTGTGAAAGGAATGTATCTAGACCACTTCTAATGTGTAGGTTCACTCTAAATCTAGATGAACCTACACACTAAAAGAAGTTTAGATACACTTTTTTCATAAAACTAAAACATCTTATATTTTGAAACGGAGGGAGTGTAGAGGTACGGAAATGGTCGGGGCAATAAAACATCCTAGGGCAAATATTTGATTAACAACGCTCTCTTTTTTCGACACAAACGTGTGTTGTGGTCTAAATGAAGAATGTCCAAAAAAAATTGAAAAAATTGACGCGCCCTCGCTCCCCCGACGGCGGCGGCGCGCCCCTCCCGCCCCCTCCTCCCTCCCCCCTCATCGCCGCCGCCGACAGGGGTCGCCGGGCGAAGCCCGGGCGGTGCCGGCGGCGGTGGCCCTCCTCTCCCCGCGCTATGGGAGTTGGTCGGGGCTAGCCTCCCCATCGGTGGCGGTGCTCCTAGAGCCTTCTCAAATTCTAGTGTTCTCTCAAAATATCTTCTACCCTGATAATTCTTGGAGCTTCTAGAGCCTTCTCAAATATCCTCATGTATGATATGACAAGATTACTTCTTTCAAAGTCAGTCTCATTCCAAGCCTTTGGTCTAAAAAAACCTCCTTAGACTATGAAACCAAAATGAAACAAAACATTGACTTGATCTCACCGCTTGAAACCAAACCAACTTGTCAATTTATTCATGCATTTCATGAGATGATTTGAACCTAGTTTTACATGCACGTACCGTCATGATTTTAGTTTAAATTTGAACTAAAACCATGGCAAGAATTATGGAACATAGGGAGTATGAATTATTTTTCACTCGCCTAATTAATTAATTAACATCACTTAAAAAAGGAAATAAAACTCTGGTACACGCAGTTGGCAAACTCTCCACAGTTGGAACCTGGGGAGCGTTAACACGGTCGTAATAGTGTCTGACATCGGTGTTACCAAATGTCAAACTCTTGGCGTCAACCTAAGCTTGGAACCTTAGGAAGCTAGTGTAGCACATCATAGTAAGTAGTAGTATTTTCAAACAAGATAAAATTTCCCACACGCATTTATCTCCACCAAAATGTTTCTTCGTAAATTCAGTGACTACTCTTGCCATCAGCAGTTATCCTCTAGAGTAGAAGGTTCTCCCAAACCAGAACCCCTTGGAAAGATTGTGGGTCACCAAACCAGGTTAAAAACAACCGGAACCGTATATAACAAAGTAGGCATGCTCTTGGTTGCTAGTAGTTCCTCTCACGCCTCCCATTTTTTCTACTGGTTCATAAAAAGAAGAGAGGGGGGCCGTGTGCTTGGCTTTCTTCTGAACCTAATTTTCTCTGTGCCTCTCTCAAGGAGGGATCCATGGAGATCAGCAGTGATGATAGAGTGGAGCTATCCATTGTGGAGCACCTCCCTCGTCCTTCCTCCCAACACAATGGAGACACCGGCAGTGCGGAGGTTGCCATGGAGGAGGATCATCTATGGCCAACCAAAGATGGCCCTCTTCCTATATTCCTTAAGGTATTTATTTTGTGCATCCACTTCTTTTTGCCTTCTGCATATTCATAGCATGTTTATTATTCAGTCGAGTCCTCTGCGTTTCTAGCATGTTTAAAGAGTTTGAGCTATGTCTACGATCAGGGATCAGACTAATTTTGTACAATCTTCTTTCCCTAGACAGGTAGAAGTAAACGTCGTAGTGGAACGTGAACAGTTGGAACTTAGAAGTGACTTGGGGAACTTCATAATACTCTCAATATGACTAAGCAAGTTAACGTAGTCTTGGTTATGTCTTGATGTGTTAAAGTGAGTGTGCATAGTAGTAGAAGAGGGAACAGTTAGTACTGATAGACTTAGGGAGCTCCATAAACATCTCAATTGAGCATGGTCACGGTCTCTGATCAGTATGATTAAGAAAAGGAATCTGTTTTCAGTCTTGGTTATATGTGAATCCTTAACTATAAATTAGCCTAGGGAGGTACCAGTTAGGTGGTTGGTTGGCAATTTGCATGACCCGTTGCAAGCTCCAACAGTACGCTAGCTAATTGGCAACTGTATAGGAACTAATAAGGAAGTAGAGAAGAAATGTTTTCTTAGATGAAACTTTCTTTATCCATGGCATGTAACAGAGCTCTGCTCATCACAAACTAAACTAACACAGCTCTGCCAAACGCTAGCGAATTTGCAACTAGGAAGTCAGAAGAAATACTTTTGACATGAAAATTTCCTAATGGCATGTAAGAGACTGTAGCTTAAGAACTTGAACAACTATATTTTGTATGATAAAAAATGCAGTTTGAGAATGTGGAGTACAAGGTGAAGCTGAGTGCTAAGAACCCCCTGACAGCCGCAAAGGTAGCCTTTGCATCCCACACGAGGGCAGATCATGGCAGCAGCAGCAGCAGCTACAAGCACATCCTCAAGGGCATAGGTGGCAGTGTTGACCCTGGTGAGATCCTTGCACTGATGGGTCCCTCTGGCAGTGGCAAGACTACGTTGCTCAAGATACTCGGTGGCAGGCTGGGCGGCAGCGTCAAGGGCCAGATCACCTACAACGACACCCCCTACAGCCCCTGCCTCAAGCGGAGGTAACTAACCAAGTTCAAGTTCAGACAAAATATATACATGAGAATTCGATCTGTCGAGTCAAAGCCTGAATTTGTGCAGAGTTCTTGCAATTCCTTGTAGTAGAACCATTGGAGCAGATTCGGTTCAGTCGAGTGAAAAAGATGAGCAGATTCGATTAATTAATCAAAGTTTGTTGTTTTGTTCTTCTTCACACACACACACAAAAAAAAAACAGGATTGGATTTGTGACTCAGGACGATGTCCTGTTCCCTCAGCTGACGGTGGAGGAGACGCTGGTGTTCGCGGCCTTCCTGCGGCTGCCGGCGCGCATGTCGAAGCAGCAGAAGCGCGACAGGGTGGACGCCATCATCGCGGAGCTGAACCTGGAGCGGTGCCGGCACACCAAGATCGGCGGGTCGTTCGTGCGCGGTGTGTCGGGCGGCGAGAGGAAGCGGACGAGCATCGGGTACGAGATCCTGGTGGACCCGTCGCTGCTGCTCCTGGACGAGCCCACGTCGGGGCTGGACTCCACGTCGGCGAGCAAGCTGATCGTGATCCTCCAGCGGCTGGCCAAGTCGTCGACGCGGCGCACCATCATCACCACCATCCACCAGCCGTCCAGCCGGATGTTCCACATGTTCGACAAGCTGCTGCTCATCTCGGAGGGGCACGCCATCTACCACGGCAAGGCCAGGGACTGCATGCACCACTTCTCCTCGCTGGGCTTCACGCCGGAGATCCCCATGAACCCGGCCGAGTTCCTGCTGGACCTCGCCACGGGCAACCTCGAGGACATCAGCGTCCCCGAGCTGCTCCGGGACGGGTCCCCCGCGCCGCAGGAGTTCAGGTCCCGCGTCGTGGCGTACCTCCAGCTCAAGTACAAGGAGGACGCGAAGCAGCAGCAGGTGTCGGCGAGGCGGGCCGGCGAGCAGCTGAGGCTGGCGATCCGGATGCGGAAGGACCGGAGCATCAACTGGTTCCAGCAGTTCGTGGTGCTGTCGCGGCGCACGTTCCGGGAGCGCGCCGCCGACTACCTGGACAAGATGCGGCTGGCGCAGGCGGTGGGCGTGGCGCTCCTGCTGGGCCTCCTCTGGTGGAAGTCCAAGACCGGGAACGAGGCGCAGCTCAGGGACCAGGTGGGCCTCATCTTCTACATCTGCATCTTCTGGACCTCCTCCTCGCTCTTCGGCTCCGTCTACGTCTTCCCCTTCGAGAAGCTCTACCTGGTCAAGGAGCGCAAGGCGGACATGTACCGCCTCAGCGCATACTACGCCAGCAGCACCCTCTGCGACGCCGTGCCGCACGTCGTGTACCCGGTCCTCTTCATGGCCATCCTCTACTTCATGGCCGACCTCCGCCGCACCGTCCCCTGCTTCTGCCTCACCCTCTTCGCCACCCTCCTCATCGTCTTCACCAGCCAGGTACTTCTTCAATTTTGTTGTTCTTCTGCCCACGATCGACCAACGACGAACTGAACGTGATGAATCTGTTGTGTGATCAGGGGACGGGGGAGCTTCTGGGGGCGGCGATCCTGAGCGTGAAGAGGGCGGGGGTGATGGCGTCGCTGGTGCTCATGCTGTTCCTGCTCACCGGAGGGTACTATGTGCAGCACATACCCAAATTCATACGCTGGCTGAGGTACGTCTCCTTCATGCACTACGGCTTCAACCTGCTGCTCAAGGCGCAGTACCACGGCCACCTCACCTACAACTGCGGGAGCCGGACGGGGTGCCAGCGGCTGCAGTCCTCGCCGTCCTTCGACACCGTCGACCTCGACGGCGGCATGCGGGAGGTCTGGATCCTGCTCGCCATGGCCGTAGCGTACCGCCTCCTCGCCTACTTCTGCCTCCTCAGGAGGATCAGCCTCATGCCATTGTGAACAAAAATGTGAACTGCACCTGATGCTGCCACGGCAAAATTGGCATGGCATGCTTTGCTAGCTAGGTCTGTGCTACATTATTCCTTTGCGGTATATGTAATGCATGTTAATTAAGGGTACAAAAAACGTACAAGGCGACAGAAATGAGAGTACTATACTCGGATGTTTATTTTGGCACATAAGGCCTAGATGCACCCACAGCAAAAACAAACATATCTCAAAATGTTTAAAATTTCCGAAAAATATATAGGTGTAAATCCAGATATTTTATGTTCAAACACAAAGTTTCACTTAAAATTGATTTTTTTTTCACGTGATATTTATTTTGTCTTTTTACAACAAGCCACTGAAATTTTCCCCAATATTTTTTCATATTTGTAATAATTAATTACGCATTTTTCATAATGGGTGTATCTTGAGCTATGGGCCAAAACACCATGTCCAATTTTTTCATCTTGTTTATTTCATTGGATTGACAAGTATTGTATCGTGGTGCTTTACTGATGATGCGTTTCACCAGTTGACAGAATCACATAACTTTGTGTTGATAAGAATGTTCAAACTATTGCGATATACGGTTTCGCTAGTTCTCTGTTTGCATGTATAATACTTTTCTTAGATCTAAGTCACCTTAAAGAAAATGGTTCACTGCTGGAAAACAGGCTTTAGTCCGGTTCGGGAGGACCTTTAGTCCCGGTTGTCCAACCGAGACTGTCGAATCGGGACTAAAAAGGGACTAAAGGCTCTCCACGTGTCTGTGTTCGCGTGTTGGGGCTGAAGGACCTTTTAGTACGGGTTGATAACACCAACCGGGACTAAAGGTCTGGTTGAAGTTTTATTTTTCTTATTTTTTTTTAATTTCCATGTTTTGGTTTTTTTATTTTCCTGAAAGTCTAATCTCTAATCACCTCTATTCTCATGTCAGAGCGCATACCTATGGTCAAACTTTCCGATCGGTCACTCATCCTCACACCGCTCCACCATCAATACGCTTAACATTTGAGTTCCTTCAACATTAGCTTCCAAGACTGCGTTGATAACTTCCTCATAATAGTATGTTATCAATTCTATTAACCTTAGACTTTGATAACACATGATTTTATTTTTTGAATTCTAAATAATTTTAAAAATAAGCAACAATGATTAAGTAATAATAAGCAACAATGAATTTCAAATAATCTTTATGCATAATTTAATTATTAATTTAAAAACTCCTAATTTTAAAAAAACTAAAAAAAATTCAGAAGTTCCAAAATAATATAAAAACTTCAAAATATTTAAAAATTAAAATAAACAGTAAAAGAAATTCAAAAAATTCAAAAAAATCAATTTTCTTATTTTTTCTAGCAAAACCTAAAATCTTCCTACTTTCATAGTTCCCTTTGGAATTTTTAAAATCTGTCATTTGTGCAAATGGCTTTAGGCTATTGAAATCAGATGTAACCTTTCGCGTAGATACTTTTTCATATATTACAGAATTTTTTCTGAGTTTGTACGCAAAAGTTATAGACGTTTTAATTCGGAACAATATTTTTTTCAAAAAAAAATCAAAATTCAAATAAAAAATTCTCTAAAAGTTGGTTTCGTGGGGTACAGGCATGTCAAAGGTTTTTGAAATTTGAAGTTTTTTCTCATTTTTGTTTATTTATTTTAGAGGGTTTTTTTTCGCAGAAGGAGGCTTGAGAAGAAAAAATGTAAGTTTACCTTTAGTCCGGGTTCTGTAGGTTCGGTGGAGACACCAACCGAGACTAAAGATCTCTTTAGTCCCGGTTTGTGTCTCCAACCCTGCCCCGTGCGGCGTCCTGACCGTTCGAACCGGGACTAATGCTCACATTAGTCCCGGTTCGTAACGCAACCGGGCTGATGCTCCGGACAGCTCCGAATGGAAGCCATGTTTTTTACTAGTGGTTATCAAGGCGGTGGCCTCAGAAACCATGATGGGCATCGTTTTATGGGGAAAAGTGGTTGATGGCCGTGGTTTAGACAATATCGCTAGTGCGGCGAGGTCATTGGCTAAGTCAAAGCGTCTCACTAGAAGCCGTTTGGCTATATGTTCGATGTTGCGGCCCTGGAAGTTGGTACGATGGTTGTCGTGCATGTGATTTCCCTTGTGCATCTTGGGCTGACGGTGGGCAAGACATGCAACATTGAGGCTCAAGCGCGAGTGGTGGTACATCAGGATGGTTGTACCGAAAGATGGTGTTGGTGGCCTCTTAGGCATGCCAGAGCAACTGGATGTCGGGGTGGTGACCCCAGAAGTTCGACAGCCTTGAGTGTGCCGACCTTGGGTCGCGTGGTCCATGAGGTAGTGATGACTGCAAGTGCACATATCGTTTGTAGTTAGTTTCGAAATAAAGATATCGATCCCACAGGGAGCACGAGTCTAAAGTCTAATAACTCTTTGAACTAAATACTAAAATAGTAATGCTAAATAACGTTCTAAGTAACAAGATAAAGTGCGAGTTTTGTGTAAAATATAGTTTAGGGTTTTCAAATAAGCGTACAATAAGTAAACTAAAGTTGTAAGTAAACAAGAGCATGCAAGTATGATTACGAAAGTCTGCAAGAATGAATAAGACCATTTATGATATGTGTGGGAGGAGCTCCATATATGGACGAATAACCAGCAATCGCTGCACACATGATCCTCATAACCACAGCAGAGAATAACCGACAACCATCGTGTTACCACGCTATTAAGAGATTTCTCTCGTGGCATGGACATGGCTTGCTGAGTTCTCCTTGATTCCCCAAGTTAGTATGTAAAGAATGACAACTACTTTATAGTCACAATAAGTGTTATCATCCTTCCGTCTACCAACAAGTAATCTCCTTCATCAAGTCCCCGCAAGAGGAAAATATTAAGGAGGTGCACAACTCCCAACATCAAGATGAAGACAATTAACACAGACACATAATAAACAATATCACATAATGATCTTTATCTCAATTCAATCACATACTAGGGTTTCTCCATCTCCTCAAGAACAAAGGAAACTACTCACACATGAAGACAATCAACATCATGCATAGCATATGGATGAAGTATGATGATACAATTGAAGACAAGTGCAAATCCAAGATTCAATTTAGAATTACAACAAGTAACCAAAGGGGATCGGTGATGGAGACGTTGTTGATGAAGATGACGATGTAGATCAATGTGGAGGCCTTCAAGATCCTAGTCCCTTCTCCTCTTGTGTGATGGTGATGGTGTAGATCTGTTTAGAGGCGGCTATGGCGGAGGCACGGTGGCAGGGCTCCGCCGTGGTGGAGGATATAGTTTGGTGGCTCTCTCTTGGGTCCTCCCTCCTTTATATAGGCCTTGGGGGTGCCCTAGGGTTCCCCCAATACCGCCATATGACTTAGGGAAGGTTCTGAAGCTTTTCTGGGGCGAAATCCTGTTGTTTGCAACCTTTTTGGCATCTATACATGCGGAGCTATACGACCAGAAAATAGCTCCGGCCGTCTAGTTGCTCGTCAAACTATATGTCCCCTTTAGTATTTTGGCCACCATTTCTTCATACGAACTCCATTTTGGGTGTTATTGGGATCGTTGAGTTCGTATCATCGAGGGCTACAACCCTGTGGTATTAGATCTTTATTTTGAGAAGTTGAAAAATTTCACTTTTTCAACCTCTCAAATGGCTAAGTCTGGCCCCTTCAGCTTCTCCATACTATGCTCTCTTTGTTCCTCTTTCCTTTGTTTTATCCATAATCATCATCAACACCTACACACATGTCATAGACAAGGAAAAGTGATAATATTCTACCTAAACTACTAAATGTGCAAAGCTCATATGAAAGTAAATGAGAAATAGAAATCATGCATATAAGGCATAGCTATAGCTGGAAGAAACATGATATTGTGGGAGATATGACCAAGAGGAATTAATAAAATGGTTATTATTATATCTTTGTGTTTATGATGAATGTTGACATCCCATACTGTAATTGTATTATTAGGAAACACTAATACTTGTGTGTTTTGTAAACATAAAAGAGTCCCTAGTAAGCCTCTTATTAAGACTAGCTTGTTGATTAATAGATGATCATGGTCTCCTGATCATGGACATTGGATGTTATTAATAACAAGATCATATTATTAGGAGAATGATGTGATGGACACACACCCATAGTAAGCATATCATAAGACTAAGTCATTAAGTTCGTTTTGCTACAAGCTTTCAAATACATAGTAATAACCTAATCCTTCGACCATGAGATTGTGTTAATCACCATCACCGGATGAGTGATTTGATGACATCAAACGCCGCTTCGTAACTGGGTGGTTATAAAGGTGGCATTAGGTATTCTGAAAGTATGTGTTGAGGCGCATGGATCAAGACTGGGATTTGTCCATCCATATGACGGATAGATATGCTCTAGGCCCTCTCGGTGGAATGTCATCTAATTAGCTTGCAAGCATGTGACTAGGTCACAAGGGATGACATATCATGGAACGAGTAAAGAGTACTTATCGGTAACGAGGTAGAACTAGGTATGGAGATACCGATGATTGAACCTCGGATAAGTGGAGTATCGCGTGACAAAGGGAATTGGTTTCGTATGTTAATGGTTCTATCGATCACGAAGTCATCGTTGAGTATGTGGCAGCCATTATGGATCTCCAGATCCCGCTGAAGGTTATTTATCGGAGAGGTGTCTCGATCATGTCTACATATTCGCGAACCATAGGGTGACACACTTAAGGTTCGATGTTGTTTAGGTAGATATGGAATATGAGTTGGAAACTGAATGTTGTTCGGAGTCTTGGATTGGATCCAGGACATCACGAGGAGATCCGGAATGGTCCAGAGAATAAGATTCATATAACACAAGTAATTTTCTAGGGTTTAGAAAACGTTCCAGAGTTTGTTTGGAGCTTCTAGAAGGTTTCGGAATGTTCCAGAAGGTTCTACAAAGAGATAAACATAAATCCCTAGATTATAGGGGATAAGACTTGGGGGGTAAGAAACCTCCCCCCTCCCTTGAGCATCGGCCCTAGGAGGTGGGCCAAGGGCTGGGAACCCTAGGCCGCACCCCCTCTATATAAAGAGGGGTGGGGCGCCTCCACCCCAAAACCCTAGCCGCCACTCCCTCCTCCTTCCTCCTGCTGTGGCTTAGGCGAAGCCCTGCAGGATCTATTCTACACCACCACCACCACACCGTCGTGCTGTTGGGATTCCGTGGAGATCTACCACCTCCGTTGCCCGCTAGAACGGGGAGAGGATCGTCTACATCGAGCCGTATGTGTAACCGAGTGCGGAAGTGCTGCCGGAACCCGGCACCAAACGGATCGTCTACTTGATCTTGAGATCGGCAAGTGATCGACTACATCAACCACGAGATTTGATCTCGAAAAAGGTTTTGGATCTATAAGGGTTAGTACAGATCTATCTCATTGCACTTATCTTATAGATTAGATCTTGGCTTTTCCATATATTAGATCTTGGTTTTGTTCGTTCTCGTGGTAGAATTTTTTTGTTCTCCCAGCTACGAACCCATCAGTGGTATCAGATTTGTGTCTATGCGTAGATCTATTGCACGAGTAGAACACAATGGTTATTGTGGGTGTTGATGCTTTTGTTGTCGTTGTCTTCACGTGTACTTTGCATCTTGCGGGATGGTGGGATGAAGCGGCTTGGGCTAACCTTACATGTCCTCGTACATGAGACTTGCTCCACACTTGACGTGCAACTTGCATTGCACAAGTGCCTTTGCGGGTGTCTGTCTCTCCCACCATAGTTAAGATTCAGTTTACAATTAGCATCTGACAACACTTGTATTAGCGTTATGGTTCTTGTTCGTAGGTAAGATCAGTTCTTATACGAAAGCCCCAAACCACGTAAAACATGCAAAGAAAATTAGATGTGTCTAACTTGCTTTTGCGGGGGCATGTGATGTGATATGGCCACGATGTGATTGTGAATATTTTTGATGTATGCAATAATCCTTATTGTAATATGGCAACCGGCAGGAGCCTAATGGCTGTCTTTAAATTCTGTTAAGACATGCGTGTTTATTCATCATGTAATAGCTTTATTCCTAGTAGTTGTTATAGTTGCTATTAGTGATGGACAACCATAAAGTGGCGCCACTGACCTTGACGCTATGCTGGTGATGATGGAGATCATGTCCATGCTTTGGAGATGGAGATCAAAGGCACAACAAGAAAGGCCATATCATGTCACATATTATGAATTGCATATGATGTTAATCCTTTTTGCATCTTGTATTGCTTAGATCGTGACGTTAGCATTATAAGATGATCCCTCTCACTAAATATCAAGTAATAAAGTGTTCGTCATTAGTAGGCACCGTTGCTAAGACTCTTCGTTTCGAAGCATCTCGTGATGATCGGGTGTTATAGATTCTACGTGTGCATACAACGGGTGCAAGCCAGATTTGCACAAGCAGAAACTAAGGTTAATCTTGACGAGCCTGGCATGTACAGACATGGTCTCGAAACACAGAATACAAAAAGATAAAGCATGAGTCATATGAATGATATGATGAACATGTTGATTGTTCACCCTTGAAGCTACATCTTCTCTCGTGAAGATCATACTTGGTGTAGTCGATTTGGTTTGTGTAATCACTAAGGCAACATGAGGGATGTTGTTTTGAGTGGGAGTTCACCTAGTTAATTTAAGAATTAAATTTGAACTCAGTTTATCATAAACTTAGTCTAAACTCTTTGCAAATATGTTGTAGATCATGGCGACCCCCTCCATCAACTTTAATGCGTTCCTAGTGAAAGAAAAGCTGAAAAACAATGAAAGCAACTTCACGTACTGGTTCCATGGATTCAGGATTGTCCCCAGCGCTGGTCAGTTAACCTATGTGCTTGATGCACCGCTAGGTGACCCACCTGCAGAGGATGCTTCCGATGATGTGAAAAATGTTTACGTCACTCAAAAGAACCACTACTCTACAGTTTAGTGTGTCATCATGTATGGTTTAGAATCGGAGCTTCATAAGAGCTTTGAGCACCGTGACCCATTTGAGATTATCAATGAGCTCAAGCTGATCTTTGAGACTCATGTGGCCGTGGAGAGCTATGAGGCCTCCAAGAAGTTCTTTAACTGTAAAATGGAAGAGGGCAACTCCATTAGCGAGCAGGTGCTCAAAATGTCTGGGCACGCGAACAGGCTCCAAGAACTGGGAATAATGATTCCTAATGCGTTGGGGATTCATCGTGTCCTCCAATCACTGTTGTTGGGTTCACAGCATAGAAAACAAAAAAATCCTACGATGGGAACTATACGCCAAGATCTATCTACTAGATACAAGTAACGGGTGGATATACATCCATAGAGAACTTACCCTCGAAGACAATAAAGCTTTGTTAACGAGTTGGAACTCATGGATGATGTAGTCGTACACTTGCTGATATCAAGATTGTGATGAAGTCCAGCAGGTCCGGCTCCAGCACGTCCATCAGATCCAGCTCTAGCAAGTCCAGCACCACAAAGCAGCGGTGCATCCGTGATCGCACACACGTCTGGTACCCCGACAACCTCCGTCCCTCGCTCTAGCAAAGCAGCGGAAGCAGCAACTTCGTTCTAGATAAAGCCACGGGAACATGTATCTCGCTAATCTGAGACCATGGGGAATAACTAGAGGGGGAGAGAGATCCTTCACGAGGAGGTGTGAGTGTGAAGGTGTGAGAGGGGGTCCTTTTATAGGAGGAGGGGGTGCCCCTCCCCATGGTCGGCACCCCAAGGGGTGACCCCTCACCTCCTCATTCATGTGATGGTAACTCCCTCCACATAAATTTGCCTAAATGCATTAAATTTCTCCAAATTTAATGCTCTCTCATTTAATAAAACTATTTTATTAATTTTATTCAGAATTTTTTAATTACTTTAATTAACAAACATTCACATAAACCCCCCTGCAACATTTCAATATTACATGCAGAACCAATTTCAGCAAATTCACCCGAAACAGTTTCGATGTCTATTGAAATAATTCCAGCGCTTTCTTAAATCTTTATCTGAAACATAGTTGCTCCAAATGGTGTCGGTATCCCTTAAGTGCGTCACCCTACGGTTCGTGAATAATGCAGACATGATCGAGACCCCTCTCAGATCAATAATCAGAAGCGGGACCTGGAGATCCATACTGACTCCTACACATTTAATGATGACTTCTGTGATCGTGAGAACCTTTAACGCTAGTAACTAAATCCCTTTGTCTCGCGATATATTACATTTCCGAGATTCGATCATCGGTATCTCCATACCTAGTTTGATCTTGTTGCCAACATGCACTCTTTTCTCGTTCCCGTGATATAACATTCTAATGATCACATCACTTGCTTGCAAGCTATCTTAATGTGATATCACCGAGAGGGCCCAGAGTATATCTATCCGTTATCGGGATGGACAAATCCCAGTCTTGGTCCGTGAGCCTCAATATAACACCTTTGTAGCATTGAACCCACCTTTATAGTCACCATGTTACGGTGTGACGTTTGATGTTATCAAGATACTCTTCTGGTGTCAGCAATTAACATGATCTCATGGTCTAAGGACTAAGATTACTTCATATGATGTTATAGCAATATAAACATAATGACTTTGATCGTAATGCTATACTTCGGATGAATGTTCATCACATCATTCCACCAATGTTGTGACCTTGTTATTAACAACATCCAATGTCCATGATCAGGAAACCTTGATCATCTTGTTAATCAACAAGCTAGTTTATATGAGAGGCAGTACTAGGAACTTTGTATATTTTTTATTAAACACACATGTATTAACATTTCCAATTAATACAATTATAGCATGCAAAATAAACATTTATCATAAACATGGAATAAGATAATAACCACTTTGTTATTGCCTCTCGGGCATATTCCCTTCAGTCTCCCACTTGCACTATAGTCAATAATCTAGTTTGTAAACTTGTATATACAACACCTAGGTGTTGAATATACACGTTTGCTAATGGTTAACATAATCTCCGGATCTGGCACTTTCAGGTCCGTGTGTATTTGCATGTCTTTGCGTCTCTACGCATCACTCATTCTCAAATGAGATGGCATTGTATAAATTTGGTCCTTTGGTGAGACCTTTAGTTCGTTCGGGTTAAAATATGTTGATATTATTGTCATACAATATATCTTCATAGTATTAGCCCACTTTGAACCACACCTAGTTTGATAACAAACTTCTTAACACAAATGCCCTCCTTTGTTGCTACTATAGCAGTCATATACTTAGCCTTTTGTTGTAGTATCCGTCACAATGTTTCAACTTTGGAACTTATCCAAATCCATCATGGAACATCCTTTCCATTACATTGTGCCACCCATAGTCTAAATTGAGATAAATTTAATTTTTATCTTGTGAAAAAACTAGTATCAATGTAACACTTTATAATGAACTACCTTTAACTATTTGTCACTTATACATGATATATTCTTAGTTCTTCCAAAGCTCATAAGAATATCTTTACTATCGTCCAATGATCATCTTATGACTCATTCTGGTATGTGCTCATAACATTTAGAGCATAGGACATATTTGGATATATACATATCACGGTATAATCGATCAAAATATTCATGTGATTTTACTCACCAAGTGTTGAAACACATGAATCTTGATACAATCATTTCCATGCAGCAAGAACCTTTCTTGTTGTTTCCATATTGAACCCTTTCAATATCTCATATATGTACGTCTGACACAACCATATTAGCGCCTCAATCTATCCATATAGATATTGATGCCAAATATTCCGGTTTTTTCCAAGTCTTTCATCGAAATCCTATTTTAATGAAATTCTTAACTTGTGTCAATAAAAGATACATCATTTCCAATACACAATATGTACTCTACATAATGTATTGGAAATTTGTCTCAGCACTCCCACTTAATTTCTTGCAAATGCAAGCATCTTCATTATCTCCAATGAAATTAAACTCTTTCAACATTTTCATCATGGTGAAGATTCCAATTCCGCTATGCTCACTTCAACTATTGAAGTTTGCATGCCCTTTCAGCACCCTTTGAATTAACAAAACCCTTCGGACCGTGGCATGTACACGTCCTAGGTAACCATTCTATTAGAAGAATCTTGTTTAGTTTATTCAACTACCATATACCAAATTATATGTAGTGGTTGCTACATTAATCCGTCAAGACTAAATATCGCTATGAAAGATAAAATCTCGTCATAGTCAACTCCTTGAACATTGTTGTAAAATTCTTTCCGACATGTCGAATATTTCATAGATGTTAAACATCCATGTCTATTTCTTTATAGATCCAAACACAACTGATAGGCTTCACGCCTTTCCGGAGGGTCTTCCAAGTTCAGAAACTTGATTTCTCGTGTATGGATACTATCACGGATTCTATGACTTCTAGTCATTTTATGGAGTCAGGGCCCATCATCGCTTCTTTGCATGTAGTCGGTTCATCATTGTCAAAACAATAACGACTTGCTTATCAAATCACACTATTTGATTCTTACCAATCCACATGGTTCAATAGGAACTCTAATCTCCGAGATCACAACCTTTGTAATCAAGGGAGCCATGAGCATTGTGGCCGCCACCGGGACACTTTTCGGTGTTGCGCTACTTAGCACATATAGCTTTCAACAACCTTATCAAAGTTCTATTGTCCTCCCACTTAAATTTTTGCAAAAATTCCTTCTCAAGAACCTTGACGTTCCAAGCGACAAACTCTTTTGTCCTCGGTGTTATGGAGGAATTCCCAACAAAATCTTTGGGATAACCTACAAAGATGTGCTTATCCTACCTTGGTTCTAAACATTTTACTTATGCATAGCATACCAAAATTTAAGAAAGACAATTCGGGTTTTATCTCAAACCATAACTCATATGGTGTCATTTCAATGGATCATGATGGTGCTCTTTTCAGTGTAAAAGCGGTAGTCTCTAAAGCTTTAATCCTTAAAACATAATGGCAGTTTTATAAATGATCCCTTTGATCTTACCATGTCAAACATGGTTTGATTTCATTCTCGAATATGCCATACTCCTATGGTTTATCGGGAAACATAAATCATGGAACAATTCCTCAAATCTTAGGTGTTTTGCTAAACCTGTAACTCAAATATCTTATTTTATGAACAAATCATAAACTCTTTATTTTCTTGTTACAATGATTTTCCACTTTATCTTGAAAGTCTTTGAACAATTTTCAAATGTTTCATACTTCTTCCTTATTAAGTAAATATATAGATATATTCACTCAAATTTCTGGAGAAAGCATATGAAGCAAAAAGATCCATCGCATATGGCTACACATAATGGACTATGCACATCAGCATGCACAATTTCCAATAAGCTAGTCATCCGTTCCTCTTTGGCCTATGGACGGAGTATCAATTATCCCGAGGAAAGTCTCACAAGCGTCAATTGATCAAAATCAAAGACTCCAAAAATCCATCAACATGGAGTTTCTTCATGTTTTCTTTCCAATATAATTTAAACAGTGATGTCACTTCATAAGTGATCTTTCAATCATTTGTCTTGCGACATTTTAGCAATAGTGTTTATGGATGTGATTTATCCCACTAGACTTGTGGAAGTTCATCCATCCTTTATGGAATATGGTAATTATTTGAACAACCATTGTTCTCATAATACCAGAACAAAATAACAATTATTTAAACAAATCTTGAAGACAAGCTTTGATCTCAACGAGAAACATAATAACACTTTATTTGTTTTCGATGAACATTATCACTTATTATCTTGCTAGTTACTTAGGCCATTGCAGTTCATGAATTGCATTGTCCTGTATGACACTTCATAGCAACCAATTCGGTATCCAATACCTAAGAACCACATTGTTTAACAAGCAAGGAATACATCCATAACATGTATATCTTCTATATACCTAAGTTGGACATCTCCAACCTTTTATTTTATGCCAAATATTTTATGGATTCTCTTTCAGCAATTCCTTTTCTTTTTAAAAGCATCTATCAACATCAATAGTGGTGTCATTCACATGACACATAGTACAAAGCATGTATAGTCAAATACTAATACATTTGGACTTGCACTTTGAAGTGGATCACCATCATCAAATGTTTGGTGTTCTTTCAAAAAATCCATTCTTTAGTAATCTATTAGTGTAGTAAACATTTTACTTACATCTTTTATTCATCCTTATCATGATAACTTTCACGATCAAGCTACTATAGCCTATAAGGAAGAATCGCGAGTATAATATCAGTTCCCAAAACCTTTTTGGTAGATTAGGACGCCTAGCGTCTCCAACTTTCACAAATTCTCATACAATATGAGAATATGTATTTTGCTAAATTATACTCTATCATAATGCAACCAAAAACATTGTTTCAGATATCACAATATCTTCCACACATGATGGTTTCTGAAACAATTTTCAGCTCCTAGATAATCTTGATATTAAAACAACTTTTGAATATCAATAATCATGGAGGCAAACATGATACTTTAGATACTAACATTGGAATTCTTACTCTTGATTTAATACTACATATTAAACTTTGTGGAGTAAATAGAGTTTGCTGAAAGTTTGCAATAGGACTTCTAAACTTTAAATTGACATTCAAAACAATACGATACCAGTTCGTAAAGTAAATATCCAGAATTCTATAGTTCCATTATCTCAATTACAACTAAACATAAGGTAGTAAACAGATGCAAATGACTACAAAAAATTATGCAAATTCACTTTGATTTAGTTTATGACAAATTTGGTTCGACTAATCCAAATTAGAAATGAACTCCCACTCAAAAATGACATCCCTCGTGCCTTTTTGGTGATTACCTGAACCAAATCCACCACACCAAGTCCGATCATCACGTGAGTCAGTGTAGCTTCAAAGGCGAGCATCAATATGGCCATCATATCAACTATATGACTCATGCTTAACCTTTCGGTCCGTGTTCCGAGGCCATGTCCCTGTACATGCTAGGCTCGCCAAGTAAGAACCTTAGTACTCACGTGTGTAATACTGTCTTACACCCGTTGTATGAAAGCGTAGAGTCGAGTACACCCGATCATCACATGATGTCTCGAAACACGATCCATAGAACAGTGCATACTTAAGGAAGAACACATTTTATCTTGATATCTAAATGAGGGATCATCTTAAAATGCTACTATAACGCCAAACTAGCAATATAAGATGCAAACATCGTATGTGTAAAGTGGAATGATATGGTCCATGCATTTGATCACCATCATAGGCATCGTGGTATGATCTCTATCATTCCTTTGTGTGTAAGGCCAAGGTCTATGGAACTTACATGTTATGTGTGTTGTAAGAGTATCAACTATACATCAACTTACAACATTACCATATCATGACACTAGCCCAGCAACGATCTAAACTAGACGCCTCTAATTTATCAATTGCAAATTTTTACATGGGTCTAGGGCTTTCGAAGATAGAACCGGTCTTACCTACGAACATGGAACCACAACGATGATAACTAAGTTATTAGCAACTCGTTGTAAATTAGATATTTACTATAGTAGGAGACACAAACACCCGCCAGCCACTTATGCAAAACTAGTTGCATGTCAGTCATGGAACCGGTCTCATGTGCGATGACATGTAAGATTGGTCAAGGCCGCTTCATCCCACTATGCCACCAATATCCAAAATACATGAAAGAAGCAATAACATGATCATCATCGCCCACATACTCTTATGTGTTCTACCCGTGCAAAGGACCTACGCATAGATCAGGCTCTGATACCACTGTTGGGTTCGCAGCATAGAAAACAAAAAATTCCTACGATGGGAACTATACGCCAAGATCTATCTACTAGATACAAGCAACGGGTGGATATACATCCATAGAGAACTTACCCTCGAAGACAACAAATCTTTGTTAACGAGTTGGAACTCGTGGATGATGTATTCGTACACTTGCCGATCTCAAGATCGTGATGAAGTCTAGCAGGTCCGGCTCTAGCACGTCCATCAGATCCAGCTCCAGCAAGTCTAGCACCACCAAGTCCAGCACCGCAAAGCAGCGGTGCATCCGTGATCGCACACACGTCCGGTACCCCGACAACCTCCGTCCCTCGCTCCAGCAAAGCAGCTGAAGTAGCAACTCTGTTCCAGATAAAGCCACCGGGAACATGTATCGCGCTAATCCAAGACCATGGGGAATAACTAGAGGGGGAGAGAGATCCTTCAAGAGGAGGTGTGAGTGTGAAGGTGTGAGAGGGGGGCCTTTTATAGGAGGAGGGGGTGCCCCTCCCCATGGCCGGCACCCTAAGGGGTGACCCCTCACCTCCTCATTCATGTGGTGGTAACACCCTCCACATAAATTTGCCCCTTCACATTCTCTTTTAAAGTCTCCACTTTAAATGCATTAAATTTCTCCAAATTTAATGCTCTCTCATTTAATGAAACTATTTTATTGATTTTATTCAGATTTTTTTAAATTACTTTAATTAACAAACGTTCACATAAAACTCCCTACAACATTTCAATATTACATGCAGAACCAATTTCAGCAAATTCACCCGAAACAGTTTTGGTGTCTATTGAAATAATTCCAGCGCTTTCTTAAATCTTTATCTGAAACATATTTGCTCCAAATGGTGTCGGTATCCCTTAAGTGTGTCACCCTACGGTTCGCGAATAATGCAGACATGATCGAGACCCCTCTCAGATCAATAATCAGAAGCGGGACCTTGAGATCCATACTGACTCCTACACATTCAACGATGACTTCTGTGATCGTGAGAACCTTTAACGCTAGTAACTAAATCCCTTTGTATCACGATATATTACATGTCTGAGACTCGATCATCGGTATCTCCATACCTAGTTTGATCTCGTTGCCGACATGCACTCTTTTCTCGTTCCCGTGATATAATATTCTAGTGATCACATCACTTGCTTGCAAGCTATCTTAATGTGATATCACCGAGAGGGCCCAGAGTATATATATCCGTTATCGGGATGGACAAATCCCAGTCTTGATCCATGAGCCTCAACATAACACCTTTGTAGCACTGAACCCACCTTTATAGTCACCATGTTACGGTGTGACGTTTGATGTTATCAAGATACTCTTCCGGTGTCAGCAATTAACATGATCTCATGGTCTAAGGACTAAGATTACTTCGTATGATGTTATAACAATATAAACATAATGACTTTGATCGTAATGCTATACTTCGGATGAATGTTCATCACATCATTCCACCAATGTTGTTACCTTGTTATTAACAACATCCAATGTCCATGATCAGGAAACCTTGATCATCTTGTTAATCAACAAGCTAGTTTATATGAGAGGCAGTACTAGGAACTTTGTATTTTGTTTATTAAACACACATGTATTAACGTTTCCAATTAATACAATTATAGCATGCAAAATAAATATTTATCATAAACATGGAATAAGATAATAACCACTTTATTATTGCCTCTCGGGCATATTCCCTTCAACTGTCACCTAGTTACAAGAACTTTGTGATGAACTACAATATGCATTGCATGAACAAGACGTTGCCTGAACTCTTCTCCATGCTAAATACTATTGAAGTGGATATTAAGAAGGATCACCAACTGTTGATGGTCAATAAGACCACCAATTTCAAGAAACAGGGCAATCCTAAGAACAAGGGCAAGTTCAATAAGGACGGCAAGAAAGATGCCGCACCTGCTAAGAAGCCCAAGGCTGGTCATAAGCCTAATACTAAGTGCTTCTACTGCAAGGGTGAAGGTCACTAGAAGCGCAACTGCCCCAAGTACCTGGCAGATCTGAAGAACGGCAACATCAAGAAGAAAGGTATATTTGATATACATGTTATTGATGTGTATCTTACTAGTAATCGTAGTAGTGCCTGGGTATTTGATACTGGTTCGGTTGCTCATATTTGTAACTCGAAACAGGAGCTGCGGAATAAACGAAGACTGGCGAGAGACAAGGTGACGATGCGCGTTGGAAATGGCTCCAAGGTTGATGTGATCGCCGTCGGCACACTCCCTCATCATCTACCTTTGGGATTAGTTTTGAACTTGAATAATTGTTATTTGGTGCCTGCGTTAAGCATGAACATTATTTTTGGATCTTTTTTATTGCGAGACGGTTACTCGTTTAAGTCTGAGAATAATGGTTGTTCGATTTATATGAGTAATATTTATTATGGTAATGCACCTGAGATGAATGGTTTATTCTTATTGAATCTCAATAGTAGTGATACACATGTTCACAACATAGATGCTAAACGAATAAAAATGAATGATAATACTACATACATGTGGCAGTGTCGTCTTGGTCACATTGGAGTGAAGCGCATGAAGAAACTCCATTCTGATGGACTCCTTGAATCACTTGAAAGATGCGAAGCATGTCTGATGGGAAAAATGACGAAGACTCCATTCTCTGGGATAATGGAGCGAGCTACGGACTTATTGGAAATAATACATACCGATGTGTGCGGCCCAATGAGCGTAGCATCGCACGGTGGATATCGTTATGTTCTTACCTTCACGTATGACTTGGGTAGATATGGGTATGTCTACTTTATGAAACATAAGTCCGAAACTTTCGAGAAGTTTAAGGAATTTCAAAGTGAGGTAGAAAATCATCGTAACAAGAAGATTAAGTTTATGCGTTTTGACCGTGGAGGTGAATATCTAAGTTAGGAGTTTGGCATGTATTTAAAGAAATGTGGAATACTTTCGCAGTTGACACCGCCAGGACCACCACAGCATAATGGTGTGTTCGAACATCGTAATTGAACTCTCTTAGATATGGTTCGGTCTATGATGTCTCTTACAGATTTACCGTTGTTGTTTTAGGGTTATGCATTAGAGCCAGCCGCATTCACTTTAAATAGGGCACCATCTAAATCCATTGAAACGACACCATATGAATTGTGGTTTGGCAAGATACCTAAGTTGTCGTTCCTTAAAGTTTGGGGCTATGAAGCGTATGTAAAGAAGTTACAACCCGACAAGCTTGAACCCAAAGCAGAAAAATGTTTCTTCATAGGATACCCTAAAGAAACAGTTGGGTATACTTGCTATCATAGATCCGAAGGCAAAGTTTTTGTTGCCAAGAATGGATACTTTCTTGAGAAGGAGTTTCTCTCGAAAGAAGTGACTAGAAGGAAAGTAGAACTCGACGAGGTTGTTGAACCTTCTCTCGGATTTGAGAGTAGCGCAACATCGAAAGATGTTTCTGTGCCGCCTGCACCAATAAGAGGGGAAGCTAATGATGTTGATCATGAAACTTCGAACAAAGTTGTTGTTGAACCTCGTAGGTCGACGAGGGTTCGTGCCACTCCTGATTGGTATGACCCTGCATTGAATGTCATGTTGGTAGACAACATGGATGACCCTGCGACATATGAGGAAGCTATGATGAGCCCAGATTCCGACAAATGGCAAGAAGCCATGAAATCTGAAATGTGATCCATGTATGAAAACCAAGTATGGACTTTGGTGGACTTACCGGATGGCCACAAGGCTATCGAGAACAAATGGATCTTTAAAAAGAAAAACAGATGATGATGGTAATGTTACTGTCTATAAAGCTCGACTTGTCGCAAAAGGGTTCCGACAAATTCAAGGAGTTGACTACGATGAGACCTTCACACTGGTAGCGAAGCTAAAGTCTGTGAGGATTTTGTTAGAAATCGCTGCATATTTCGATTATGAGATTTGGTAGATGGATTTCAAAACGGTGTTCCTTAATGGTGACATTGAGGAAGAGTTGTATATGGTACAACCCAAAGGTTTTTTTGATCCTAAAGATGCTGACAAGGTGTGCAAGCTTCAGCGCTCCATTTATGGACTGAAGCAGGCATCCCAAAAGTTGGAATCAATGTTTTGATAAGGTGATCAAAAACTTTGGATTTATACAAACTTATGGAGAAGCTTGTATCTACAAGAAAGTGAGTGGGAGCTCTGTAGCATTCTTAATACTATATGTGGATGCCATATTGTTGATTGGGAATGATATAGAACTTCTTGAAAGTGTCAAGGCCTATTTGAAAAATAGTTTTTTAATGAAGCATCTTAGCGAAGCGGCATACATTTTAGCCATCAAGATTTATGGAGATAGATCAAGACGTTTAATAGCACTTTCACAAAGTACATACCTAGACAAGGTTCTAAAGAGATTTAGAATGGAAGAAAGCAAGAAAGGGTTCTTGCCCATGTTGCCAGGAAGACCTTGAGTAAGACTCAAAGTCCAGCTACGGTAGAAGATAGAGAGAAGATGAGTAAAATCCCCTATGCCTCTGTCAACACCCGGATTTTTAATCCCAGATACCCGTTATGCCATACCTCGCAATCCCAGGATTACCATTTTTGCGAGACATAACGGATTGGATATCACAGTACATCATCCATTGCAAACCATACATAAGGTCTTACACAAATAAGGATCTCATGATCCAGTCTTAAGACAACAAGCAGCGGAAATAAAAGATAGCGTAGCGGTGGGTTCCATCTTCAGGGGCACAGGCAATGCTGACGAAGGCAGATAGTCCTAGTTATCATAGCCGTCCTGCTGAGCATCATCTTAATAATCTCCTTCATAGTCTGGCCATGATAATAGCCAGGGACAAAAGCCATGAGTACTCTTTAAGTACTCGCAAACTACCATTAACAAGTAGTAGAATTCTAAGTTAAAGTACTAGATCTGAGTTTAACTATAAAGATAAGTTTGAAACCTAAGCTGAGTTCTGAAGCAAAGAAAGATAAAGTAAAGTTCTAGAATCACTTAAGTTGGAAAACTATTGTCATAAACACCACCCTGTTGTGGTCAAGTCACGATTCATCATTCATTTCAAAGTATTTAGAAAACATCTGACAACGAAACAGTATGGCCATTCCAACTGTCCCTCACCGCGGACGCGGCTATTCGGATAGTTTGACACTCTGAAGAGGTGGTACACTTTCACCACAAGATTCGATACATCTGTCAGGGATAACCCTGAATCATCATACTTAGTATGCAGATAATCAAACATAACCTTCCCTTTACACACCCTAGTATAAGCACCTCTCCTATGAGCATGGCCTCCCAACCATGACCATCAGTCATCTTGGGCACTGCATAGGTGGACAACATTGAGAGGTAGCCTCAGCTCAAACCTCTCCCGTGAGGGAACTAATACTAATGCATATAAATTTCCAGCTAAGCCTTACCCAATTTAGGTAATGTGGTTGTACGGTAAATTTGGAATGGTATCGCATCCGAATCCAACCATCAGTTTTATAAAAAGGTTAAGGCTCATGCCTCAACATTTTCCTCATCATCAACCATTTGTGTTTCTCAACACATGTCAAAACATCTCAATAGAATGACTCATCATTCCAAGGTTTTCACAATTCATTTTCACCAAGTGTTCCCATCTAAAGTGACTCAAGTTTTTGATCTACTCTAAACTACTAAGTTAAGAGTGTTCACTAAGGTGGAACAGATGGGTTCAATCTCATGCCATAGAATGACATCTAAAGGGTTCTAAATAGGTCAAGTTTTATACTTTTATGCTACCTTCAAATAAAGCAAAGGACTTTGTATAACCTAAGAAGGGGAAAACTTGTAACTAAGACTTGGGGTATTAATAGTCAAAAGGGAGTGTGATCAAAGCATGCTCAGGGCATCTTTGTTAAACCATCTAGTTTGATTCTAGTTTGTTAAGTACTACACTTGCAAGTACTAATTTGCAAGGGTTAATCTTGGATAGTGTTAGCTTGCTAATAGTAGCTTGCCTTGGTTGGTGCAGTGGTTGAAGTTTTCTTCTTCTTCTTCTTGGTAGAACTCCTCCTCCTCGAGAGCTTGGTCGGTACTACCGTCTATAAATACATAAGGAGTGCACAATCACCAAACAATACTTAACTAGGCTAAAAATTATTCTAAGACGCACATTTGATGATCGATTATCATCACAACATCACAAGTTTAAATTTCAATAGCTTCATCCTTTTTATTTTAGAAAAGTAATTTATACTCATTGAAATATTAACTACAATTTAATATTCACCACCAAAATATGGGATCATGTGGACACATGTCCTCACTACATATTCTAACATGTGGGTATGAAATTTAAAGGTTGGATCAACATTACTTTGGTTCAAGTTCATTAGTAAATGATTTAAAGTGACTAGAAATGCCTATATAGCATTGTTTTGGTACTAGTCCATAGTCACTGCATGTAAACCTTAATATTATTACATATTTGGATAGATATGGTGAAATGTGATTTTTGAGAGTTGGAATCAACTCAAAAGCTAACTTGGTTGATTTTATAAAAATGTTGCAAGTTGCAAAAGCTTATGTCTTCTTATTTTTATTAGGAGAGATATATAACTCTAAATGAATTAAACCCAACGGGCTTAGATAGATCATCTTAATACCTTTCAGGAAAAATTTGTTTCATGCAATTTGGATTTGTAAAACTCACAGAATTAAATTTTGAAATACTGGACAGAAACTAGATTTAACTAAAAAGAAAAATCCAGATTTGAATGGGTGGGCTAGCGCTGGAAAAGAAATGGGCCGGCCCAGTGGCGCTCCGCGGCGCGGGGCTCAGCTGACAGGGGGGTCCCGCTTGTCAGCGGCACTTAACACGCGAAACAATACGCGCGCTGTGGGCCGTAGGATTAGAAGCGAGATCTACGGCTGAGGGTCGTCGTCGACGACGAACAGGTTACCGGTGAGCTCGAACCCTAGCGGCTCGGTGGGGGTCTACTGGGGGCGTACCAGGGCTCCAGCAGGGTCGGTGAGGCAGGCAAACAATGTGGAAGACGACGGGGAGGCGAGGCGTGGTCGCAATCAACGGCGCCCTTCTCCTCCTGCCGCGGCTGCTCCGGCTCCAATTCCGGCGAGGCAGAGCTCGCCATGCTCCGTCTAGAGGTGGGGGAGTTTTAGAGAGGTGAGGGGAGTGGAATGGTGTGGAGTGGAGAGGTTGGGGAGGGCTCCTTTTATAGGCCCGACGGTGAGACCGAGCGGGATGGGCAGTCGACGGTGGCGACATGGCTACGGCGGGGTAGATGCATGGCTGAGGGTGGCGATCGACGTGCTGTGCCCTAGCGGTGGTCTGGGCATTGAATGCAGCCGTAGGGGCGGTGGCACGCGGTCTGGGCGATGTGGCGCTCTGCACGGCAGAGGCGGTGGTGGCCACGGCGAGCGGTGGATGTGAGGCGTTGGGCGGCCAGCGGGGGTGTCTAGGGTGTTCTCCAGGTCGAGGCGGAGCGGTGGGCGCGGGCTGGTGCCAAGGGGCGGTCTGGGCGAGCGGGGATAGGGCGTGCTCTGGGGGCGGCGTCGGCATGCTCGACCAGCTCCGGGCGCGGCGGTTCCTGGCCGCTCTACCCTCTGTCTCTGGCCTAGGGCTGGTTGGGCGGTGGAGGTGGACCACTGGCGATGTGCTAGACATGGCGAGAGGGGTTGGCGGCTGTTGTGGCATGATGTCGGCGGTGGGGGTGCTCATGGTGCTCGGCCTTAATGGCCATGACCATTTGGTCGTGTGCACAGGGTGTGGCTTGGCTAGCAAAGGGTAGGGCTAGTACTGAGGGAACAAGGGGACAAGGTTAGGCACAAATGGTGACCAAGATCACTGCTCAAAATAGTGTTTTAAATTTGGCCAAATTTGTGCACACAAGCTGTTTGATGAAATGGCCGAAAGAGAAAAAGTTTTGAATTTTGGTTTCAAAATTTTTGAGTGATCTCCACTAGTGATAGATAGTCTCTGGTTGCAAGGGTTTGGAAAGTGGAGCTCAAGGAGATGGTTTTTGAAATGGGGGTGATCTATGCATATGCATTAGATTCAATTTTAAACTGTCATTTAAAATAGTTAACAAAATGTTTTTAGCATATCAAAAGGTGGGCCTTGGTACCTCATTATGTGTACTATCAAGGGGTGCAAAGATCAATAATTGTTTCTGTTAAGTTTTGAGTACTAGGAATAGCCAAAGTAGGCATGAGAGTTAAATTTGCCAAAATGACCATTCCTCCTTTTTAATTCTTTTTGAATTGATTTTCTTTAGGCAAAGTTTGGGAATGATGTAGATGATGTTTAAATCACCTAAGAAACATTTTACAAGCATTGGATCACTTAATCATGGCAATTCAAACAACTCCTATTTTAAATGCACACACATATGAATGCTTTCATATTAAATTTGGAAAAGTTTTTGTTAACCCCATTTTTGGTTGATTGGATCTTTGATAAACTTGGATTGAAGTTTTGGGATGTTACAAACCTTCCCCCCTTAAACAAAATCTCGTCCCGAGATTTACAAAGAAAACTAGGAACTAAAGAGATCTGGGAACTCTGTCCTAATGTAATCTTCGTGCTCCCAAGTAGCTTCCTCTTCGGTATGGTTGCTCCATTGAATCTTGAGAAACTTGATACTCCTGGTCCTGGTGGTTCTGTAGGCTTCTTACAAGATACGGATGGGCACTTCCCGATAGGTCAGGTCATTGTTGATTTCCACAGCTCTGTGATCGATGTTCTTGAAAACTTCAGTCTTCTCTGGCACTTCCAGACATTTGCGAAGTAACGAGATATGGAACACATTGTGGATGGCTGACATCTCTTCAGGCAGTTCTAGTTGATACGATACTTCTCCTCGACGGTTCAGAATCTTGAAAGGCCCGATATATCTGGGGGCTAACTTTCCCTTCAGACTAAAGCATTGAGTTCCCTTAAATGGTGAAACCTTGAGATATACAAAATCTCTGACATTGAAAGTCAGGTCTCTCCTTCTTTTGTCAGCATAGCTCTTCTGTCTGGATTGGGCGGTCTTGAGGTGCTCATGGACTTTGTGAACTTTCTCTTCTGCTTCTCGGAGAATGTCGGGTCCGAAGATCTGACTCTCTCCTACTTGCGACCAATTCAAAGGGGTACGGCACTTTCTTCCGTATAGGAATTCAAATGGTGCCATCTGCAAACTAGCTTGATAACTGTTGTTATATGAGAATTCTGCGAAAGGCAGGCAGTCTTCCCATTTTGATCCATATTCCAACACACAAGCTCTAAGCATATCTTCTAGGATTTGGTTGACTCTCTCAGTCTGTCCATCTGTTTACGGGTGATACGCGGTACTGAAGTTCAACTTGGTTCCTAAACCTTCCTGCACTTTCTGCCAAAATCTTGAGGTAAACTGGGTTCCTCAATCTGATACGATGGTCTTGGGGGTTCCATGCAGACTAACAATCCTAGCAATGTATAGCTCTGCTAACTTTGCACTCTGGTAAGTGGTCTTGACAGGTATAAAATGGGCTACCTTGGACAGTCTATCAACTATGACCCAGATTGAGTCATTTCCCCTACTAGAAGTAGGTAAACCGGTGATAAAGTCCATTCCGACGGAATCCCATTTCCATTCCGGAATCTGCAATGGTTGCAACAGTCCTGTAGGTCTCTGATGCTCTGCCTTGACTCTTTGACAGATGTCACATTTGGCGATGTAGCTTCCGATCTCTCTCTTCATCTTGTGCCACCAAAATTGCTCCTTCAAATCCTGATACATCTTTGTTCCTCCGGGGTGGATAGAATAAAGAGTATCATGAGCTTCCTTCATGATAACTTCCTTCAGCTCCGAATCTGCTGGCACACAGATACGTCCTTTGTACCACAGTACTCTTTCTTCGTCTTCGGTGAATCCAGGTACCTTTCCTGTACCAATACGACATTTGATTCCGTCGATACTTTCATTCCCCTTCTAGGCTTCCTTGATTTGGCTAATCAAAGTGGGTTGAAGTTCAATGCTTGCTAAGAATCCTCGGCTAACTAATTCAGTCCTGAACTTCTCCAACTCCTCATACAAACTGGGTTGCTTCTCCTTGATCATGGTGTTAAGCCTACACGGCAATCTGCTAAGAGCATCCGCTACCACATTGGCTTTGCCGGGGTGATAGTGAATGTCAAGGTCATAATTCTTGATTAACTCTATCCATCTTCTCTGCCTCATATTCAGCTCCTTCTGAGTGAATATATACTTCAAGCTCTTATGATCTGAGTAAATCTCACAGCGATTACCCATCAAATAATGACGCCAGGTCTTCAGTGCTAGAACTACAGCTGCTAGCTCAAGATCATGGGTCGAATAGTTCTACTCATGCTGCTTTAGTTGTCGAGATAGATACGCGATGACTTTGCCTTCTTGCATCAATACACATCCTAGACCAATCTTGGATGCGTCACAATACACATCAAAGGGCTTCTTGATGTCCGGCATGACTAAAATTGGGGATGATATCAATCTCTTCTTCAGCTCCTGGAAACTGGCTTCACATTTGTTTGTCCATTCAAACTTCTTGTCCTTCTTCAACAATTGGGTCATTGGTCGGGCTATGCTCGAGAATCCTTCTACGAACTTGCGGTAATATCCCGCTAATCCGAGAAATGCACGGACTTGGGTTTGAGTGGTTGGGGCTTCCCATTATTCGACATCTTTGAGCTTGGCAGGGTCAACAGAGACTTCTCCGGCAGACACAATATGTCCTAGGAATCCTACTTCTTTCAACCAAAACTCACACTTGCTGAACTTGGCATATAGCTGATGCTCTCTCAGGGTTTCTAGGATGATTCTCAGATGTTGCTCATGCTCTTCTTCTAACTTGGAGTAGATAAGGATGTCGTCGATAAACACAACTACAAACTTATCTAGGAAATTCATAAAGATCTTATTCATGAGATTCATGAAATAAGCAGGGGCATTGGTTAATCCAAAAGACATAACTGTATACTCGTATAGACCATAGCGAGTAGTAAAGGCGGTCTTCGGAATATCCGTTACATGAATCTTAAGTTGGTGATAACCAGTCCTAAGATCAATCTTTGAGAATACCCGAGCTCCGGTCAACTGATCAAATAGATCCTCTATCTTTGGCAAAGGGTACTTGTTCTTGATGGTAACATCATTCAACTTTCGGTAATCTGTGCACAGACGGTTGCCTCCATCCTTCTTGTCGACGAATAACACTGGTGATCTCCATGGCGATGCACTTGGTTGAATTAAACCTTTGGCTAGCATAGTATCCAACTTCTTCTTCAGTTCCACTAACTCTGATGGGTTCATGCTATAGGGTCTCTAGGCTATAGGTCCGGTTCCGGGGATTAGTTTGATAATGAACTCAATATCCCTATCCGGGGGCATACCTGGCAATTCATCTGGGAATACATCGGGGTATTCACAGACTACTCTGACTTGGTCAATGGTGGGCAAGGCTACACTCTGGT
Source organism: Avena eriantha (assembly GCA_910589775.1). Classification (NCBI taxonomy): domain Eukaryota; kingdom Viridiplantae; phylum Streptophyta; class Magnoliopsida; order Poales; family Poaceae; genus Avena; species Avena eriantha. Next base: position 227,516,358 of record OU342746.1, on the reverse strand, counting down.
TGCACTTGAATTGACGGGGTAAGGTTTTAGAGATATGCTCTACTGTGACTCCAGAACTACTGGTCATGGTGATGGCTTTCTTAGCATAGTCTATCAATCCTTTATGCCTTGACATCCAGTCCATACCTAGTACTACTTCCAATCCTTTGGTTCCAAGTACAATTAGGTTGGCATAAAAATCTATCCCATGTATTTTGATAGGTACAACTTTGCAAATTTTTCTAGCTTTTGTTGTTGAACCGGGGATTTGAACTATCATGACATGCTTCAGGTTGGTTGGACGAATCTTACTAGTGCATGCAAATTCTTTGGTGACAAATGAATGCGATGCTCCCGAATCAAACAATACTCTTGCTAAAACTGAGTTGACGGAAAACATACCCAGCACTACGTCTGGCGCTTCCTGGGCTTCTTCTGCATTCATGTGGAAGAGACGGCCGTTGCGGTTGTGAGGGTTCCCTAGGGCAAATCTCCTTCCTGGCTGAACACGACGCTACTGCTGAGCTAGGGCATTCACATTGGCATTGGCTGGAGTCTTCTTGGGACACTCATTGGAGTAGTGACCCTTCACTCTACACTCAAAACAAGTGATCTGGGACTTGTCCTTGACTACGACAGGCATAGCATTGCTGCCAGTTCTGGGTGCAGTGTTGCTGTTGTTGTTGTTGTTGTGGTTCTTGGGAGGTGCACGGTTGAAATTGTTGGCATTCCGGAGTTGTGATTGTTTCCTCCGGACTTCACATTGCTTCCGCTACGGTTGGGGTAGCTTGGGAGAGAATTTGGGGGTCGGTTGTTCCTTGGTGCATATCCTGGTGAAGGGTTGGGATGGTACTTCTGGTGACTGTTAGATCCAGACTGCTGCATCATACGACGCTTGCGATTGTCGTTTGCCTGGTTAATCTTCCCTTCCATCTGTATGGCAGAGTCGACTAGCTCTTCGAGATCCGCGAAACGGATGTTGACGAGGACAGTCTGCATCTCATCATGCAGTCCGTTCAAGAATCTCTCCTTCTTCTTGGCCTCTGTGTTGATCTCATCAGGTGCATACCTGGCAAGTGACAGGAATTTGTCACGGTACTCCACCACAGTCATTCTTCCTTGCTTCAATTCGCGGAACTCATCTCTCATCCGGTTGACTAGACCTTGAGGCATGTGGGTGCGGCTGAACTTGACTTTGAATGCTTCCCATGTCATCACTTGACCATGGTTCATATTGCGGATGCTATTCCACCAAGCTCTGGCATCTCCCGCCAGATAGTGGGTGGCGAAGAGAACTTTCTCATTTTCATCAACTCCTGCAACTTCGAGGTTGTTTTCCATGGTCTGGAACCAGTCATCAGCATCTAGTGGGTTCTCAGATTGGGGGATTAGTGTTCTGAAATTTTTTGAGTTTGGATCCATGGTGGTCCTGATTTCCATGTCCTTGGTTGTTGAGAGCCATCTGGGCGATCTGTTGAAGTGTTGCTAAGTTGGCTTGGCGTTCTGCCTTGCTTGCTTCACGGTCTGCGATGAGATTCTGCAAGATCTGCAGCATTGGGTCCTGCGATGAGCTGCTCCCTCCTTGGTTTCCACGAGTCATCTGAGGATTGAGATAGATATAGGGGTAAGAGGGAAATTCTAAGGTCCATGGGTTTGGGGTTTTCAAAGCTAAAACTTTGAGTTAAACTCAGGTTTTTCAACTAACTTCATTTTCATTCATGCAAGCAAGCACACGATACAACACACACCACAACAATCAAAGGCAAAACAGATGGTTTAAAGAACCATTCTGCAAGCTACGATACAACGAGATGATACATCTCAGGCTACGATAGTGCTCTAATGCATCTACTCATCATCGATGAAGTCGGAGTCCTCATCATCAGTGTAGAAGTCCACGGCATCCTCCTCCAGAAAGTCCTCATCGTTGCTGAGGTAAGAATCCATGTCTCCCTAGATGTCTTCACCCTCATCTTCTTCTTCTTTTGCTGCAAGCTGAGCTTCCTGCTCCTTGACGGTCTTCTCGAGGTCGGCCACCTTCTTGCAAAGACGGGCGATGGTGCGATCCTTCTTGGCACGCTGGCGGCAAAGAGACTGACGGTCTTGGACAAGCAGTGCGAAAGTCTGGGCCTTCTGTTCGGCAATGGCACGGTTCTGGTTGGTTAACTCTCTAGCATTGTCCAGTTCCTGCTGTCTGTCGTGAAGCAAGAAGTCAAGGTTCTCCACTTGACGCCTCAACTCAGGGTGGCCCGACATTTCCATTGGCAATCCCATGAAGTCACGTCTTGCATAGTGAGCAAAACGGGTTCCTTGGGTCTTGTTGACGTTGAGGGCACATAGACGTGCGAGAGCTTCATGCATTGCCCTGGCTAATCCATCTAGCCAGTTGTTCTCTCTCACGGAGAACTGAATTCTTCTAGAAGTTGGTGCTTCAATGCTTCCTCTAAGATCTGCTATGACTAGCCACTGTAGGTCTCCTCCTAGGGGTCCTGGAAGTTGAGCTCCAAGAAACTCCGGATGTGGGCGTCCCAGTAACTCCGACAGTGAATCCAGATCCCTCTCGAAGATCAGCTGACCTCCGTTTCCCAACTGGTAAAACTTGCTGAACTGAGTCTCCATCTACAAGAATTAAGGATGAGGAAGTTAGAGAAGTGACCAAGTGTGTCAAATTTTAAGTAGTAGTATAAGAGTTTTGAGGAACATGACTTTTTTGAGAAGGAAGAATTCCCAAGGGTAAGAGAGGAGATATTTTTTCATAAATACTCACTTTGGTTTTGAAACTAAGTTTTTGTTTGACGTCCATTCTAACTAGGGTCTCCTATGGTTAGGATGGCTCTGATACCAACTTGTCAGCACCCGGATTTTTAATCCCAGATGCCTGTTATGCCATACCTCGCAATCCCAGGATTACCATTTTTGCGAGACATAACGGATTGGATATCACAATACATCATCCATTGCAAACCATACATAAGGTCTTACACAAATAAGGATCTCATGATCCAGTCTTAAGACAACAAGCAGCGGAAATAAAAGATAGCGTAGCGGTGGGTTCCATCTTCAGGGGCACAGGCAATGCTGACGAAGGCAGATAGTCCTAGTTATCATAGCCGTCCTACTGACCATCATCTTGATAATCTCCTTCATAGTCTGGCCATGATAATAGCCATGGACAAAAGCCATGAGTACTCTTTAAGTACTCGCAAACTACCACTAACAAGTAGTAGAATTCTAAGTTAAAGTACTAGATCTAAGTTTAACTATAAAGATAAGTTTGAAACCTAAGCTGAGTTCTGAAGCAAAGAAAGATAAAGTAAAGTTCTAGAATCACTTAAGTTGGGAAACTATTGTCATAAACACCACCCTGTTGTGGTCAAGTCACAATTCATCATTCATTTCAAAGTATTTAGAAAACATCTGACAACGAAACAGTATGGCCATTCCAACTGTCCCTCATCGCGGACGCGGCTATTCGAATAGTTTGACACTCTGCAGAGGTGGTACACTTTCACCACAAGATTCGATACATCTGTCAGGGATAACCCTGAATCATCATACTTAGTATGGAGATAATCAAACATAACCTTCCCTTTACACACCTAGTATAAGCACCTCTCTTATGAGCATGGCCTCCCAACCATGACCATCAGTCATCTTGGGCACTGCATAGGTGGACAACATTGAGAGGTAGCCTCAGCTCAAACCTCTCCCGTGAGGGAACTAATACTAATGCATATAAATTTCTAGCTAAGCCTTACCCAATTTAGGTAATGTGGTTGTACGGTAAATTTGGAATGGTATCGCATCCGAATCCAACCATCAGTTTTATAAAAAGGTTAAGGCTCATGCCTCAACATTTTCCTCATCATCAACCATTTGTGTTTCTCAACACATGTCAAAACATCTCAATAGAATGACTCATCATTCCAAGGTTTTCACAATTCATTTTCACCAAGTGTTCCCATCTAAAGTGACTCAAGTTTTTGATCTACTCTAAACTACTAAGTTAAGAGTGTTCACTAAGGTGGAACAGATGGGTTCAATCTCATGCCATAGAATGACATCTAAAGGGTTCTAAATAGGTCAAGTTTTATACTTTTTATGCTACCTTCAAATCAAGTAAAGGACTTTGTATAACCTAAGAAGGGTAAAACTTGTAACTAAGACTTGGGGTATTAATAGTCAAAAGGGAGTGTGATCAAAGCATGCTTAGGGCATCTTTGTTAAACCATCTAGTTTGATTCTAGTTTGTTAAGTACTACACTTGCAAGTACTAATTTGCAAGGGTTAATCTTGGATAGTGTTAGCTTGCTAATATTAGCTTGCCTTGGTTGGTGCAGTGGTTGAAGTTTTCTTCTTCTTCTTCTTCTTGGTAGAACTCCTCCTCCTCGAGAGCTTGGTCGGTACTATCATCTATAAATATATAGGGAGTGCACAATCACCAAACAATACTTAACTAGGCTAAATAGTATTCTAAGACACACATTTGATGATCTATTATCATCACAACATCACAAGTTTAAATTTCAATAGCTTCATCCTTTTTATTTTAGAAAAGTAATTTCTACTCATTGAAATATTAACTACAATTTAATATTCACCACCAAAATATGGGATCATGTGGACACATGTCCTCACCACATATTCTAACATGTGGGAATGAAATTTAAAGGTTGGATCAACATTACTTTGGTTCAAGTTCATTAGTAAATGATTTAAAGTGACTAGAAATGCCTATATAGCACTGTTTTGGTACTAATCCATAGTCACTGCATGTAAACCTTAATATTATTACATATTTGGATAGATATGGTGAAATGTGATTTTTGAGAGTTGGAATCAACTCAAAAGCTAACTTGGTTGATTTTATAAAAATGTTGCAAGTTGCAAAAGCTTCTGTCTTCTTATTTTTATTAGGAGAGATCTATAACTCTAAATGAATTAAACCCAACGGGCTTAGATAGATCATCTTAATACCTTTCAGGCAAAATTTGTTTCCTGCAATTTGGATTTGTAAAACTCACAAAATTAAATTTTGAAATACTGGATAGAAACTAGATTTAACTAAAAACAAAAAATCCAGATTTGAATGGGTGGGCTAGCGCGGGAAAAGAAATGGGCCGGCCCAGTGGCGCTCTGCGGCGCGGGGCTCAGCTGACAGGGGGGTCCCGCTTGTCAGCGGCACTTAACACGCGAAATGGTACGCGCGCTATGGGCCGTAGGATTAGAAGCGAGATCTACGGCTGAGGGTCGTCATCGACGACGAACAGGTCGCCGGCGAGCTCGAACCCTAGCGGCTCGGTGGGGGTCTACTGGGGGCGTACCAGGGCTCCAGCGGGGTCGGCGAGGCGGGCAAACGACGTGGAAGACGACGGCGAGGCGAGGCGTGGTCGCGGTGGAGCTTGGGGTGGTCGCAATTAACGGCGCCCTTCTCCTCCTGCCGCGGCTGCTCCGGCTCTAATTCTGGCGAGGCAGAGCTCGCCTTGCTCAGGCTAGAGGTGGGGGAGGTTTAGAGAGGTGAGGGGAGTGGAATGGTGTGGAGTGGAGAGGCTGGGGAGGGCTCCTTTTATAGGCCCAACGGTGAGACCGAGCGGGATGGGCAGTCGACGACGGCGACATGGCTACGGCGGGGCAGAGGCATGGCTGAGGGTGGCGATCGACGTGCTGTCCCCTAGCGGTGCTCTAGGCATTGAATGCATCCGTAGGGGCGGTGGCACGCGGTCTGGGCGAGGTGGCGCTCTACACGACAGAGGCGGCGGTGGCCACGACGAGCGGTGGCTGTGAGGCGTTGGGCGGCCAGCGGGGGTGTCTAGGGTGTTCTCCAGGTCGAGGCGGAGCGGTGGGCGCGAGCTGGTGCCAAGGGGCGGTCTTGGCGAGCGGGGATAGGGCGTGCTCTGGGGGCGGCGTCGGCATGCTCGACCAACTCCGGGCGCGGCGGTTCCTGGCCGCTCTACCCTCTGTCTCTGGCCTAGGGCTGGTTGGGCGGTGGAGGTGGACCACTGGCGATGTGCTAGACATGGCGAGAGGGGTTGGCGGCTGCTGTGGCGCGATGCCGCCGGTGGGGGTGCTCATGGTGCTCGGCCTTAATGGCCATGACCATTTGGTCGTGTGCACAGGGTGTGGCTGGGCTAGCAAAGGGTAGGGCTAGTACTGAGGGAACAAGGGGACAAGGTTAGGCACAAATGGTGACCAAGATCACTGCTCAAAACAGTGTTTTAAATTTGGCCAGATTTGTGCACACAAGCTGTTTGATGAAATGGCCGAAAGAGAAAAGGTTTTGAATTTTGGTTTCAAAATTTTTGAGTGATCTCCACTAGTGATAGGTAGTCTCTGGTTGCAAGCGTTTGGAAAGTGGAGCTCAAGGAGATGGTTTTTGAAATGGGGGTGATCTATGCATATGCATTAGATTCAATTTTAAACTGTCATTTAAAATAGTTAACAAAATGTTTTTAGCATATCAAAAGGTGGGCCTTGGTACCTCATTATGTGTACTAGCAAGGGGTGCAACGATCAAGAATTGTTTCTGTTAAGTTTTGAGTACTAGGAATAGCCAAAGTAGGCATGAGAGTTAAATTTGCCAAAATGACCATTCCTCCTTTTTAATTCTTTTTGAATTGATTTTCTTTAGGCAAAGTTTGGGAATGATGTAGATGATGTTTAAATAACCTAAGAAACATTTTACAAGCATTGGATCACTCAATCATGGCAATTCAAACAACTCCTATTTTAAATGCACACACATATGAATGCTTTCATATTAAATTTGGAAAAGTTTTTGTTAACCCCATTTTTGGTTGATTTGATCTTTGATAAACTTGGATTGAAGTTTTGGGATGTTACATCCTCGGCCATAGGCTCTGTCATGTATGCCATGTTGTGTGTAAGACCCGATATAGCACACGCTGTTAGTTTGACTAGCAGTTATCAAAGTGATCCTGGAATGGAACACTTGACAGAAGTCAAAAATATCCTCAAATACCTGAATAGGACTAAGGATATGGTTCTTTCTTATGGAGGCGATGAACAGCTTGTTGTAAACAGTTACACCGATGCTAGTTGGAACATCGATCCGGATGACTCAAAGTCATAGTTTGGATACGTATTTAATTTGAATGGTGCTGCAGTGAGCTGGAGGAGTGCCAAGCAAAGCGTTGTGGCGAAATCTTCAACTGAATCGGAATACATAGCTGCTTTGGAGGCTACACAAGAAGAGATATGGATGAAGGAGTTCATTACAGAGCTTGGTATGGTTCCTAGTGCGTTGGACCCGATGGCCATCTATTGTGACAACACGGGTGCCATAGCCAATGCACAGGAGCCAAGGTCACACAACAAGCTGACGGTTGCCATAGCCAATGCACAGGAGCCAAGCTCACACAACAAGCTGAAGCACATCAAGGTACGTTTCTATGCTATTCGTGAGTATGTCCAAGATGGCGACATAAAGATTTGCAAAGTACACACTGATCTGAATGTGGCAGATACGTTGACTAAAACTCTCCCTAGAGCAAAACATGACCAACACGAGAACGCCATGGGTGTTAGGTACATTACAATGTAATCTAGATTATTAAATCTAGTGCAAGTGGGAGACTGTTGGAGATATGCCCAAGAGGCAATAATAAAATGGTTATTATTATATCTTTGTGTTTATGATGAATGTTTACATCCCATGCTGTAATTTATTATTAGGAAACACTAATACTTGTGTGTTTTGTAAACATAAAAGAGTCACTAGTAAGTCTCTTGTTAAGACTAGCTTGTTGATTAATAGATGATCATGGTTTCCTGATCATGGACATTGGATGTTATTAATAACAAGATCATATTATTAGGAGAATGATGTGATGGACACACACCCATAGTAAGCATATCATAAGATCAAGTCATTAAGTTCATTTTGCTACAAGCTTTCAAATACATAGTAACCTAATCCTTCGACCATGAGATTGTGTTAATCACCATCACCGGATGAGTGCTTTGATGACATCAAACACTGCTTCGTAACTGGGTGGTTATAAAGGTGGCATTAGGTATTCTGAAAGTATGTGTTGAGGCGCATGGATCAAGACTAGGATTTGTCCATCCATATGACGGATAGATATGCGCTGGGCCCTCTCGGTGGAATTTCATCTAATTAGCTTGCAAGCATGTGACTAGGTCACAAGGGATGGCATATCACGGACCGAGTAAAGAGTACTTATCGGTAACGAGGTAGAACTAGGTATGGAGATACCGATGATCGAACCTTGGATAAGTAGAGTATCGCATGACAAAGGGAATTGGTTTCGTGTGTTAATGGTTCTATCGATCACGAAGTCATCGTTGAGTATGTGGGAGCCATTATGGATCTCCAGATCCCGCTGATGGTTATTGATTGGAGAGGTGTCTCGATCATGTCTACATATTAGCGAACCATAGGGTGACACACTTAAGGTTCAATGTTGTTTAGGTAGATATGGAATATGAGTTGGAGACCGAATGTTGTTCGGAGTCTCAGATTGGATCTAGGACATCACAAGGAGATCTAGAATGGTCCGGAGAATAAGATTCATATAGCACAAGACATTTTCTAGGGTTCGTAAAATGTTCCGGAGTTTGTTTGGAGATTCTAGAAGGTTTTGGAATGTTCGAGAAGGTTCTACAAAGATATGAACATAAATCCCTAGATTATAGGGGATAATACTTGGGGGAAGGAAACCTCCCCCTCCCTTGTGCGTCGGCCCTAGGAGGTGGGCCAAGGGGTAGGAACCCTAGGTCGCACCCCTCTATATAAAGAGGGGTGGGGGCGCCCCCCTTACCCCTCCATCCCAAAACCCTAGCCGCCACTCCCTCCTCCTTCCTCTTGTTGCGGCTTAGGCGAAGCCCTGCAGGACCTCTTCTCCACCACCACGCCGTCGTGATGCTGGAATTCCATGGAGATCTACCACCTCTACTGCCCGCTGGAACGGGGAGAGGATCGTCTACATCGAGTCGTACGTGTGACCGAGTGCGGAAGCGTTGCCAGAACGCGGCGCCGGAAGGATCGTCTACTCAATCTTGAGATCAGCAAGTGAACGACTACATCAACCACGAGATCCGATCTCGAACAAGACTTTGGATCTACAAGGGTTAGTACAGATCTATCTCGTTGCACTTATCATATAGATTAGATCTTGGCTTTTCCATAGATTAGATCTTGGTTTTGTTCGTTCTTGCCGTAGAATTTGTTTGTTTTCCCTACTACGAACCCATCAGATATGAGAGATAAATGGATCATTTTATATGGCTAAAAGAGGTGGTATTTCACAGCCATCAACATCCCCAAGCTAGACCTTGCTCATCCTCGAGCAGGAAGGGTCGGTAATAAATTAATGGTTGTGAAATAGCTTATCATTGGAAATCAATGCCTTGCATCCTTATTTCTTCTACAAGCTTAAAGAGAGAAAACATGTATTCATACAAGGAAAGACAAGCTCAGTTATAAAGACCACTAAATATTCATCAAAACTTATATGCTCCATGTCAATAGTGAATCTACTTGCACACAAACTTGTGATCCTCTTATTGCACCTTTTGTACAACTTTTCATATCATTATTTTTTATGAGGCAAAACTTAGTAAAAAATAGATGTCAAGCATAAATAGGAATCGATTTTACCCAATCATGTCATCTAGTTAAGGCTCTCAAGTGCAAACATCAGTTATTGAGCTTTTAGAAAGTTTATCTCTTAGTAACAAGATTTATGCCAAAAGAAAATGCGAGAACATGTCAAAAGAAGCATAGCATTAGAGTGTCTCATTTGGTCATCCACATCAATGAATCATGGCTATCAAACACTCATTTTCTATTCTTTGTCTTTCTAAAACTTTAGTTCATCGGTAATGAGATCATGCCAAAACTTAGTGTGTTTAATCAGACTGTGCAGGCTAAGATGGATACTCGTGACCATTACCAAGGTTTCCCTTTTCGGTATAATGATTTCTCATAACGGTCAGAGTAGTATTGCCTCTTTCACTTTGAACGCAGGCCCATGAGAATACCAATGCATACCCAAATATAGCATTTATGCTACATATGTTGGGCAACTTATAACCAAACTCCAAGAGTTTTCTCTTTTTGGACTGTTCAAAGGCCAGCGGAGTTGTTAGCATCCCATGTTGTGCGACAGTGGTGCAGACACGCATAAAGCAATATCTTACTTTAATCAACAGGTTAGGATTTGGCATGCATCTCAATTATCGCTAAATATTAGTTTCTTCAAACAAATCCTTTCAAAGAGTACTATCAAGTCGATCGTCACATCTATGGTGTTGAGTATCTTTAAGGCTAAAATCTTAAGACAATTAAACAACACCTTATTTAGCATAGAACTCAAAACTTCGAAATATCATTTCCAATTGATAACTCCTTCCGTAAGCAAACTATCAAGTCTATTGTTTTGACATTATGGGGTCGAGCATAACCTATTCATTTAAGACAAAGCTATTTAGTGACAACCAACCAATTTCAAAAGATCTTGATCAAGTATTCATTCTTTCCAAGTGTAGAGATTGTGGCAATATTCTGAGAGAATTCCTTATTTGGTCCTAGTTAAAATTTGCCTTCCTTTTTTGACCATGCGATCAAAAATTCTTCCCTTTTTGACACTAAATCTTCATTTGATGCCTTATATGGCCTTCCCGTCAACTCTGTTACCTCTTGCCGTTAGCCTTATTTTTTTGGGCTAAAATACCGCTGCTTCAATCGGCATTGGAAAAAGGATCCAGACCTGTAAGACAAATAGAAAATAGGGGAAGATGAACACAACACCGTAGCGTGGCATCGTGAGATATACATCGATCAGGTGTTTACAAACGTACGAGTTAGGTTCAGCTGTGTTTGGTACATACACGTAGACGACACGTTACAAGCCGATACATACACAACACATTAGTACATATTTTATCAGCCTTGTCATTCGTTCTTTCATATGGTATGGAAACTGTCCGCGTCAATCTGCTCCCTTTTCTTTCAGGACCAGAGTGTTCTGTTTAAGAATAATTAACACACGTTAATTAAGGAATAATATCCTTATTCCCACACGTCCATATGAGTCCCACGATATGGAAACCGTTAATTAAGGAGTATAAGCCTGACACTGGTCACACACACGATAACACATCTTGTAGTACACATAAGAAAAAGCCACATTAACTGCATTCAGACATCGAGATTCAAAGTACTAGTACACACTCACAACTTCATCTCCTCTATATTTATTTCTTGGCAAAACGAAACAAAGTATCTACAGTCAACCGCATTTTGCAAGTGAGTCGGTCATGTGACCAAATGTTCGGTTATCTAATTTTGTCAAGTAACCTTGAACAAATATATCATGGCACGGCTACTTTTTTGGTCACATATTGCAGCAGGGTCAAAAGCGTCATCTTTGGTACCTACTTAACATCGTTGGTGTTTAAAATGCACTAGAGGGCCATATAAGGAATCAAACAAAGATTTGGTGTCAAAAATGGAAGATTTTTTTCTAAGGCCAAGAAAGGAAGTCAAATTTCAACTAAGGACTTCTCTCCAATATTTTCTAGAGGATCACAAATAGTGTCACAAGCTTGATAAACAATTTGGCAAGATGCATACAAGCTCTAAGTCAACTCCTATGGTGCCTATCATGAGCAAGTGTATCCCCATATGAATACAGAACTAGACTCACTTAAACAAGCACTAAAAAACAGCGGGATACATGATTGCATTAAACCTTCATCGAATACGAACATTGCACAAGACTCTACACATGCAGAAGTAACCTCCCCAAGCTTAGAACTTTGCAAGAACCAAACTTGAGTATATCACCAAAAGAAAAGAGAAAATACAGTTTCCAAAAGAGAGTGTGATAAGTGGTTACCTCCCCAAGCTTAGTTGAAAACAAGGGTGACACACTTTACCATTGAGGTACAAGTAACCTCTCTTTTGATGGATAAAGAACCTTTGCATCAACATGTATTTCTTGATATGGCCCGGTGTGCCTTCCTTGAGGACCTTCTTAAAAACTAAAAAGAAAACGAAATATTTTTGTGTTTCTGAAGACACGGGTTTAGCTCACAAGTGATAAAAATACAAGTCCCACTGAGTCGGTTCATAAACCTAAGAACCACGCTTAAGTCAACGAACTAGTTCTAGAATATGCCTCTCCTAGATTGTGATGAGGTGCAAGCAAAACAGGAAACAAGACACAAGTGTGCAACCCCTATGTGCTTATTAAAAGAGGTTCGAGTTGGAAGGTTTTACCAGAGACTGATTGTCGAAGCATTGAATTGAAGCAACCAAGTGGCTCATGTGAGTGTTTGCACGGTTGGCACTACCATACATGTCGTCACACAAGGTTCAAGTCCCTGTGAAAATAACACACAAAATAAAATGCATCAGTTTGGTATACGAACATAGTTCATTTACCCCACCGATAAACAAGATAGTAAAAAGAAAACATGAACTTCTATAGAGAATTACAGTCTAGGTGGTTTATGAGGTAGAATTTTATTGCTTACATATGCTCGGCTTCTCTAGATCATGGGAGAAGCTCCCAGGTGGTGTTTCGTGGTTTTTAGAAGAAGAAAGAATAAAAATTTGAGCAATGGTTTCCTTCCAGTTGGCGTTTGAGGGGTTTTCCCAACTATACGGGCGCAACTATATGGCCGGAACAATGTGTTCCCGCCGTATAGTTAGCCTTCTGTCAAAATATTAGCCTTCTGCCAGAATTTTTATTCCCACCCTATGTTGGTCGTTAAACTCTCTGTATGCATCAAAAAATTATGTTTCTTCAAAAATTATTTCTTATCCTGTAACTTATTGATATACCCTGTTTTGACAGTAAAATAACAACTTTAATTTTCAACCAACAACAACATGTAGTAACAATAAATTCTACCTTTTGAAAACTACAACAAGATAACTCTAATAGCAAATCATGCAAAGAATAAAAATGCCAATGCAACATGAATGCATCAAGACTCAAGACACAAAACTAAGAAAGACACCTACTGACTTCCGAGTTGCCTCCCGGGAAGCGCTTTCTTATAACCAAGTAGCCATGCTTTTCTCCAATATGATTTCAATAGATAGGAGCCAGAGAATTATTTATTCTTACCTCCAAAAGATGTTTGGATCACTTACTATTATAGCCTGGTCGAAGTCTCACCCACTTGCGGTGCATCGGAGACTTGTAGATAAATATGTTATTTCTCACAAATGATGATTGATGCGCCATGTGTGTTGAGCATACCTCCCTAGATAGCTTCAACAAAAGGATTAGATATTTACATGTAAAGTCAAACATTTTACCTTTGATAGCATCATCAGGATCCAATTCATAGTACTCTTCTTGGGCTACACTATCACGAGGAAACGCTTCATAATACTCATCTTTAGCAGTAGGGAAAAATTCAAAAGTGTCTCTATTGTCTAGTTCATTACCCTTGCTAACAAGTTCATCAGTTCTAGAGTTATAAATCCAATCACAAAAAAAGAAGCATCATCAACAAATGTTTCATCAAAGATGTGCTATCCCAAAACCTGCTCATTAATACTACAAGGATTTATCTCCAATTCATCAATATTAGTGTTCTCCAAATGGGTATCTAGGCATAAAGCCTCCACAGATAAATTATCTTCAGTTTCAACACAATAATAATCATTACTAGAGACCGAGGCATCATAAACAAACTTATTACTAGTAGAATGATGTTCGTCTTTAACCTCACCTTTTTGGTGTTCCTCCTCGTTATCCAGTGGTTCCTGCAAAATGTTAGTTTAGGGAACTATTTTTTTACATAGCTCCTTACTTTTTATCACAAGTGCATTCCCACTAAAATGTTCTTGACAATAATTGACAATATAATCCATAATATTATGATACCTTGCTAAATCCTCATTATCGCTACTTTTCATAATAATACCAATTTTCCTAAGAAGCTCATGAGACCCTTCATAAACTATGTATTCCAAGAGTTTTACATTATTACCGTTTATGTGAGTATTGGTTGATAAAATTTCTTTAAAGAGAGGAGTGCATTCATAATCATAAAGCTTGTTAGGCTTACCATTATGTTGCCTCATCCCTTCGAATAAATTTGACAAATTACCAGAACAGTAATCCACATGCTCCCACATGTCCATTAGTTGCATATCCTCAAGGATTAGTGGTTCTTATTCGTGCTCATCCTCCTCCAATGGGATTTGCAGTTCTTCTTCGTGTTCATCCTCTTCTTCGGAACACCAAGGAACAGTACTTTCTATTTCCTGCAAACAAGTAACTTTGTGCGCTACGGGTTTTCTCCATGCCTTACTCCTCATAATAAGTGTATTCTCACTAAACATTCATAAGAATACCAAGAAATATGCTGCAGGATTTCATAAGCTGTTTTTATGAGAGAATTATCTTCACTATTAATACGTGATATGCCATGTATTATCAACTCATGGGCACCTTCAAATATAATATACTCTAATACTTCACTAGTAACATCACCATTATTATAAGACACTGAAGATTGATTAAAGGTATTAGAGCATTGAAAACGAAAGTAGTGCCCATGTTTCATACATTGAGGACATATTATTGGATTGTCTATTGTATCCGAAGAAATTAACTTTTTAGCATATTCCACTATTTGGGAATATATTTCTCTTACCGTCATATTGCTCACCAGTTCTTCAAAATACTCATCCTCCTCTTCAAATGAGGATTCCTGTCCCATGTTAATAGCATCACAATATTCAGAGAAAGATTCATCTTCTAGTCCCTCACCAAAGTCCCCAAAATCACTGTCTTCCACTAGTTGAGAGGGTGCAACATCAAGTGCCACCTCTTTATTAACAACATGTTCCGGTGGTTTAGGTGGAGGCTTTTTGAGTGGAGTTCCCTCCACATTATCTTGTGTAGCACCCTACAAAAGGTTAGATTCTTCCATGGTGGCTTTAATACACCCAACAATAAATTCATTATCATGGAAGTTATCTTGGCAATGGCAGAATATAGGGTGAACTTCTTTATAGATCATATCAAGTGGTTTACTTTCTACCCGTATATCTCGTAAATATCAACTCTTGGCAACTAGTAAAAAGCACAAACTGTAATGTGTCCTCCCCAGCAAGGCATTTAAACTCATATCTATTATAGCTTGCTAGTTCGGTATCAAAATAATTATACTTACATTGATAATTGAGGTGATCTAGAGATCCGCAATAATCACAACATAATTGATAAGAGGCACATAGTGTGGATGAATACTTGTCCACCCAAGTCAACCATTCTTTTAATATGCCTTGCCTCTTATGAATATCTCCCAAAGTCCTTTTCTTTGACTCCTCCATTATAGATTTCATCTGTTGAAAGGTAGTTATCTCGGAAGACATGATTAGTAACAAATATTTTTATGGGTTTTTGGTTTGTAAACAAAAGAAAAAAATAGAAATGCAGCAAATAAAGAAAGCTTAAAACAAAGTCTAGCAAAACTAAAATAAATAAACAAAATCTAAAATACCTACAACGCTTAGCTCCCCGGCAATGGTGCCAAAAAATAGCTTGATGACTACAAGTGCACAGATCATTTGTAGCTAGTTTTGAAATAAAGATATCGATCCCATAGGGAGCAGGAGTCTGAAGTCTAATAACTCTTTGAACTAAATACTGAAATAGTAATGCTAAATAACATTCTAAGTAACAAGATAAAATGCGAGTTTTGTGTAAAAGATATTTTTGGGTTTTCAAATAAGCGAACAATAAGTAAAATGAAGTTGTAAGTAAACAAGAGCATGCAAGTATGATTACGAAAGTCTGTAAGATGATGGAAAGAGTTCTCAGGGAGTAATGGATCCGCCGCTAGTAATTAGAAAGAGTGATCAAAATTATTATAATGAATAAGACCATTTATGATATGTGTGGGAGGAGCTCCATGTATGGACGAATAGCCAGCAACCGCTATACGCATCATCCTCATAACCACAACACACAATAACAGACAACCATCGTGTTACCGTGTTATTAAGGGATTTCTCCCGTGGCATCGACATGGCTTGATGAGTTCTCCTTGATTCCCCAAGTTAGTATGTAAAGAATGATAACTACTTTATAGTCACAATAAGTGATATCATCCTTCCATCTACCAACAAGTAATCCCCTTCATCAAGTCCCCGCAAGAGGAAAATATTAAGGATGTGCACAACTCCCAACATCAAGATGAAGACAATTAACACAGACACATAATGAACAATATCACATAATAATCTTTATCTCAATTCAATCACATACTAGGGTTTATCCATCTCCCCAAGAACAAAGGAAACTACTCACACATGAAGGAAATCAACATCATGGATAGCATATGGATGAAGTATGATGATACAATTGAAGAAAAGTGCAAATCCAAGATTCAATCTAGAATTACAACAAGTAACCAAAGGGGGTCGGTGATGGAGACGTTGTTGATGAAGATGACGATGTAGATCGACGTGGAGGCCTTCAAGATCCTAGTCCCTTCTCATCTTTGTGTGATGGTGATGGTGTAGATCTATTTGGAGGTGGCTATGGTGGAGGCACGGTAGCAGGGCTCCGCCGTGGTGGAGGATATGGCTTGGTGGCTCTCTCTTGGATCCTCCCTCCTTTATATATGCCTTGGGGTGACCTAGGGTTCCCCCAATACCATCATATGACTTAGGGAAGGTTTTGGAGCTTTTCTAGGGTGAAATACCATTGTTTGCGACTTTTTTGGCAACTATACGGGCGGAGCTATACGACCAGAAAAATAGCTCCGGCCGTACAGTTGCTCGTCAAACTATGTGTCCCCTTTAGTATTTTGGCCGTCATTTCTTCATACGAACTCCGTTTTGGGTGTTCTTGGGCTCGTTGAGTTCGTATCGTCGAGGGATAGAACCTGTGCTCTTGGATATTTATTTTGAGAAGTTGTAAAATTTCACTTTTTCAACCTCTCAAATGGCTAAGTCTGGTCCCTACAACTTCTCCATACTATGCTCTGTTTGTTCCTTTTGCCTTTGTTTTATCCATAATCATCATCAACACCTACACACATGTCATAGACAAGGAAAAGTGATAAAATTCTACCAAAACTACTAAATGTGCAAAGCTCATATGAAAGTAAATGAGAAATAGAAATCATGCATATAAGGCATAGCTATAGCTGGAAGAAACATGATATGAGAGATAAATGGCTCATTTTATATGGCTAAAAGATGTGGTATTTCACAGCCATCAGGTTGCCCTTGATGTTGGCCGTTGGTGTCGCGTTGGTGCAGCTCTTGTGGAGGATCAGCTTCTTCATCTATGTAAGAGCATCCCATGTCAGATCCTTCCATAGCAATTGTCGTCTTATCTTCGGCATTGGTGGAAGGTCATCCGGTCTCAGGGGAGTGGTGTTCAGAGGTTTGAACCTGGTTGTGTCGGTGTTCAAGTGCTCTTGGTCTAGAGTATTAGTTTTCACTCGACTTCCATTAATTAGCTAACTGGTCCACTTTTTTTATGAATTAATAAAAACAAAAAATCCTCGGTTTAAATAAATTACCTTTGGTATTCCTCAAAAACAAATATCTTTGGTTGATTGTAATTTGAGCAAGAAAAGTGCATGCTTTTAGATGCTATAGTTTTGTTGTCTATATGTTATATGAACCACGTGAAGGGAATATGCCGTGAGAGGCAATAATAAAGTTGTTATTATCATATTCCAAGTATATGATAGATGTTTATTTCGTATGCTATAATTGTATTAATTGGAAATGTTAATACATGTGTGCTTAATAAACAAATAAAGGGTTCTTAGTTATGCCTCTCATATAGACTAGCTCGTTGATTAACAAAATGATCAAGGTTTCCTCATCATGGACATTGGATGTTGTTAATAACAAGGTCACAACATTGGTTGAATGGTGTGATGGACATTCAACCGAAGTATAGAAATACGATCAAAGTCATTGTGTTTAAATTTCTATAACATCATACGAAGTAACTTTAGTCCTCAGACCATGAGATCATGTCAATCACTAACACCGGAAGAGTAACTTGATAACATCAAACATCACATCGTAACATGGTGACAATAAAGGTGGGTTCAGATACTCCGAAAGTGTTATATAGAGGCTCATAGATCAAGAGTGAGATTTTTCCATCCCGATGACGGAGAGAGATACTTTGGGCCCTCTCGGTGATATCACATTGATGTAGCTTGCAAGCAAGTGATAAATATCACTAGAATGTTATATCACGTGAATGAGAAATGAGTACTTGTCAGTAACAAGATCAAACTAGGTATGGGGATACCAATGATCGAATCTCGGAAATGTAATATATCGCTGGACAAAGGGATTTAGTTACAAATGTTAAAGGTTCACACGATCACATGAGTCATCATTGAATGTGTGGGAGTCAGTACGCATCTCTAGGTCCTGCTGCTAATTATTGATCGGAGAGGAGTCTCGATCATGTCTGCATTATCCATGAACCGTAGGGTAACACAATTAAGGGATACCGACAGCATTTCGAGCAAATGTGTTTCAGATAAAGATTAAGAAAGCGTTGGAATCATTTCGATGGAAACCGGAATTGTTTCGGGTGAAATTACAGAAACTAGTTCTGCATGTGATATTGAAATGTTGCAGGGGTTTTATGTGAATATTTGTTAATTAAAGTAATTAACAAAATTCTGAATAAAATAAATAAAAGAGTTTTATTAAATGAGAGTTTGCATTAAATTTGGTGGAAATTTAATGGAGGTGAGTGGAATTTTGAGTGGGGGCATGTTTATGTGAGTGGAGCTCCACCCACATGAATGATGGAAGAGGTGGGGGCACCTCCATGGCCTCCGGCCATGGTAGGGGGATGCCCCCATCTCCCTATAAAAGGCCCCTCTCTCCTCCTCTTATCTCACACCTCCTCGTGAAGGATCTCTCTCCCCCTCTAGAATTATTCCTCCATGGTCTCCGATTAGCGAGATACATGTTTCCAGTGGCTTTGTCTGAAAGGAGTTGTTGCTTCTCTTGCATCGCTAGAGCAATGAGCATAGGTTGTTGGAGGACCGGATGTGTGTGCGATCACGGATGTGTTGCTGAGTTGTGATACGTCCATTTGCATCACTATTCTATGTCTTAATTCACTATTATTCATTGATATATTTCGTATTGAGAGGTGATACTTATGTTATTTCATCTATTTTTGCATGGTTGATGACTTTTGGAGCATGGACCGCTGCAGTCAGGATTCTGATGAAAAGGTGCTGTTTGGAGGCGAAATTCGCAAAGATCAGAAAATCCGGGAAAATATACGAAAAATCCTATTTTTCCAGAAGACTCAGGATGCCAGAAGATGGAGTGGAGGTGGGCCACAGGGGGCCCACACCACCCCATGGCGCGGGCAGGCCTAGGTCGCGCCAGGGAGTGGTGTGGCCGCCCTGGCCCACTCCAGCCTCTCCCCTCTGGCGTATATCAACCTCTCGAAACCCTAAGACTCGAGGGGCGACCACAAAAAGATTCCGCCACCTCTGCGGGGCGGAAAACACCGAGAGAGAAAGATCTCTCCGGCAGACAGATTTCTGCCGGGGGAATTCCTTCCCGGAGAGGGAAGATCGCCGCCATCAACACTACCATCAAGCTAGACTTCATCGGGATCATCATCATCATCACCACCATCATCACCATCAGCACCCTCATCACCATCTCCATATTGCTGTAATGATTGAGTTGAATCTTGCATAGTTCATAGGGGAAACTTTCTCGTGTTGATTACTCTTTGTAGTTGATGCTATTGAGTGAACCATTGAATTATTGTTTATGTTCAGATTGTTATACATTATTCCATCTCTGATCATGATCCATATGATGTCTTGTGAGTAGTTTGTTTCGTTCTTGAGGACATGGGAGAAGTCTTGTTGTTAGTAGTGGAGTTGTGTTGAGAAAGATTCAATAGATTGTTATTTAAGTTGTGGTGTACTTCTTCTAGTGGTGTCATGTGAACGTCGACTACATGACACTTCACCTATATGGGCCTAGGGGAATGCATTGTGTATTTGGCTACTAATCGTAGGGGTTGCCGGAGTGACAGAAACCTGAACCCCCGTTAGGAAACCATTGCACAAGGGACGTAAGGGTCTTAGAGTTTAAAGTTGTGGTTAGGTTTCTACCTTAATTACTTTCTTGTACTTACGGATGTTTGCAAGGGTGTTTAATCACAAGTATGTATTTAGTCTTGGATGGGGCGGTACATTAGCACAGGTTCACCCACACAACACTTAGCAAGCTAGAGAAGATTAATCGACTATATGAAGCGAAAGCACTTGACAGTCTTCCCATGTGTCCTTGAGAACGTTTGGTCATCTATAGAAATACAACCGTCTTGTCCTTTGCTGCATAAAGGATTGGGCCACTTACTGCATTCATTCTTACTGTCTTTTATTTACTCGTACTTTGTTTACTTGCTTTATCGAAAACCCCTAAAAATCCGTTTGCTAAGTATTTGCAGAGAATTCCTGATCCATACCACTAGCCAGCACCTTCTGCTCCTCATTGGGTGACGCCGTTGCCGGGGAGTGAAGCGCTATTGGAGAGTGGAACTGGTAAAGGAAACTTCTACTATGAGTATTGTTTACTTCTGCTGGTTGCTTTATTTTCGTTATGGAAAATTCGCTGAGTTTCTTATTTGGTAATGCTACTACCACTGCTAAGGTAGTAGATAAGCCACCACCTGCTGATAAAGATGTTTTCAAAACACCTACAAGAATTATTGATCGTGTTATGGATAACTACTATGTTGGGGATGGAACTGTCCATCCCGGTGATCATTTACTCTTTATACACGAATTATGCGGGTTGTTCAAGTGTGCAGGTATTACTACAGATCAAGTTAAGAAGAAATTATTCTCATTATCACTAAAAGGAAGAGCTGAGGAATGGTATAAGTTGTTGAAGAATGGTCAAGCTCTGGAATGGCAGGAAATAGTGCCTCTCTTTTATTCAAAGTTTTATCCTCCTAGTGAGATTCATAAAGATCGGAATCAAATATACAACTTTTGGCCTCTTGATGGAGAGAGTACAACTCAAGCTTGGGGGAGATTGAAGTTACTAATGCTCAAATGTCCCATTCATGAGCTCCCCAACAATATTATTATCAATAACTTTTATGCAAGGCTTTCTCTTCATGACAAGGATTTATTGGATGCTTCTTGTGCTGGATCATTCACTCGTATGGAAGAAGAAGTTAAATGGGATCTTCTGGATCGTATTCAAGACAATGCTGAAGCCTGGGAGAATGACAAAGGTAGAAAGTCAGGTATAAATTATGATTATGAATGCATTGAATCTTTTATGGGAACTGATGACTTTCAAAATATTAAAAATGCTTATGGTCTAGACTCTCTAGCTATTGCTTCTTATATTAAGGCTTTTGCTTCTTCCATTGAAGTGCCTAAAAAGAAGTGGAATAAGTATCATGAGCCTTATAAAGATGTTGCTAAGAGTGTTCCTTCAAGAAATACTGAAGTTTATACTGCTAATCATGTTTTACCTAAACCTTATATTGAGAAAATGTCTTTCCCAGCTAAGGTAAAGGAAAATTCTATGATAGCTAGTATGGTAGATGAAAGTATGAACAAAGCTGTTGAACCTGATAAACAAATGGTTGATGAACCTATTGTAGCAAATGTGAAGAACTTTGTTGCTAAATATGAAAAAGAGGGACACCCTATCCTTTGTAAGGATACCTCTAATATTGTCTCACAAAGTAGTGTTATGAGAGCTAGTATTCCTGTGTTTTCTGTTAGAATAAGTGATCATTGCTATGATGGTCCTTGTGATAGATATATTGTTAAGTTTATGCATGATACTAAAAGTTATTTTGAGAGAGGGAAAAGTGTTCTTATGCATCTCAATAATATCAAGTTTCCCCGTTTATGCTGAAAGTTTTTATGTTGCACTTCTTTTGCTTTCTTATGCAAGTTGCCTTTGGTTTCAACAACTTGTTTGTTACAAAATCCCCTTGCATAGGAAGTGGGTTAGACTTAAATGAGTGTGTGTTTTTGCTTCTTAATACTGTCTTTCACTTCAATTCATATCCCTATGAGAGCTTTTTCAAATTATCATGCCCATCTTAATGGCTATAAAGAAAGAGCTTTATGGTAGACAACCCAATTTGCTTTTGCTTTTAGTTTGGTTTTGTTTCTTTGAGTCTTTGAAGTTATTACTTTGGTAATAACCGCTCCTTATCCGTTTTGTTTGGTTTTTGTGTCAAGATCAACCTCTAATAAGAGAGAAGTAATATTTGCGGAAGTTGCTGTCCCGAAACAGATTTTTGTGCTTCACCGTAAAAATACATGAGAGATCTCTGTACGTAGGATTGAGCTGTAATTTTTTGTGCTTCTGCCCCAGGTTGTTATTTAACTTTCTTTAGTTTTGCACTTTTTGATTTGAGCAGCAGAAGATTTTCGAAAAAATTGATCTTTACCTACTGGTCTGTTTTGACAGATTTTGCCAATCTTGCATTTGCTTCTTTATTCGATTTCCTTTTTGAATTCTTTTTGGGTTTTTGGAATGAGTTGCTACAGTAGCTTTTGTTTTGATGGTTTTCAGTTGAAGTTGGACTCAAAAGGTTTTATCACTTCACTTATACTAATGTTGCTAATAAGAACGGTGTGAAAGAAATTTTCAGGAAGTGGAGACAATGGTGTAATAAGGAAGAGAAAGGTTTTATGACTCAAGTAATAAGTGCATGAAGATGAAGATATTGATGTTATTCAAGAGATGACTCCAGAAGGATCCATTAAATACCAAATTCAGAGACCTGCAGAGTCCGTTTCCAACTAGGTAACAATTCTGGTAAGAAAAGTTCTACGAAAATACAATCCAACTATATTTTTGCAGTTTTCAATCAATAAGGAAAGCTACGAAGCGAAGAAGGGATGGAAACAAAGCCAGGGTGGCTCACACCACCCTGTGCCGCGGGCCCCACCCTGGCCGCGCCACCAGGTGGTGTGGCCACCCAGGACTCCGCCTCCGACTCGTTTTCTCCCAGTACCTTCATTTTGATATGAAACTTCGTAATATATAACCCCCGGATCCCCCGAGGTTCGTATATTGTGTTTCCGTCGTGTTTTTGTTTCGATCTGTTTCTGCTAGGTAGAATCCCAGATTTGGAGCCACAATGTCTTCCTCTAGATCATCCAAAGGAGATTCTTTAGAGGATATCATCAACCCATACATGAGAGAATTGAAGATTCATCCCAAGGAGTTGTTGCTCGAAGGTGGGGAGGTCCGGATTAAGGAGGTTCAAGGCCCTAAAGGTGAAGGAAGTCTGGAGGAAAGGATGGAAGCACTAGAGCATGAATTCTTTAGGTACAGGAAGATGGCGGAGCGCGAAGTGGATATCATCCATAAGATTTGCTCCGAACACATCACCGAGCACCAAAAGGAGACTGCTGAACTCAAAGACGAAGTCCTCTCACTCCGCCAAACAACCAACGAACTGCAAGCACAGTTCTATGACGTTCAAAATCAAAACTGTGAGTATGAGGTTAGGTTTAAACGCATAAGTGCTGCTGCAAGTTTCAGGATGTTGGAAACCACGATGTCCTTTGTTGATGGGAAGCCTTTACCCTGGAAGACGGACGAAGATGAGAAGATACCACCACCACCAAAGGAGTAATTCGTCATCAGGTTTGGCATCCCCTTGGTTTGTTCCAAGCTTGGGGGAGTGTCGCGGTATCATATCACTATCTTCTATCTTTTTACCTTATTAGTAGAGTCATATCATGAATAGAGGAGTTATTTTGTAGTATGGTTTGCATTATGGAAGTGTCCCCTCTCTCGTTAGATTTGTATCCCTTGGTGTGAGTTTCCGTTATGGAATATTAATGAGAAGTTCTATCATTCACTCTTTTGCATAGCTTATGTTAGTTTTGAATTCGTGGTTATATGATTGATCTTGTTGTTAGTATTGGTAGCACTTTGGGATCATTGAGTTAATTTAGTTTGTTTTGGAAAACCTGGCTTGGTCAGTAGCAACACCTTTATGAGAGTTGAAAAGAAAAAGATAGAAGTACTCTAGAGGAAAATAATTTCATCATCTTTCTTTCTTGAATTGCTCATAAGTCTAGTATTCTCTAGTTAAGATCTTTTGTGCTTCCAAGGAAGAATGCATGTTTGTTTTTATCATTTGTATGTTTGGTTGTTTCCTTCAACTCTTGTACTTGCTACCCAGCCTTGCTAGCCAAAAACCTGTACTGAGAGGGTATTCTTCTCGTGCATCCACCTCCTTTAAATCAAAACCTTTGCCATTTGTGTCCACAATACCTACCTAGTAGCATTATTGCTATTCCAAGTAAATTCTTGTTTTGTCTACCTCCCAAATTAAACTTGTTATGTGAAAATTAGTGATTAAAGCTCTCACGAACTTGATGGCACACTTTATTTTCCGCACTTAATAAACCTGAACCATTGTGAACTCTCCATGAAAGTTATATGCTTGCAAATTATAGGCTGGGGATCAGCAGAACCGTGCTGTCACGGGGAACGCTTTCAACACTTGCTCTTTTGTTTGCGGATGTCGTCGGTGTGAAATAAAAAGGGGAGCTTGTAAGTCCATGGAGTTATGTATGTGTGTTAGAGAAACGCCTGGGCCGCTGGTCTAATTCATGCTGACATGGTGGAAACCTGCAGCGTAACCATAATGATATCTATGAAGCATTCTTCTTATAAAAAAAGAGAGAGATAGCTATTGAGAAAAAGAAAAGAAAAAAGAGATACTATGAAAAGAGGAAAGAGAGAAAAAAGCACCATTTTCCCATGGTAAATAAGAAGATTGCTGAGATACTCATTGTCTGCTTGCCTTGTCATTTTGATATGAGGATTCTTCCATATCATCGGGCAAGGGGTACCCTGTTGGCGGTTCTCACTGATACACACATACTTACGATGACAAGAACTTACCGGTAACTAAAGTTGAGTAGCATGAGGAGCGGCCCTCGTACTCAAGGGACTTGGTATCTTCAGGTTATAGTCTGTCAAGCATATAACTCAGATTGGACCTCACTTTCACCTTAATCACCTAAAGATGCCTATGATAGGGGCAATGAGAGCTAAAAGCTAGTAAGTATCATAATTTTTGGGAGCTCTTTATGAGACTTGCAATCCCCACTTCCCTCTTTGAAGGGCCTTTCTTTTACTTTGTAGTTGAGTCAGTAAACCTATTCCCTTCTATGTCAGCAAGTATTTTGAGTTGATGTGTTTCATTCATTCATATGATGATTTATTCAATCATGTTTCTTTTGTTCCTTGTTTTGCACATTGCTCTTATCTTGATGTTTATTACTTTGAAAGCTTTCATTGAAAAACCAGCTATTCGTGAACTCCAACAAATTATCAACTATTCTTCGACCAAGAGCTAAGTTTGCCATTACCAATTATGATTCACTTTATGTATCTTTATTGTGTTTCCTTTACTCATTACAAGTTGAGTTATATAATAGTGAGTTGTCTTCTATTATGATCTATGTATTTGATGAATATGATGCTTCTTGTCCGTATTATTTTATCGACTCTTCACTCCATAAACCTAAGGTCATGTTTATTAAGCTCAGTTTCGCTTGGGGACAGGAGAAGTCTAAGCTTGGGGGGAGTTGATACGTCCATTTTGCATCACTATTCTATGTCTTAATTCACTATTATGCATTGATATATTTAGTATTGAGAGGTGATACTTATGTTATTTCATCTATTTTTGAATGGTTGATGACTTTTGGAGCATGGACCGCTGCAGTCAGGATTCTGATGGAAAAGGTGCTGTTTGGAGGCAAAATTCGCGATGATCAGAAAATCCGGGAAAATATACAGAAAATCCTATTTTTCCAGAAGACTCGGGATGCCAGAAGATGAAGTGGAGGTGGGCCACAGGGGGCCCACACCACCCCATGGCGCGGGCAGGCCTAGGCCGCGCCAGGGAGTGATGTGGCCGCCCTGGCCCACTCCAGCCTCTCCCCTCTGGCGTATATCAACCTCCCAAAACCCTAAGACTCGAGGGGCGACCACAAAAAGGTTCCACCGCCTCTACGGGGTGGAAAACACCGAGAGAGAAAGATCTCTCTGGCAGATAGATTTCTGCCGAGGGAATTCCTTCCCCAAGAGGGAAGATCGTCGCCATCAACACTACCATCAAGCTGTACTTCATCGGGATCATCATCATCACCACCATCATCACCATCAGCACCCTCATCACCATCTCCATATTGTTGTAACAATTGAGTTGAATCTTGCATAGTTCATAGGGGAAACTTTCCCGGTGTTGATTACTCTTTGTAGTTGATGCTATTGAGTGAACCATTGAATTATTGTTTATGTTTAGATTGTTATACATCATTATTCCATCTCTGATCATGATCCATATGATGCCTTGTGAGTAGTTCGTTTTGTTCTTGAGGACATGGGAGAAGTCTTGTTGTTAGTAGTGGAGTTGTGTTGAGAAAGATTCAATACATTGTTATTTAAGTTGTGGTGTACTTCTTCTAGTGGTGTCATGTGAACGTCGACTACATGACACTTCACCTATATGGGCCTAGGGGAATGCATTGTGTATTTGGCTACTAATCGTAGGGGTTGCCAGAGTGACAGAAACCTGAACCCCTGTTAGGAAACCATTGCACAAGGGACGTAAGGGTCTTAGAGTTTAAAGCTATGGTTAGGTTTCTACCTTAATTACTTTCTTGTACTTACAGATGTTTGCAAGGGGTTTTAATCACAAGTATGTATTTAGTCTTGGATGGGGCGGTACATTAGCACAGGTTCACCCACACAACACTTAGCAAGCTAGAGAAGATTAATCGACTATATGAAGCGAAAGCACTTGACAGTCTTCCCATGTGTCCTCGAGAACGTTTGGTCATCTATAGAAATACAACCGGCTTGTCCTTTGTTGCATAAAGGATTAGGCCACTTGCTACATTCATTCTTACTGGGTTTTATTTACTCGTACTTTGTTTACTTGCTTTATCGAAAACCCCTAAAAATCCGTTTGCTAAGTATTTGCAGAGAATTCCTGATCCATACCACTAGCCAGCACCTTCCGCTCCTCGTTGGGTTCGACACTCTTACTTATAGAAAATACTGCGATACACCCCCTATACTTGTGGGTCATCAAGTTGCGGTGCTGGACTTCCTCACGATCTTGAGATTGTCAAGAGATCGACTACATCATCCACGAGTCCAACCTCGTTACATTTTGTCGTTTGATAGTTCTGAGATTCGACACATTTTTTATGGCTTTTATTGATGGTTTTCTCCCAGATTTGACTGTTTTCTAGTTTTACCTAACGCTAATACTTCGGTTGCAAAGAAAACTTGGTTTTTAATGTGTGTTTCAGGTCCTGAACATCAATAGGAGGATTTAACTAGAGAAATACAATATTCTAGAGAAAACAAGGAAGTACCACTTTGGAAGCACGCGAGGAGAGCTCATAGAACCTTTAACGAGCAACTATACGGCAGTAATATTTTTTCGGTCATATAGTTCCCGCCGTATAGTTGTCGTCGCCTCTATCTTGTCAAAAGGGACAACTTCCGTGAAGGGACCAGGACCGAAAACACAACACAGCGGCCGCCATACCATCCAGAAGGGAGAAAGAAGGGATCCGGAGCAGAAGGAGAAGACGTTCTTCATCTCACTCCACGATCTTTGACCTCCTAGCCAATACACCCCCATAGCCACTACTTGTACTTGACAGAGAGAGAGAGGGATCTCCACCTTGCAAGACTAGGGTTTGAGATTGTTTCTTCCCATCTTGAATTGTGTTGGATATTTTTATATTCTTATTGTGGATCTCCACGGTAATACCAAGATGAATTCCCTTTATTTGATTATATATATGATCCGTTCTTCTCTCATGTGTGAGTAATTCCCTTGGGCGTGGGAGATGTAGGGGATTGGTGATATGTGATGTGCCTTCATATATTTTCCATTAGTTTGTGATTGATTCTAATTACTATATTATGTGTGCTTGACTATCTGTGGGATGCTTAATGCTTGTTGTCCAATTAAGGGCCCAGACAACATGATACCTTGTTTTACATAGATAAGATCTTATACGCTAGTGGACCGGCAATCCCCGGGTGACACGGGGATATCAATGGAAAGCTAGTTGACTTGAGGATAACGAGTAACCACTGTGCTTATTGCATTAGTCCGATCCAAGGAGCTTAATCGCTAAGCAACCTGAAGGGTCTTAATCGTCTAGTGTCTGACCATTGTTTTGGTAGCAGGCTAGTAGGATTATTGAAGTTGGGATGGAATCTACCAAGAGGAGTTCCGACTAATTATGTGTTGCCCGCCTACACATATATCTATAAGATTATAATAGTTACATTTACCACTTGTCCACCAGGCACAGTCACTATCATTCGCCATCTGCAGCAAACAACAAAAAAGCAAAGTCATTCTTTACTTTTATGCATTATATTTCTGAAGTTTACATTTTTGTTCTATTTAAATTTATCGTATTTAATCAAAATCCCAATTTTATTTCAACACTTGCTGTCAATTCACTCGAAGACCTGTGACAACTTCGGGTGTGATAGAGACTTCATCAATAAACACTTACCTTTGATCTCCCTGTGGGATCGATATCTGAACTTCGAAACTAGCTACAAACGATCTGTGCCCTTGTAGACATCAAGATATTTTCTGGCGCCGTTGTCAGGGAGCTAAGCGCTAAGTGTTTGTATTTTGACATTTCAGGTGTTGCTACTACAAAATGTTCTCCTTAGGAGACAAAGGGTCTACACGCTCTGGTAGGACCTACCTGCTGGATTATATTGAGCGTGTGCCTGCTTAGAGGCGCGAAGAAATTATTGAAGAACTTTTAAGATCAAATAAAGTTGAAGTTGAAAACCTGAGTGATATTATGGAAATCATGTCTATTTACAGGACAACTCCTATGAAACCTGAGAAAACTCTCAGGGAATACACTGCTCCAAGTTCTGAATTTCTTAAACAACCAATAGAGTTCCCTAATCCTGGAGTTAGAGAATATCGATTTGATGGTGGACTTATTAAAATTTTGCAGGAGAAAGCTTTCAGTGGAAGGGAAGATGAAGACTCGGGAAGACATATTAGAGAATTTGACGATGTGATTACATCCCTTGGACCAAAAGGTTTGCCAAGTGACATCTCTCGTCTTAAATTATTTCAATGGTCTCTTAAAGGTAAATCTCTAGACTGGTTATATTCTCTCCCTCGCCATTACATTAAATGTTGGAAAACTGCATTACTAAATTCATAAATAGGTTTCTTCCTTTTAAAAAGGTAACTGAACTAAGAAAGAACATAGGCAATTTTAGTCAGAATGTGGGAGAAAACTACCCACAAGCTTGTGAAAGATTCTTTGGAATGATCAATAGTATTCCTAATCATGGCTATTCTGAACTAACAATATGCCATTTATTTTATCATGGTCTCAATACTCAATGTAGAGAATTGCTTGACTTCTCAGCAGGAGGATCAATAAATACTTTAACTATTAAAAAATGTTTGGAATTAATGTCTATTAGGGTTAAGAATGATTCTTTATATAATCCTGATTTTGGCACTAAGCCGGAAAAAGAGATACTTCGGATAACGCCTGATCTTATGCCTGAGGTACGCAAAACTATGAAAGAAAAATGTATACCTTTTGAACTTGCTAAAGAAAACAAAGAGGATTTGTTACAAGTTTTAACTGAAGAATATGAAACTATAAAAGTTTTTCAAGAATTAAAACATTGACAAGTAAAATCTCATAATAACTTGCATAAGCATTTCCAAAAGCATAAAAAGATTTTGGCGAAACTCACTAAAAATTATGACAAGGTTGGCCAAGAAATAAAACTATTTCATAAGTATATTAGTATGATTGAAACCCAGTGTGAACAAATAGCATCTGGTTATCATTTTTTTCTTCGTGATGATAAAGATATTTCTGTTTCTACTAATGTTGTCATAAGAAGGGGTGCAGTTGTTATAGGATCCTTAGGACCACCAGAATATGAAGCTGAAAAAGAGTGTAAGGAAAAAGCCTTGCTCGAAGCAAGTCAAGAACATGATGCATTGGTGGATCCTCAAGATGAGACTGAAACACAAGATCAAACCAAGGAAGACCAAAATGATGCACAAGATGATCATTATGACTCTGATGTAGAAATGGTTGATCCAAGAGAAGATAAAGAAACAAGTAAAGAATATGAAGTTGTTGTAGTAGAAAAGAAGAAAAGCAATAAGAAACAACAAAAGAAAGCAACAAAAGAGCCTGACCCCCCAAAAAAGGTAAAAGACAAGAGTAAGTCAGGTGAGAAAAAGCTCCCTTATCCAGATCAAAAAAAGAAAGCACCGGATGAGGTAATTTATAACTCTTTTACAAAGGCACTCAGTGACCTTCGTTTGGAAATTCCATTTGCGGATGCAACCAAAGTTCCTACTTATGGTTAATTCCTTCGTGATATTCTTAGTAGAAAGAAAGAAATAACTGAAACTGTTGCCATGGTAACTAGCTATCCTGCTAACGGGAAGCTGTTGTCTAAGTCTGGAGATCCTGGAATACCAACTATATCATGCTCAATAGGTTTAAAACAGATATTCATAATGCCTTATGTGATCTAGGAGTAGGAGTTAGTGTAATTCCATACTCCCTATATAAAAGGTTAGTATTAGGGGAGTATTCTCCTACTACTATCACTTTATAGATGGCTAACAAGTTCACTAAACAACATTTTGGTATGATTGAGGATGTCTTACTTAGGATAGATGAGCATGTTATTCCCACTAATTTTATCATTCTTGAAATGCCAGAAGATGAAAGATTATCTATAATACTTGGAAGACCCTTCACTGGTACTGCAGGTGCGTCAGTAGATTGTGTAGAAGGGAAGATAATCTTCAATGTTTATGATGATGAAATCATCCGGTATTTTCCAAAGAAGCTAGAAGCAGGAGAAAGATATGTTCCGTTGGCTAAACGAGTTCATGTGGTAAGTGTCATTGATAAGGGGCAACCAAAGGTAAGAATTCAAGAAGAGAGAAGAGGTTGAGTGATTCAACCATTCTTAATAAATGCTTAATGGGAGTCAACCCATTTTCGTTAATTTAGTAGAATAGAGAATAAGAAGTTCATCGCATTCCCACCACTTTTTCACAGACATTCTTGCGGAAGCACGCCCGTGAAGATGCAGCTGTCAAAAAGTAGTAGAAATGTCAATTGAATGAGTAGAGAATAATAATAAGAATAAAATTTTGAGTTTTCTATTTAGAGAAGCTAAAATTCTGCTTTTAATATGCTAATGTTGGTCGACAGTTTTTACTATCAATTTTTTGTTAAAAACTTGGTATTTCGCTAAGTTATGGGATAAGAAGGTATCCTCGAAGAAATGTTACTGATGGTTTAACTACCAACTATACGGCGGGAATAAAAATTCCATCCGTATAGTTCCGGTCGTATAGTTATCTTTGCCATCAACAAAGTTTCTTCGAAGGCACAAAGAGTTTAACGACCAACTATACGGTAGGATAAAAATTCTGGCCGTATAGATATCGAGGCCTTCGTAAAAAAAATTCTGAAAGGTACCGAGAGTTTAACGACCAACTATACGGCGGGAATAAAAATTCCGGCTGTATAGTTCTGGCCATATAGATATCAATACCTTCATAGAATTTTATTCCAAAAGTACTGGGAGTTTAATGACCAACTATATGGCGGGAATAAAAATTCTGGCCGTATAGTTCCGGCCGTATAGATATCAATGTCAGTTTTAGAAATTTATCTCGAGAGACAAACAATTTGACGACCAACTATACGGCGGGATCATTATGATCCGGCTGTATAGTTGTGCCCGTATAGTTGTTTTTCTGTATAAAGAAACGCTAGTTGGCGGCACCATCGCAACTATACGGGCGGAGCACCATCACCCACCCGTATAGTTCTGGCCGTATAGTTCGGTGCGACCATAAAATCGCACCAGGGCGGCTAGGTCTTCCTCCTCTCCTCGTTATTTCTCTCATATTCACTCTCCAAACCTCTCAAAATCAACCTAGAACTCTTGATGTTTCACGGATTTCGTTTATTTGAGTGGGGGAATCAACAGATCGGTATGTTTCTCTCCCTATCCATGCTTTATTTTCAGATTTCCATGGTTGAAACTCTCACATTGATCTAAAGGATGAACTCAAAATTATTTTGTTTTCCCTATTAATTTCTCACGCTAGGATTGATTTTTTCCACGTAGAATCGTTCATATATCATATAGAAACTATATGCCTAAGGTTTTATGGTGAAATTTTTTCAGTGCATCACAATGAACAAAATCAGTAGCCTCTTTCGTTCGAGCAAGCACCAACAGGGAGAGGGCTCAAACTCGGGGGCCCGAGCCCCGCGCAACTCCAAGATGGACATTGTCTCATCAAGGAGGGTGCTGCCCACACGTTGGGCCGACCACAACTTTCTCACCGTGGCACGGTTGAAGATGGACTTCGACCTCATGTGCAGCGGGTCGGGGTTGGCGGTACTTGTCTTTGTAAGCCACGACACCTATGTCGAGCTCCCCCATGAGTTCCTTGCCTCCTTCTATGACAACCACAAGGAGAAAGATAACATGTGCACGATAAGCTTCACCATGAACCGGACACACTATGAAGTGAATTTCGAACAATTTTGCAATGCTTTTAGCTTCCCTCATACTGGGAGCCCAATATTACTAACCTCTATAGCGTCACAAGTGGAGAGACTTGGGAGGTTATTTCTGTTAATGATGGTAGTCACTTTTATCAGAAGAAGATGTCCACCACTCAGAACCCAACCATTAGCTACTTTGCTTTGTTCCTTGCCAACAGAATGTTGGGAAGGGGTGATACTAGTTTCATGTCCAATGCAGACATGGAAATGATCACCAAAGCTCTCTTCCCCAATGCAACACAAAGCCCCAGTCCTATAGCTCTACTCATCCAGCACTTTCGCCACCAAAGCAACAAGACTAAAGGTGATATTTGTATTGGTGGATTGGAACCCACCTAGCCTATGCATTGAATATTGCACTACCTGTTATGGAACCTGTTGACGACTCCAAACTTATGGACGTCAAATATTTGAATTCTTGTGGCTTCCTGATGTTTACCATGCTAACCGGAGGCTCCGAGCATATCAATTTAGTTATCTTGATGACACACAGGTTGAGCAGGTTCAGTTGCCATGCCCCCAAGCCTTCTCGATTGTGGAGAAGGACACTTGGATCCTCACCAAGAACCAAGTGACAGAGATCTTGGCCGAGCTCTAGCCCGAGGAAGAGGAAGATGAAGGGCAGCAGGATGAGCAGGAGCAGGAGCAGAAGCAGGAACACAACCCTGCATGGGAAGGACAACAACATTAGCAGCTAGGAGGAGCCTGGGAACCGTGGCCCAACCAGCCACAACACGGGTATGGCTACGTCCACTATCAGGAGTTCCAGCAGCTCAACCAGTGTGTTGGGGAGATCGACCACACCCTTTAGGATGTGAATGAAGATGTGAACACTTTGACTCACAACTTCAATCACTTCATGACCCATGATGGCCCAAAATATATCGAGCTCGTTGGGGAACCCCAAGAGGAAGGTATGATGAGCACAGCAATAGGTTTTCCCTCAGTTATGAAACCAAGGTTATCAATCCAGTAGGAGCAAGGAAACACCCCAAAGGTGTTGCTAGCTGAGCCTTGGCAGGGCGCACTACCGGTGCTAGTAGCAACGTGGAGACCTGCACAACACAACCACATAACTCTGTCCCCAACTTGCGATGAGGTTGTCAATCTCACTGGTTTTGCTGAAAACAAAGGATTAAACGTATTGAGTGGAAGAAAGTAATAGTTTGCAGAAAGTAAACACAAAGCAGTAAACAGTTGATTGTAGATTGATGTAAAAGAAAGGACCGGGTCCATAGTTCACTAGAGGTGGCTCTCCTTAAGATAGATAACATGTTGGGTGAACAAATTACAGCGGGGCAATTGACAAATATCGAGAAAGCATACAAGCATATACTAATCATCTTGACTCCTTTGAGACTTGATTGGGCATTACAACATTATACATAGACCGTCATCCAACTGCGTCTATGAATAATAATCCACCTTCAGGTTATCATCCGAACCCCCTCCAGTATTAAGTTGCAAGCAACAGATTATTGCATTACAAATTGCGTGTAAAGTAAACAATACGATTGTTCTATGAACAAAGGATTGTTGTTTTCTCCCTAGTAGCAACAGCACATCTAGTACCTTAGAGATTTCTGTCACTTCCCCAGATTACCAGAGGCATGAACCCACTATCAAGCATAAATACTAACTCTTAGAGTTGCTAGCATCTACTTGGCCAAGATAGCTACTAACAACGGAAAGCATGCAAGATCACAAATAACAAAGACATGATAGAATCAATAATCAATCTGAAATAGCATCTCAATATCCATCGGATCCCCGCAAACACAACATGCAGAATTACAAATAGATGATCTTGATCATGAACGGAGCTCACAAGATCTAAACATGAAAGCACAAAGGAGGAGAACCAGTCATCTAGCTACTACATGGACCCGTAGTCCAGAGATGAACTACTCACGCATCACACTAGAGGCTTGCATGATGATGAAGAAGGCCTCCAGGGTGAAATCCCCTTTCCGACAGGGTGCCGGGAAGAGCTTCAGATCCCTCCCGATCTAGGGATGGAGACGACGGCGGCTACAGACTCTTTCGTGGAATTTTGATCGGGTACTTAGGGTTTCTATATCGGAGGTATCTTATAGTGGGAAGGGGAGGCCGAGGGGGTGCTGGAGGCAGCCAGACCACCCCCTGGCGCAGGCCAGGCTGGGTCACGCGGCTAGGTGGTGTGGCCGGGCCCCAACCCCTCTCCGTCTCGTAGTCTGGCTTCGTGTGTCCCTCGGTGAAATATTGACTTTGGCTTTTGTTCCGTCCAATTCCAAGAATATTTGTTTTCTGACTTTCCTGGAACCAAAAACAGCAGAAAACAGGCAGCTGGCACTATGACTCTTGTTAATAGGTTAGTCCAAGAAATCATATGAAAAGTACTCCAAAGTGTGGACAAAACATAAGAAAGTAGATAAAACCAAGCATGGAACATCAAAAATTATAGATACATTTGCAATGTATCAACATCCCCTAGCTTAACTCCTGCTCGTCCTCGAGTAGGTAAGTGATAAAAAGAAAGAATATTTTTTGAGGTGACATGCACCATCATAAACTTTATCAAAGTATTTGCAAAACATTCAAAGCTGGGATCATAGTACTTCAATCATAGCATGAAAGACAAAATTCTAGCAATAAGACATAACAACTATGTTGCAACATGAAAAGGCACAAACAAAAGATTCATGAATAACAATACTTTGCAAGACGTTTGTTTGTTTCACATAAATAAAACATAGCATAATGGCATTCGGCTTGTCCCTCATAGAGTAGCAAAACATAAATACATAGGACACCTTCAAAGTTCATAAGAGTGACTAGATACAAATAGTTTAAAACAAGAAATATCAAGTTATGCATCAATCAACTAGTCTTGGGCAATGCACATAGAACTAAGAATGGCCACTATGCTCTCAAAAAAGGTGCATAAAGATAGAAGGTGGAGACTCAACATAAAAGTAAAAGAAAGGCCTTCATAGAAGGAAGTAGGGATTCAAGTCTCATAAAGAGCTTCCAAAAATTATGGTACTTGTTAGCTTTCAGCTCTCATTGCCCCTATCATAAGCATATTTAAGGTGATTAAGGTTAAAGTGACACAACTAAGAGGATATGCTTGACAAGTTATAAGCCGAAATCTCATGCCCCTTACTTACGAAGACCGAACCTCATGCTACTCAACTTTAGTCACGAGTAAGCTCTTGTCTTTGTAAGTACATATGTATCATAAAGAACCGTCAACGGGGTACCCCTTACACATGATACAGGAGCTATCCCATAATAAAAATGACAAGGCAAGTAGACAATGAGCATCCCAACGATCTTTTTATTTGCTATTTGCATAGGTTTTTATTGAGGATGCTTCATAGAATGCTCATTATGGTGATGCTTCCGTTTTCCACCATGATTAGGCATGCCTTAGGCTAGCGGTCCAGGCGTTTCTCTAACACACATACAAACTCCATGATCTTACAAGTTCCACTTTTATTTCACACCGCCGGGATCCATAAGCAAAAGAACATAATATCAACGGGGTACAAAGTGCAAGTGCAATGTTGAAAGTGTTCCCCATGATACATGGTTCAGCTAATTTTAACTTATAAAGCGTAAACATATACGCAACAAAGAAGGACCCAATGGTTCAAGTTTATTAAATGCAAGAAAAGTAAAGTGTGCCATCAAGTTCGTGAGAGCTTTAATCACTAATTTTCACATAACAAGTTTAATTTGGAAGGGAGATAAAAACAAGAATATACTTGGAATAGCATAAGCTAGTAGGTAGGTATGGTGGACTCTTTGGAATAACTTGGTTTAAGGAGTTGGATGCATGAGTGGAACTCATACTTGGTTGCGGAGGCTAGCAAAAGACTGGGAGCGACAAACTAAGAGAGCAATAATGGTCATAATCATGTAGAGAGACAAAACATCATTGATCAAAGCATAAAGTGATATTACAAGTTGAAAACTAAATGATAATCAAGGCTATGGTGACTTTGGATAGTCATACATGGTGTGAGCATGTGCCAAGTCAACCCAAATAAAGCATCAAAGGAGAATACCACAATATTATGCTTTAATATGCTAAAACAACGCATGATTCATCCAAAGCTCATTAAACAATCTAAATTGTTTATAACAAGCCATGCTACAACAAATAATACTAAGCATAAAGCCAAAACAATATCAAGCATGGCATGACAAAGCATAGGCCACAGTCAAAAACAAGCCCTCTTTACCACTTAAGCATGATCTTTCCTACTCTTTTCCAATCCAAACCAAACTATTTGAAAACCAATGCATGAAAGAGGGGGTCCAACCAATTTATTCAGAAAACTAAGAAAACCAAGCAAACGAAAAACCAAAACAAAAACAAAAAAGAAGACGCTCCAAGAACAACACAACTGTGCATGAAACAATAAAAACGAAGTGTTTGGAAGAAACCTGAGATTTTTATTGATGAAGAAGGGGATGCCTTGGGCATCCCCAAGCTTTGACGCTTGTACTTCTTGGATATTTATTGGGGTGACATGCATGGCATCCCCAAGCTTGAGCTTTAGTCCATCCTTCATCTCATTACTCATTCCTTCCATACACCTAAAATTTTTCCTTCATACAAAACTTCACACAATCTTTATTAGCAACATTAGTGCACTCAAGATAATAAGTCTTTTGGTTCAGTTCTAACACCAATAAAACTTCCAATAAAACACTAGCTACTGTAGCACTTCCTTCAAAAAGCTCAATTCCCCAAAAGAACTAAAAAAGAAACCAACAAGAAGCAAATGCAAATAATGGCAGAAATCTGGCAAAACAGACCAGCAGGTAAAGACAAATTTTTTCAAAGACTTTTTGTTGCTCAAATAAAAAAGTGTTGAACTAAAGAAAGTTAGATAACAACCTGGGGAAGAAGCACAAAACTTCACGCTTCAAAAGGACGTACAGAGATTTTACATGAATTTTTACGGTGAAGCACATAAATCTGTTTCGGGACAACAACTTTCCCAATCATTACTTCTCTCTCATTAGAGGTTACTCTTGGCACAAAAAGCAAATAAAAAGGATAAGGAGAGGTTATTACAGAGGTAATAACTTCCAAGACTCATCTAAAATTGTTGGGTTATCTCCCAATAAGTACTTTTCTTTAATGCCTTTAAGATAGGCATAAGAAGCAAGAAAAAGAATCAAGTGTTCTCAAAGGAAGAAGCATTAAGAGCAAATTTTGTTTTCATAGGAGAAACAAAAGAAATCTTCTCTCTCTTCTTAGGGAAGTGTTCTATACCTTTCTTGTGTGGGAGTTGATATTTTAACGGTGCCTTCTTTCATATCAATAATGGCACCAACAGTTCTAAGAAAATGTATTCCCAAAGTAATAGGACAACAAGCATTGCATTCAACATCCAAAACATAGAAATCAATAGGGACATAAGCATTGTTAACCATAATAAGAACATCAGTAAGAATCCCCATGAGTTTCATTTTAGCATTATCATGAAGTGGGACATTCTAATAACAATCTTCAAGTGGTGGCAAATCAAGCATATAATAAATCTTTCTAGGCATAATAGAAACACTAGTATCAGGATCACATCAAGCTTTAAAATCAAAGTCATTCACTTTCATATTAATGATGGGTTCCCAACCATCTTCTTGTTTTATAGGAATAGCAGCTTTATGTTTCATCTTTTCTTCTTTAATTTTTATGAGAGCATCAGTAATGTGTTTTGTAAAGGCCATATTCATAGCACTAGCATTAGGACTTTTAGCAAGCTTTTGTAGGAACTTAATAACTTCAGAGATATTGCAACCATCAAGATCAAAACCATAATTATCATCTAAAGTAGTAGAGCTATTACTAGCTTCAACATTAGTGGTAGTGATAGTAGAAACACAAACATTTCTAGCAAGTTCATCTTCTCTCTCCCATTTAGCATACAATTCAGCTAATAGTCTAACATTTTCATCAATTCTAACTTGTATGGCATTAGCAGTAG
Source organism: Avena eriantha (assembly GCA_910589775.1). Taxonomy (NCBI): domain Eukaryota; kingdom Viridiplantae; phylum Streptophyta; class Magnoliopsida; order Poales; family Poaceae; genus Avena; species Avena eriantha. The sequence continues at coordinate 227,477,686 of OU342746.1, read as the reverse complement.
CAAAGGGATTCTCAATAGTTTCAGGTTTAGCAGCTATTTTATTCAAAGAAGATTGAGCTTTAGCCAAAGATGCTATATTTATTTCAGCATTAGAAAGTTTCAATTGTAAACTAGGAATTTCTCTATTCAAACTCTCAAGTTGATGACTAATATTCTTCAAAATTGCAGATTGTTCCTCCATAGTTTTAGTAAATAATTTATTTTGCTCATATTGCATTTGCATGAAGTTTTTAGTGGCTCTTTCAAGTTCTAAAATTCTTCCTTCACTAGGTATTCCAGGTTTGCCATTATAACCATAAGCATTATTCGGAGGGTATGGCCTATAATTGTTATTACCATAAGCATTGTTGCCAAAATTGTTATTTCTTATAAAGTTCACATCAACTTGCTCTTCTTGAGCAACCAAAGAGGCTAAGGGAACATTATTTCGATCAATATGAGCTTTCCCATTAACAAGCATAGACATAATAACATCAATTTTATCACTCAAGGAGGAGGTTTCCTCAATAGAATTTACCTTCTTACCTTGTGGAGCTCTCTCAGTATGCCATTCAGAATAGTTAACCATCATATTATCCAGAAGCTTTGTTGCAGCACCCAAAGTAATGGTCATAAAGGTACCTCTAGCAGCAGAATCCAATAAGTTTCTTGAAGAATAGTTCAATCCTGCATAAAAGGTTTGGATGATGATCCAAGTAATCAGTCCATGAGTGGGACAATTCTTTACCAAAGATTTCATTCTTTCCCAAGCTTGAGCAACATGTTCATTATCAGATTGTTTAAACTTCATTATTTCACTTCTCATAGATATAATCTTAGTAGGAGGATAGTATTTTCCAATGAAAGCATCTTTGCATTTATTCCAAGAATCAATACTATTCCTAGTCAAGGAATTCAACCATTCTTTAGATTTTCCTCTCAAAGAGAAAGGAAACAATTTAAGCTTAATAATATCTCCATCTATATCCATATTCTTTTGCATCTCACAAAGTTCAACAAAGTTATTTAGATGAGCAGCATCATCTTCATTACCAATACCAGAAAAGTGTTCCCTCATAACAAGATTGAGTAAAGCAGGTTTTATTTCAAAGAAAGTAGCTTTAGGAACAGGTGGAGCAATATGTGTGCTCATGAAATCGTTGTTGTTGGTGCTAGTGAAGTCACAAAACTTAGTGTTTTCCGGAGTAGTCATTTTTTGTGTGTTTTTAATAAAGAAAGAAAACTTGTAAAACTAAATTTTGTGTGTTTTTGATAAAGAAACAAGCAAACAAAACAAAAAGAAACTAAGCAAAACAAAAATAACAAAGTAAAGAGATTGGTTATGAGGGACTCCCCTTGTGAAGATGTCCTTGACTCCCCGGCAACGACACCACAAAATATGCTTGATGGCCCAAAATATATCAAGCTTGTTGGGGAACCCCAAGAGGAAGGTATGATGAGCACAACAGCAAGTTTTCCCTCAGTTATGAAACCAAGGTTATCAATCCAGTAGGAGCAAGGAAACACCCCAAAGGTGTTGCTAGCTGAGCCTTGGCAGGGCGCATTACCGGTGCTAGTAGCAACGTGGAGACCTGCACAACACAACCACAGAACTCTGTCCCCAACTTGCGATGAGGTTGTCAATCTCACCGGTTTTGCTGAAAACAAAGGATTAAACGTATCGAGTGGAAGAAAGTAATAGTTTGCATAAAGTAAACACAAAGCAATAAACAGTTGATTGTAGATTGATGTAAAAGAAAGGACCAGGGTCCATAGTTCACTAGAGGTGGCTCTCCTTAAGATAGATAACATGCTGGGTGAACAAATTACAGCGGGGCAATTGACAAATATCGAGAAAGCATACAAGCATATACTAATCATCTTGACTCCTTTGAGACTTGATTGGGCATTACAACATTATACATAGACCGTCATCCAACTGCGTCTATGACTAATAATCCACCTTCAGGTTATCATCCGAACCCCCTCCAGTATTAAGTTGCAAGCAACAGATTATTGCATTACGAATTGCGTGTAAAGTAAACAATACGATTGTTCTATGAACAAAGGATTATTGTTTTCTCCCTAGTAGCAACAGCACATCTAGTACCTTAGAGATTTCTGTCACTTCCCCAGATTACCAGAGGCATCAACCCACTATCGAGCATAAATACTAACTCTTGGAGTTGCTAGCATCTACTTGGCCAAGATAGCTACTAATAACGGAAAGCATGCAAGATCACAAATAACAAAGACATGATAGAATCAATAATTAATCTGAAATAGCATCTTAATATCCATCGGATCCCCGCAAACACAACATGCAGAATTACAAATAGATGATCTTGATCATGAACGGAGCTCACAAGATCTAAACATGAAAGCACAAAGGAGGAGAACCAGCCATCTAGCTACTACATGGACCCGTAGTCCAGAGATGAACTACTCACGCATCACACCGGAGGCTTGCATGATGATGAAGAAGGCCTCCAGGGTGAAATCCCCTCTCCGGCGGGGTGCCGGGAAGAGCTTCAGATCCCTTCCGATCTAGGGATGGAGACGACGGCGGCTACATACTCTTTCGTGGAATTTTGATCGAGTACTTAGGGTTTCTGTATTGGAGGCATCTTATAGTCGGAAAGGGAGGCTGAGGGGGTGCTGGAGGCGGCCAGACCACCCCTGGCTCGGGCCAGGCTGGGCCGTGTGGCCAGGTGGTGTGGCCGGGCCCCATCCCCTCTCCGTCTCGTATTCTGGCTCCGTGTGTCCCTCGGTGAAATATTGACTTTGGCTTTGTTCCCGTCCAATTTCGAGAATATTCATTTTCTGACTTTCCTAGAACCAAAAACGATAGAAAATAGGCAGCTGGCGCTGTGGCTCTTGTTAATAGGTTAGTCCAAGAAATCATATGAAAAGTACTCCAAAGTGCGGACAAAACATAAGAAAGTAGATAAAACCAAGCATGGAACATCAAAAATTATAGATACATTTGCAATGTATCAACCCACTTCCCTGACTTCTACCACTAGTACCCGCACTAGCCGCCAAATGACGACAACAACTGAGCCTGGCAATAGCCTAAGCTTGGGAGAGGTTTGAAAACCTCCAAACTTTAGATTCATATTTTTATTTCTTCTTTTGATTTATTTCTTCAAAAATTACATGTCTATTTTCAGTTTTGCATCCCTAAAACAAAAATACAAAAACATTAGTTGTAATCTTATTTGCAAGTTTGTTTCTTTGTTTCTCTCGGAGATTGCTTAATGTCAGGTGATTTGGCAATGTGGAAATATAGGAGAGGTTCGACTCGAATACAAGAACGAAGCAAGCAAGAGGAGGTATCACATTCCTTTCATCACACTCTTTGCAACCTTAAATTGATCGTACAATTATTTACTTGCTTGCACTGGAGTCACTCCCCACTTAGCTTGTTATCCTACAAATTCTATTCCTTTGCTAGTGTCTCCTTTTTAGCTTTGAAACAATGAGAAATGAACTTGGTTAAAATACTTCCTACATTTTAACAACAAGAAAAAGCATCTGAAAGGTGACTTGAGTCCATGCTTAGCTCAAAGAATTTGATTTTAGAAATACTCCATCCCATTTGAGATTGATATAAATACACTCGATAGTACCCTTGATTGAAATTGTTTGATTAAATGGATGCTTCGAAGTAGTAGAAATTATGCCACTACTTTTTCTAATAATTACCGTAAGATATTGATTTATGCGTGTCATTATAACTCTGTCATGCTCCATTGGGAACTATTAATTCTGCTGGCCAATGAACGATCTAAATGTGCGAAACCACTTTATTTCGGCTATTGAGTTATGTAAACATCTGTAGCAGCAATGATATGACGTGTAAATTTTTTAGTCTCCTCATGGTTTCACGTTCCAAGTGAAGTTGTAGTACTCCTCTGGCCCATTATTGCTCAACATCATTTATTGGCACGGTCACGAGTGCACAACACAACCCCAATTAACATGTTAAAAATAGTGGCATGATTTCTCGATGAAAGAGCTGAAGTTTTTGAAAGACAAGAGAAAGAAAAAGGTGCTTTGAGAGTCTTGAAATTTTGACATGGGAGTAGATGAGTTGTTCTTAAATTAAATGTTTTGATGCCAACTTGAGTACTCTTAATTGGTTAAATGAACAAGAACAAAAAGTTTTTATCTCTCAACAAAGAGAGGAACCAAAAGAATTTATCTCACCTTCCTAGCAAAACTTTCGACACTTGATTGGGCATATGATTTATTTGCTAACAAGATATACGTGGTTAGGAAGTGGACTGAGTGCAATCTTGTGAATACTTGTATGATCATATTTAAGATTGCAGGAATTGTGAAGAAAAGAATTTGACACCAATTCAAACTTGTGAGTTCCTTTATTTTCAGTCTCGAATCCCTGCTATTCTTCCTTATTTCCTTGTCACTCGAGGGTGAGCAACACCTAATCTTGGGGGAGTTGATAGTTGTGAGATTCGCCACATTTTTATGGCTTTTATTGATGGTTCTCCCAGATTTGATCGTTTTCTAGTTTTACCTAACGCTAATACTTCGGTAGCGAAGAAAACTTCGTTTTTAATGTGTGTTTTAGCTCCTGGACATCAACAAGAGGATTTAACTAGAGAAATATAATATTCTGGAGAAAACAAGCAAGTCCCACTTTGGAAGCACGCGAGGGGAGCTCACATAAGCTTTAACGAGCAACTATATGGTGGGAATATTTTTCTGGCGGCATTTTTTGTTGCGCCAGCACGAACGTGGTGATTAAGTCTATGCCTTGGCGTCTATAAGTGCCAGGACCCGAGCTCCATATTGTATTGTACGACTGCAGCAGTCACCGCCACCCCCTCCCGTGCTGTCCGCCGCTGTCCAGATCGCCAAGTCCGACGAGTTTGCAAACCTTCGTTCCCGTCCATTTGATCTACAATGGACGGTTCAAATTGTTTGTAGCCGAGCCAATCCGTGAAGCCAAAGTAGAGCATGTTCTCAAGCCAAGCCATGCCTGAAAGGACACAGATGCCGCCTAGAGGGGGGGGGGGGGGTCAACAGGCGGTTTAAAACTTTTACGAGATGGGCTTAACAAAGGCTGAATAAAACTAGCATTTACTTTGTCAAGCACAAAACCTATATATACTATGGTTCACCTATGTGCACCAACAACATATGTTAAGCAACAAAAGAAACTATGTGATAGCAAGATATGAGACTTCACGCACGAAGGCTATCACAAAGTAAAATGTGTAAGTAAAGAGCTCGGTATAGAGATAACCGAGGCACACAGAGACGACGATGTTTTACCGAGTTCCTCCCAACAAGGGAGTACGTCTCATTGGAGGGGTGGACAGTACTAAGACCACCAGTGCCACGAGAGTCCTCACCCTATTCCTGTGGACCTCGCCACAAAAGGCCTGGTCCACTCTCCACTATTGGTGCACTTATCGATGGCAATCCGTAACCTTGCACAAAGCTTGGGGCACTTCTCCACAACTCAATTGGAGGATCCCAACAAACAAGCTTGGGGAAAGCTCCACAACTTAATTGGAGACTCCAAGTAATCCACAAACCTACAATACAACTAAATCTTCTAGGGTTCCAAGAACCCAAGAGTAAAAAGCTTCTCACCTTTCACCCAATCGAATCCTCACCAAGAACTCAAAGCGATGCACCAAATGCAATGGCAAGAACACAAGACGTCCTCAAGTCCTTCACTCCAAAATTCCACCAAAGCTACAAAATCTTATGGGGGAATAAGAGAGAAAGAACAATGGAGGAAATCCACAAAAGACTCCAAGATCTAGATCCCAAGATGTTCCCCTCACTTAGAGGAGAGATTGATTGGTGGGGTTGTAGATCTAGATCTCCTCTTTCAAATACCTAAAGAATATGCAAGAACCATAGGAGGGATTGAGGGATAGCAATCTCAAGAAGGTAAACAATGGAGGGGAAAACTTGGAAGAATTGGTAGGTAACCATTGGGGAAGAAGGGCCCCTTATATAGGTCCTCCAAAATCCAACCGTTACAGCTCTGGAGCACGCGGGCCAGACATTCCGGCCAGTTTCCGGGTGGTTTCCGATTTGGACATCTGAATGGCAACCACACGACTGAAATCGGAGATTTCTATGCAATACCAGAGTGTCTGGCTTTTTCACTCCGGACATTCTGGCCAATGCAAAACTGACAGAAACAACAATACGAAAACAACCATAACTTTGGCATCCATACTACGATTTTGATGATCTTGGGCTTGTTTTAAAGAGGACAACAATTTCTACAATATCACACAGGAAACCATCATAGTACAGAAAGGGAGGATACAACCAAATTACGAAAGGTTTAACCTATCTATAAAATACAAACCAATAAAACCTCCAATATTAAAAGCACAATAGAGAATGCATATGAAATCCGTTTTTGATGAACTTGAGCTTGTCATGAAGATTAACACAAGATCTAAATCCTCTCATGGACAAGAACCAAATAAAAACCAAGAAATATGATGCCAAGTATGCAAAGGTTTATGCTCTCCCCGAAGGATATGATCAAGTTACTCACTCGAGAGCCCATCTTGATTGTACAGCTATCTATCCTATAAACTGGTCTCTCCAACTAACACCACAAGACCGGTAAGAAGGAAACCCTATCAATAACATACCTTTGCCTTGAGTATATTCCACTTGATCTTGATGACGACGATCTTGTCTACCTCAAGATGGAACACCTTTCTTGATTGCGCTAGCTTGGAGAAGACTTGCAAACTGCTCCCTCATACTCCACTGTGGTAGAGCTTCTCTTTTGAGTATATCTTCACATATCCATGAACACCGTAGGATGGAAAGCTTCAAGCAAATGAATCTTCGAGATGGCTCATCTTGAACTTGCACTTCATTTCTTCTTTCTTCATCATGTTGGTGTTTTGAAGGAACATAAGAGATGTCACTCCATCTTATTCTTTAAGACACACTTGCCATAGGCTCAACTTTCACTTGACCAATCTCCGGATCACTCATTGAAACCTTGGTCAACACTTGATCTTCTTTAGTTTCTTCTTCTCCCAACCTTGAAAACAACATATGGTTCAAGCATTGTCTATGGACAAATCCTACAAGTAAAAATCAATGCAGCATAAGTCCATAAAGATTGTCATTAATTACCAAAACCACACATGGGGCAGACATGCACTTTCAATATCCCCCATTTTGGTAATTGATGGCAATCCCATTGAGGGGGTTTATATAAGGAATTAATCAAAAAAGGGTGTACGAACATCAAATACTACACAAGTATGTGATGTATTACAACCACACTATATAGAGTAAACTCCCCCACAATATATGCACGTGTGGATGAACTTGAATTTCATTGCATATATTGCCAACCATTATCGGTGGTGGAGTTTCCTCAATATATTCAACATGCAAAGCAACACGCCAAGATGCAAAGCACAAGAGGCAAATGTTTAAGTACAAAACTGAAAACAAAAAACCAATTCCCTTAAACCCTCTAAAACTTCTCCCCCATTGGCATCGATTGCCAAAATGGGTGGAAAATTTTAGAAGGCCAATTTAGTGAGAGTTCCTCCATATGGTGTGGATTTCTCATAATATGAGTGGAATCAAATACGCGTATCCAATGACGAATACCCGGAGGGAATCAAACTAAATTGAGGATCCAACGATTGCAAAGAAATAAAATGGTGAAGAAGCATCAACAAATGAAGCAAGCAATCAAAAGATTCAAAGAATCACTTCACAAAAGGAAGATACCAAAAGAAAGATAGATATTATGATAAGCTCGAAAAGAGAATGATCTAAATAATATGAGGAGACTCCCCAAGGTTTGTGCAAAAATTATAGTTTGCATTTGAATACAATATGCACACACATGGCATCCAGGTTCCCTCAATATCACTTAAACCACAAAGCACGAGCAAGAGAGAAGATATTATAATGAGAGAAAATGAGTGGTTAGATGAAAATAGGAAGCTACCCAAGGTTCATGCACAACAAAGTGCACAATTATGAAATCCTAACTCCCCATGATCAAACAAAATACAAAAAAGTACAAGAAAGCAAATGTGTGTTCTTGGATAAATTAGGGAACCTCCCCAAGGTTTGTGCACCAATTATAATAATTGCATTTGAATACAAGATGCACAAACATGGAATCCTCACTCCCCCAAACTTACACAGAAACACAAAGGCATGAGAGATCTACTTTCTTCATCACATATGAGTGCCCAAAGTTGCAAATAAAGAGGTTAATCACTCATGGGTAAAAACTTTTGGAGCCACCAAAGAATAAAAAACAACACAAGGTGGACTCCAAAGGATTGCAATATCAACTAGAGTTGTAGCCATAATCATGCGTATATATTTCTAGTTAGACAACAATCATGATGATATACATCCACAAAGAAACATGTACACACAAAATGGATACTCAAGAACGAACAAGATATCCAAAAGAAAGTCATAGACAATACCAATAAGATGTTTGCTTGAAAGAATGGCCAAAGGCTCAAATTTATCTTATTGTACATTAGTGACCTTCAAACACCAACAAATACACCACAACTATCACACAGGAAAAAGAGATAGTTGGAATGCTTTGGGAAAGGAAACAAGTATCATAAAGAACGAGTAAATAACCTTAAAAATTCATCCACATTGCACATGAAAGGACTTGAGGAAATGATATGCAATATAATCTCTAGATTGGCATATGTGGGATTAGTGAATCATAAACATGATTTTTATATACTCCCCCAAAATATGCATTCATCTCAACTTACTCATATAACAATAAGGATGATACAATAAAATCTTGCAAGAACCACAATGAAAGCAACTGAAGGAAATCATGCCATGATGCAACCACAAAGGTTGGATGCTAGAAAAGTATGCATGAGAGGGATACTTGTTACCAAGATACCATTTGTAGGATGTAGTAGATATGAGTTTGTTGATCATCCTAGCTTGCCTCCAATTATCATTTAGTCACCACATCTTCTTATTATTGAGACAAGCATCCAATGTATCTCCAATGTACCTAAAACACATTCAAGTACGGAATGGTACCAAAAGTCATTGGGTCCAAAGTAGTTAGATACACTAGAATACATAGGACAAACTCCACAAAAAAATGTGCATATTAATCTCAAATTGAATTTTATGCACATCTTAGCCAAAATAGGATTTTGTGGAGTTTCCCCTATATATTGGATCAAAGAAAGCAAGCATACCATAATATATACATTTTGAAAATATGCATGCACAAGACTTTCAAGAACCAAAAGGATATATAGTTTGAACAAAAACACCAAGAAAGCCAAGAAGGCACACCTAAGTGTGACACGACTAACGGTTGTCCAAAATATATGAAAGACCAAATCAACACATAATAGACCCCAAGTTCAACAAATGAACAAGGCAAAAGCCAAAGAGAAAAAAGGATAAACAAATACAAATGCTCAATGATTTATCTCATTTAAATGGTTAAATAGAAAATATGGAATGAGAAAATCAACTACCAAAAAATACCAATTGAAAAAAAATGGTTCCAACAAAAGAACCAAACTCTTAACACTTTTCAAGATGGCACAAAGTACCAAATAAAAGATTTATATTCCAAAGACATAACACATGGTCTGGGTCAAAACATGTCATGAAGAAGCATAAAAGGAGTGTTCTAAATAATAGAGGAGAACTCCCCCCCCATGATTAGTGCATTATTTAAGATTTTGCATTTGAATACAAAATGACATACATGGGATCATCAACTCTACCTAATTCAAATAGACCACTAGATGATTTCAAGACAAAGATAGATCCACAAGAGTCGAGGAAGACATGGGAGACAAAACACAACAAATTCTTAGAAAGATATAAGGCAAATAAAGCAAAAGCCAATGTGAACATGATCAAAAAGATCTACCAATTATTATAGTACTCATTGTCCAAGGACAAGGGATATGCAACTATTTTCGGGTGGTAGATAACAAATATATCCAAGATCATATTCACAATGAGAAATCACATGTCAGAAGTAAGAGTTAAATCCAAGATATGAAAGAGATCCTTGAGGGTTTAAACTAGTTAAACAATCATGTAGAGCAATGATTAGAATAACTAGAGGAAAAATTCTTTCCAACTTAGATATAAGAATTCATATATGATGAAACCCATACCAAGGAAATCTATCACAAACAAGATCTAAAAGATCAGGAATAAAAACATTAAACCAAACAGAACTTGTTTGAGCACACGTGCCACATAGGACTAGATAATTTCCAATATCAATTCTATGTGACACAACCTTAACTATTCACATTTTCTCGGTTTGTAATATGGACAAAGTATATTACTCCCCCATAATGTGATAAAACATTTCTTCTCACAAGAGGCAAATAAAATACAACTAGAGAACGTTAATGGATATTATAGAATTTGAATTTCTCATAAACATGGCATAGCACGTAGAGACTAGATAATCTTGAAATATCAATTCTAAGTGGTATTCCTCATGTACACACATTTAGGATTGTGAGGTGCCCCAAAGGACATCACACTCACCCAAAATGGGATAGTCCATTAATCTCCCACAAGAGCCAACTAAGATATAAATAAGATGCAATAGGCTCAAACACAAAACACATACATGGTGTGCAAGCCAACATACACAAATTGATTTCTCAATTTAAGCAAGTAGGAAGCATAACATATACAAAATACATGCAAGGTACAAAACTAACACATGCACAAGGGGCAAGTAACTTTAAATGTAAATGAGTTGAGAACAAGTTGCCACAAGGAGGAGTAACGGATATATGATAGAGACATGATAATATAAATGAATTGGCTTGAGAGAATATAATTGAAATCCCCTTAATTATTCATGATGTATCCAAGTATCCAATGCCCTCCAACAAACACCTAGATCAAGTTTTATCTTGATGGTCCCCAACCAAGTTGGGTCCTAAGAAGTTAGTCACAATAGGGTTGGCAACCCAAATGGTTATTTTCTTGCACCACTTTGAGCACCAACATATTTGGAAAACACATTTACAACCTCATCCTTCATAAGAGAAGAACTTGCTACTTATGTCGTGAGAAGGGTCACATCTCTTCCTCTTGCACTATTGGTAACTCCTCATCCAACCCAATCATGATTGGTGATGTTAATTCTGGAGCATTAGCTTGAATCTTCTCGGGAAGTGGCCTTTCTCCAACTTGAGATAGGCCATGACCTTGAACTAGAGGCCTCTTCCCTTTTTGCCTCTCACCATGCGACTTCTTCTTCAAAGGGAAAGATCTAACATGGTGCCATTCAATTTTGCACTTGAAGCAAATAAGCTTGGCTGAATTCTTGACTTGTTCTTGTCCCTTCTTATTGTTTCTCTTGGACTTCTTCTTGATAGCTGAATTGTTCTTGACATTGGATTTGAATCCAAGCCCACTCTTATCATTGGGGGATTTTTGCACACTCAAGATCTTGTTGAGTGTGGTCTTCCCTTCATGACCCTTACAAGTAATTATTCAAATAAGTGACTTGAGCCTTGAGCTCTTTGATTTCCTCTACATGGTTAGTGACAACACATATACTAGAGGAAGTAGAAATTTGATTGCTAGAGCAACAAGGCAAATAATGTAATTCATCACAAGATTTAGCAATAATGTGAGTGGACGAATTACTAGGACTAGCACATGGAAATATAGCATTATTAGTAGAGATTGTGCTAGTGACCACATGAGGCTCACAAGATGTTACCTTTGTACAGCTAGCCTTATGAGCTAACTTTAGCCTAGCATGGGATGTTATAAGATCCTCATTAGAGCTAGATAGATTTTCATGACTTTCTTCCAATTTCCCATACTTGCTAGTTAGCAATTTAAGTTGATCCCTTAGCTCAACATTCTCCTTCAAAATAGATGCTTCACAAGAAGTAGAGTTAGTAGCACAAGCATCATCATTAATAGAAGAAGACAACATGGCAAGCTCATCATATTTTCTTTCGAGGCCAATTGCCTTCTCAAGAGCTTCTTTGGTTGCTTGTGCTTCCTTTTTAAGCACTTTTACTTTGGCATAAGCATGGTCATGTTCTTTAGTGAGTTTAGAAATTATTTCATTATTTAACTCCTCACTAGTTTCAAGCTTCTCCTCAAGAGAAACCTGAAGCTCTTGCTCTTCTTCTAGAGCAACTTTCATATCGTGAGCATCATTGGCATACTCACGCTTGAGAGCCCCCATCTTATCAATGGTGTCGTCATGATCCTAAACTTGAGCTTCTAGCTCATAAATACGTTCCCTGCTCTCAATAGTCACACCCAAGATTATAAAAAAGTTAGAGAAAGCATTACTATTGTTAACAATATCATGACAAACAATTTTGCACTTTTCATATAACAAGGAAACATCTACCTCTTCTTCCTCATTATCCTCATCATCACAAGGAGTATTGGGTTCCAAAGTAGGAGTTACCTTTGAATCCCTAGCCATAATGCATAGGTGGGAACCATGAGATGATGATGATGATGAAGAATTACTTGAAGTTCCATTCAAGATCTTGTCTTGGCCCATAGAATTTTTGGTTTCCTATACATTGTTAGACACACAACAACTAGAGTAAATAGAAGCATTTATATCATGGCAACAAGGCAAAGCAAGCATATCATCATGGATTTATTCAAACAACTTACACATGATATGCAAGGACTATCAACATGAGCATGTAAATCGTATATAGTGCTAGAAGTGTTTAAGTCCAAATATGAATTGCAATGAGATAGAGATGAAGGATCATCAAGAGTAAGCTTACTATCAACATTGCAATATTCATCACCACTCACCTTGTGTCTTGCCACACTTTGGCGAAGTGGAAGAAGATGAGAACTCATCATGGCCAGAAGTGGAAGCAATACAATCATCCTCAATAATATTGGACACGTCATATTTATCTTGAAGTTTTGTCCATAACTCATGAGCACTCCAAAAAGGTATTATTGAAGAAGTAACTACATAGCTCAAAGCATTAACAAGCACATTAGAAGCTTGAGCATCGAGGTATAAGTTTTTCTCATCCTCACAAGATAGATTCTGGAAATCCATTGGAGGAGAAAAATATATATCTACAATCCTCTCCAAATTTGGGTCCATGGCCCGAAAATGAATAAGCATACAAGACTTCCAAACATCATAATTTGTGCCATCGAATATGAAAATGCCACCGTGCACTAATCCCCTATCCGACATCTTTGCTCTCAAGGCGGTGAAGCCTAAAATGAGAGACCGGGCTCTGATACCAATTGAAAGGACACAGATGCTGCCTAGAGGGCTAGGGGTGAATAGGCGGTTTAAAACTTTTACGAGATTGGCTTAACAAAGGCGGAATAAAACTAGTGTTTACTTTGCAAAGCACAAAACCTATATGTACTATGGTTCACCTATGTGCACCAACAACTTATGTTAAGCAAGACAAGCAACTATGTGATAGCAAGATATAAGACTTCAAGCACAAAGGTTATCACAAAGTAAAGTGCATAAGTAAAGAGCTCGAGTATAGAGATAATCGAGGCACACGGAGACGACGATGTTTTACCGAATTCCTCCCAACAAGGGAGGACATATCGTTGGAGGGGTAGACTGTACTAAGACCACCAGCTCCACGAAAGGCCCTACCCTATTCTCCTGTGGACCTCGCCACAAAAGTGCCTGATCCACTCTCCACTATCGGTGCACTTGTCGGTGGCAATCCGTAATCTCGTTCAAAGCTTGGGTCACTTCTCCACAACTCAATTGGAGGCTCCCAAAAAACAAGCTAGGGGAAAGCTCAACAACTTAATTGGAGGCCCCAAGTAATCCAAAAACCTGCAATACCGCTAAAACGTCTAGGGTTCCAAGAACCCAAGAGTAAAAAGCTTCTCGCCTTTCACCCAATCGAATCCTCACCGAGAACTCAAATCGATGCACCAAATACAATGGCAAAAACACAATACGTGCTCAAGTCCTTCACTGCTAAATTTCACCAAAGCTACAAAAGCTTATGGGAGAATAAGAGAGGAAGAACAGTGGAGGAAATCCACAAAAGACTCCAAGATCTAGATCCCAAGATGTTCCCCTCACTTAGAGGAGAGATTGATGGGTGGGGTTATAGATCTAGATCTCCTCTTTCAAATCCCTTAAGAATATGCAAGAATCATAGGAGGGATTGAGGGATAGCAAGCTCAAGAAGGTCAACAATGGAGGGGAAAACTTGGAAAATGGGTAGGTAACCATTGGGGAAGAAGGGGCCCTTATATAAGTCCTCCAAAATCCAACTGTTACAGCTCTGGAGCGCGCGGGTCAGACATTCCGGCCAGTTTCCGGGTGGTTTTCGATTTTGACATCTAAATGGCAACCATGCGACTGAAATCGGAGATTTCTGCGCGATATCGGAGTGTCCGGCTTTTTCACTCTGGACATTCCGGCCAAGGCAAAACTGACAGAAACAACAATACGAAAACAACCATAACTTTGGCATCCAGACTCCGATTTTGATGATCTTGGGCCTGTTTTAAAGAGGACAAAAAGATCTACAATATAATATAGGAAACTATCATAGTACAGCAAGGGAGGATAGAACCAAATTATGAAAGGTTTAACCTATATATAAAATATAAACCGGTAAAACCTCTAATATTGAAAATGCAATAGAGAATGCATATGAAATCCGTTTTCGATGAACTTGAGCTTGTCATGAAGATTAACAAAATATCTAAATCCTCTCATGGATAAGAACCAAATATGAACCAAAAAATATGACACCAAGTATGCAAAGGTTTGAGATCTCCCCGAAGGATATGATCAAGTTACTCACTCGGGAGCCCCTCTTGATAGTACGACTATCTATCCTATAAACCGGTCTCTCCAACTAACACCGCGCGACCGGTAAGAAGGAAACTTTATCAAGAACATACCTTTGGCTTGCGCATATTCCACTTGATCTTGATGACGACGATCTTGTCTACCTCAAGATGGAACACCTTTCTTGATTGCGCTAGCTTGGAGAAGACTTGCAAACTGCTCCCTCATACTCTACTATGGTAGAACTTCTCTTTTGGGCATATCTTCAAATATCCATAAACACCATAGGATGGAAAGCTTCAAGAAAATGAATCTTTGAGATGGCTCATCTTGAACTCGCACTTCATTTCTTCTTTCGTCATCATGTTGGTGTTTTGAAGGAACATAAGATATATCACTCCATCTATTCTTCAAGACACACTTGCCATAGGCTCAACTCTCACTTGACCAATCTCCGGATCACTCATTGAAACCTTGGTCAACACTTGATCTTCTTCAGTTTCTTCTTCTCCCAACCTTGAAGCCAACATATGGTTCAAACATTGCCTATGGACAAATCCTACAAATAAACTCAATACAAATATAAGTCCATAAAGATTATTATTAATTACCAAAACCACACATGAGGCACACATGCACTTTCAACGCCGAGCCGTGGTACAGACACCATCCGATCTTAATCGAACGACCGAGCACATCACAAACTGAAGAGGTATCGGCGAATCACAGGCTGCCACATCACTGCCACAACTCTATTTATTTCAAAAATTGATTAATTGGACATAAAACACATAAACTTGTACAATTCATAGAAAATTATTTATAAGTCCAAAAATTGAAAATAATATACTCCAAATTTAATGCATTCAGGAAAAAGAGAAGAACATTAATAAGCAATAAAATCTGCACATTGCCTAATGTATATTGTCTAGAATATATAAATCTATTTAATAATATTTACTTCATAGAAATTAATGTACAACTCCAAATTTAGCAAATTTGATGGAATAAGAAAATTGTAATCCACGCTATTCTTGACTTTGTCACAGTACAAAATATTTATCTATATTTAAATATCTTATTTAAGTATTTTTTGCTATAATTTGTTTCTATAAATTATTTTGAGGAGAAACCAGTGGCAAATAAAAGCTATGAATATGGTCTATCCAGTAGCATGACTTCCACTTTTTTCTGAAACTATTTTGTACTGAAAGTTATCAGATGCCAATAATGTCTATTTAAAACCTATTTGGACAATAGAGAATGTTTACGAAGGACTTTTGAACGTGTTTTATCTAGCATGCACGCATACTGTCTTGTTGTGCTTGTGCTACTGTATGTTGATTGCTTTTATCCTTTTTCAAGATAAACACGTCCGTTTTACATAATTTAAAACATCTTATATTATGAAACCGAGAAATAGTATATGGCTGTGTGTATAGCCTACAGATTGCTGCATGCATTTATGTGATTGTTTACATAACTTTTTTTTAGGCTGTCACCGGGGGGAGAGAGTCCCCACCTAAATCATTATATTGCTTCAAAAAATAAGTTTACATAGTACAAGAGGAGAGGTGGTCTCGCCACATGTCGGCAGCCGCGCGTGCTTCTGTTTTTTTTGAAATGGTGTGAAGACAAGGTGAAATCAGAAACGATATTCCTAATGGTCCATGGTGTGTCCTGGTTGATAGTCCTAAATACCATGGCATTTCGAGTGTCCCAAATTTTCCAAAGGGTAACCAACGCAACGGAGTCCCAGATGGAGCGAGGCAGCCTAGTCGGTAGTGTGGCCGTCCAGATGTCGGTGAAGTGGAGGCCGCTGGGGATGATCTGCAGCTTTCGCCATACGTTAGTAGCTGCGGGACACTCGAGGAACAGGTGTTGCTGATACTCCATCGGGGCAAGGCACCTTGGACATTCTGCGGAGGAAATGATGTTTTTTGTGAGCGAGGTTAGCTCATGTATTGAGCCTGTCCAGCTGGAGCATCCACCCGAAGATCTTGACCTTCATGGGCACCTATGTGGACCATATGTGGGCGGCGTGCGGGTCGAGGATCGCCGTCTGTAGGGCAGCGTAAGCCCCCTTGGAGGAGAAACATGATCCGTCTAGCAGCTTTCTACTCTCCCCGTCATTTGTTAACACCACATCCTGCAAAAGAGTAGACAAAAGGGTAAGCTGCTCGGTGGCTGCATTAGTTAATCGGTTTCGTAGGTCGTGTTCAAGCCCATTAAGCAGAACATCATAAACGAAAGCATGCTGTTGGGTGTGATGTGAATATAGTGCGGGAAGGCAATGGCGAGGGGCTCTGAGAGGATCCATGTGTCATGCCAAAAGTATACTGACCTACCATTATGAACCGAGCACCTGGATATTTGGGATAGCAATGCAATATGTTTGGAGATTATGTTGGCTAGCTATGAAGGGGTGGATGCAGTGTTAGGGAATGGCGAGCTTGTCTGAATCCACTGTTTCCAGGGTAGGTTTTCTGAATGCAAGAATTTGTAGCAAAATTTCAGAAGAAGACAAACATTCTGTGCTTTTAAATTTTTGACTCCCAACCCTCCTAAATGTGTAGGCGTGCAAACTTTGTCCCACGCAACCAAACATTGTGCTCCGGAGCACAATTCCTCGACAGCCCAGAAGAACGCACGACGGCAGCCATCGATGGTATGCATGACTGAGGCGGGCAATAGGAAGGCTGACATGAAGTACGTGGGTAGACAGTCTAAGACATCGGAGAGAAGGACTAATCGTCCTCCTTTGGATAGCAGGGAGGCGCACCACCCAGCGAGGTAGCGGTCGCATCTATCTATAAGCGGCTGAAAAGCCGATGCAGGCAGTTTCGTGGATGAGAGGGGAAGGCCTAGGTACGTTTGGGGGAAGGAGGAAATGGGTGTTCCTAGTGTGGAGGCAATGGATGACGCAAGTTCATCGGTGATATTCATGGGCACGAAGGTGGTCTTTTCAAAGTTGATGGACATGCCTGTTGCGTTTGCGAAGTTTAGGAGTATGTTCTTGAGTACGGGTGCCGCTGTGGGTGTGGCTCGTAGGATGATAAGTGTGTCGTCCGCGTATTGGAGGACCGGGCATGGAATGTCGTATGTGAGGGGATGGGCGAGAAGGCCGTCCTCGCATGCTAGTAGTATTAATTTTTGGAGGATGTCTGCAAGGGTGATGAAGAGATAAGGGGATAGTGGATCGCCTTGGCGGAGTCCATTTCTACAGTTGATCCATGGCCCTGGTACCCCGTTCAGAAGTACGGCCGTCTTACCAGATCGTAGAAGGAGTTCAATCCATGCACAGAATTTTGGCGGGAACCCTCTGTGCCTCAAGAGTTTGAGCAGGGATTCCCAGCAGACAGAGTCGAATGTCTTGCGGAAGTCAAGCTTGATGGTGACGGTTGGTGCTTTACGTTTGTGGCAGCAGTTCAGGATATCAGCTGCAAGGACAAAATTCTCTGCTATGCACTGCCCTCTGATAAAACCCGTTTGGTTTGGGTCTATGATGGATGGGATAAGTTTTTGGAGTCGGTTGGTGAGCAGTTTGGATATGGCTTTGATCGGACAGTTTTGTAGGGAGATCGGTCTGAAGGATTCAGGGGATCTAGCGTTGTCATTTTTTGGAAGAAGGATCATGTAGGCCCGATTGATGCCCTCAATGTTTGAGCCGAGGTTGTAGAACTGGGAGAAGAACCATAGTATCTTTGGTTTGACCGTTTGCCAGAATTTCCTGTAGAATCCAGGGCCAAAGCCATCAGGTCCAGAGCTGGCAGATACATTTTGTCCGAGGAAGGCTATGGCTATCTCGTCCGAGGTGAAGGGGTCATCCAGATGAGCTAGGAGAGGATCGATGGGACTGTAGATGGTAGCTAGGTCAAAATGCCAGGAGGGGGTAGATCCCAAAGATAGTAAGTTCTTTTTTCTTTCTTATGTAAAAAAGTCTTTTTCAAGGATTCTATAGAGATTTCATATATGAAACCGGGATTGTTACCTTTTAGAAAATTCGAACGAAGGCTCTAGATCTATCTATGCTTCATTCTTCTGAAGGTGGGAAAAAAGATCAAACTGATTATGGATAAAAAGATCCCAGAAGATGTGAGTAGAATGAGGTTAGGATTTTTATTTTTTGGTCATGATTCTTAAATTCGGTGCTGTTGTGTTTGATGATTGCAATTTTGTTGTTGCGCGGGCAATTGGAAGAGCAGACGTGGAAGTATTTTGTATTTTCGTCTCCATCTACGATGAATTTTGTTTTGGACCTAATTTTCCACTGGTCAACTCTGGCGCGGATGGCACGGCAAAGGGTGGTTATGACCACTCGTCTGAGATGCAGTTCTGGCTTTGATAGGGGTCTGCATTCCTCGATTAAATCTAGGTATGTGATTACGATTTTGCAGTTGGATTCGATTAGGTGAGTGGGGAGCATCGCGCATCTCCATTTTTTTTAGCGCGAAGCGGCATTTTTTGAGCGTGGCGACTATCTCCTGGGCTGCGTCCGTGAAAGGCCGGTATGCGGCACAAGTGGTCGTGAGGGTGAGGCGGCAGGAGTTGTTAGCGGCCCAACTATTTTCAAAACGGAAAAAGGCGGGACGAAGAACAGTAGTAGTGATCGAGGCAATTAAAAGGACGTGGTCCGAAATGAAGCGAGTGAGAGAGGAGATGGAGGAATTTGGGAAGGTGTAGTTCCAGGCCACGTTTATGAAAACTCTGTCAATCTTTTCCAGGGTGGGATCGAGGCGGTTGCTAGACTAGGTGAATGCCCTATCGAGCAAAGGCAGCTCAATTAGCATGAGGTCATGGATTGTGAGGTTAAACATGTCGGCTTCATTTTGCCTGAAGGAATTTTTGTTTTTGTCAGAGGCGGACCTCATGAGGTTGAAATCCCCAAGAATGATCCAGGGTGTGTCTGGTGGTGGCTCTAGTGCGCGGAGCTCATTGAGGAAGCTTGGCTTTTGATCGTGATCGGTAGGGCCGTAGACATTGGTTATCTGAATATTTTTTTCTGATAGAAAGGTGGACAGGACGGAGGTCAGGGTGTACGTGCCGAGGGTTTCAGAGACAAGTTTGAACTGTCTAGAGGAAAATGCGTTCAGGATCCCTCCTGAAGAGCATATGGCGGGTAGAATGGAGAACTGGTCGAAGTTATTAGGTAAAAAAGATTTGGCTTTAAACGTGTCGCAGGCGCTAAGTTTGGTATCCTGGAGAAGGGTGATAGAGGGCTTAAGTTCAGTTAGTTCAGCTAGAACTTCTTTGCACTTGGCAGTATCATTTAGGCCACAGATGTTCCATGAACCGATGAAGAAGGATAGATTAGGCATGGTTAACGTGGAGTTCACCTTTGAGGCCGAAGCCGATACAGATAGAACAAAAGGAACTTGACAACACCTAGTGTGCAGGGCAAACGTAGAACACAAACTTAAAGTAGAAACTTATGGTAGGCCACTAGGGGGCGCCGCTGGAGTGTGATGCGGGGAGCATCCGAGCCGGGAAACATCGTGGCAGCAGCCCGGCCGGTGCGAGGCAGAAGGATGTTTGCAGATCATGGAGATGGCGGTGCCACCTTGTCGTCGGAGATCTGCCCAGCCTCCTCCTCATCGGATCCACAGTCTAGGGCCAACCGCACCAGAGCCGCAACGTCGACGGAGGGCACTTCGGGGCGATCAGTGAGGCCGGAGTCCTTGAGGGCCTGCGCGAGGTCGTCCGTGGCCGCAGACATGTCGAAGCTGGCGGCCTTGGCATTGATGGCCTTAGAGACCATGTCAAGGTAGCTACCCTCCTCCTTGGCCGCTAGCCGCTGGCTGCGGCGCAGCTTTTTGGCAGAGTCCGCATCACGCTTGGCACGTACGCGACGCTTGTGAACTTCGTTCTCGTGCAGCGGGGACGATTGGCCGGCGGGTGGAGGCTGGGTCGACGAGGAGCCGAACTCGAAGTTGGACAGGCCGAGGTCGCGGATGGAGCTCATCCGCCACCACCGTGTTGGCGGCAGTGATGGCCGCGGAGTGGGCAGCCTCCGTCGCCGCTTCAAGTGCGGCGAGATCATCGACGACTGATCCAGCCGGCGAGTTTGCTGGGGCGGGGGGAGGGAGGGGTGGGCACCACTTGGTCGCCTCCGCCGATGGAGTCCACGTCGATGTCGTCCATGGTCTGGATGCCGCGCGATGCGACGCCAAATGGCCGGCGCGGGTGGCGAGGAGCCCGCCAGCGCGACGGCAGGTCGTCGTCGGGACCACCGCCAGCATGGAACGGGGCCCCCAAGCCGACGACCCAGGACTGTACGATGCGTAGGGAGACGGTGACGATGTCGTTGCTGGGGAGGCGGAGGATGAGGGCCGGAGGGATGGAGGCGGTGGGCTCGATGTTGACGAAGCCGCGCATGGATGAGTGGTCGGAGCCGAGGAAGCAGGCACAGTCTGCGCAGCAGAACTGTCCAACATGGCCAAGCACGAAAGCAGCACCAGCCTCATGCCAAAGTTCTAGGGGGAAGTTGGAGATGGCTACCTCGACGAGTAGGCTGTACGTGGTCGTGGATCGGTCTTCCGTGTCCTCCGACCTGACGAAGACGATGCTGAGGCCCGCAAAGTGGATCAGCGAGCGCGCCACGACCTCCTCCCGTGCGTCGGCGTAGGAGAAGATCATGAAGGCGGAGCCGTAGGTCGAAGCCGCGAAGTGGAAGGAGACGTTGGGCAACCTGGTCTCCACGGCCATGCAGATGAACTCGAAGGGCCCCAGGATCGGTGTTTCAATGACGGCGAAGGCGAAGAGGCTTGTGTCCTGTACCAGCGCGTCCGGGACGTAGACGTCGATGTCGGGGCCCCTGATCCGTGCGGCCGCCGCCGTGGAGGACTCAGCCTCAGGGCGAGCAACAGGGACCCCAAGTAGGATGCCGCGCACGGTGTCGGCGTCGATGGCCTCCATGGCCAGCGATTGGTGGGATATGGTCAGGCCGATCGCGTGGCCGCCAGGCGGGATGATGAAGGCCTGGACTCCGGTGGGGGCGTCGTTGCTGGTCGCCTCGGGACGCTGGGATAGGGGCGCAGAGTCATCGTCGGATGAGAGGATGATGGGGTTTGTTCTGGTGGCCGCGGCGGCGGGAGGTGTGGCTAGGGCCAGGCATGGTGGGAGTGTTATGGGCGCGTCGAGCAGTACCCGGTGCGAGCCGAACCAGTTTTCAGTGGTGGTGGTCAGGGTTGAGGGGGGGAGTTGTCGTGGGTCTGGTCATTGGCGGGTGGCTGGCTATCGTTGTTGGGCACGGTGTCGTTGTTGTTGTCCATGGTGGGGTGGGCGGCTGTGGTGCAGCGTAGGGAGAATGGTGGGAGGGTGAGGGCGAGTGGCATTGTGGAGAGGCAGGAATGGGATGGTGGTCGAAAACCCCGCAGCGGGCGCACCGCACCGGGTCTCGGCAATCGTCGACGAAGTGATCAGTGGCTAAGCAGCGGAAGCAGCATGGCATGCGTGATGGTGAGAGCTTCGGGTAGCTCGATCTTCTCTTTATAGGGGTTTGTGTGTGCTGCGGTGTCGAGGAAGGGACAGCTGTGGTGACCTTTGGTGGAGAGAGTAGGGCGTCTCGGTAGGAGATGGCGGGCGACGAGGCAGAGGCCATGAATTTGACAAGACCGGGAGCAGGCGGCGCGCAGGGAGCTATGTTCTGAGGAAGAACTGGGTACTTGAGTGCGTCGAGGCTATGCATGCATGCAGAGGCGCCGCGTTCATGGACTAGTTCTGTGTGAGCCGAGAGCTGAGTGGACGCGTGGCCCGCTGGCTCACGGTGGATCGGACGTACGGTCGAGTAGGCTTCGTACGTGGCGTCAGTCAACGAGCTGACAAGCTGGATGTTGGCCTCGGAAGGCAGTTCCGGAGGAGGTGGCGGACAGGTTGGCGAGTAGGCGGTAATTACTCGGTCGTCGGCGGGTTGGCTTTCTTTTTGTGTCGTTGTAACACAGCAAAGGGGCGTAGAGGGCGACGCGAGCGACGTGGCTTTCGCGGAAGCCGCAGAAGGTATCGTAGCAAGGTCGGGGTTGGCGGACGTGTGGAGACCTACGGCGTAGGAGCGCGTAGGCGAGCAGGAGGTAGCCAACGTGGTCGGTTTTCGTCCCAGTATGCCTGGCAGGACGCGCGGGCTAGTGGGTTGGGCTGGAGCAGTGCCCTGTGGTACCCCGAAATTCAAATTCGAGCGTAGTATCCGTTGGGCCGCATGTGGGTCCACGGAAAGGTGCAGAGCCACTCCATGCAGTAGTAGCGGTGATCGCCGGAGTAGTTCAGCTAGGACGTCTTTGGAGGATACGTGAGAGGAGAACAGCATGTTTTGGACTTGCGAGACAGAGAACGAGTCTACCCTAGTTAGGAGGAAATCCAGAGTGTTTTTTATTAAAAGCACAGAAGGTTTGATTTTTTCTGAAATGACTGAAATCCAAAAGCATGCAGGGGGTGTGAGTGTTCTTCGGTGGAAGAGTGTGTGTGGAACATCCGTATGATAGTTCTGCAAAATAAAGGATCGAAATTGCGAGCCAGGTCAGAACCGACTAACCTTTGCAGTTGGGAGTAGCCTCCCTTGTCGCTCGATTGCCTGATGTGGTGGAACATCTTTCAGGTTGGCATACGGCTGCTTCGATTTGGCATGTAGGCGGTCGCGTGGCAAAGTGTCAGTGTCGTTGGCAAGTGGCTGGGTGCGGTGGGCAAGTTTGAGCTTTATGTAGAGCACTGGATTGTGGTGGGCAGGAGCTGCTGCGATGTGGTCGAAGATGAGGGTGAAGCGGCTAGCTTTGATTGGATTTTGGCTAATAATGAGTTGCATGGCTTGAGAGGAGGGTACGAAGAACATGAAGCAGTAGGATGTTATCTGGTGCACTCTGAAGAGGTTTGCAGCTCCTCCGAGGCAGGTTTGCAGGAGGACAGCCACGATGAGGTCGTCGAGGTGGAGTTCAGTGAGGTGGATTGAAGCTAATATGGGGACTGTCATGGATGACGGGGAAGAGGGGGAAGGTGAGGATGCCAGCGTTCCATGCATCTTGTACGAACTCCAGGCCCATAGCGTTGCCAACGCCGAGGTAGCTCCGAATGACCGCCTGTGATGGCGCGTCTTCGTCAATGGAGTAACCAGCTGGGGGTGGGAGCGGTTGGGGCTGGGAGCTTATGGGAACCGTCCGTTAGTGGCCGGCGGATGCAGGGGAGGTTGTTGGGGAGGTTTCCGGCCATTGGTGGCCGGAGGTGGGGAGGAGGAGCCATCCTAGTGAACCAACACCATCCTCACACCAAATAATGAACCGCAGCACAGATGCACCCAGAAACCTTCCCTGTTTACATAACTTTGTAGTATTGCACTTCCTTTTTCTAAGTGAAACGAGAAATGTAACGTTGCATTTCGTCAAAAAAGTTTATCACTCATATCAATTGACCTTGGTCAAATTCGCCGGCCAAACCTCATGTATATATTTTTTTTTTTGTGGGGAGGCCAAACCTAATGTAAATGCAGCACAATTCCCCCGAAGGATAGTTGGTGTGCTTCACTTGGAAACTTAACAGGCGACTCCTTGGATTTGGCGTCGTCGTTTCAAATTCCAAAAATGGAGTACTCACTCACACTATTCCACTGCATAAATACGGGACTTGCACACCACGCATGAACAGCCACGCAACAAAAGCTCTCCTGCACTACTAGCTAGCTAGCTCACGCGGTAGAGTAAGCGAGGATGACCACCGCACGGTACACCGTCTGCTTCGGCTCCGCGCAGATCGACACGACGGTCACCAGCGACACCGCGGTCGCCGACGAGTGGGTCCGCAGCGTCCGCGCCACCAGCGCCGGCGGCGGCCTCATCGTGGGCCTCGACTGCGAGTGGAAGCCCAACTACGGGGCGTGGACGACCTCCAAGGTGGCCATCCTCCAGCTCTGCGTCGGCACCAGCTGCCTCGTCCTCCAGATGTTCTACGCCAACCACGTCCCCGCGGCCATCACGAGGCTCCTCGGCGACCCCACGGTGCGGTGCGTCGGCATCGGCGTCGGCGAGGACGCCACGAAGCTGGCCGACGACTACGGCCTCGTGTGCGCGGCGCCCGTGGACCTGGAGGCCCGCTGCAACCAGCACCTGGGCATCGGCGGCGGCCTGGGCAGGACCAGGCTGGGGCTCAAGGGCTACGCCAGGGAGGTGCTGGGGCTGACCATGGAGAAGCCGCGACACGTCACCATGAGCAACTGGGAGAGGCGCCAGCTTGATCTGCCGCAGGTGCAGTACGCTTGCATTGACGCCTACGTCTCCTACAAGCTGGGCGAGCGTCTCCTCGACAACTACCGAGGGAACTGCATGTTAGGATAGTTAATGCTGAAGTATTGTCATGCTTGGTGGGGCTACCTTAATCCTACTACTACTACTACTATGCAACAAGTTCTAGCTTTTTTGGATGTTGCCAATGTGTGATGTGTTACTTAATTATTAGCTCTGTAAGGTTTGGTTTCATGCATGTTCTATGATGTTTTCTCGAATCTGGATTAGCTGATTGCATATGAGGGGATAATGGAGCAAATGATTGATTCGTATTATTATTGGACAATAATGTGGCATTTTTTCGAAACCGGACAGGAGCTCTACCTTTATATGGACACAGAAGAAGAGCATGACAATGGCCCAAGTATCTCATACAAACAACTTATCACATCCAAAAAACAAAGAACGAAACATCGATCACCGATCACAAGTATGTACTATTAGCGCAAGATGATGTTATTGAAACTTTCTGTTCTACTCCAACAATTCCAACATATATGATCGGTTCAAATGCACTCTCACATGTCTACATGAGAACGGCAAATTCTTAGTCGATTTCATGTATAGAGCACTCGGATGTGCATTGCCAATAACATCAAAAATATTTGGAAAATGAACGTGCCACTCAAAATTCTTTAAAAAATTCGTGCTACCTTCGAAAAGGTGTAATCCTTACCAAGAATAACCTATCAAACTGCAACTAGCATTGGAGTTCAAAGTGTAGTTTTTGTGATTATGACGAGAGAATCAAGCATTTATTTTTCTAATGTAAGACCACGCTCCATCTAGTCAATCATCCAAGTGACTTATAACTTGTATCCACCACATAGTGTTGCAAATATATTTGACAACTAGTTATGTGAAACAGATCACAACTACATGATTCTCATTAGGTTGGGAGCGTTTGCGGTAATATGGCCACTATGGCTATATACAAATGATTTAGTTTTTAATGGTAAAAAATATACTCCTACATAGGTTATATGTCAGCGTACCAGTTGGCTCCGCTTGTGCTTGTCTGTACAATGGATGGAGAACATAAACATGTTTACAGAGGTTTGCACACGGTTGGAGAATGCAGTGATAAATATTTTTAGTCCCACATGGATGCAAGTGTAGTCTACTGATCGATTCTCCATCACCATAGGGATCACACGAGATCTTCATGTGTCTTGTAATGTGTTTTTTATGTTCTCGTTTCTTTCATCAACTATGTGCGTCCTAACTATACAGAGGTGAAAGCTCTTGTGAACTATATCAACGTGATAATAACTTATGATTTTAATAAGAATCCTTTAAAAGCAATTTTGTGCTCCCGCATCCTAGAATAAACGAGATGAGACAGATCTTGATGTACCATCTTCAGACCCTAAAATGCCATCCCAAAATTAGATTATTAGAACATGTATATAAATCCATTGAACGAGGAGCTGGATCTCCTCCACCTTGCTAGTGCCGCCTCCGCGATAACGATTCTTAGGCACATCGGGAGACGTGTGTTTGTGCAGGTTGCCTTTGAGTCATTGTCATGCCACAATGGTATCCTGCTTGGATCGTGACACGGCCATGTAGCTCCGTGTGCCATCTCCTCACCATTCTTGGTAGGAGTTCAAGCAAGGCATGTCGTTATCATCGGGTCGTTTGTTGAAGGTGTGTTGTACCCCGCTCGGCGGGTGGGGTGCGAGGTGTTGCTTCCTTTTATGGCATTGTATCAGCTGTCTTGGCCTTTCTTCTACGAGACATGACAAACTGGATGTATTCTACTAGAAAACAATATATATCTGCCATGTATTGATTGTTCTTCCATCCATCCCAGTTCTCTTTGTGAGCCCTTTCTAGAACTTCTATTCCTTCTCAAGTATGAGAACTTCCTCTTTTCTTCCTTGCCATCATTAAGGTTCCATCCCAAAATTATTTTCCACAAAGTGTTTTTCTTTTCTTGGCGAGAATCACAAAGTGTTCTTAACACAAAGGAAATCTGGTCTGGTTAGTAACCTCCGACTTTGCTTGTCCAGCATCTCTAAATTGAGAAGGTGGAGTGGGAGGTCCGTAAACCACATCCCTGCCACTTGCCTTGTCTAGCTACTTCAGGCCATTTCAGACCATTTACTGCAATGCATCTTCCGTTTCTCCTGCTCTCCGCCCCCCACATGAACCCAGAGATAGAAGATGTAGTTTTCTTGCACCTGGTTTTGGATAGCTGAAAGCAGCTCGTGGAGTATGCAAACACCGATTGTGCTACACAGCCTGGCCCATACGCACGTTGATGACGCCGCGATCCCGTACCGGCCGACGGGCCGAAAGTCTTTTACTCCAAGGTCCTCATCACTTATCACGATAAAACCAGAAAACGACTTCAACCGCTGAGATTCTTCACAACCCTTTCAAGATGAACACAAGCCGTCATTCTTTTTTCTCAAGGAAGAGGGACCTTATGTTCCTAATTGAGCAAGAGATGATTTGGTCGCATCAAGCGTTAACTTTGCGACAAGTAAATAACGAAGAACAGAAACGAAATCACGGCAAGGAAATACAGATTTAACGTGGGAAAACCTCTTCAACAAAGAGAGGAAAAAAACCACGAGCGCCAGCCGACGAAACTTTACTATAACTACGAGTGTTTATACAACGCCGGGGATTTTCTCAGATGCCACTTATCCTAGCCGGCGACTTACAAGAGTTATATATAGCGGTGATAACCTAGGTCATCAACGATCCGTACCCCCCACCCCCCACAGGTGTCCCTGTCGGGTCTGTCGGGTCTCGCTCCGCTTCTTTAGAAGTTGGTCATTACTTTGTAGAATTTGGATCAACATATAACACACTCCTTTTCACTAATTGAGCAAGCCATTTATACAATCCCACGCCTTCAGATTGATGAATACACAGGATGATTTCGACTACTAAATCAGCGATACTTAATATGGAAGTGTAGCCGATTTTGTTTCCTCACTATGTGATGACTTACATAGTACTCCCTCTGTTTCACAATATAAAATGTTTTAGATTTGTGAAGAAAATGTATCTAAACTTTTTTAGCGTGTAGATTCATTTCAAACATGAGTTACGAATTTAAAACATCTTATATTTTGAAACGGAGGGAACAGACTCGTATACACAACCAAACGAAGTGCCGATAATACGCCAATATTGCACATGTCTGTTCTACTCCAACTAATATTCCCTTGCTAAAGTTGATATAACGAGACCGACCGGTGAGCTCATGAGCATCGATCCTACCATGTGCCCACCCGCGCCGCGCGGACCAATGACGAAGACGACGACGACGACGAAGAGTCGGGAGTGTGCAACGCATGGCAAGAAAAGGATAACTAAAGAATACGTAGGCATGTTAGTTCTATTCTATTCCGCATGAACACAAAAGCTGTTTACCAATAGAAGATAATATTCTCCACACATAAAGCCAACTTGCCTCCACCCGATGCGATTACAGCGTATCTTCCTTCCCCAACCACCAACGGCAGCTAGCTTTGCACCTGACCCCGAGCGAGCGAGCGAGCATCTTCGCCGTCGCCGGTCGACTGTTAAAAATGGACTCACGACCAGGTTGCTTTCCTCGCCTTCTAGCTTTTGTGTCTCCAATAATTAGTATGCAAGGAGCAGAGTATGTTACTCCATCGCACGAGCTTTGCGTTACCAATCATGCGCATGGGTTGCACGAGGAGCCACCTAACTATAGCCAGATTAATTTTGTATCAATTCTTTTATTCACATGATTTAAAAACATAGTGATCAAGGGGAAAAGCCTACTCAAATTCAGCAGGATTTTACTTGATGCACCGTAAAAGAAACAACCTTTTTATAATTGGCGGAGCTAGAGTATCTGGAACTGGGTGCCTAGAAGGTGCACAAGCAGATAAAATAGAATTTTTGGGGTGCGTACACGGTGAAAATATGCCACTGTACAAATAATGTTTTCATTAACCGGTGGCCTGGGCACCCCTAAGCAACCGTCGATCTGCCCCTTATTTTTCTTTTATGTCTCGTCGGATGGAAAGTCTGTTATGAAATCTAGTGCAAACATAAAAGATCTTACAAATCAAACAAGAGAAATATAGAAATTCCTAAGGATTACAATCCTCCATACTCCTACAAAAATCCTTCCAATCAAAGAGACACCGAGCTTAGTATGCAAAACAATGTTAAAGGGATTTTATTTGTTTCACCAATTAGGCGTATGCATGGAGCCCAACCTAACTTTACCCATTTCCCTATTACGGTTTTGCTAGCAGATGCTAATTGCCCGCGCTTTCGTGTAACAAAATGGCGTTTGTCTCATATGACCTTTATATAAGTACCTCATGTTTCAAATTAGATGTCGCGGATTTATCTAAATTTACATATATGTATATATACTAAAACACATTTAGATACATATATATTTAGACAAATTCGCAACAAGTAATTCAGGACAGATGGAGTATTAACTGTACATCACCATATCTGAAGTTATGGTGTAAATTGGTGCAGTTCTAATATTCATGTTTGCTGGGAGCTCTTTTTTTGTTTGCAAATTGGGAGCTCTACTTGATTGCAGCTTTTTTAAAGTGAAAGATCCGGTGACTCTTTAGCAAATTGAAGCTTATATTCCCTCCTTTCCAAAAAATATGTTGTATATAATGTTTGGTCAAAACTAAACTTTGTAAAGATTGACCAATTACAAAGAGAAAAATATCTACAATCTCAAATGAATATATAATGTAAAATACATTCCAAAAATTGTTCTAACAGTATTTGATTAAATATTGTAGGTGGTTAGATTTTTCCTATATATTTGGACTTTTATGAAGAATTAGGCGCATGTATTAACTGTCATTGACACGAAGAAAAATCCGGTGAGACTAGGCTCAATAGGAAATAGACCATCAAAATTTTTCTTTGATTCTAAGATTTCTACTACACTGTATGAAATTTTCTTTTGAGAGAAGAGGCCCTGACCAATACCGCCACACGTCAATACACTTGGAATAATCCGTATCGGTATTCGCATCCGACTCAGAAGAGGTCTAGGGAAGTGTCAAAGATCCGAATCCCACCCGTACGCAGACGCAACGCTGCACACACCCCTATATATCGCCCTGAATGCCGCCCGGCCCCAAAGTCGACTAGTACCTCGCCCAATAAAAGTAGCCACCGACCCCACCGACCAAAGAACCGGACGACTCGACTCGACTCGACTCGGGGCCGCGCGAAACAGTCCCCTCCCCCCACCGCCCCACCTTGAATCTTTCCCCCGCTGGCCGCCCTTCCAAATTAGTCCGCGCCAAATCGGCCCGTCGTCGCCATGGGAGCCGCCTGCGACGACGCCGTCGAGCAGCTCGCCCGCCTGCTGGACCAAGGTGCGCCGATACTCTCTCCTCTCCTCTGCGCCTGTGTTCTGTTTCTGAAGCTCCAAATCATTTTTTCTGGGTTTTGTTGCGAGAGTGGACCTCCGCTCCTTCTCTCCCGGTCCCCAGATTTCTGTTTTGAGTTCGGGTACATGCGCTTCCTTGGTGCCGAATGCTGATTCCTTTTTTTTTCTGTGTATTTTTGCAGTCGAGACGCCGCTGAAGAAGACCTTCGAGGTATGGTGCATCTTCCTCCGTAACTCAGTCTTTCTGTACTTTGGATCACTGGTTCTTGCCGGTGTTCCTCTTTCTGATTCAGTTGGAGTATATACCATTGCCTAACTCAGCTCAGTAGTCGAATTTGGTTCAAAATGAATTAAGGGAGATGGTTGGTCAGTTTCTCGAAACTTGCAGGGCACTTTTCGTGTGGAATTTGGAACCGAGCATTTACTTGACATGAACTAGCGCTAGGTTAGGTAATCCTGTATACGGAGTATGATGGTAGCGACTAGTGAGCCTATGGTAGATTTTCGGTAGGGAAAGTCGGCCCACTATTGCTTCGATTTGGATGCAAGGGTGTTCTTTTGTTGTTTCGTGTTTGTAGGCCACACGTTTCCCAACTTTGGGGGTAATTTGGAGTTGTCCGGCAATGGTGTGAGGGGTGTGTCTCAGACTCAGGAAATTGTTCTGATCTCAGCTCCACTAAGTCAACTAGTAGTGGAAAGTGAGGTGTTCGCACTCGAAGCCTCCTGATCTGTTTGTGGGGGCATCGAGCCCCCGGATTAGCTGGTAGAAATGTATTGGCTAGTAGATTTTCTTTGTCCTTTGCCCACTACAGATTCTTCTAACAGACGCTCCTAGTTCTTCGGCATAACTTTCCTTGTTTTTTTTTCGCTTTTTGGGTTGTCAATATGGCGACACTGGACAGCTGTAGGCTCAGGCTGAGGCCACGAGTTGATGCACGTCCTAATCGATAATTACACGCGGTTTTTATGCTTTTGCGATTACTGAAATGCTATCTGAAACTAAGGCTTTTGAGTGCCGACCAGTAGGAGATGTCAACTTATCCCAGAGCAGATCTCTTGTTTAGTGGAGTTGGAATCAAGATGGACAGCGCTACGTGCAGCATAGCAAAACCCGGCTTTTAAGGGCTAATTAAGATTCTACTCCCTCCATTTTAAAATATAAGATGTTTTAGCTTTGTAAAATGAGTGTATCTAGTCCCTTTTTAGTGTGTAGGTTCATCTAGGTTTGAAGTGAACCTACACACTAAAAGGATCTAGATACTCTTTTCACAAAGCTAAAACATCTTATATTTTGAAACGGAGGGAGTATATTCCTTCTGTCATAACAGAACCTGACTTTTAAAGGCAGATTCCAACATGGGAAAAAAGATTAAAAAAACCCTCAAGATAAGCATATACCTAGCAGCACTTATTCAGCTACATCTCGAATCCTATCTGCTATCATTGTACCACCAATAGTATTTGATCGTGCCTGGTTACTCTGTTTGCAAAGTTTTCCTTGTAAGTTAAGGAACACTGTTTTTTACTGTAATAAGGAACACTTAATGTGATCTGGCTATTATTGGGATATACTAGCATATGGTAACACTGCTTAGGACTACTAGTGCTTACAATAATATGAAAAAAAATGTATTTTTGAATTTCAAAATTAGGCTCAGTTGCATGAAACTTTTTTGTTTTTGGAAAAGGGCAACTTTATTAGTGCATCAAAATGATACAAAAAGGTAAACCGCCCTCTGTCAACACACACCATGACACAAAGGCTAAAAAAAGGGAAAGCCAAGAAGAGTAACTGTCCACAGCTGTCGTCCTCAAAGAAAACACCACCTAGCCTCTTTGCTTCATGGTGAAACTAACATGAACTATATTTGGTAAGAATACTATACGTTTAAGATTTCAAATTGACCTCAGTGTTACATACTACCATGTCGTGGAGAACCATGAACCATATTTGGTGTATTTCAGCTGTTTCAAATTTCTAAAGTATTTATTACTGTTAGAGGTTGTAATAAAGTAGCTTTTGTATGGGAGTTGAGTTCTCAACTACACGAGTTTCTTTTCCAGAATCTGCACCAGGGCTATCCAACAGAAACTCTAGTGCGCTTCCTTAAAGCTAGAGAGTGGCATGTAACTAATGCTCATAAAATGGTAAGTCTACATTACATTTCCCCTTATACTTGATTAATGTTGAAGTAAATGTTTCATGGATGACTTCACTGATTAAGGATATTTTGTATCTGCTAGCTTGTAGACTGTTTGAATTGGAGGATACAAAATGAAATTGACAGTATACTGGAGGTGAGCAGACGTTCTTCTACGACACGATTGCCCATAACCTCTGCTCGAGGTGTAGCTAAATCGGTTTTTCTTTTTATATTTTCTTATTACTGATCATCTGCATGTGTTGGGCAACTGCAGAAACCTATAATCCCAGTAGATTTGTATAGATCCGTACGAGAATCACAGCTTATTGGATTAGCAGGATACTCAAAGGAGGTATAACTGTCTTATGCATGTTATCTTTTATTTTTTCTACTGTTGGTTCCTGTCCTTTCACTTTTGTAGAGCTCGTTTCATCAGAATGTATCTTTTAACATGCAATGTTCTGCATAGCTGAACCTGATGCAGCTACTTGTTCCATACTTACTCC
Organism: Avena eriantha; assembly: GCA_910589775.1. Classification (NCBI taxonomy): domain Eukaryota; kingdom Viridiplantae; phylum Streptophyta; class Magnoliopsida; order Poales; family Poaceae; genus Avena; species Avena eriantha. Next base: position 227,444,579 of record OU342746.1, on the reverse strand, counting down.
CTCTGATCCAAATTAATGTTCTCAGATTTGGCTAAATTCGGATGTATTTAGCACTATAACATGGCTAGATACGTCCGAATCTAGACAAATATGAGAACGTTAATTTGGATCGGAGGGAGTACATTATTGTGTACGATATTTTTTTAATACGGCTGTCTTTTGGTACTAGCATATGCTTGAAATATTCCATTGTAGATATGTTTCTGATGGATGACATACTGTACCTTCACCTTCAGAATCATAAGATACATGTCAAGTTGCATTAGTAAAGGATATTTATATTGAACAATCCGTGGTAACAAATTTGAGAAAGGGTCCAGCTTTGAACCTCTTTGATAAATATTCGGGAGATTGGTGTCCTCATGGCATGATATTGCCTTTTGAAACTAAATATCTCTATGGAAGAACTACCTTAGTCATTGTGGGTCTTTATGAGATATATAGTTCGTGTCCAGAGGATAATTAAATGTGATATAGCTTAACCATTAAGTTATTTATAATACTCTAAGCATTTCTTTTCTTTGCCAGGGCCTCCCAGTATTTGGCTTTGGTGTTGGACAGAGCACGTATGACAAAGCTTCGGTAATTGATCATATACTTCTTACTTGTGCAAATAGGATATTTTCACTTTCTCCTCTGCAAGTACACTTGTAATGCATGTTTAATTTGTCCAGTAGCATCATGTTCAGTTAGAGAAAATTACCAAATTGCAATATTACTGAACTTGAAAATGTATATACTGGATTGATAGGCATGAAGATTTAAAATATACAGTACTTTATGTGCATTAAAATGATAATATCTTGCATTTTCAGGTCCATTACTATGTGCAATCTCATATTCAGATCAATGAGTACCGCGATCGCATTATTTTGGTGAGTCTGCAACTAATCTTCCAGTCACTCAGATCATCCAGTTCACAAGAGATTCCATAACACATGTTTCTGCTTGCTTGTGTTCCATCCAGCCTATGGCGACGGAGAAGTTTGGGCGACCTATTACCACTTGCATAAAGGTTCTTGATATGACTGGTTTGAAGTTGTCAGCACTGAGCCTATTGAAGGTATACGGCCTTTATGGGCATGGCACATTTTTATGCTTTTGTGGCCACATATAAGAATGGAATTAGTATCCTGTTGTCCAGGTTATAAGCACACGTGGGTGTTTAAAACATCCAAAGGTGTCAGGGACAAGAATGATTTATTTAGGTAGCTAGATATTTGCCAAGATCCGTATGTTGAGTGCGCTATTCCATATTTATGATGCTACCTGTTGTTGGATTGCAGATTTTAACTGCAATATCTGCTGTTGATGATCTGAATTACCCAGAAAAGGCCGAAAGCTATTATATCGTAAATGCTCCATATATATTCTCAGCATGTTGGAAGGTATGATGCCTAACATTTTTGATTGTACTGGTAAATTACTGATTTGTGTTTTGAAGACCCAATAGTTATTTAATTTTGTTTACTAGGTTGTGAAACCTCTGTTGCAAGAGAGAACAAGAAAGAAGGTTCATGTTTTGCATGGTAGTGGGAAAGATGAGCTCCTAAAGGTAAGATTACTTGCCTTAAGTACTACCATTAGTTTGAGCATTGATTTCTTAGCAGAACGCTACTGCATTCTTACTAACTCAAAAGAGATACGCAGATAAGGTCCCCATGTAATTTGATCACGGTAACTCCACGTTTTCTGGTTTCATGTGTTCAAGTATGATAATCAGCACCTGTGTTTATTTAAACTGTGCAGATTATGGACCAGTCTTCTATCCCCCATTTCTGTCGACGCGAGGGCTCATCTAAAATCCGGTCGAGCGGCGCCGATGACTGCTTCTCGCTTGACCACTCTTTCCACCAAGAGCTCTATCATTACATCGAGCAGCAGGCGTTGCAGCAGGAGCTCGTCAAGCAGGGTTCTTTGCATGTAAACATCCCCGACCAAGACCCCGAGGACGCCAAGATTGTGGAGGCCATACAGGCTGAGTTTCACAAGCTCGGTGAGCAGAACGGGTCTGCCAATGGCGACAATAAAAAGCAGAGCGGGTCTGCCAATGTCGACAATAAAATAACAGTGTCCGCGTAAGATGCACGGCCTGCATATCAAGACCAATGCGGGTTTGCTGTAATGAAACTGATGATTATTTCCGGTGTCTGCTTTGTTTGCTTGACCACCCTGCTGTCCTGTTGTTTCGTTGGGTGACAAGTTAGTCTCAAATCCTTGCAGTTCCATGCTGCAAGGGTGAGGTAGAAGAAGCAACCACTGTGTACTACTAGTAGATAGACATAACCACCACCTGTTCACCTGTTGTACACTTTGCAATGTATTGTCCTACATATGTCCTGTAAGCTAGTATATCATCCTAGTAACTGGATGCAAAAAAATGATCTTCAGAGTACCACAATTCAGTCAGAAATAAATGCTGCATCTTGGCTTTGCCATTTTTACCAGCTCAATTCTTGAACCGATTCCTTACTTGGAACTTCTGATACTTGCATATTAGAAGATGTTGCAGCTCACATAGGGCAAACACTGTTACAAAAAATCACGTATATCAGTAAGTAGCATCTGGATTCTCTTACATGAAAAATGACATGGATATATATATCCAATCCCGTGTAATTCCATTGCCATTGGTGGGCCTATGATGTAAGCTTCTGTGAGACGAGAGCCTTTTGGCAGCTGCTGCAGCACCGGGTCTCGCTGCCGTCAACATTCTTGCTGTCCAGGTACCTGCCAGCGAGCATGTCGAAGAGGAGACCCGCGCCGACGCCGACGGCCAGGTCGATGGTGTAGTGCCCTCTGCACGCGAGCAGCCTGACCCCCTGGGCTAGGTTGAGCACGTCGTAGAGGCCCGCCAGCCTTTGCCGCCCCACGCGGCGCATGTCGAGCGACGCGATCACCGCGCCCGCGACGTGGCCAGAGTAGAAGAGGAAGAAGGAGACGTTCCCCACGGGGAAGTCCATCCCGGAGCCCAGGAACTCCGCCGGCAGGGGCAGCTGCGTGGAGCAGCCGAGCAGGCCGCGGCAGGTGAACATCATGAGCGTGGCGATGGCGGCGCGTGGCCGCTGCTCGGCAAGGATGGCCCACAGGATGTAGGCGGCCTGCATCGCGACGAACACCTGCACATGCCAAGGTCACGCGTCCCGTTCAGCATGGATTCTTTCATGGCAGCACTAGCAAATTACAGCGGGGACCAAGAAGTGGTAGCTATCTGGCCAGATGCAGCATCTTATCGGGAAATCCATGGATATACGGAGACTGCATTATCACGAGATTCTTGATCTTATCGGAAAAGATTGGCTGGTGGTTCCGCGTGACCCAAGTCAGTTACCCAGCACCGTCCATCAGTTAGTTTCTTGCTCCTTTGCCTCGGTGGCTAGAAGCCAGTTTTGCTTCGCTCACCAGGAGCGATAATTCCCAAAGAAGATTCACTCGTTGTCACAAGAGCATACTAGCCTAGACATAATCATTCTTATAATTAAAGCGGGTGATGCTGACGTGCAACTGCCAACAATGCATCTTGCATTCGTATTTAATTGTAAGTTTCACCAAGAAACCCAGATTGGGATTAACCTATTCAGTGGACACCAAGCGTGGATGTTCTCGAAGAAAATTTTAGATACAGCAATACAGGGAAGTGGCAATTTTATATCCATATATAAACTACTAGTAGTACCGAAGATTGGCAAGGAGAAAATATGAAAAATAAAACAAATTCTGCATGAGAAGACAAATTCCTACTATGTGTAACTTGCGAGTTGTCGGTGCTGTACGGTGCCTATTCCACTTTCTGGAACGCGTGGCTACAATGTAGCCCCGTCCTGCTCCACCGAAAGGGCAGGTTGCTTCACGGTTGGTCAATGGGAGGAACATTGGGGAGGTCAAAAAGCGAAAGGGGGAAAAGGCTTGGAATTACTGGAGCGGGCGGATAGATCGGCAGCAGCTAGGTTCAACGGATCTAGGCAGGGTGTTAGCCAAGTGTACTCACCGTGTTGAGCGCGGCGAGGAGCGAGTTGAGCCATGGCCGGGCGGCGATCCCGGCGTGCATCGTGGCCGTGGCGATGAACCCGAGGTCCAGCGGGGGCGCGGCGGCGGGGATCATGGGGATGGTGTACTCGACTTGCATGAAGAGGAGCAGCCCGCACCCGAAGAGCGCCGGCAGCGGGTGCCGCCGCAGGATGCCGGCCACCCCCGCAGGCGTCATCCACTCCGCCACCGGCCTCCTCCCGCCCGTCGCCAGCTTCTCGCCGCCGGCACCACCGTCCCCCATGGCGGCGCCGTCCGGCAGCGGGTGGACCTTCTTGCCCTTGCCCGCGCGGCGGACGGTGCCGTTCGCGGCGGAGGCGGAGGGGGCGACCTGGTCCTGCGCGGCGGGGAGGCTGGGAGGCGGCATGCGCGCGCGGGACGCGTCGGCTGGCCGCGGGGCGCGGACGGTTGGCGGTTTCGGTCCGTGCGTGCGCGCGCGTGACGCGGTCGGTGGTTGTGGTGGGAAAATCTCGGCTGCGGATTTGTTTTCTGCTTTCGGCGTAGTTTTTGTAGTAGCGTTTTCTCCGGAGGCTGCGGCGCGTGGGCGGAGGTCCCGAGGGTTAGCTAGAGGGAGGCGCGTGTTTAATGCGATTTAAGATGGACGGGGTTGATGTTGAATTGTTGATCGAGCGTGTGTGTGTACTTGCATTGCGTGTGTTTAGGAGTATCGTTCATGTTTAAATGACGCCCATGACGCCCATCACGAGGGTTATTCTGCAGGTTTTGAATGATTTGTGGTACTAGTATACAATACTAATGTGCCATTGGCCGCCGAAGAAAAGCAACGAGTACATGTCACCCTCGCTCGTACCCGGAGCTCCAGAGCGGCGCGAGAGATTAACGAAACTTCTCCAAGCTATTGACCTCGGAGAAGACGGAGCGCGAGGGGATCAATCGACGGCTCGAAGGTTTGTGATATGTATCTTTTATGTTGTGTATGTTATTTTGACATGTTGCAATCAAGAGCATATACACCCCGCTCGAAGGTTTGTGACATATAGATTTTTTATGTTGTTCATGTTGCAGGTGCTTCTTTGCGGTGCTGCAAGGGTTGGCTTTCATGTTGCATACTTATGATGGGTTTTCTTGGGTATTTTACCACGACCAATGGGGCTTCCTTGCATATACACACAAAATGTTGCATGGGTCAGTTCATAATGTTGTTTTTGGATGGTTTTGACATGCCGAAAGAAAATTCGATGTGATGATGTTACAAACTATAGAAAAATAATTCAAGAGGGGTTTTCCGTTGTGTATGGATCAAACGACTTAGGATCACGGTCTTAAGTTAGAGAACCGGGGTGGTTGCCCTGGTTTTGTTGGCGTGTACTATTCGTCACCAAAGGGTTATCATGCGGTGGACGCGAACAATTACCTGAGAGTCCACGCCCCTCTCCAAATTGTAACACCACCTTTATTCATGTTTTCCTACAATAGACGTTGCTTCGTTGTCCGTCCTTAATGAGGTGATAAGGTTTGAGAAAGAGTCACACTGCATCAAGAGAAAGAGCCAGGGTTCCACAACATTTGCCGAGGAGCGGCGAAACTATATCGACATTTGTTTGGCATAGGCGCTTTCATAAAGTATTAAGAGATTAATGATTCAATGCCCCCATGTCTCATTACGTAGGTGCAAGCACAAATGGCAAAGTATTGTCCTCGGTTCATGGAAACAGGCATTTTGGATATTGGCGGTCTTCAAAATGTAACTTTCTACAAATACCCTGTAGCATCGGGATAAATATTTGTTAACACAAAAATTTAGGTCAGATCTAAAAATATTTGACTGAACAAAACCTAGAAGTGCAGTGAATTATTTGTGGATGAAGGTAGTACTCCACGTGAACTGAGCCTGGCAGAACGTCGGCCCGAGGCTGAAAAAATCCGCGAAGGCCGACACGTAAATTCAATTAATAGCCAACCCCTAAAGGAACACGCAATCAATATGGGTCGGTCTCACCGCAACTAAAGCTGGTAAGCGGTACACGGACCTGCATCAAGGAGTACACACCACCGTCACGCGCACGCGCAAAAGAAAAAGTATAGCCATTCCTCCGAGTCCGAGATGAGACGGGAGTGCTGAGCGCTGACGGTGTCGGTGTCAAGGCGTGACAGCACGGACTTGCAGGACGTAGTGACCCAAACGAGCTGGACACGTAGGTACGGACCAATGGGCTGGCGTACGCGGCGTGGAGGTCAGCTAGGAGCACTCCATACAGTACCGGCGCATCTCGCGTGGCGTGGGTTCAGTTTAGTCTCCTTCCTTCCCAGATGAATGAACGGGACATCTCGTCGAGGTACATCACACATCATTGGTTACGACTGTTTTGGCCTTTTTGCGATCAAAGCAGGCTCTAGAAATAGGCTAAGGCTGACTCAACTTTTGCACGAATTTTTAAAAATTATGAATATTCAACCATGAACAAAATTTCCAAAATTATGAACCAAAATTGGGAGAACATGGTATTTAAAAAAAATATAATGACCTTTTTTGACAAAGTGAACAAAAATAAAATAAAAGAAAAACCGGAAAGAACAGATAAATAGAAAAAGAAGAAACTGAAAGAATAAAAAAAATGGCTGACACAAACATAGCCGACCCAACGGGGATGCGGGTTGGTATATAGCAGCACCCGCTGCAGGATGGCTGGATTGCAATGCGCAGTGATAGCCCTCTCGTTTTATTACTCCCTCAGATTTTGTTGGTTTTGTATAAATTTTACTAAATCAATTATGGATTAGAGGGAATATTATTTCTATGTATTCAATTCCCTGCAGCATCGGGATAAATATTTGTTATCACAAAAATTGTTCGATTTTATTGATTTGGAGAGTAATTCCGATATTTTATGCTTGATTTTTTCCTGTTGGTCAGCAGGTCGACGTGGTATGCAAAGTCGTGCGTCGCACTAGCCCTAGGTGTTGGTGAGAAGAACTTGTGGGCATCGAACCCAGGTGTTGAAGGAAGCACGGAAAAAAGCAAGGATTTGTTCGGTGACGGATCAGGACTGGCATGGCCTGTAAGGCTGTAAGAGAATCTAGAACCCAAGCATTACAAAAAAGGAAAACGATGATCGTCCGGGTCAGGGTCGCGCGTCGTAACCCTCCCAGTCACGCGTCCTGCGGGACCCGCCCTGATCCCTGCTTCCTTGCCTCTTCCACGGGAGGGAGACGGAGACCAAATCGACCACCGCCGTCCCCCGCCGGCCTCGCCTCCCCTCCCCTCGGCCTCGCCTCGTCGCCCCATCGCCAGACCACCGCCGTCGTTCGTGGTGCCAGCGACCACCGCCGCCTCTCAAGCTCTGCGCCGCCCGGAGCTTCTCCGCAGCCTCCCTCGTTTTTCTCGCGCCGCCCAAGCAGTTCGTCTAGCCCGCGGCCATCCTCCCCCTCTGGCTCCGGTCGCTGCCCCAACGCCCCGTCCCGGCCGCAGCTATCGTGACGCTCTCCATCCCTGGCGAGCCCGAGCGCTCCTCCCATGGTTGGTCGGCGCTGCTACAACAGGCGGCCGGTCTTGCTACAACATGCGTCCGCCCTTGCTACCAGTGGGGGAGGCTAGCATCGCGGTGTTGCTTGTAGGGTTCGTAGCATGGAAAACAGAAAAAATCTACCGCAAGAACGAACAAAACCAAGATCTAATCTACGAGATAGGTGCAACGAGATAGATAAGAACTAACCCTCGAAGATCCAAAGCATTTAACGAGATCGGATCTCGTGGTTGATGTAGTCGATCACTTGCCGATCTCAAGATCGCGTTGACGATCCTTCCGGTGCCGCGTTCCGGCAGCGCTTCCGCACTCGGTCACACGTACAAAGTCGATGAAGACCTTCCTCTCCCCGTTCCAGCGGGCAGCGAAGGTAGTAGATCCCCTCGGAATCCCAGTAGCACGACAGCGTGGTGGTGGTGGTGGAGGAGAATTCCTACAGGGCTTCGCCTAAGCCAGAGCGGGAAGAAGGAGGAGGGAAGAGAGCTGGTGGCTAGGGTTGGGAGTGGGGCAAGGGGGCGGCCACACCTCCCCTCTATTTATAGAGGGAGGGTGCGGCTAGGGCTCCCCCCTTTGCCCTCCACCTCCTAGGGCCGGCGCATGGGGAGGGGGGAGTTTCCTTTGCCCTCTATCTATAATAAAAAAAATATTTTGTATAAATTATACTAAATCAATTATGGATTAGAGGGAGTATTATTTCTATGTATTCAATTCCCTGCAGCATCTAGATAAATATTTGTTATCACGTAAAATATTTTATTTTTATTGATTTTGAGAGTAATTCAGATATTTTATGCTTCATTTTTTCTGGTTGGTTAGCATGTCGACTCCGTGGTATCCAAAGCTTGTGTCGCCCTAGGTGTTGGTGAGCGTCGTGTTTGGTAGGCTGGATTTTCATTTCTCGCATCCGGCGAGAAGAAATAAGCTCGTTTGGTTATTCGGCCCACGTGAGTTTGCTGCATAGCACGAATTTTAAAGCAGGCCAAAAGTTGGTTCGCTGGGAATGCTGATTTTGGGCGTTTTTCAGGACAGGCTGCGCTCGTACAAATGGGAGGGGAAATCGCGAGCCGCCCGTGCACGCTCGGCGATGGCGTGAGAATCAGATTTCCCCCAAAAGCTAGTGGGAGAAATTTTGTCACCGCATGTGGAAGGGCGGTGGTATATATCATCACCCGGCTCACCACGTATACCTCGCCACCATTTTGCCCATTCTTCGAGCTCTCAAGTCAGCGAAGTTCTTCATCGGCCAGCAGGTAAGAGGCGGTACTGGCGGTGGTAGTTGTAGATTGGCTGGTGCAAGCGTTTTTCTCCAAGATCTTTAACAACGACGTGCTCCACTCCTCCAATGCCGGTGAGTTTGCTTAAACCCTAAGTGTAGTAGCTTCGATCTGTTAGTACCTCCTAGATCTTATTGTAGTTTGCGACATATCTATGTTAGTATGCCCAACGAACTACTCTGTGTAGCCATAGATCGGTGTTTTTATGGACTCATTGCATGTCTAGGTAGATAATTTTGTCTATGTCTTGTAAGCTTGTGTTCATGTGTAGTCTAGATCCTGATATGTGCGACCATGAGATCTGTAGGACATGACCACTGACGAGTTTAACTAGGCCCTCATGGATTCTCATGAGACCTTTGTTGCTGAGACCCAACTCCCCCCTTTGAGGCTCACCTATCCTCAACGCACGGAGATCTTGTTTGTGCCTCCTATGACCATGTACACGATGGAGAAGATTGCGGAGCAAGCTGCCAAGATCCTAGCCAAGAAGAAGGCCGTCAAGGCTGGCAAAGCCCACAACACATGCTAGACAAGGGGGTGAAGGGAACCATGAAGTTGGAATCGTTCCTATCGGTGTTCATGCTCAACGAGATGTGTGAGATCATCAAAAGCGGCGTCAGGACGGAGAAGGGGTTCAAGGAGGTGCACCTGAACAATGTTGCCCGCAAGGTATTTGAGTTTTGTGGCATCGAGGTGTCCTTACAGCAGGTGTACAACCACCTGCGTAAATGGAGGACCAGGTGGATCCATGTGTCCAAGCTAAGAGACCTTAGCGGAGCTAGCTGGGATGAGGAGACCTGCACAATCATCTTGGAGGATGCCCACTACAGATGACACATATCGGTACTAACTAACTTCTGTTCTTGAAGTAACCTCCCATACAATTCCCTTTTATAACCTCACTAACTACCACTAACCTCCCTGCAATTCCCAGTCTTAGGATCACCGCAAGGATGCCGAGTATCTGAACAAGGCGGTCGCCAACTATCGGCAGATGGAGGCCATCTTCTCGTTCAGCCTTGCCACCGACAGGTTTGTCATGGGCTCCAGTGAGCCTCTTAGAGAACCAAGCCCTGAATACATGCAGACCCACGAGTCTAAGATAGTGGTAATTGATGAAGAGGACGAGACCGATGTCGCTGTTGGTTCTCCTGCTCCAGGCGTTGGTCCTAGCGCCAACACAAATGTCTACGTTACTGCTAGCTTCAATCCATCTAAGAAGAGGAAGAGGTCGCTGCTGGGAGAGGAGGACGTTGTCGGCATCACATGCATGACCGATGTCGTGAAAGCGGTGGCAACCGCCATCACCACTGCTTCCCCTCCTGATGTGCATCCAGGTCTCTATGACGCCATCTTGTCCGTCAGAGGCTACAGCCTAGAGGCTCTGATGTGGCGCTTAGCCACCTCTTCGACAACAGGGCTACGGGCAACGGCTTTGTTCAGATGGCAGAGGACCATAGAGATCTCTAGCTCAGGACCTACCTAGCCAAGCACTACTACGTGTAATGATTGCTCCCTGATCATGGAGATGCTAGCGGCTGGTGCATGCATGATGAAGAAGAAGTTGTCGGCTGTATATTTTGAAGTAGCTAGGGACTTGATGAAGACTTATGCCTGTTTATTGTGAGGTGGTATATACTAATCCCTCACATGATGGAGAACTTATGCAGTGGTAAGATTACACCTATTTTGATGTGGTGGTAGGATGACACCATAGAAGTTGGTGGCGATCACAACCAACTTGTAGATGAACTGCTGATGTTTTTTACCATATGATCATGCATGCTTAAATTTCTTATGTTCATTGCCTTGTGTTTGTGAATTTCATTTGCCATCTATAGTTGTGATCCTTATATGTTGCATATGTGTTATGTCTCGTAGAAGTACAACTGGTATGTGGTGTACTACGACAAGAAGCTGAAAATCTACAAGACATGGGAGGAGTGCGCCAACAAGTGACGGGTTACCAACACAACCTCAATAAGGGGTTTAAGGCTCTAGAACAAGCACAACAAGCTTACTCTGAGTTCTTAGCAGAGTGTCCTCAGCCGTCACAAGATATGCACATCAATTGCACTCCTCTTCCTACAACTCATCAAGTTCATCATCATTGCCCTGATCATCCACATGGACATGTTCCACCTATACATAGTGAAAGTATGATCAAATACTTTATCATCGTCGGCCTGATCATGTAGATTATGTACTACCAGTTGTTCTGATTCATGTGATCGATCATGTGTAAGATTATAAACCCTTATGAGTAGTTGGTAAGCTCACCATTTGCCATGCGAGGTAACCACATCAGGCCGGACGCGAGCTTCCAAACGTGCACCTTTGCATCAGCCGAGCTCAGTCTGGGAAACCAAACAAAGTGCCCATATGGGCTCTCCTAGTGGGGAAACGAAAATCCGGGTAACCAAATAAAGTGCCAAAGTTGGCCCAAGCCAAATCTCGCCACATGCAGCATCCGGCGGGCCAAGTGCCAAAAACGAGAAATATTGGGCCAAGCAACCAAACATGCCCGAGAAGAACTTTTTTTTGAAAGTCAATACCACGATATATTTGTAGTAACAAATAGTACATGGTAGAGATATATAGACTATTTCCAATGATTACAAAATAAAGCCTAAAAGAAAACGAGCAAAATTTGAAGGTGTTCAAAATCATCTTCTTCCATAATACAATCTTGCACTCATCTGAAGGCAGCCCAATTAACATCACATAGATGTGATAGGCCTGTAATACCAACGAGGGTTCTTCCATTATTTTAATTTGAGCCGCAATGCCAAGACCACGTGCACGTGTGCAATCATTAGAGTAATCAGACAACATCGACAAAAGTACCACCACCAGTATTCTAGGAGAAATAAACCGAACAGTCTGATCGATGTCGCAGGAGAGTCGAGAGTACGAATCTCCATTATCGAAGACGTAGTAGCCGGGATGAATATTGCAAGGATAATCCTACTCACGGCAACCATAAGAAAAAAAATCCAAGATCGATCTAGCGAAGCATGATCTGAAAGACCATAACTATAGAACTTCAATCTTACAACACCACCATCGACACCGAAAGATCTCGTCATCGAATGAAGAGCTGAAGATCACTTATTACGAACATGACATCTCCATTGATGTAAATGTAAAGAAGATGTCTACCAAAACTCTAATCTAATTCTAAAAACATTACTTTTACTAAGAACTCCACCCATCGATCGGGTTCCGCACCCCTCATGACCCGGCAAAGCCAGCTGGAGGAGGGGAACCGATCTATGGAGGAGGAGAAGGTGTTGCAGCGACTAGCTCTAGGAGAGGCGGCAGCTAGGAGAGAAAATCCCGAGAAGAACTTCTTGGCATTGAACCCAGGCGTTGAAGGAAGCGGGAAAAAAGCAGGATTTTTTGGGTGACCGATCAAGAGTGGTGTATAAAAGAATCTAGAACAGGAGCATTACAAAACCGGAAGAGTAGATAACTATTTCGGTAATTAAAATCCGTATGCCGGATAAGTAGGAAATTCGCTATAACAACAGATGGATATATGTCCAACTTTGCAGGATTCGCTTGGGGATCTTCCCTTGCCGTTACCTTGGCCTTCCCTTGGGGATTCGCAAGCCTACGCGCATTGAATTACAACCCATTTTAGACAAGATCGCCAGCCATTTAAAAATTTGGAAAGGGAAGCTCATGGACCGATCTGCGAGGTTAATTCTGGTGAACTCTGTGATCACCGCCATCGCTGTTTACCACCTCAGAGATTTGGTTCATCAAGAAATGTGATAAGCTGTGAAGGTTTTTTTTGTGAAATGCTGAAGAGGAGGCCCATGGGAGCAAATGCTTGGTCAGCTGGCAGAGGGTCTGTGCCCCTCAGAGATTTGGAGGCTTGGAGGCCTAGGAGTTAAAAAACATTAAGTTTTTTAGCAGGGCTTTACGTTTGCGATGGATGTGGTAGAGTTGGGGAAACCATAATAAGCCTTGGCGAGGCATGGTTGTTCCCTGTGACAATTAGGATCAACAACTCTTTGCCGTTTGCTCTAAGGTTTATCTTCGAAATGGAGAGCATGCTCGTTTCTAGAGAGATCACTGGCTCGGTGGGGAAGCCCCGAGTGTTATTGCCCCAAATCTAATTAAGCTGGCCTTTCGCAACTGTGAAATCTGCCCTTCAACGCAACACATGGATGAGAGGGTTGCAACTCATGACCACTGAGACAGAATTAGATCAGTTCATCTCTTTATGGTCGAAGATCCAAGGTTTCACCCTTAACAATGAGACAGACTATGTAACTTGGTTACCTTCGATCACGGGGACATATTCAGCATCCTCGGCTTATGCGATTCAGTTCAGCGATCGTACAAAAGTTCCCAAGCTAGAGCAAGCATGGAAGCTGAAGGCCGAAGGGAGGATCAAATTCTTTGTTTGGCTCCTTTTGCAAAACAGATTGTGGACCGCTGTTAGATTACGAGACAGAGGCTGGGATCATGAGGATAATTGCAGCTTTTGTGACCAGATCATTGAAGATGCAGCTCATCTCTTTCTCTCTTGCCCTTTTTCTAGGGAAGTCTGGCATTTGCTGGCACAAGACTATCAGCAGCTTAGCGGCATTTCCGCGATATTCTTACTTGGTGGCAAGAGCTACAGTTGTTGGATAGGGAGAATCCTTAGAAGAGGCTCACCTTAGCTGCTTACTCCCTTTGGAACATCTGGAATGTACTCCCTTTGGAACATCTGGAATGAACGTAACCGATGTCCTCCCTCCTCGGGTTATTGATTGTGTGAGAGCAGATGTAGCACTCTTTTTAGTGCAGCGTAAGGACTTCAGTAGCTCTTTTCCTTTTCCCTAGTGCCGGCAGGATTGATCTCTACCGCAGTTTGGCTGCATTGTGACTGTAGTTCCAAATTCCAGTACTGGAATACTACTACGAGTAGATAGTCCAGAGAGATACACCACATATATATGTTCTTTCATAAAGGGCCTCTTATACAGGTGAATCCAGCTCATTCCACCTAGCCCTGAAACCGACGCTGCAGGGCATTCACCAAAATGAACAAGCTGGATGCACGAAGCACATCGTTTTATTCATCACTACCACGTTCAAAGCTACTGTACTAAGGCAGGTACATACACACATCTAAACAGAGCAGCAAAGTGCTAACATACGGCGAGTTGTGCAAACGCATCCAGAGCTACTCAGCACACGCCGACTCAAGAAGCTGGACAAGATCGAAGGCCAGCCCGTCAAGTCCGTCTGCCGGCGAAGGGGGGCCAACGTACTCGAAGCCGCACGGACCCCCAGCAGCACGCACGGGCAGCAGGTCACCGAACTCGAGGCAGATGTCTTTCGCTCCCTGGACCAGACCATCCAGCTGCCGCCTTTTCTCGCTCGCCTTCTTCTGCAGAGCTTCAAACTCCGCCTGCTCATACCGCTGCTGAGTCTGCTTCACCTCCTTCTAAAGAGCTTCGAACTCTGCAAGGTTGTCTGTCATATCGCTGCTGATTCTGCTTCACCTCCTTCTAAAGAGCTTCAAACTCTGCAAGGTTGTCATCATACCGCTGCTGACTGTGCTTCACCTCCTCCTGCAGAGCTTCAAGCTCCGCCATCTTGCTGAACTCCTGGGCGACGAGCAGCCTCTCCCTGTACTCGGCTGAAATGCCGGCCTGCGCACTGACTACTACTGCGAAAATAAGGATGTAAAGCTGCATCGACAAATAAAAAGAAAATACAATTTTATCAGGAAGAACACTAACTAATCACTCAAACTGGCAGGTAAGAGCGACCAGCTGTTCTTCCAAGGAGCATGCTCATTAGAAGAAGGAAGTGCTAGTACTAAAAAAATAAACTGACGATGGTAAGCGGCAAAAGGACGAGCTAGCGGATCACCTCTCCATCAGCTATGTCACCGGCGATCATATCCGCACTTTGGAGTCACCGGTGCCTCTGAGGCTGGTCATAGTAGTATCATACTAGTATATGATATTATTTTCATAGTGTATGGTATCATATTGTAGTATCATACTAGTACTTATTAAATGATTTGTAAAATTTTAATGCAAAATTGTGTGTCAAGATTTATTTGCATGAGATTTTTCTAGTTTTACGTGCTATGATACGGTATCTACATATGATACTCTAACCATCTTTTTTTTCATTAATTGTTATGCCATATCAGATTTTTGCCATGACATTAATAATAGTAGCTATGATACTCCCACTAAGACTAGCATGATCATACATTGATTCATGCTCTTGTTAGTGAACCAAGAAAGTGACCAATAATCTACGGAAACAGCCGAGGAAGGAACCAACCAAGCCTCCGTATACCTGGTGAGAGCTACTGCCAGAAGAATCCATGAACACGGATCAGGTCTCTATGGACAAAAGGAAAGAGGCAAGGCGGAGTGCGCTCTCTGTTCTCCTCCTGCATTTATACCGCCTGAGCGGACATCCTCGACAGTTGTAAACAAGCTATCTAGACACTGCGACAGGTGTCGACCGACATGGCATGCACTAGACACGTACCGCGTACGGAGACAGTTGTAAGCATCGCAAAGATTGCTTGGGCAGGATACTACTCTAGAGTCTACTTGCTCTCTCTATACCGGTTTATTCGGCTAAATTAGCAAAATGCTAGGACCCACTACAGGAAACAGTCACTACGCCAACGGCTTTTACCCGTCGGTATAGGCCAAATTGTCGTCGGCGTAGGTCTATGCCGACGGCGGCAATCTTTTTTTTTGAAACGCTCACCCTCAAGCTTTATTAATCAGGTAGAGCAGACTCTGACTGAACAATCTCAGACAGAAAACCAGGACTTACATCAAAGTTTAAGACAACAAAATTTAAACTAATTGCTTCTCTAGCACACAAATGAGCAACGACATTTGCCTCCCTCCTTGCATAAAGAAGTTTGAACCCTTGGAAAAACCCCCTCAGCTCCTCCATTTTCTGGAACACCTGACAACCCACAGATCTGTTCGGTAGTTCATTATTCCATATGGTAACAACTGTCTGGCAGTCAGTCTCAATCAAAATTTGAATGAAACCCTTCTCCCTAGCCAAGACCATCGCATACCTACAGGCCACGAGTTCAATGATAAATGGCTCTTGTATGTGTCTATATTGGCGGCAACAACCTGAAAGCAGTTGCCCCTGATGATTCCATGCTACCATTCCTGCTCCTGCCATTTGACGCCGACCTTCAATCGCTCCATCAACGTTTATCTTCACCCAGTCCACCTTCGGTGGTACCCATTTTTGTCGTGTCGATAGGCAATACTGTCCTGCGCTGGCATATCCAAAACTCGAATGAATTCATCAATGAGCTCCATAGACTTCCTTGGCCGAAATATCATTTCCCCATGAGTATATTTGTTCCTGCTGCTCCAGATAGTCCACATCACCGAGATAGCCACAGCTGCATCCTTCCTATTCATGTAGCTCGGATCAAGAGCATATCCACTGCCCAAGTTACCGGGTGTAGCTTTGGCAACTTCAGATTGAAATACTCCTCCGCTACAACCCAAAACGATGACGCTTGCTCGCACACCAACAAACAGTGATACATAGTTTCCTCCTCGTGCCCACACAAAGGGCAGTTACTGGCTTCCTTCATATGACGTCGATGTAGCTCGCCATATGTTGGATGAAAAATTTTCAGAACCCTCCACCAAAAGACTCGAATTTTGGGCATCACTTTTAGGCGCCAAAGTGACTTCCAGTGTGACCCATCTTCCGACGAGCTTTCAGCAGCATGAACCAGTCATTTTCTATCTAGTAGCATACGGTACGCTGATCGAACCGAGAAAATCCCTGTTCTTTCATACTCCCATGCCCACATATCTTCCTTCCCAGCACGTGGCCGTGGCATGCTCAAGATTGCCACCACACCAGGCATCATAAACAGGTCCTTAATCTTTTGTTCTTTCCATTCCCCTGTCTCCTCGACAATCAGGTCAGCAACAGTCTGAACCGGCGAATCAACCAACCGCCCCATTGGTTTCAGACTCTTGGATCCAAAGATCCAGTTATCGTGCCACACTTCTGTCGTCATGCCATCCCCAACACGACGTATCAAGCCCTGTTTTAGAACATCACGTCCACACACAATGGCCCTCCATACATGTGACGAATTCCTCGGACAACCAGCATACAATATTGTTGTATCCGGATAGTATCTTCCTCTGAGAACCCGTGCACACAGACTGTTCGGAAATTCCATCAGTCTCCAAGCTTGCTTTGCTAACATGGCATCATTGAACAATTCCAAATCTCTAAAGCCGAGACCGCCTTGATTCTTTGGTACTGCCATCTTCTCCCATGATTGCTAGTGAATACCCCTCTTATCAGCTTTACCAAACCACCAGAATTTTGACATTACTGCCATTAATTTCCTGCATAGACCTTTTGTGAGCTTGAAACAACTCATAGCAAAGGTTGGTAGCGCTTGGATAATTGCTTTTAGAAGGACTTCTCTTGCTGCACTTGACATTAGCTTTTCACACCACCCTTGCACTTTACCTCTAGCAATCGGCATAGCCCCGTCAGCGTAATACGGTGTTGCCCTAGACTAATATGCTATCGACGTAATAAAGCCGTCGGTGTAGCCTTCTACGCCGTCGGCTTAGTTTAGATGGCCCCCACCTAGACGGCTGATGGGCGTTAGGATACGAAATGATTTTTTAACTCTAAGTATGCTTAATCTTCGGTTAAATTACATAAATGGTCAAACTTTCCAATCGGCCACCCATCCTAGCACTACTCCTGTCTCAACACACTTAACTTCTCTGTTCCTTCCGGATGAGCTTCTGATAAATGAATTAGACCTTATTAAGGACATTATAACCGAACCAAATATGAGGCTTCTCATGACCTCATCATTTTGGTCGTCAGATGGTGCGTCCGGTTCATTCCTGGCCGCCCGTTCACTTTTGTTCCCGCGGTAGTTTCACAACATGGGCCGGATGTCCGTGGGGCAGCTCCTCTCGAGGTCAAATCGGCGTTGTCTGGTGAATCGGGCCTACGTACATCCTAGGGCCCATCAAATAATATGATTTGGCTGCCGCATGTGTCCGAAGGAAAAAAGAAACAGAGAAAGTCATCGTATAGTGCCCCTTTGCGACCTCTCCTAGCGACCGACAGGCTCCCATCGCCCGCGCCATGCGACAAGTTCCTCTCTGCTGGTGCCTGGTGGCATCCCGCTTCCCTCCACGCGATAAGCCTCCTCCTTCCGCTGCCCTTCCCTTTGCAAAATCAACTCCCTCCTCCGCCACGATGTCGGCCACCTGCAGGACATTATAACCGAACCAAATAGGAGGCTTCTCACGACCTCATCATTTTGGTCGTCGGATGGTGCGTCCGGTTCATTCCTGGCTGCCCATTCACTTTTGATCCCGTGGTAGTTTCACAAAATGGGCCAGATGTCCATGGGGCAGCTTCTCTCGAGGTCAAATCGGCGTTGTCTGGTGAATCGGGCCTACGTACATCCTAGGGCCCATCAAATAATATGATCCGGCTGCCGCATGTGTCCGAAGGAAAAAAGAAACAAAGAAAGTCATCGTATAGTGCCCCTTTGCGACCTCTCCTAGCGACCGACAGGCTCCCATCGCCGGCGCCACGCGACAAGTTCCTCTCTGGTGGTGCCTGGTGGCATCCCGCTTCCCTCCATGCGATAAGCCTCCTCCTTCCGCTGCCCTTCCCTTTGCAAAATCGACTCCCTCCTTCGCCATGACGTCGGCCACCTGCAGGTCGCCGCTGCTCCTGACAAGGTCTGCCGCTCGCTCTGAGATCCTCCTTGACGTCTCCGGGATCCAGTTGCTGGCCCAACAATAAGTTTGACGGCGCCCTTATATTTTTTATTTGTCCATCTTTAGCTACATAAAAAGGTATTTTTGTTTTTCTGGTTCAGACATTGCAAAACCGAACATAAGCATTATACAACTTGACAAAGTTCATGCACTAACGGTTGAATGTCTATACAGTTTAGAAAGCTTTTGATGCCCGTATTTAAAAGTGATGGTTGAGGTGAGCACATATTTCATACCGAGAATTGCTCTAAAAGATAGCGACTTCTTCCTATCATGATTTATCATCTATATAATTGTTTCATAGCAATTCAGTTGTACCCTATTTCAATTCTGAGCCTGTTTGCAACATTGTACTGAGTAGAAAATAAATTGTACTCCCTCAGTTTCAAAATATAAGATGTTTTAGCTTTGTGAATAGAGTGTATCTAAACCCCTTTCTAGTGTGTACGTTCATGTAGATTTGAAGTAAACCTACACACTAAAAGAGATCTAGATACACTTCTTTCACAAATCTAAAACATCTTATATTTTGAAAGGAGGGAGTAGAACACAATCTAATGGAGCCCTTGAATTAATAATTTAAAATCATGTATATGAATCTACAAGTGATGGTTGACGTGAGCACATATTTCATACTGAGAATTGCTCCAAAAGCTAGCGACATTTCATGCCCTGTATAATTGTTTCATAGCAATTCAATTGTGCCTTGTTTCTACTCTGAACCTGCATGCACCATTGTACCGAGTAGAAAATAAATTGTAGAGAACGATTTGATGGAGCCCTTGATTTTAGATTTAAAAATCCTGTATACAGTTTTCTGTTAAGAAAATATCAAAATTCAGATTTGTAAACAAATGTATACATCAAAAATAGTTAAAGAGATGCCATCTAAGCTATTATATATTTCAGAAATTCAGCACTAAACACTACCTCTATGTTTATCTAAATATTTCACTAGCAAGCTAATTATTCCAGCTAGCCTAGAATATTATGTTTTTTGCATGGTTATCAACTAGGGCCTTCCAAGTTTACTTAGCCAAATCCCTGCCATTAGAACATTCTTACTAGGACCTCACATGAAGAGTCCGTTTCAAATTTGTCTGTGTTTGTCGACTACAGTATCATATTGGTTCTTTGGTTTTTGTAGCATTGCACTAGCGAGGTAATACATATTTTCCCGAGTTATCTTGTTTCGATTAATATATATCTTCAATTCACATGTTTATTAGTATTTGAATGTACTAGGCTTGTTTTACATGTATGAAACTACAACATAGCCTTATTTTATTTAGTTATTGGTGCTTCTTACTTGATTCTTTTTCAAACATACATCATGTGGCAAAAGTTACGTATAGCAATGTGTCTATTGTGTGTACCACCGAAGAGTAAGGCTTTTGTTGATTAAAAATATGTCTAAAATGAGGTTGCGGTAGTGTTTTGTGTAGGAGTGGTTCTTGGTACTCTTCTTGAACGATACCTTGAATCATTGTTCATGGATATTATTTATTTCCAAAAACTTTGGATATGTAGAAGTGTGGTACGAATTTGTTAGCTTAAATCCAAATATTTTATCAATACCTAACAACATATATAGCTTTAATGGATGGGCGCAGCAACACGTGCCATCATGATCTAGTTGATAATAGTACCATATCAATCCTATTAACCCTTAGATCATAGTGCTATAGGTCTTTATTTTTAAAATTAAAGCATTTGACGCAGGTTAAACTGCCTATTTTTCACCCAGATTCATGGGCAATGGATATGGTTGAGTGTAAATCCTTAACGGAGATGCATTTGGTCATGATCCTTTGCGGCTGCTGGGCAGTCTGGCAAGAAAGAAATGTCATTAGGCATGGCGAAGGAGGTCGTACCGAGAATGACTCAGTTCGGTGGGTGATACAAATGACCCTAGATCTTTCTCAACTAGGGAGCGAGACACCGAAAAAAATGTCAAAGCAAAAAACTCGTTGGAAACCGCCTGATGCTGTGTCATTAAAATAAATACAGATGCCAGTTATCATGAAATGTCGATGTCAGGAAGCACAGGTATGGTGGTTCGAGATCATCATGGGAACCTATTAAGAGCTCAAGCACTCTGGTTTGAACATGCAGACAGTGCGCTAACAATGGAAGCATTGGCTATCCGTGAAGGTGCAAGGCATGCTCATGAGAGAGGATACACTAATGTAGTTATTGAAAGTGATTCCCTGGTGGCGGTTAAATTGTGCAACGCTGATGACCAGAACATATCAAAACTGAGGCCTATATGCCAAGAGGTTAGAGAGATTGGTGGAGCTTTTACTAGTTTTAGCATTCAGGCTATTGGGAGGGAAGCAAATCAAGCTGCACATCTTTGTGCTAAAGAGTCTAGCTCTGATAGGAGGAGATGTTTGTGGATTAATTATAACCCAAGCTTCCTAACTGACATCTTTAGAGTGATTGTAACCCTGCCATTTGATCAATATAAAACCCTGTGATTCGCAAAAAAAAATTATTATTTAAGTAAACAAAAATGAATAAGTAATAATAATCTTGAATTCAAATGACAATAAAATAAATATTTTTTATTTTTCTATTTAATATGGAATAATTCATATCTTTAAATCTGTAAATTAGAATCCAACAAATAATATGTCTAAATCGATCAAAAAATGTGAAGAATCCAAACATGACATCCATATCGTATTTTAATCATGCATCATGTAATTTTTAAATAAAATTTATTTAACAGTGTTCAAATCTTCAAAAAATCATATTGTGAGTGTAAAAATGGTTAAAATGGCGGGCATCAAGATTCTTACCTATGTGATGATACTCACTAAACTTGCATTGGATCTCTGAAGAAACATCATATTGTGAGTCTAAAAATGATTTTTTCAAAAAAACATGAGCATTGGATCATATACATGTAGGTCGAACCGGACCCACTTCCTACTGATTCGGCAGATATTTATCTTTTTCACCGGGGTAAAAGGAAAGGTTTGAGATATCTCGGTTGGGGCATTGTCCATGTAAGATGGTCTAATATTTTTAAAAGATAGGATGGTACCATTTTAAAACTGTCGTTGGTGCTTGCTTCACGAAACGTCCATTTTTTTGTACTCAGAAAATAGAAAATAGTTTTTCTGTACGACGAAAAAGAAAACTTCCTCCTGCATCATTGTTCGCCATCATATGATACACATGCATGCACAATATGATCACAATATCACAAACTATGCCCTGATTTTAGGCATAACATTGGTTATTTGATTAGAAAGTCAGGAAACCTCGAATATGATAGGTCATAATAAATTTACAAGTTTGATATTTTTTCTCAGTCATGTTGATTGCTCAGGCGTGGGAAGTGGAAACTGTGTGAAAGGGGGAATTGTGTGGAACTATAGGAGCAGGGGAGTGACAGAAGATGTGATGATGTGTGCTGCGTCTCCTAGGTGGTCGTACGTATTTATAGTAGAGAAGTGACACATTGATCCGCGTGGCCTCTCGTACCTAAATAACCTGTGATTAAATAAGCTTAGTAACAATCTGCGTTGGTAAATCAAAAGATGCAACACACATGCGCTTTGGCTTATTTCGTGTTTACTTTGGTTCCTGGACGACGGTTATGGAACGACAACGCGCTTTGGCTTTGGCCACATGATGGTCATGAGAAAGTATCCGTTGACACGATGCGGTCTGTGATAGAATAAACGGTTCTATTTTTTATTTTTTTAGAACGTAGGCACATTGTGCCCGAATTTGATTTAACAAATCCTCTTACGGCTAAGGTTTACAAAGTGCTGAAGAATAGCTTACGGACAAAGACAAACAAGCAAAAAAATATAAAGATGAACCCTAGCTTGAAGCGAAGCTCTTGTCACACCCACAATTCGCCCGGAGAGGAAGAGGAGTTGGAGAGGACGCCACGGAGGAAATCATGCCGCCGTCAACTACCAGGGCCAACCATGTCGATCGTCCGTTCCACCTCTATAGAAAGCACCTGCTTTCTTGCCTTGGATCAAAAGGCGTCGTACCGTCGAGAGGTAGAGAGGATCACTCTGAGCACACTCGGACATTCAGACATGTTGCCGGGGAGGGATTGAGCATTGTCGCCTCATCAAGACGCCACCCACGAACACCATCGCCACCCACAACACCACTCATCAAGCGTGACATAAACTATCGGAGAAGAACGCCACCAAGATATGGTGAAAAAAAGTTGACAAGCACGGCGTAGACCCAACAACTCGAATTGGAGGAAGGCTGCCGGAGAGGAGAACACTTCCCCTCTTGCCCAGGGTCGAGGGCACCGCCGCTAGCGAGCATGACCTGCAAGAATAACCAGGAGCACAATCACACCACAACAAGATGAGAGCAACCGCTACAAGCAGCAACCCATCCAGCGCGAAAGACCACCCCCACTGTCTCAAGGTGACGCCTTCAAGAAGGGAACGAAGATGGAGCGCCACCGCCGCCCAAAGTATTTAGGTTTTCATCCGAGACATGCAAGTTGGGAAAAGGAGAGGGGAGCAAACCTCGAAGTCGCCTTCGGGAAGGAGTAGGACGCCCGCAGTGCCATCGACAATGTGGCCTCCGCTGGTAGCCAAAGGTTTCTACTGGTCACTTCCATCACCAGCTCCGCCCACCAGCCACCGGAGGAGACCGAAGCACTCCAGGGCCGAGGAGATGTGATGAGCTGCGCAAGATGGTGTCACCATCTTAAGATCTAGCTGAAGGTCACGAGACCCCCGCATGCCCCACACCTGCCGCCACCTCGCGGCCTATGCAGCCGAGGGAACGTCTTGCAGCACCCAGCGGACGCCGCCCACCACCGGATCGGCGCCTCCCCTGCAAAGGCCGCCGCCCTGGATCTAAGGGCCCTGCAAGGACGCAGCAGGAAGCACCCCGATCCAATCCCGGCAGCTCAACGCCGGCGAGGCCGAGTTGGAGGGGAGAGGGAGGGAGGCCGCCGAGCAGCATCCAGTGGCGGAGCCCATCTCCCCTCCCGGGAGCCCGCCCCCAAACCGCCGTGCGAGAAGCTCCGGGAGCAGATCCTCGTCGTCCCCCTCACCGGCGTTGCGGGCTAGGCCGACATGCGCCTCAGGGGACGACGAGGGGAGGGGGAATGAGGAGGAGGTGGTGGCGGCACGGGGCTAGGGTTTCACCCCTTGGTCGCCTTGGAGGAGGCGACCCGAGGAGCGGTCATCCGTGTCTTGTCAACAAATGTACCGAATAAATAGTTGTATCTCGCTTGTGAGGAGGGATTGAGGGAGTTCCCAAATTTGTACACTTCTACCTGGGTCTCGATCATATGTAGTGGTCATAATCGTTGCTTGTTCTGTAACTTCTGGCTTAGGCATATTGTTATTAGTTTGATCATCAAACATCAGCATAATTAGTATTGTTCTCTTCGCCTTGTTGCACATCTGGCTGTGAACTCGAGCCAATTGGCTTGATCAAAGAGTCTTGATGTCAGATTTTATCCTTTTCATGGCTACACAAGCACAAGTGAACAATCCAAAATTTCTATTTAGTTTATAAGGCACAAATAAATAAACTAATCTACTGATCTAATGTTGACCGTTGTACAAAATCTAAACATGGTCAAATCAGTGGTTCAATAATAAAGGCAGTAATCGGAACAATCTTTCTCTTCTTGATTGGAGCGCTCGGTGGTGGCCACCGGCGGGCAACATGGGCAGGGCAGGCGTGATCACCGCTGCGGCGTACACAGCTAGGCGCGAGGCGCAACTATGCAGGAGAAAGCCAAAAGAAACGGCGAAGAAGAACTGATCCGATCATGAGTGCATACGGTGCGGAACTAATCTTTCTAATTGATATACTATATGTTGTTGTTGTTGTTGCTACTGCTGTTCACCAAAACAAACACTCGGTCACCCACCGTAGGAGGGACAACACCTCCTTTCTTATAACCAGTGTTTATTCACCATGAGACGCAAATGAAAGGAAATTTTCTATCAGGATATCAGGCAGAGATGCACAACAACCTTACCATGGCTTCTTTCCGGGGATTTTAATATCTACCGTTATGTCAAGGCGACAAACTATGAAAACCTCAATTGGCAAGCTATGGAGGATTTTAACAGCTGGATCAATGAAATGGAATGTATGGATGTCGATATCTGCAATAGGAAATGTACATATGCAAACAAAAGGAGAGATCCAACACCGATGTATCCTGGAGTCAGCTCTTAATTAACTCTTAATGTGCATGTGCAAACAAAAGGAGAGATTCAACACTGATCATACACCCGTTCTGGCCGATCTCCACTGCACCTACTGTCCCACCTTGCAAATTATTGTTAGCGATACTACTGTGCATCGCAATACTGATGAAGGATCGTCTAGTGGGCTGCAGCAACAGGAGGAGTCCAGGAGGCCCGTTAGGATCAAAAGAGTACTGGCCCGTTTAGCTGATCCCATGTGGCAACGATGACAAGGTATAAGTATCAGCTGGCTTGTAGTTTGTTAGGTGGCTAGGACGGAATTGGCTTCGGCCTTGGATTGTACCGCGATATGCGCAACCTTGTAACTAACAGACGTGCGGGTGGTTGCGTGGAATGTCTGAGATACAAACCAATTCCATTACTCAATCCTAGTAGCCAGTTCCTAACAATTGGTATCAGATTCGTCGATCCTGGCGATTCCTTCTCATCGTTTCTCTACTCGCTTCAAATCCGTGAGACGAGCAGCGGTCATGGCGGATTTGACTCTGGAAGAGCGATCTGTCTACAATTTGCTGCAAGGCGAGATGGAGGATCTCTTCGATCGGAAGCTTTCTTCCTTCGCCGACACACTGACCAAGTCCTTCACCACGAAGATCGATGCCGCGACCACCGATTTCACCGCGCACATCCAGGAGTTGCATGATGAAATCAGCTTCGATGTTGATGTGCCGTCTTCGTCGCTGCACGCCGCTGCCAAGTCGTCGACCTCCGTTCCAATTCCTCTGATGAACTCTTCTCCGGTGGTGAATGGGAAGGGAGTGCCTGCTATGTCTTCTCCAAATTGCCCAGTTGGGCCCGGCGTTGCTCCACTTACCCGGGGGAAGGATACATACATCCCTCCTCTAGCGAGAGGTACGCGACATGATCCTGCATCCTCTTCATCTGTTCGTGTGGCGATTCAGTCTGGTTCGGATGCTGCTGATGTTTTCGGGACCGGACCATAGGTGGAATTACCACGATTTGATGGATCGAATCCACGTTTGTTGCAGGATCGTTGTGAGGATTATTTTCAAGTTTGGGGGACTCCGTCGCATCTGTGGATTCAGTATGCGTCGGCCAGATTTGATGGAGCTGCTGCACGTTGGTTGGAATCTGCTCGTCGACCCTTCGGCTACCTGGTCTGAATTATGTCATCATTTGAACACTAGGTTTGGCAGAAACCAACACCGTTCTCTTGTCAGGAAACTCATTCGATTGACTCAGACATCAACAGTGTTAGAGTACGTGGAGAAATTTTGTGAACTCTTTGATCAGATTGGTGCTTATGAAGTTAATCCTAATATGGTCCATTATACCACTCATTTCATTGAAGGGTTATCTCCTTCCATTCGTATGGCTGTTTCATTTCAGCAACCTGCACATATCGATAAAGCTGTTGAGATGGCCTTATTGTTTGAGGAGTTGGAGGAGGATCCTCAATTTTCGTCAGCACCCTCTTCACCTATGTATCAGTGCACTGCTCCTGCGTGTCCTCAACCAGCCAGAATTTAGATACGTCCTGCAACAGATAAAAAGGTAACTGAACCTATTCGTAATAATGCTGCTGATGACAAATGGGTACAGTTGCGTAATTTTCGCAAGGCCAAGGAATTGTGTTTCATTTGTGGTGAACGTTGGGGCAAGGATGATCAGTGTAAAAGCACAGTGCAACTACGTGTAGTGCAAGAAATGATGGAATTTCTACAGGTAGAAGAACCAGAATATTTTGAATGTGAAGAGGCTATTGGTGTAACTTGATGTCTACGCACTTCTATTCTTGTAAACAGTTGTTGGGCCTCCAAGTGCAGAGGTTTGTAGAACAGCAGCAAGTTTTCCCTTAAGTGAATCACCCAAGGTTTATCGAACCCAGGAAGGAAGTGGTCAAAGGTATTCCCTCTCAAGCAACCCTGCAATCAAGATACAAGAAGTCTCTTGTGTCCCCAACACACCCAATACACTTGTCAGGTGTATAGGTGCACTAGTTCGGCGAAGAGATAGTAAAATACAAGTGGTATGGATATAAGACAACGGTGATAGAAAATAACTTGATGGCGTGGAAAAGACTAACGACAAACTGAAATAAAGATGAAAGCAAGCAAACATGTAACAGATCTAGTTGCAAACGGTGTATCAATGCTTAGAAACAAGGCCTAGGGATCATACTTTCACTAGTGAACACTCTCATATAAATATCTTCTCTTTATGATACTACTCTTAACTACTCTCCGGTTGAACACTCTAATCGATGTTAGGGTTATAACAGCACACCTCAAAGTAAGCCTTCCCCATCTAGAAAACCCCACACTGTCACCTTGAGCACTAGATGGTTCCAACAAACACCAAAATTTCATAAAGACATCCAACTCCAAATATAACTCATAACAAGTATTTGTAATCTCTAGCCTAAGTGCCACCATGGTGAGCACGCTGTCACTTTCACACACATGGGGAGAGCGGAGATCTATTAAAGCACTTGAGTAGCAAGGTAGATCTATAGATTACAAGCTCATGATCACATATGATCATGCATAGAGAGAGAGAGATGAACACATAGCTACCAGTAGAACCCTTAGCCTCGAGGAAGAACTACTCCCTCATCATCATGGGAATCAGCAATGGTGATGGAGATGGTGGTGGAGATTGATGGAGATGGCTTCGAGGGCACTTCCCCATCCCGACAGGGTGCCGGAACAGAGACTTTTATGTCCCCCGAATCTCCCCTTCTGTGGCGGTGGCGCCGCGGAACATTTCGTGGCTGGAGGCTTAACGATCTAGGGTTTATGCATCGGGAGGCTTCTTATAGGCGAAGAGGCAAGGTCGGTGGAGGCCAGAGGGGCCCACACCACCTGGTGGCACGGCCAAGGGTCACCCGCGCCACCATATTGTGTGGCCAGGCCCTGGCCCTCCTCCGTCTCGTATTCTGGCTATGTGTCCCCCTCGGTGAAATATTTACTTTGGCTTTTGTCCCGTCCAATTCCAAGAGTATTCATTTTCTGACTTTCTGGAACCAAAAACAGCAGGAAACACGCAACTGGCACTGTGGCATCTTGTTAATAGGTTAGTCCAAGAAATCATATAAAAGTACTCCTAAGTGTGGACAAAACATAAGAAAGTAGATAAAACCAAGCATGAAACATCAAAAATTATAGATATGTTTGCAACGTATCAACATCCCCAAGCTTGACACCTGCTCGTCCTCGAGTAGGTAAGTGATAAAAAGAAAGAATAATTTTTGAGGTGACATGCACCATCATAAACTTGATCAAAGTATTTGTAAAACATTCATAGCTGGGATCATAGTACTTCAACATAGCATGAAAGACAAAGTTCTAGCAATAAGACAAAGCAACTAAGTTGCAACATGAAAAGACACAAACAAAAGATTCATGAATAACAATGCTTTGCAAGACGTTTGTTTGTTTCACATAAAGAAAACATAGCATAGTAGTATTCAGCTTGTCCCTCATAGAGTAGCAAATATAAATGCATAGGACACCTTCAAAGTTCATAAGAGTGACTAGATATAAATAGTTTAAAACAAGTAATATCAAAGTTATGCATCAATCAACAAGTTTTGGGACAATGCACATAGAACTAAGAATGGCCACTATGCTCTCAAAGTAAGTGCATAAAGATAGAAGGTGGAGACTCAATATAAAATTGGAAGAAAGGCCTTCATAGAAGGAAGCAGAGATTCAAGTTTCATAAAGAGCTTCCAAAAATTATGGTACTTATAGCTTTCAGCTCTCATTGCCCCTATCATAAGCATCTTGAAGGTGATTAAGGTTAAAGTGAACAAACTATGGTGTACATGCTTGACGAAGTATAAGTTAGAAATCTCATGTCCCTTGTATATGAGGGCCGCTCCTCATGCTACTCCAGTTTAGTCACCGATAAGTTCTTGTCATCGTAAGTACATGTGTATCATAGAGAACCGCCAACGGGGTACCCCTTGCCCGATGATACAGAAAAATCCCCATATGAAAATGATGAAGGAAATATGCCCTAAGAGGCAATAATAAAGTTGTTATTATATATTCCTTGTATATGATAGATGTTTATTTTGCATGCTATAATTGTATTGATAGGAAACATCAATACATGTGTGTTTAATAAACAAAAAGGGTTCCTAGTTATGCCTCTCTTATAGACTAGCTTGTTGATTAACAAGATGATCAAAGTTTCCTGATCATGGACATTGGATGTTGTTAATAACAAGGCCACAGCATTTGTGAAATGATGTGATGAACATTCATCCGAAGTATAGCATTACGATCAAGTCATTATGTTTATATTGCTATAACATCATACAAAGTAGTCTTAGTCCTTAGACCATGAGATCATGTTAATTGCTAACACCGGAAAAGTATCTTGATAACATCAAACGTCACACCATAACAGGGTGACTATAAAGATGGGTTCAGTACTACGAAGGTGTTATGTTGAGGCTCATGGATCAAGAGTGGAATTTGTCAATCCAGATGACGGATAGATATACTCTGGGCCCTCTCGGTGATATCACATTACGATAGCTTGCAAGCAAGTGATGTGATCACTAGAATGTTATATTACGGGAACAAGAAAAGAGTGCATGTCGGTAACGAGATCAAACTAGGTATTTGGATACCGATGATCGAATCTCGGACATGTATTATATCATGAGACAAAGGGATTAAATTGCTGACGTTAAAGGTTCTCGCGATCACAGAAGTCATCGTTGAATGTGCAGGAGTCAGTATGGATCTCCAGGTCCCGCTTCTGATTATTGATCTGAGAGGAGTCAATCATGTCTGCATTATTCGCGAACCGTAGGGTGACACACTTAAGGGTTGCCGGACACCATTTAGGAGCACATATGTTCCAGATAAAAGGTTTGCAAAGCGCAGGAAATGTTTCGATAGAAACCGGAATTGTTTCGGGTGAAATTGCAGAAAGTGGTTCTGCATGTAATATTGAAATGTTGCAAGGGGTTTTATGTGAATGTTTGTTAATTAAAGTAATTAACAAAATTCTGAATAAAATAAATAAAAGAGTTTTATTAAATGAGAGAGCATTAAATTTGGAGAAATTTAATGCATTTAAAGTGGAGACTTTAAAAGAGAATGTTAAGGGGCATTTTAATGTGGAGGGGTTACCACCACATGAATGGGGGAGGTGAGGGGTCACCCCCCATGCGCCGGCCATGGAGAGAGGGGGCACCCCCCCTCCTCCTATAAAAGGCCACCCATTCCCTCCTTCATCCACACACCCCTCGTGGAGGATCTCTCTCCCCCTCTAGATATTCCCCCATGGTATCGGATTAGCGAGATACATGTTCCCGGTGGCCTTGCGTCTGGAAGGAGTTGCTGCTTTCGCTGATTCGTTGGAGCGAGGAGGTGGAGGTTGTCCGGTGGCTTGAACGTGTGTGCGAGGACGGATGCGCTGCTAATTTGCGGCGCTCGGACTTCCACACGATCTTGAGATCGGCAAGCGTACGACTACATCAACCACGAGTTCCTACTCGTTAACAAAACTCGTTGTCTTCGAGGGTAAGTTCTCCATGGATGTATGTCCACCCGTTGCTCTGTATCTAGTAGATAGATCTTGGCGTATAGTTCTCATCATAGGAATTTTTTTGTTTTCTATGCTACGGACCCAACAAATGACAAGGCAAGCAGACAACGAGCATCTCAGCAATCTTCTTATTTACCATGGGAATATGGTGCTTTTTTCTCTCTTTCCTCTTTTCATAATCTCTTTTTTTTCTTTTTCTATTTTTTCTCAATATAGGACTCTTTTTTTATAAGAAGAATGCTTCATAGACATCTCATTATGGTTACGCTGCTGGTTTCCACCATGTCAGCATGGATTAGACCAGCGGCCCAGGCGTTTCTCTAACACATATACATAAATCCATGGACTTACAAGCTCCCCTTTCATTTCACACCGATGACATCCATATAGAAAAGAGCATGATATCAACTAGGTACAAGTCCAAGTGCAACGTTGAAAGCGTTTCCCATGGCAGCATGATTCTGCTAATTCCCAACAAATAAGTGCAAGCATATACAACATAGACGACACAATGGTTCAAGTTTATTAAGGGCAAGAATAGTAAAGTGTGCCATCAAGTTCGTGAGAGCTTTAATCACTAGTTTTCTCATAACAAGTTTAATTCGGAAGGTAAACAAAAGCATAAATATACTTGGAATAGCGTATGCTAGTAGGTAGGTATGGTGGACTCTTTGGAATAACTTGGTTTTAGGAGTTGGATGCATGAGTAGAACTCATACTTGGTTACGGAGGCTAGCAAAAGACTGCGAGCGGCAAATTAAGAGAGCAATAATGGCCATAATCATGCAGAGCGACAAAACATCATTGATCAAAGAATAAAGTGATACTACAAGTTGAAAACTAAAGGATCATAAAGGCTTATGGTGACTTGGGATAGTCATAACATGGTGTGAGCATGCGCCAAGTCAACCCAAATAAAGCATCAAAGGAGAATACCACTATACTATGCTTTAATATGCTGTGGAGAATACCACTATGCGCCAAGTCAATCTTGGTGTATAGTTCTCATCGTAGGAATTTTTTTGTTTTCTATGCTGTGGACCCAACAGTGGTATCAGAGCCTGATCTATGCGTAGGTGCTTTGCACGGGTAGTACACATATGTTTATATGTGGGCGATGATGATCATGTTATTGCATCTTCTATGTACTTTGGATATTGGTGGCATAGTGGGATGAAGCGGCCCGGACCAACCTTACATGTCATCGTACATAAGACCGGTTCCACGACTGACATGCAACTTGTTTTGCATAAGTGGCCGGCGGGTGTCTGTCTCTCCTACTATAGTCAATATCTGATTTACAACGAGTTGCTAATAACTTGGTTATCCTCGTTGTGGTTCATGTTCGTAGGTAAGACCGGTTCTATCTCCGAAAGCCCTAAGCCATGTAAAACTTGCAATTGATAAATTAGAGGCGTCTAGTTTAGATCGTTGTTGGGCTAGTGTCTTGATATGGTATTGTTATAAGTAGATGTATGATAGATACTCTTACAACTCACTTAACGTGTAAGTTCCATAGACCTTGGCCTTACACACAAAGGAATGATAGAGATCATACCACGATGCAAATGATAGAGATCAAATGCATGGACCATATCACCTCACTTCACACATTAGATGTTAGCATCTTATATTGCTAGTTTGGCGCTTTTGGTAGCATTATAAGATGATCCCTCATTTAGATATCAAGATAAAATGTGTTCTTCCTTAAGTATGCACCGTTTTGTGGATCGTGTTTTGAGGCATCACGTGATGATCAGGTGTTCTCAACTCTACGCTTTCATACAACGGGTGTAAGACAGTTTTACACACGCGAATACTAAGGTTCTTACTTGACGAGCCTAGCATGTACAGACATGGCCTCGGAACACGGACCGAAAGGTTAAGCATTAGTCATATAGTTGATATGATGCCTATATAGATACTCGCCTTTGAAGCTACACCGACTCACGTGATGATCGGACTTGGTGTAGTGGATTTGGTTCATGTAATCACCAAAAGGACATGAGGGATGTCGTTTTTGAGTGGGAGTTCATTAGTAATTTGGATTAGTTGAACTCAATCTATCATAAAACTTAGTCTAAATATATTTTACAAATTCTGTTGTAGATGGCACCACCTGCTTTTAATTTCAATGTGTTCATGGAGAAAGAGAAGCTTGCTGCGAATGGTAGCAACTTCACCAATTGGGCTATGAATTTGAGGATTCTCCTCACTACTGCACAAAAGCAATATGTGCTAGAGGCGCCGCTAGGCCCCCCACCAGCTCCTGATGCCCCTGACAAGGAAAAGAACGTCTATATAACTCGTCAGGAGGACCACAACTTAGTTCATTGCGGCATACTGTATGGGCTAGAGCCAGAACTTCGAAAACGTTTCGAAAATGGCAATGCCTTTGATACCATGGGAGAATTGAAAATGATTTTCGATACCCATGCTGCCGTAGAGAGTTATAATGCTTCTAAAAAGTTCTTTAGCTGCATGATGGAAGAGAACAGCTCCGTTAGTGAGCACGTACTCAAAATGTCTGGGTACGGCAATAAGCTTGTGTCCTTGGGAATAACGATTCCCATTGACTTA
This sequence comes from Avena eriantha, assembly GCA_910589775.1. Classification (NCBI taxonomy): domain Eukaryota; kingdom Viridiplantae; phylum Streptophyta; class Magnoliopsida; order Poales; family Poaceae; genus Avena; species Avena eriantha. The sequence continues at coordinate 227,411,643 of OU342746.1, read as the reverse complement.
AGCATACATCATGTTCTCCAATATCTGCCACCTAGCTACAAGAGCTTCGTGATGAACTATAATATGCAGGGCATGAAGAAGTCTCTTCCCGAGCTTCTGTCAATGCTTAAGACTGCAGAAGTGGAGATTAGGAAAGAACATCAAGTGTTGATGATCAATAAGACCACCTGTTTCAAGAAGGACAAGAAAGGCAAGCAGAAGGGAAAGAAGGGCGGCAAATCTATTGCCGCACCTGAAAATAAACCCCGAGCTGGCCCTAAGTCTGACACCGAGTGCTACTATTGCAAGGGGACTGGCCATTGGAAGCGCAACTGCCCCAAGTATTTGGCGGACAAGAAGGCCGGCAAGGCAAACAAAGGTATATGTGATATACATGTTATTGATGTGTACTTGACTAGTACTCGCAGTAGCACCTGGGTATTTGATACGGGATCGGTTGCAAATATATGTAACTCGGTTCAGGGGCTGTGGAACAAGCGACAACTAGCAAGGGATGAGGTCACGATGCGGGTTGGCAATGGATCAAGAGTTGATGTGATCGCCGTCGGAACGCTGCCTCTCCATATGCCGTCGGGATTAGTAATAAACCTGAATAATTGATATTTGGTGCCTGCACTGAGCATGAACATTGTATCCGGATCATGTTTGATGCAAAGTGGTTATTCGTTTAAATCTGAAAACAATGGTTGTTCGATTTATATGAATAATATCTTTTATGGTCATGCACCTGTGTTGAATGGTTTATTTCTAATGGATCTCGATAGTTGTCTTACGCATATTCATAATGTTGATGCTAAAAGGATTAAACTTGATAATGATATATCTGCATATATGTAGCACTGCCGTCTAGGTCATATTGGCGTTAAACGCATGAAGAAACTCCATTCTGATGGACTTTTGAAATCACTTGATTTTGAATCATTTGATAAATGTGAGCCATGCCTTATGGGCAAGATGACTAGAACGCCGTTTTCCGGTTCAATGGAACGGGCGACAGATTTATTGGAAATCATACATACTGATGTGTGTGGACCAATGAGTGTGTCGGCGCGAGGTGGATATCGTTATTTTGTTACTTTCACGGATTATTTGAGTAGATACGGGTATATCTATTTGATGAAACATAAGTCTAAAACCTTTGAAAAGTTCAAAGAATTTCAGAATGAAGTGGAAAATCATCGTAACAGAAAGATCAAATTTCTGCGGTCCGACCGTGGAGGAGAGTATCTAAGTTACGAGTTTAGCACACACATGAAAGATTGTGGAATAGTTTCACAACTCACGCCTGCCGGAACACCACAACGTAATGGTGTGTCAGAACGTCTTAATCGTACTTTATTGGATATGGTTCGATCTATGATGTCTCTGACTGACTTGGCACTGTCATTTTGGGGTTATGCACTGGAAACCGCTACATTCACTTTAAATAGGGCACCATCTAAATCCGTTGAAAAGACCCCGTATGAATTATGGTTTGGAAACAAACCTAAGCTGTCATTTCTTAAAGTTTGGGAATGTGATGTTTATGTGAAGAAACTTCAACCGGATAAACTCGAACCCAAAGCGGAAAAATGCGTCTTCATAGGATACCCTAAGGAAACGATTGGGTATACCTTCTATCACAGATCCGAGGCCAAGGTCTTTGTTGCCAATAATGGATCCTTTCTTGAGAAGGAGTTTCTCGCGAAAGGTGTGAGTAGTCGGAAGGTAGAACTCGAAGAGGTTATTGAACCTTGTCTTCATGAAATGGCGAGTAGCGCGGCACCAGAAGTTGTTTCGGAGTTGACTTTACCTAATGAAGAGAGAGCTAATGATATTGATCATGAAACTCCGAAAGAGGACACTACCGAACCTCGCAGGTCAAGCAGGACACGTGCAACTCCTGAACTGTATGGCAATCCTGTTATGAATTTCATGATTGATGAAATAGATGACCCTGCGACGTATGAAGAAGCGATGATGAGCCCTGATTCCAACAAATGGCTAGAAGCCATGAAATCCGAGATGGAATCCATGTACGGAAACCAGGTTTGGACCTTGGTGGACTTACCTCACGATCGAAAGGCCGTTGAGAATAAATGGATTTTCAAAAGAAAAACTGATGTTGATGGTAATGTAACCATCTATAAGGCTCGACTTGTCGCAAAGGGGTTTCGACAAATTCAAGGAGTTGACTACGATGAGACATTCTCTCCCGTAGCGATGCTTAAGTCGCTTAGGATTATGTTAGCAATTGCTGCATATTTCGATTATGAAATATGGCAGATGGATGTCAAAACTACGTTCCTCAATGGTAATATTGAAGAAGAGTTGTATATGATACAGCCAAAGGGTTTTGTCGATCCTAAGGATGCAGATAAGGTGTGCAAACTTCAGCGATCCATCTATGGACTGAAGCAAGCATCCCGGAGTTGGAATCTCCGCTTTGATGAGGTGATCAAAGAGTTTGGATTTGTCCAAACTTATGGAGAGGCTTGTATTTTCAAGAAAGTGAGTGGGAGCAATGTGGCATTCCTGATATTATATGTGGATGACATATTATTGATTGGAAATGATATAGATCTTTTAAACCGTGTTGAAAGTTATCTAAATAACAAATTTTCGATGAAGGACTTTGGTGAAGCTTCATATATATTAGGCATTAAAATCTATAGAGATAGATCAAGACGCCTAATTGGGCTATCGCAGAGTATATACCTTGATAAGATATTAAAAAAGTTTAATATGGACGAAAGTAAGAAGGGGTTCTTACCTATGTTACAAGGCAAGACATTGAGTAAGACTCAAAGTCCGGCTACAGCGGAAGAAAGAGAGATGATGGATAAGATCCCCTATGCCTCGGCCATAGGCTCTATAATGTATGCCATGCTATGTACAAGACCGGATGTGGCACATGCTATTAGTTTGACTAGTAGGTACCAATCTGATCCAGGTTCGGAACACTGGATAGCGGTAAAGAACATCCTCAAGTACTTGAGAAGAACTAAGGATATGCTTCTTATATACGGAGGTGAAGAAGAGCTAGTCGCTAAGTGTTATGTCGATGCTAGCTTTGACACCGATCCGGATGACTCTAAGTCTCAATCCGGATACGTATTTCTCTTGAACGGAGCAGCAGTTAGTTGGAGGAGTTCCAAACAACCTGTGGTGGCTGGATCAACAACGGAGGCGGAATATGTTGTTGCTTCAGAAGCGGCGCAGGAGGCAGTTTGGATGAAAGAGTTAATTACAGAACTGGGTGTGGTTCCCAGTGCGTTGGACCCAATGGTGATCTATTGTGACAACAATGGAGCCATAGCCAACGCCAAGGAACCAAGGTCTCACAAGAATTCCAAGCATATTAAGCGCCGGTTTCACTCCATCCACGAGCATGTCAAGGATGGAGATATAAAGATTTGTAAAGTGCACACGGACCTAAATGTAGCAGATCCGTTGACTAAAGTACTCCCTAGGGCAAAACATGATCAACACCAGAACTCCATGGGTGTTAGATTTATCACTATGTGAACTAGATTATTGTCTCTAGTGCAAGTGGGAGACTGAAGGAAATATGTCGTGAGAGGCAATAATAAAGTTGTTATTATATATTCCTTGTACATGATAGATGTTTATTTTGCATGCTATAATTGTATTGATAGGAAACATCAATACATGTGTGTTTAATAAACAAAAAGGGTTCCTACTTATGCCTCTCTTATAGACTAGCTTGTTGATTAACAAGATGATCAAAGTTTCCTGATCATGGACATTGGATGTTGTTAATAACAAGGTCACAACATCTGTGAAATGATGTGATGAACATTCATCCGAAGTATAGCATTACGATCAAGTCATTATGTTTATATTGCTATAACATCATACAAAGTAGTCTTAGTCCTTAGACCATGAGATCATGTTAATTGCTAACACCGGAAGAGTATCTTGATAACATCAAACGTCACACCGTAACAGGGTGACTATAAAGATGGGTTCAGTACTACGAAGGTGTTATGTTGAGGCTCATAGATCAAGAGTGGAATTTGTCAATCCAGATGACGGATAGATATACTCTGGGCCCTCTCGGTGATATCACATTAAGATAGCTTGCAAGCAAGTGATGTGATCACTAGAATGTTATATCACGGGAACGAGAAAAGAGTGCATGTCGGTAACGAGATCAAACTAGGTATTTGGATACCGATGGTCAAATCTCGGACATGTATTATATCATGAGACAAAGGGATTAAATTGCTGACGTTAAAGGTTCTCACGATCACAGAAGTCATCGTTGAATGTGCAGGAGTCAATATGGATCTCTAGGTCCCGCTTCTGATTATTGATCTGAGAGGAGTCTCAATCATGTCTGCATTATTCGTGAACCATAGGGTGACACACTTAAGGGTTGCCGGACACCATTTAGGAGCACATATGTTCCAGACAAAAGGTTTGCAAAGCGCAGGAAATGTTTCGATAGAAACCGGAATTGTTTCGGGTGAAATTGCAGAAAGTGGTTCTGCATGTAATATTGAAATGTTGCAAGGGGTTTTATGTGAATGTTTGTTAATTAAAGTAATTAACAAAATTCTGAATAAAATAAATAAAAGAGTTTTATTAAATGAGAGAGCATTAAATTTGGAGAAATTTAATGCATTTAAAGTGGAGACTTTAAAAGAGAATGTTAAGGGGCATTTTAATGTGGAGGGGTTACCACCACATGAATGGGGGAGGTGAGGGGTCAGCCCCCCATGCGCCGGCCATGGAGAGAGGGGGCACCCCCCCTCCTCCTATAAAAGGCCACCCATTCCCTCCTTCATCCACACACCTCCTCGTGAAGGATCTCTCTCCCCCTCTAGATATTCCCCCATGGTATCGGATTAGCGAGATACATGTTCCCGGTGGCCTTGCGTCTGGAAGGAGTTGCTGCTTTCGCTGATTCGTTGGAGCGAGGAGGTGGAGGTTGTCCGGTGGCTTGAACGTGTGTGCGAGGACGGATGCGCTGCTGATTTGCGGCGCTCGGACTTCCACACGATCTTGAGATCGGCAAGCGTACGACTACATCAACCACGAGTTCCTACTCGTTAACAAAACTCATTGTCTTCGAGGGTAAGTTCTCCATGGATATATGTCCACCCGTTGCTCTGTATCTAGTAGATAGATCTTGGCGTATAGTTCTCATCATAGGAATTTTTTTGTTTTCTATGCTGCGGACCCAACAAATGACAAGGCAAGCAGACAACGAGCATCTCAGCAATCTTCTTATTTACCATGGGAATATGGTGCTTTTTTCTCTCTTTCCTCTTTTCATAATCTCTTTTTTTTCTTTTTCTATTTTTTCTCAATATAGGACTCTTTTTTTATAAGAAGAATGCTTCATAGACATCTCATTATGGTTACGCTGCTGGTTTCCACCATGTCAGCATGGATTAGACCAGCGGCCCAGGCGTTTCTCTAACACATATACATAAATCCATGGACTTACAAGCTCCCCTTTCATTTCACACCGACGACATCCATATAGAAAAGAGCATGATATCAACTAGGTACAAGTCCAAGTGCAACGTTGAAAGCGTTTCCCATGACAGCATGGTTCTGCTAATTTCCAACAAATAAGTGCAAGCATATACAACATAGACGACACAATGGTTCAAGTTTATTAAGGGCAAGAATAGTAAAGTGTGCCATCAAGTTCGTGAGAGCTTTAATCACTAGTTTTCTCATAACAAGTTTAATTCGGAAGGTAAACAAAAGCATAAATATACTTGGAATAGCGTATGCTAGTAGGTAGGTATGGTGGACTCTTTGGAATAACTTGGTTTTAGGAGTTGGATGCATGAGTAGAACTCATACTTGGTTACGGAGGCTAGCAAAAGACTGCGAGCGGCAAATTAAGAGAGCAATAATGGCCATAATCATGCAGAGCGACAAAACATCATTGATCAAAGCATAAAGTGATACTACAAGTTGAAAACTAAAGGATCATAAAGGCTTATGGTGACTTGGGATAGTCATAACATGGTGTGAGCATGCGCCAAGTCAACCCAAATAAAGCATCAAAGGAGAATACCACTATACTATGCTTTAATATGCTAAAAAACAACGCATGATTCATCCAAGGCACATTAAGCAATCTCAATTGTTTATAACATGTCATGCTACAGCAAAGAATACTAAGCATAAAGCCAAAAACAATATCAAGCATGACATGATAGAGCATAGGCCGCAGTAAAAAACGAGCTCTTTTTACCACATAAGCATGAACTTTCCTACTCTTTTCCAAACCAAACCAAACTATTTGCAAACCAATGTATGAAAGAGGGGGTCCAACCAATTTTATTCAGCAAACTAAGCAAGCCAAGCAAAATAAAAACCAAAATGAAAACGAAAAAGAAGACTCTCCAAGAACAACACAATTGTGCATGAAACAATAAAAATGAAGCGTTTGGAAGAAATCTGTGATTTTTATTGATGAAGAAGGGGATGCCTTGGGCATCCCCAAGCTTTGATGCTTGTAATTTTTGGATATTTCTTGGGGTGACACGCGTGGCATCCCCAAGCTTGAGCTTTAGTCCATCCTTCATCTCATTACTCATTCCTTCCATACACCTAGAATTTTTCCTTCATACAAAACTTCACACAATCTTTATTAGCAACATTAGTGCACTCAATATAATAGGTCTTTAGGTTCAGTTCTAACACCAATAAAACTTCCATTAAAACACAATCTACTGTAGCACTTCCCTCAAAAAGCTCAATTCCCAAAATAACTCAAAAAGGAACCAACAAGAAGCAAATGCAAATAATGGCAGAAATCTGTCAAAACAGACCAGCAGGTAAAAACCAATTTTTTCGAACACCTTCTGTTGCTCAAATAGAAACGTATTGAACTAACGAAACTTAGATAACAACCTGGGGCAGAAGCACAAAAATTCACGCCTCAAAAAGACGTACATAGATTTTACACGAATTTTTACGGTGAAGCATAGAAATCTGTTTTGGGACAACAACTTTCCCAATCATTACTTCTCTATCATTAGAGGTTACTCTTGGCACAAAAAGCTAATAAAAAGGATAAGGAGCGGTTATTACTGAAGAAATAACTTCCAAGACTTAACTAAAACTTTTGGGTTATCTCCCAATAAGTACTTTTCTTTAACGCCTTTAAGTTAGGCATGATAGTTTGAGAAGATGCTCACATAAGAAATATGAATTGAAGTAAAAAAGAGCATCAAGAAGCAAATTCAAAACATATTTAAGTCTAATCCACTTCCTATGCATAGGAATATTGTAAAGAAACAACTCATGAAAGCACAAAGCAACAAGCATAGTAAAGCAAAACAAGTGCAACTTCAAGACTTTCAACATAAAGAGGGGAAACTTAATATTATTCAGATGCATAAAACTATGTTTCCCTCTCTTATGATAACTTTGAGTAGCATCATGAATAAAATTAACAATATAACTATCACATGAAACATTCTTATCATGAGCCACATGCATAAAACAATTATTACTCTCCACATAAGCATAGTAATTCTTATTAATTATGGTGAGAGCAAATTCAACAAAATAGCTATCATTATTATTCTCATCACCATAATCATCAAATATAGGAGGCATATTGTAATCATAATTAATTTTCTCTTCAATAGTAGGTGGACTGAAAATATCATATTCATTATTGTAATCATCATATATTGGAGGCATAGTATCATCAAAGTAAATTTCCTCCTCCATGCTTGGGGGGACTAAAAAGATCATACTCATCAAAACTAGCTTCCCCAAGCTTATAATTTTCCATAGCATTAGCAATAATGGTGTCCAAAGAATTCATACTAACAACATTGCTATTAGCATGCAAATAAAGTTCCATAGGTTTTTAATTTTCTCTTCAAACATTCCATGTCCTAACTCAAGATAAATACTATAAAGCTCTCTAATTTTGTTGTTGTTTTCCATTAAGCCTAACTAGTGAAAACAATAAACAAAAAGACAAAATTGCAGAATCTAAAGGAAATAACTTCGAGCACTCACACTGGAGGATGTGAGTACCTTTTACCTTACCTCCCCGGCAACGGCGCCAGAAAATAGGCGTTTGCCGTGGGAGGTTTTTCTTCTTTAATCCTCCGGTGTGAATACCTTTTACCTTACCTCCCCGGCAACGGCGCCAGAAAATAGCTTGATGTCTATGCACTTCTATTCTTGTAGACAGTTGTTGGGCCTCCAAGTGCAGAGGTTTGTAGAACAACAGCAAGTTTTCCCTTAAGTGGATCACCCAAGGTTTATCGAACTCAGGGAGGAAATGGTCAAAGGTATTCCCTCTCAAGCAACCCTGCAATCAAGATACAAGAAGTCTCTTGTGTCCCCAACACACCCAATACACTTGTCAGATGTATAGGTGCACTAGTTCAGCGAAGAGATAGTAAAATACAAGTGGTATGGATATAAGACAATGGTGATAGAAAATAACTTGATGGTGTGGAAAAGACTAACGGTAAACTGAAATAAAGATGGAAGCAAGCAAACATTTAACAGATCTAGTTGCAAACGATGTATCAATGCTTAGAAACAAGGCCTAGGGATCATACTTTCACTAGTGAACACTCTCATATAAATATCTTCTCTTTATGATACTACTCTTAACTACTCTCCGGTTGAACACTCTAATCGATGGTAGGGCTATAACAGCACACCTCAAAGTAAGCCTTCCCTATCTAGAAAACCCCACACTGTCCCCCGAATCTCCCCTTCGGTGGCGGCGGCGCTCCGAAACTTTTCGTGGCTGGAGGCTTGACGATCTAGGGTTTATGCATCGGGAGGCTTATTATAGGCGAAGAGGCAAGGTCGGTGGAGGCCAGAGGGGCCCACACCACCTGGTGGCACAGCCAGGGGTCACCCGTGCCACCATATGGTGTGGCCAGGCCCAGCCCTCCTCCGTCTCGTATTCTGGCTCCGTGTCCCCCTCGGTGAAATATTGACTTTGCCTTTTGTCCCGTCCAATTCCGAGAATATTCATTTTCTGACTTTCTGGAACCAAAAACAGCAGAAAACAAGCAACTGGTATTGTGGCATCTTGTTAATAGGTTAGTCTAAGAAATCATATAAAAATTACTCCAAAGTGTGGACAAAACATAAGAAAGTAGATAAAACCAAGCATGGAACATCACAAATTATAGATATGTTTGCAACGTATCATAACTCCAGCTTAGATGATGTGTGTTTCAGCTGCGGCTGCTAGACATGATGAAGCAACATAGACATTACAATTACTGGTTGAAATTCAAGGGCACATGTTAAAGGTTCTCATTGATTCTGGCAGTACACATTCATTTTTGAATGACAAATTAATGCCTGTGTTGCAAGGCATTACTACTATCAAGCCTATTCCAGTGAAGATAGCTGATGGTGCATTGGTGTATTGTACTGCTCAGATGGCTAATTGCCCATGGACCTCAGAGGGGAACACATTTCATTCTAATTTCAGATTTCTTCAGTTGGGCTCTTATGATGGCATCATTGGACTTGATTGGTTAGCTCAATATAGTCCTATGGAAGTTGATTGGGCACAGAAATGGATGAAAGTGCCTCATATGGGTCGCAAGGTCACTTTGAATGGTGATTATGAAGGAACAATTGAATATACTCTGGTGTAATTGTCAGCAATTTTAGCAAAGGATACAACACCAGTTCATCCTGCTATTCAATCTATTCTAGATCAGTTTACAACTGTATTTCAAACACCTACTGGTCTACCTCCTAGAAGAAGGTTTGATCACACAACTCCTCTTGTTCCTGGTGCAAGGCCAGTTTCCATTAGACCTTATAGGGTGGTGCGTGAGTTAAAGTCAGAGATTGAAAAACAAGTTGCTGAATTATTGGAGCAGGGTGTTATTCAGTTAAGTAACGGTCCTTTTTCTTCTCATGTGATACTTGTGAAAAAGAAGGATCTGACTTGGAGAATGGTGGTGGATTATAGGCATTTGAATGCTCTCACTGTTAAAGGCAAGTATCCCTTACCCATTATTGATGAGCTTTTGGATGAATTAGCTGGAGCATATTTCTTTTCCAAATTGGATTTGAAAGCTGGTTATCACCAGATCAGATTGGCTCCTGGGGAGGAATTTAAAACTGCTTTTCAAACACACAATGGTCATTATGAATTTAAGGTAATGGCTTTTGGCCTCACTAGAGCACCTGGTACCTTTCAAGGAGCAATGAATGAGACACTTGCCCCAGTTCTTAGGAAATGTGCCCTAGTTTTCTTTGATGACATATTAATTTACAGTAAAACTTGGGAGGCTCACTTACAAGATTTACAGTCAGTTTTGCAACTCTTACAGCAAGCTCAGTGGAAAGTTAAGATGTCTAAATGTGCTTTTGGACAACCAAGTATTGCTTATTTAGGGCATGTCATCAGCAAGGAAGGTGTTGCTACTGATGATTCTAAAATTGCTACTATCAAGAAATGGCCAAGACCTTTGAATGTGAAGGATGTAAGAAGTTTTCTGGGTATTACTGGTTATTACAGCAAATTCATTAGGCACTATGGGGTGATCAGTAAACCTCTTTCCAATCTGCTCAAGAAAGGCAATTTGTTCATTTGGACTCAGGTGGAAGAAGAGGCATTCCAAACATTAAAGCAAGCTCTTATTGTTGCTCCTATATTGGCTTTGCCTAATTTCAGTAAGGTGTTTGTTTTGGAAACTGATGCTAGTGACAAGGGGATTGGGGCTGTGTTAATCCAAGACCATCATCCTTTAGCATATGTCAGCAAAGCTTTGGGTCCCAAGACAAGTACCTTGTCAGTGTATGACAAGGAATATTTGGCTATCTTAGCAGTGGAACATTGGAGATCATATCTGCAAATGAAAGAATTTGTCATTCGAACAAATCACAAGAGTTTGACAAATTTGAATGAACAACGATTGCACACTAACTGGCAACATAAAGCTTTAACCAAGTTGATGGGTCTGCAGTACAAGATTATTTACAAAAAAGGAATAGATAATGGTGCTGCTAATGCCTTATCTAGAATGACACATACTCAGGTTCACTTGTGTGCTTTATCTACAGTTCATCCTGTATGGTTGCAGGATGTGGTAGCTACCTATTCTGTTGATAGGAAAGCTCAGGAAATTCTGGAGAAGCTTGCTACTACTCCAAATCATATGTTTGGTTCTTTCAAGCTGGTGCAAGGAGTCATTCGAGTAAAAGGGGCAGTCTGGATTGGTAATGTCCCTATCATTCACCATAGAATCTTTCAAGATTTTCACACCAGTCCTGTTGGTGGTCACTCTGGGTTCCTAGTAACTTACAAAAGAATTTGTTCCCTCTTTCGTTGGGTTGATATGAGACAGTTCATCAAACAACAAGTCCACTCTTGTCTGACTTGTCAGCAAGCTAAACCTGAGTGAATTCCTTATCCTGGCAAGCTTCAGCCATTGTCTGTTCCTCAGGGTGTGTGGCAAGTGGTGACTATGGATTTCATAGAAGGGATGCCAACATCAGGTGCTTTCAATGCTATCATTGTTTTTGTGGACACATTCACCAAATATGCTCATTTTGTTCATTTGAAGCATCCTTTCAGTGCTTCTCATATTGTGGATGTTTTCCTGGACCATGTATTCAAGCTGCATAGCATGCTAGTTACTCTTATCACTGATAGGGATAAAATCTTTACTAGCCAATTATGGCAAGGAGTACGGAAGAGTACTGGGACAAATCTACATATGAGTACTGCATATCATCCATAGTCTGATGGGCAGACATAGAATGTCAATCAACACATAGAATGTTACCTTCGATGCTTTATCAGTGGTCATCCCAAACAGTGGAGCAAGTGGTTGTCCTTGTGTGAATTTTGGTACAACACCAATTGGCATTCATCCTTGGATAAATCTCCTTTTGAGGTTATTTATGGGTATGCTCCTCGTTACTTTGGTCTTTCGGCGAGTGATGCATGTCCCACGCCTGATATTCAGCAATGGTTTGCTAACAGAGCTTTGATGCAAGAATCTGTGAGGCAGCATTTGTTAAGAGTGAAGCAGAGGATGAAGAATCAAGCTGATAAGAGAACAGAGAGGCAGTTTTCAGTGGGTGACAAGGTGTTTTTGAAACTGCAACCTTATGCCCAATCTTCAGTTGTCAAACGTGCCTCACACAAGTTGGCTTTCAAATATTTTAGCCCTTTTGCTATCAGCCGTAAAATTGGTTCTGTTGCTTATGAGCTAGTGTTGCCAAGCGCCAGTCGCATACATCCAGTGTTTCATGTGTCTCAGCTGAAACCCTTTTTGCCATAATCTTGTCAGGTATCACCTCAACTGCCTTCTTCTGCTGCTGATTTACAAATTCCTGTCAGTATCCTTCAGCAGCGCATGATTCAGCACGGTCGGGATACGATTACACAAGCACTTATTCATTGGAGTGACTCATCGCCTGAATTGGCCACTTGGGAGGATTTGGACTCTTTGAAGCAACAGTTTCCTCGAGCTCCGGCTTGGGGGCAAGCCATTTCGAAAGGGGAAGGGATTGTTAGCGATACTACTGTGCATCGCAATACTGATGAAGGATCGTCTAGTGAGCTGCAGCAACAAGAGGAGTCCAGGAGACCCGTTAGGATCAAAAGAGTACCGGCCCGTTTAGCTGATCCCATGTGGCAACGATGACAAGCTATAAGTACCAGCTGGCTTGTAGCTGCTTAGGTGGCTAGGATGGAATTGGCTTCGGCCTTGGATTGTACCGTGATATGCGCAACCTTGTAACTAAACAGACGTGAGGGTGGTTGGGTGGAACGTCTGAGATACAAACCAATTCTATTACTCAATCCTAGTAGCCAGTTCCTAACAATTATTTAGGTATTAGAACATGCAGCCAAACAGAGCTTATACAAATTACCAAAAACTACTACTGCTGGCCTCTCTATGTCGTTGATGTTCTACAGATAGTGATTGCTTTTTTTTAATTATCTGGCTTTGAAGATGACGGTGAATGTGTGTGATGTCGCTCACCTTGGTGCCCTCCCGACGTTTTCCTGCATCTACTCCCTGTCCTGGACGGCTGAATGCAAGCTCCAGCACATGGCTGACTGCAAGCTCTTTGCTGGAGCTCAGATTAGATCATCTGAATCACATCCAGATCCCCTGCTTCCTCAAGACCTTGATTGGATTCACAAGATCAGCACCTAGAGTAGTCATTCGGATCCATTTTTCTCATGTGCTGCTCCCAATCCCCTTTCTATTCCTGATGTTTGGTCCTCTTATGTGGAGATTGGAGATGCACTTGCAAAGTTGTAGTATATACTTTTGTTGGATCCATGGTGTTTTTTAGCATATCATTGGTTGCATGCGTTCAGTTCACACGCATCTGACTACATCAAGTTGAAAATACAGTACATGCTTGGGCATTTTTCTATGTGTTTTTTGTAGCTGGATTTTGATTGATATTTTCTGCTACTTAGCTATGCATCTTCTGTCGTGAAAATAAATCACTGGCCTCCTAGGATCACTTGATGTGCTTTCCTAAATCCAGTTGAAAATACAGTACACGCTTGGGCATTCTTCTATGTGTTTTTTAGCTGGATTTTGATTGATATTTTCCGCTGCTTAGCTATGCATCTTCTGTCATGAAAATAAATCCCTGGCCTCCTAGGATCACTTGATGTGCTTTCCTACATCCAATTGAAACTACAGTACACGCTTGGGCATTCTTCTCTGTGTTTTTTGTAGCTGGATTTTGATTGATATTTTCTGCTACTTAGCTATGCATTACCTGTCGTGAAAATAAATCCCTGACATCCTAGGATCACTTGATGTGCTTTCCATGGATGGTTTCTCATGGATGAGGCTGGCTGTAGCATTGCGAAACATAACCAATAAAGTATGACGGTGCTGCTTAAACCAAATAATCACTTGGGTTGACTAGATGTTAACGAAAAACTCATGTGAGTTTATCATGTTCAAGGATTGTTCTCTGAAGAAAATAGACAAGCTTTAAAAAATGTGTAGCAAGGAAAATGCTGCTAAAATTTTCCGGCAGTTAACTTCATCCGTTGATGCAACTTATTTGTTGCACAATTCCTAGATTTTTAGCATGGTGTGTTTATAGGCTGCTAAGCTATATACTTAATTTATTAGAATTCACTTCATGTTAATGAGGTGGCTTTGTTGCACGTTGCGACTGTTGTGACCTAGGCCACAAAAGAAGCTTGGTTCTTGCAGGAGTCCACGGTGTTCTGCTGCTGAAACTGTACCTTTTCATCTTTCAATCAAATGATGTGGCAAAAATTAGCGAATAGACTGCTAATTCGAGTTACAAACACAACTAGAATTTAGTTGTTTATCACTCTATGACTTCCTATGCATGTGACCTTCGTTTGTAAATTTGACACATGGGTGGTACTCGTCAAGATTCGTCGTATTTTTCTTTTATGAGTGCAATACTTTAGAGAAGCATGAGGTAGTATATTCTATAATTTATGTAATATGTTCTTAACTCATGTTGTTCTCATCCAACTTAATTACAAATTACTCGTGGACATACATGAGAGCTGATCCTGAAGGTCTTCATGAGATCTAGAGGCTATCTGGAGCTGGAAAAGTACAGATACATGTGGAGAAGACTTCTCCTATTAGTGAAGTAAGAGAAGCACATGAGGCCAAGGCGAAAAGGTTTGTGCCTGTCAAGGTGGTTCTAGAATTTGGTAAAGCTTAGTTTTCTTTTTATGTTTTTGAGGTGCAAATTATCAACAACGCAAAATTGTACATCTTATAAATTGATTTTACATCCTCGGTCGGCACAACCTAGGAAATAAGAAAGGGTGTGTATAAGATACATCATCATCCAGAGAAATATAAGGTTAGGTATTTACGGATTGAAACACCAAATAGAATGATTCTTTACACTTCACTCCTAAAAAAGATATGGCTAAAAATTGTGCATCATCTAATAATTTGTACGGATCCCTTTTTATATGGTCGTTTTAGATTCTTGCCAATTGCTGGCACTCTATAAATCTGTGTGTTTGTACTCTTTTAATGTACTTCATAATTTGGTTGTGTGTTCAAATTTCGTTCACATAGACACACAACAAAACATAAGTTTAGTGCTTAGGATGTTGATAGAAACCTGGTAAGTACAGTCGGGACCATAGTTGACATACAGAGAGTCAAATTTGATGCTTTCGCTGGTTAATCGATTTTGGGCAACATTTGGGTTGGGTCAGTTTTTCATCTAAAAGTTTATTTTTTCTCCTGTTGCAATACACGGGCATTTTTCCTAGTTAACTCTTAATGTGCAGCACTACCGATGGTAACCTCTGATCATACACCCGTTCTGGTCGATCTCCACTGCACCTACTGTCCCACCTTGCAAATTATTTAGGTACTAGAACAACTGGTGCAGCCAAACAGAGCTTATACAAATTACCAAAAACTTAATTCTTTGGCCACCAAACCAACGTAGATTGTCACTAAGCTTAATCACATGTTAAGATGTATCAGGGCAGATACTAGAGAATGGCAAAGGAGGCAGGTATTCCCAGCATCACCAATGTGAAACAATGCACATGCCAGCCAGTACTTTGACGACATTGATGGGTGGAGAAAACTCGCTGGCCTAGAATTCAGTTTTTCAGAAACTTAAGCCTGGCAAAATATCAATCACTAGCTACAGCTGCTGCACAAGCACAACACTGGAAGAGGCGGGCCAATATCAAATGGTCTACTCTTGGCGATGAAAACACCATGTTCTTCCACACCATGGCCACATACAGATTCAGAAAAAACAAGATCAAATTCTTCAGATTTCTCCATTAGATCGATTGGATCCCCTCCTCTCGTCCTGTCCCCTCGAGGCGACGGGAGGGGTAACCCTATCTGCCGCCTGACACCCCCTCCACCACTCCTTCCCCTCCCCTGTCGTCACTAGGGCTTTGGCCGGGCAAAGCCTGCTCGTTGCTGACGACAAGGGGAGCTCGTCTCTTCTCGCGCGGGATTGCGACGAGGGACGCTTCCCCATGAAGGATGTGATATGCATCGGGTATCATGGCGACAAAGCTTCCCTAGCGGTGATGTGGCGCCCAGAGTTGATGTGGTGCAGCGGACGACGGCTCCATGGTGATCCCCGTGGCGATCTTTGGGCGCTGGCAAGGGTTTGAGGTGGTGCATAGATGATGCAATTTTCCAACCGTTTGCCTGAATGATACAAATGATATGACGCTGGATAGATATTGAAATTTCACAGCTTTTTCGTGTTGTAAGGTTTTCCAAACTCGTCATAGTTTTTAAACAATTTTGAAAATACTGAATTTTGAAAGTTTAAAATAAATGGACGAACGGTATTTAGTTGATTTTTTTCAACCATAGATCGGAATGATGCAATTGATATGTCATTGGAAAGATATGGAGTAGGCATATATTATTCATTTAGATCATTTTTGGTAATTGTTCATAGTTTAGGAGTAATTTTGAAATCACTGTCCCCTCTCGCGAGCGCAGTTAAAATGTCTGTAATTTCCTGAACTATCCGGGAAACCACGCCTGTACTTATCGTGGAACACCTGAACTGCTCGTGATATCATGCTTGAACTTTTCCCGCGAGCACAGCTGAATTGGCCACGCATTTTTCTGAACTGTATGCGAAAGCGCGCATGTACTTATCGTGAACTGCCTGCGATATCGCGTCTGAACTTTTCCAGCAAACAGCAAACGCAATTCAAATTCCTGCGATTTTCTGAACTACTCATGATATCGTACATGTGCTTATCGCGGATAACTTGAAGTGCCCGTGATATCACAACTGAACTTCCCCCGTGAACGCATTTGAAATGTCTGCGAAGGCACTTTTTATACTGCCCGGAGTCAATGAATATACTTCCGGAAGACACTACTTATGCTGCCCGGAGTCACTGCCTGAACTGCCACGGAGTCACTATCCAAACTGCTCAAAGGAAGCACTACATGAACTTACCGGTAGCCACTACTTGTACTGCCCGGAATCAAAGGTTATACTTCGCAAAGACACGGCTTATACTTCCTGGAGTCATTCCCTGAACTTTCTCGGAGGCACTGCATGAACTTACCAAGGGGCACTACTTGTACTGTCCGAAGTCAAAGGTATACTCCCCGAAGACAATGCTTATGTTGTCCAGAGTCACTGCCCGAACTGTCTCGGAGTCACTAGCTGGACTGCTCGGATGCACTGCCTGAACTTCTCGAGGAAATATTCAATACTACTTGCAAGCAAATCAACAGAGTGCATCAAATCATAACTTTGTATGAATATATAATTGTACTTCTCGTATGGATAAAAGCGACAGATTTGAGAGATTGATGAGAACACGGGAGAGAAAAATAAGTAGAGATCAAGCTTCTCATACACAATGTGACGCTATCTGCTGCTACACTGATCTACTACGTGACACTATATGTTCCTGCTCCTGCGCGTGGTGGCCGTGGGTAGCATCGTCAGCACCATGGCCACGCTGGGGGCCATGCGGTCTTGGCAGGGATACAGAGACTCTAACCAGCACGAACACATGTGTCTTTTATTGCTGCTACAAGGGCGACTCCCAGCAGGAGAAAAAGCAGGTGCCGAGCGGCGATTGCTATTGTTTCCTTGTCGCCGGTGGTTGCAGGGACAACAGGGAAAGATCGAGCAATCGGTGGGAGTTATGCCCTAGGAAAGATACAGTAGCAGTTTCCTGAGTGGCACTCGGTAGCAGCAATTTAATCCAGGACGGTGCTCTCGGGAGTTCACTCCGGAGCCGTGGTGGCAGCTGCTCGCGAAACAAGCTGCAGTTGTGGCACCAGGCAGCGCTGGGATATATGCTGTGTTGACCTGGGAGCTCGGTGGCCGCGCGAGCATCAGTGCACGACAACGGCGATGATCACCATGTCCCGGCCACCGCGCGGGCATCGACGCACGACGGTGGCGAGCATCACCATATCCCGGCAGCGGTGCACACATCAGGTCCCGACTGCGGTGGTTGTAGGGGAAGCGGAGGCGATGGTTGCCGGGGGGAGACGGCGGCTATGATTGCTGGTGGAGGCGGCGATGGTGGTTCCCGGTAGAGGCGGCGACGATTGTTTCCGGGTGAGGCGGTCGCGGCGGGTTTCGGGGGAGGCGCCCACGAGGGCCTGCCGACGGCGAGGAAGATGGGGTGGCGTGGGGACCTATCAGCGGCGAGGAAGGTGGGGTGGCGCGGGAGCCTGCCGGCGGCGTAGAAAGTGGGGTGACATCGGTGAGATTTGGGCAGGTTGGGGACATGGGTTTGCCTGGGGGTTGATAGCCCACATGCGACGTCTTTGCAGGGAATTCTCTCGCATGTGACGTCGTTCGAACGAATAGCCCACATGCGACGTCTGCATGCAAAAGAATTGCCCCAGTCCGACAACCCATGAGACAGCTTAAGAATTGGATTTACCTGGGCCATGCGGGACCGACAGCTTATCAAGCTGAGCGTGGTGATGGCCAGAGGCGGTTTTGAGAGCGGGACCCACAGCTTATCCAGCTCAGCGTGGTGGTTCCCACATGATGTCTTATGAGCAAGGGTCCCACCTCATTTCCACCTCAGATCGTGGGTCCCACAACTTATCCAGGTCACGGCGTGAAAGAAAATAGGAGCCGGATCCGTCGTCTTGCCCGAGCCATTCGCCACTGCCCGTGCCATCCTTCGATCCCCTTTCTTCTTCTTCTTCTTCTTCTTCTTCTTCTTCTTCTTCTTCTTCTTCTTCTTCTTCTTCGGCGACTAAGCGCGGCAACACCGGCGACAGATGTCGAGCTCCGGTACATCCTCCCGCCGCTGGCCTCGGTATGGTGTGGTGCCGATGACGCGGTGCCCTGATTACCCCCGTACGGCGCCCCTGAAGCGGATGGTCTCAACCACCGATAAGAATGGGAACCTCGGCCGGGAATTTGTGAAGTGTGAGAGTAAACCAGAGCCAGGGAAGGTGAGATCTGAGTTTACCCAGCTCCAATTGGGCTCCAATTTGTTGTTTTTTATTAGAATTTGTGATTTGTATTCAATTTGGGATTTAGGGTTCATATCTGAAATTTCAGGATCTGCCAAAATGTGGGCATTTTGAGTGGCTTGATGTGTACATCGAGCGGTTTCGGCTAGAGTGCGCACCCAGGGAGCTCGAGAACACGTCGGTGATGGAGCATTTGGCATCTGGCGACCCCATTTCAGCTGGTACTGTGGGGTATGCGGAAGTGAAGGCCGAGCTGAAGAAAATTAGCAAGCAGAAAGCAAATTATCAAATTGAAGAAGCAAGGCAATGTGATGGCCGGAATTTTTTTATTTGTGGGTGCTATTTTTCTCGGTTTTGTTTATCTCCTGATCATTAGTCGTTAGACAATGCGAATCAGTGTCGAGTAATAGTCAGAATGGTTTGTAATCTTACTATGATGGACGTAATGTTATGTAGCTTTGAATTGAATAAAGTGAAACACAAATTCCGGCAAAATTCGAGATGCTCTATTTCCCCTGTTTTAGTTTCTTCAGTTCGTCAGTGCAAGCATTCAGTGAGTGTGCAAGGTAGTGCTAGGAAAGGTCAGGCCCAAATAAAACGCCGGCCAGGCCCAATAGTAAACGACCTCCACGTGCGGCCAAAAAACATCTGCTCAACGTGCAATGTGTAGTGAATGCAACGCTTGTTTATATGCATCAATGTATGCCAAAAAAAATGTATACTTATAGAAATGCTTGTATGCAAACATAAATTGAACAAACTTTGTAGCTAAGTCTCGGTAGTTGGACATAAATTTATAGACTTATTTTTATGCATAAGTCTAGTTTCTTTTTGTTGAAATTTATAGAGGATTTTAATATACTATTTTTTATGCAAAAGTGTAGTTTCTTGCACAAGTGCTTCTTATTTCCATGGACAAGTGCTTCTATAATTCAAATTTATAGACTTGTTTTTATGTAGAGGTTTTTATGCACAAGTCCTTCTCATATTTTTATGCACTAGTGCTTCTCTCATTTAAATTTATAGACTTATTTTTGTTGAAAATTTATAGTCTCGAGAAAAAAGAAAACTTTGTGACAAACTAGTGCTTCTCTCATTTTTATGTGAGAACTTATAGACTTCTTTTTATGCACAAGTCTAGTTTCTTTTTGTTGAAAATTTGTAGAGGACCCGAATTTAATAGTCTACTTTTTTATGCACAAGTGTAGTTTCTTTTTCATGCACAAGTGCTTTTCTTATTTTTGGGTGCCCTTATTTTTATGCACAAGTGATTCTCTCATTCAAATTTATAGACTTGTTTTTATGTGTTGGTATCTGTTATGACTCGGGATTTTTGCACAAACTATAAGCACGATGGCCACATTACATTAATAAAACGATAACAACATTAATAAAACGATAACAACGAGACCCCGATAACAACATAAGTTGGGTTAACTATAACCCGACACATACGACAGACACATACGACGACGTACGATGATAAAAACTAGGGTCTATTATAACCCGATAACAACATAACTTGGGTTAACTATAACCCGACACATCCAACGGAACGTCTTCTTCTTCGGGTCCCCTTCTTCTTCATCTTCTGGCCGCACCCCTCCTCCTTGGCCACTCCTTGGCCTCTCACTTTTCGTCCTCGTAGGGGAGAGCGTGCATGCCGTTCATGGTAGGGAAGATGTTGTAGAAGTTTGTGAAGACGTTGTAGGCGGTGAATGCGATGAACTCGCATCCACACCAGTACACCTGGCCGAGGAGGTAGTGGGCGTCATAGGGGTTGGTGAACGTGACGAAGAGGCCGATGTCGTGGGGGGAGTGGCCGTCGTACTGGTTCTGCAGGGTGAACATCGGCGGCGTGCCTCTTGGGAGGTGGCGGTAGCCGGCCGCAAGGAAGAACTCGGCGAGCGCCCTTGCGCCTCTCCACCTTGAGATCGCCCAAACCCTGAGCGATCTCTCCACGATCATGCCGTTGAACGGCAGCTCGGGAATGGTGGCAGGGCGGCGCCAGGTTGGGCCGTTGTACTGCATGGTGGCGACGGCGAACGGTGGACCTTTGCTTGAGTGGTGGTGCCCGGTGGTGGTGGCGGCGAACGGTGGGGTGGTGTGTGATCTGGGTTGGTTTGTGGGTGGTTTAAATAGGCGTCGAGTCAATGCTAGGGTTTCGCCTCATCTTCGTGGCATTAAGTTGGCACAAACGTCCACCAAAACGTCGCACAGAATCGAGGCCCTATGACTCCATCCGGCGCGTGACTCTAAAGATGCCTGACTCCATCGATCGGCTTGAATTGATTAGTGTTTGGATATGTTTCTGCGTGTAACACAACGGGTAAACCTGTGACACGCCGTGTGACTCTAAAGCTACCTGACTCTATCGATCGGCCGACCAAGCGACACGCCCGCGTGGAGATGTAATCGCTGCCATGCGACATGCTGCTGCACCAGCCCGTGTGCTTCCTTTTTTAGACCTAAAATAGCTAGACTGCGACGCTGTATGGACACGGGCTGTTGGCCGACGCTGCATGCATGCAAAGTTCAGATGGGCCAATTTTAATTGTGAATCATGGACGGCTCAGTACACAGATCCGACCATCGGGTATTAAAAAACGAGGCCAGCCAATCACAACTCAGAACCGGTCCTCCCGCGGATTGCCATCGAATCTACCCGCAGATTTCTTCTAGAAGACATATCCGACGTTCAGAGTTCAGCGTTAGGGTTAGATGGACGGTCCCTGTTTGGCGTTAGGGTTCAACATGGTTTTGTGAGAGTTTGACGAAATTTCAAATGGGTGTAAGTAATTCAAAAAAAATCAAAAAAATATAAAACCTTCGCACATAGTCATGTTATGTGATATAGTTACCAAAAAAATATAAACTTGGTATACTACTATTTGTATGAAAAAACCTTCACAAAATGAACAACCTTCAGTAAAGTTGGCAGAGAGTTCAAAGGAGAGAGTAGAGGTTTTGGGGTTTTGAAAATTGAAAATTTTGAAAACCTCAATCTAGATTCATTTTGATGCTAGATTGAGGTTCAAAAGTTTAAAGGAGAGAGTATACCCTGTTCAGCGTTAGGGTTAGATGGCAGTCAACGTGGTTTTGTGAGAGTTTGACCAAATTTCAAATGGGTGTAACTAATTCAAAAAAATCGAAAAAATATAAAACCTTCGCACATAGTCATGTTATGTGATATAGTTACCAAAAAATTATAAACTTGGTATACTACTATTTGTATGAAAAAACCTTCACAAAATGAACAACCTCTAGTAAGGTTTGCAAAGAGTTCAAAGGAGGGAGTAGAGGTTTTGGGGTTTTGAAAATTGAAAATTTTGAAAATCTCAATCTAGATTTATTATGATGCAACTACACAGGATCTGAAGTTATTTTTTCATTTCCATGTCTAAAACGTATTTTATTAATGATTTTGAATTAAAGCATTGTTTTGGAAAATAAATAAATAAATAAATAGAAGATTAATCCAAAAAATAAATCTTTCTTCGAATTTATCCTATATTTGCAGAATGGAAGCTAATATGTTTTTTTGGGAAGATTTAGACAATGTCGAAAAAAAAGTTCGTTATAAATGGGGTCGTTTACCTAGCTTTGGAGCTCATTTCTAGCACATTTATCATGTCTTAGTGTTGGGGCACCAAAAGGGATCGGATTGATCACAGGATGTATATAATATATGAGAAAGCATTGAAAGGTCAAACAAACATACAATTGTGCAAATAAATACATAGGTTGAAATTTAAATTTAGCATCAAATTTGAAATTTGGGCTCAAATTTTAATTTCGGCTCAAATTCAAGTACAAGTAGCATTATTACAAATTACAAGTTTTCACGAATGAAAGCTCAAACAAACATACATCACACAAGTTTGCAATCAACTTAGTATCATAAAAATTACATCACTTCCTCTTTGCACTCGATTTCTTCCTCTTTCCACCCTTTTTGTTTCTCTTGCAAGTAGGTTCTTCACTTGTTATTGTTGGATCTCTACCAAGAAGAACAGCCAGGCTCCTTGTTTTCTTTGGTTGTTCACTTTCTGAAGGCCCCCCAATCATAACACTACCTTGAGCTAGACTTGAATCCAAATTTGATTCAATTTGCATCTGAACAGGTTCAGTTTGCA
Source organism: Avena eriantha (assembly GCA_910589775.1). Taxonomy (NCBI): domain Eukaryota; kingdom Viridiplantae; phylum Streptophyta; class Magnoliopsida; order Poales; family Poaceae; genus Avena; species Avena eriantha. The sequence continues at coordinate 227,388,563 of OU342746.1, read as the reverse complement.
ACTCCAAATTTGATTCAATTTGCATGTGAACCTCCAAAACAACTTCATCTTGAGCTTGAATTGAATCCAAATGTGCTTATTCTTGCACATCCATAATTGCATCTGAACAAGTAGCTGGCACATCCAAAAGTGATTCAGGTGGCTGATTTTGCACTCTGTTATCACAACTTAACACAATCTGCTCAGTTCTCTTCTTTCTACCCCCCCCCCAATTCTTGCCTTTTTCGTTGGCTGGCAATTTTCAACCACAAGGGGCTCAAAATCATCCTTCCTGAAAAGCAAAATGGGTTTGTTAATTTCAAATAATCATCATAAACATAAACAAAAGCCTTTTGAATGAGTTTTTTGGATGAACAAGGACATACTTTGAAGGAGTGTAGCGACATTTGGCTGATCCAGCTCGGTGACCAGGTTCTTCACATCTCTTGCATCTATTTTTGTTACCTTTTTGTGCCCTTTTTGGCTTGCCATTATTCTTTTCATCTTTTTCCCCTTCTTTCTGCTCCCACCTTTGTCAAACCAAGCCTTGAATCTACTCTATTGAGGCCTGCCAGCCTTTCTTCTCATCAAAGGAGGGGACAAGGTGAATTGAATATCAACTTCAGGCCATTGAGACTGATCTATAAGTTGGTGGAATTGGATTTGCATATGCTGCCTTGAATTTTTGTACTAAATAATATTCATGCAAATATGGGTGCATATTTAGCCTGGGTTTGGAGGCTAAAAAAAGTATTGCATGTTCACAAGGTTTTCTAGTGTGTTGCCACTCATTGCAACAGCATTCATGCAAATCAGTGTTAACAACATGCCTTCTTCCAGTCTTAGTATCTCTAACTTCAGCACCAAACAATGATGATTTTTCCACACACAAATTATGAAGATTTCTGCTCATGTTGACTACCTGTTGCACTACAGCAGGCAACTTATCCCCTTACAGAAGATCAACAAGGCTTCTTCTCAATTGCCACAACTTCATGATCATGATCCTGATCTGGTCAACCATGTCATGGACAAGCAACTCTTTGAAGTCCTTAATTCTGTTGTTAAAACCTTGCCAAATTGTTGTTTATATGATCACACTTGATGTCAGTGTTAAAGCTATACCTATACCATAATAGAGAATGGTATTGGTCCATCCAAGGGGCAAATGTGCAGTCTTCTGCCTTTATCTTACCAACATGATTTGTATGTGTTGATTTAGTGTAGCTCCTTGCTGCTGGCCACAACCTGCCATAAACGTCTCCTTTGAATTTCCTTATAATATTCATCCACATATGGCCAAAGCACTCCCTCTGTTCAGAATGGGGAAAAACATTCTTCACTGCATTCTCAAGCCCTTTGCATGCATCAGTGTGAACTGCCAAAGGTGAGACTGGCCCTATGCATCTTTTCAACTGCATCATGAACCATGTCCATGAAGCCTCTGTCTCAGACTGAAACATGCTAATTGCCACAGGGAACATCCAATTGTGTCCATCTAAAGCATTGCAAGCTGCAAGTTGACCATTCGACTTGCCAGTCAAAAATGTTGAGTCTATGCTCAAATATGGACGGCAGCCTGCTTTGAAGCCATCTATGCAAGGCTTCAAAGCCATGAAAATTTTGGAGAAATATACTTTCCCATCTGCTGTAACCTCAGTATCTATCTCCACAACACTTCCAGGTGACCTCATTTCAACTTCTTCTTTAAAGTTAAAAAGCATTCTGAAGGTGTTTGCCCAATCACCATATAACTCTTTCATTGCCCTTTGCTTTGCCTTCCACACTGTAGTATACTTGAACTTAATGGGGCAATTCTTTTCCAAGTCTGTCATTAGTTTCTTTGCAGTGGTATTTGGTGTCTTGGCTAAAATAGGCCTGATTTTTTCAGCAACCCAAAGTTGTGATGTCATGGTTGTAACTTTCTGAGAAGTTGTAATACAAGTATGTTGTTTTGGAATTTGATTCACTCTTATTGTTCTTCCATCAGGTTGGCGTCTAGCAGATATATACCACTTGCAAGGCTTGGCACCACCATCAAAACCTTTGCACTTTGCATAGAACTTCCTTTTATCTGTCCACACAGTCTTGGTTTCAAACTCATGTTTAACTGCATAAGTCCTGAAACACATCCTAAACTCATCCATGGTTGGAAACAATCTTCCTACTTCAATAACTGGATTTTCTTTGTCATAAACACACACAAACTCATCATCATGTGCATCATCTACATCAATTGCAGCATTTTCAATCAACTCTGAATCTATATCTTCTTCATCATTTTGTCTTGCTTGTCTGTTACCATCATCATCAGCTTCATCACTCTCCTTCTTTTTGTCTTCCTCGTCCACAGGAATGCTGAACAGATTGGCCATTTCAATGTCAGATATTGGTGCAATGACCAAATCAGTCTGGTCATTTATATCAACTGTGTTCCAATCAACAGTTACAGCATTGTCAACAGCTTCCCCTGCCAACACTGTCACTTCAGTAAGAATGGGCTGAGTGTGCCTCTTTGCAGCCCAATCATCTTCTGCCATCTGTGCAGCTAATTTGGAGGGAACATATCCAACCCTCGAATCACCTTTCAGTTCTATCAGATCTGCACAGATGTTTGCTATCCTAGCCCTTCTGTCGATCGATTTCCTTAACCATTTCGTCCCCATCCTCAATCCTAACATACTCACCTTTCCAATCATCGTATCGTAACAAACTTAATTCTTGTGTTGGCCCCCAAAGAACACTCTCCCCAATTTTTTCAACCACATTCCCCACAACTTGCTCTTCCATTATTTGTAGTTCTTGGGATCAAGGTCACAAAATTTGATCTCCAATAGCCCAGTTGTCTCTCTCTCAATGGGATGCAAGCTACCATCAGCTAGCATTGCTCTACAGGGGAACAATCTTATAGACAACTGAAAAGTGCCAAGGGTAGTACTAGGAACATCATCGCCCCCGCCATCGCATCCCCTGTTTTTCGATGGTGGTGGCCACTGTGAGCTAGTGAGGCTAAAATCAAAAAGAAAAAAGGTGCAGAGGTGCGTGTAGTACCTATTAGAAGGCGGCTCCATCTCGTTCCCCTCGTTCAGCACACTCGGCAGCCACAATCTAGGGTTCAAATGGGTCCACGCTCAGATCTAAATTCAGAAGGATTGGAGAAGAATTGGAGATTAAGATGCAACTTATCGAGTTCCCTGTAGAAGGAAATCCCCGCCACCGTCGCCACCGGCGAGAATGTGCCGCCGCCGCCGCTTTGCAAGGATGGTGAGTGATGACCCACAAGTATAGGGGGTGTATCGCAGTATTTTCGATAAGTAAGAGTGTCGAACCCAATGAGGAGCAGAAGGTGCTGGCTAGTGGTATGGATCATGAATTCTCTGCAAATACTTAGCAAACGGATTTTTAGGGGTTTTTGATAAAGCAAGTAAACAAAGTATGAGTAAATAAAAGACAGTAGGAATAAATGCACCAAGTGGCCCAATCCTTTATGCAGCAAAGGACAAGCCGATTGTATTACTTAAGATGACCAAACGTTCTCGAGGACACATGGGAAGACTGTCAAGTGCTTTCGCTTCATATAGTTGATTAATCTTCTTTAGCTTGCTAAGTGTTGTGTGGGTGAACCTGTGCTAATGTACCGACCTTCCTAGGACTAATACATACTTGTGATTATACCCCTTGCAAACATCCGTAAATAAAAGAAAGTAATTAAGGTAGAAACCTAACCACAGCTTTAAACTCTAAGACCCTTACGTCCCTTGTGCAATGGTTTCCTAACGGGGGTTCAGGTTTCTGTCACTCCGACAACCCCTATGATTAGTAGCCAAATACACAATGTATTCCCCTAGGCCCATATAGGTGAAGTGTCATGTAGTCGACGTTCACATGACACCACTAGAAAAAATACACCACAACTTAAATATCAAACTATTGAATCTTTCTCATAATAACTCCACTACTAACAACATGACTTCTCCCATGTCCTCAAGAAAAAAACGAACTACTCACAAGACATCATATGGATCATGATCATGTTGGGTCCGCGGCATAGAAAACAAAAAATTTCCTACGGTGTGAACTACACACCAAGATCTATCTACTAGGTACAAAGCAAAGGGTGGACATACATCCAACGAGAACTTACCCTCGAAGACAACGAGTGGTTGATGTAGTCGTACACTTGCTGATCTCAAGATCGTGAGGAAGTCCGAGCGCCGCAACTCAGCAGCGCATCCGCACTCGCACACACGTTCAAGCCACCGGACAACCTCCATCTCTTCGCTCCAGCGATCCAGCGTAAGCAGCAACTCCTTCGAGATGAAATGCCACCGGGAACATGTATCTCGCTAATCCGAGACCATGGAGGAATAATTCTAGAGGGAGAGAGAGATCCTTCACAAGGAGGTGTGAGGAGGAAGGAGGGAATGTGTGGCCTTTTATAGGAGGAGGGGGTGCCCCCTCTCCACATGGCTGGCGCATGGGGGGTGACCCCTCACCTCCCCCATTCATGTGGTGGCAACCCCTCCACATTAAAATGCCTCTTCACATTCCCTTTTAAAGTCTCCACTTTAAATGCATTAAATTTCTCCAAATTTAATGCTCTCTCATTTAATAAAACTATTTTTATTAAATTTATTCAGAATTTTGTTAATTACTTTAATTAACAAACGTTCACATATAGCCCCTTGCAATATTTCAATATCACATGCAGAACCACTTTCTGCAATTTCACCCGAAACAATTTCCGGTTTCTATTGAAACAATTCCTGCGCTTTGCAATTCTTTCGTCTGAAATATATGTGCTCCAAAATGGTGTCCGGTAACTCTTAAGTGTGCCACCCTACGATTCGCGAATAATGCAGACATGATCGAGACCCTTCTCCGATCAATAATCAGCAGCGGGACCTGGAGATCTGTACTGACTCCTACACATTCAACGATGACTTCTGTGATCGTGAGAACCTTTAACGCTTGTAACTAAATCCCTTTGTCTCTCAATATATTACATGTCCAAGATTCTATCATCGGTATCTCCATACCTAGTTTGATCTCGTTACCGACATGCACTCTTTTCTCGTTCCCGTGATATAACATTCTAGTGATCACATCACTTGCTTGCAAGCTATCTTCATGTGATATCACGAGAGGGCCTAGAGTATATCTATCCGTCATCTGGATTGACAAATTTCACTCTTGATCCATGAGCCTCAACATAACACCTTCGTAGTACTGAACCCATCTTTATAGTCACCCTATTACGGTGTGACGTTTGATGTTATCAAGATACTCTTCCGGTGTTAGCAATTAACATGATCTCATGGGCTAAGGATAAAGATTACTTCGTATGATGTTATAGCAATATAAACATAATGACTTGATCGTAATGCTATACTTCAGATGAATGTTCATCACATCATTCCACCAATGGTGTGACCTTGTTATTAACAACATCCAATGTCCATGATCAGGAAACCTTGATCATCTTGTTAATCAACAAGCTAGTATATAAGAGAGGCATAACTAGGAACCCTTTTTGTTTATTAAACACACATGTATTGATGTCTCCGATCAATACAATTCTAGCATGTAAAATAAACATCTATCATATACATAAGGAATATATAATAACAACTTTATTATTGCCTCTCACGGCATATTTCCTTCAGTCTCCCACTTGCACTAGAGACAATAATCTAGTTCACATAGTGATAAATCTAACACCCATGGAGTTCTGGTGTTGATCATGTTTTGCCCTAGGGAGAACTTTAGTCAACGGATCTGCTACATTTAGGTACGTGTGTACTTTACAAATCTTTATATCTCTATCCTTAATATGCTCGCGGATGGAATGAAACCGGCGCTTAATATGCTTGGAATTCTTGTGAGACCTCGGTTCCTTTGCGTTGGCTATGGCTCCATTATTGTCACAATAGATCACCATTGGGTCCAACGCACTGGGAACCACACCTAGTTCCGTAATGAACTCTTTCATCAAACCGCCTCCTGCGCCGCTTCTGAAGCAGCAACATATTCCGCCTCCTTCGTTGATCTAGCCACCATAGGTTGTTTGGAACTCCTCCAACTAACTGCTGCTCCGTTCAAGAGAAATACGTATCCGGATTGAGACTTAGAGTCATCCGGATCGGTGTCAAAGCTAGCATCGACATAACACTTAGCAACTAGATCTTCTTCACCTCCGTATATAAGAAACATATCCTTAGTTCTTCTCAAGTACTTGAGGATGTTCTTTTACCGCTATCCAGTGTTCCAAACCTGGATTAGATTGGTACCTACTAGTCAAACTAATATCATGTGCCACATCCGGTCTTGAACATAGCATGGCATACATAATAGAGCCTATGGCCGAGGCATAGGGGATCTTATCCATCATCTCTCTTTCTTCCGCCGTAGCCGGACTTTGAGTCTTACTCAATGTCTTGCCTTGCAACATAGGTAAGAACCCCTTCTTACTTTCGTCCATATTAAACTTCTTTAATATCTTATCAAGGTATGTACTCTGCGATAGCCCAATTAAGTGCCTTGATCTATCTCTATAGATTTTAATGCCTAATATATATGATGCTTCACCAAGGTCTTTCATCGAAAATTTGTTGTTTATATAACTTTTAACACTGTTTAAAAGATCTATATCATTTCCAATCAATAATATGTCATCCACATATAATATCAGAAATGCCACATTGCTCCCACTCACTTTCTTGTAAATACAAGCCTCTCCATAAGTTTGGACAAATCCAAACTCTTTGATCACCTCATCAAAGCGAAGATTCCAACTCCGGGATGCTTGCTTCAGTCCATAGATGGATCTCTGAAGTTTGCATACCTTATTAGCATCCTTAGGATCGACAAAACCCTTAGGTTGTATCATATACAACTCTTCTTCAATATTACCATTGAGGAACTCAGTTTTGACATCAATCTGCCATATTTCATAATCGAAATTTGCAGCAATTGCTAACATAATCCTAACCGACTTAAGCATCGCTACGGGAGAGAATGTCTCATCATAGTCAACTCCTTGAATTTGTCGAAACCCCTTTGCGACAAGTCGAGCCTTATAGATGGTCACATTACCATCAGCATCAGTTTTTCTTTTGAAAATCCATTTATTCTCAACGGCCTTTCGATCATGAGGTAAGTCCAACAAGTTCCAAACTTGGTTCTCGTACATGGATTCCATCTCGGATTTCATGGCTTCTAGCCATTTGTTGGAATCCGGGCTCATCATCGCTTCTTCATCCGTCGCAGGGTCATCCATTTCACTAGCCATGAAATTCACAACAGGATTGTCGTACAGTTCAGGAGCTGCACGTGTCCTGCTTGACCAGCGAGGTTCGGTAGTGTCCTCTTTCGGAGTTTCATGATCATTATCATTAGCTCTCTCTTCATCAGGTGAAGTCAACTCCGAAACAACTTCCGATGCTGCGCCACTCGCCATTCCATGAAGAGAAGGTTCAATAACCTCTTCGAGTTCTACCTTCCGACTACTCACACCTTTCGTGAGAAACTCCTTCTCAAGAAAGGATCCATTTTTGGCAACAAAAACCTTGCCCTCGGATCTGTGATAGAAGGTATACCCAATTGGATCCTTAGGGTATCCTATGAAGACGCATTTTTCCGCTTTGGGTTTGAGTTTATCCGGTTGAAGTTTCTTCACATAAACATCGCATCCTCAAACTTTAAGAAATGACAGCTTAGGTTTGTTTCCAAACCATAATTCATACGGTGTCATTTCAACGGATTTAGATGGTGCCCGATTTAAAGTGAATGCAGCTGTTTCCAGTGCATAACCCCAAAATGACAGTGGCAAGTCAGTCAGAGACATCATAGATCGAACCATATCCAATAAGGTACGATTATGACGTTCCGACACACCATTACGTTGTGGTGTTCCGGCAGGCGTGAGTTGTGAAACTATTCCACACTCTTTCATGTGTGTGCTAAACTCGTAACTTAGATACTCTCCTCCATGGTCAGACCGTAGAAATTTGATCTTTCTATTACGATGATTTTCCACTTCATTCTGAAATTTCTTGAACTTTTCAAAAGTTTCAGACTTGTGTTTCATCAAATAGATATACCCATATCTACTCAAATCATCCGTGAAAGTAACAAAATAACGATATCCACCTCACGCCGACACACTCATTGGTCCACACACATCAGTATGTATGATTTCCAATAGATCTGTCGCCCGTTCCATTGAACCGGAAAACGGCGTTCTAGTCATCTTGCCCATAAGGCATGGCTCACATGTATCAAATGATTCAAAATCAAGTGATTCCAAAAGTCCATCGGAATGGAGTTTCTTCATGCGTTTAATGCCAATATGACCTAGATGGCAGTGCCACATATATGTAGACATATCATCATCAAGTTTAATCTTTTTCGCATTAACATTATGAATGTGTGTTATATTACTATCGAGATCCAACAGAAATAAACCATTCAATAGAGGTGCATGACCATAAAAGATATCATTCTTATAAATCGAACAACCATTGTTTTCAGATTTAAAGGAATGACCACTTTGCATCAAACATGATCCAGATACAATGTTCATGCTCAGTGTAGGCACTAAATAACAAATTTAGGTTTATAACTAATCCTGATGGCAAATGGAGAGGTAGCGTCCTGACGGCGATCACATCAACTTTTGATCCATTGCCGACCCGCATTCTGACCTCATCCCTTGCTAGTTGTCGCTTGTTCCGTAGCCCCTGAACCGAGTTACATATATTAGCAACCGATCCCGTATCAAATACCCAGGTGCTACTGCGAGTACTAGTCAAGTACACATCAATAACATGTATATCACATATACCTTTGTTTTCCTTGCCGAACTTCTTGTCCGCCAAATACTTGGGGCAGTTGTGCTTCCAATGGCCAGTCCCCTTACAATAGTAGCACTCGGTGTCAGACTTAGGGCCAGCTCGGGGTTTCTTTTCAGGTGTGGCAACAGACTTGCCACCCTTCTTTCCCCTGTGCTTGCCTTTCTTGTCTTTCTTTAAACCGGTGGTCCTATTGATCATCAACACTTGATATTCTTTCCTAATCTCCACTTCTGCAGTCTTAAGCATTGACAGAAGCTCGGGAAGAGACTTATTCATGCCCTGCATATTATAGTTCATCACGAAGCTCTTGTAGCTAGGTGGCAGATATTGGAGAACACGATGTATGCCTAAGTTAATGGGAATCGTTATTCCCAAGGACACAAGCTTATCGGCGTACCCAGACATTTTGAGTACGTGCTCACTAACGGAGTTGTTTTCCTCCATCTTGCAGCTAAAGAACTTTTCTGTAGCATTGTAACTCTCTACGGCAGCATGGGTATCGAAAATCATTTTCAATTCTCCCATGGTATCAAAGGCATTGCCATTTTCGAAACACTTTCGAAGTTCTGGCTCTAGCCCATACAGTATGCCGCAATGAACTAAGTTGTGGTCCTCCTGACGAGTCACATAGACATTCTTTTCCTCGTCACGGGCATCAGGAGCTGGTTGGGGGCCTAGCGGCGCATCTAGCACATATTGCTTTTGTGCAGCTGTGAGGAGAATCCTCAAATTCATAGCCCAGCTGGTGAAGTTGCTACCATTCGCAGCAAGTTTCTCTTTCTCCATGAACACATTGAAATTAAAAGCAGGTGGTGCCATCTACAACAAAATTTGTAAAGTTTATTTAGACTAAGTTTATGATAGATTGAGTTCAACTAATCCAAATTACTAATGAACTCCCACTCAAAAACGACATCCCTCGTGTCTTTTTGGTGATTACATGAACCAAATCCACTACACCAAGTCCGATCATCACATGAGTTGATGTAGCTTCAAAGGCGAGCATCTATATGGGCATCATATCAACTATATGACTCATGCTTAACCTTTCGGTCCGTGTTCCGAGGCCATGTCTGTACATGCTAGGCTCGCTAAGTAAGAACCTTAGTATTCGCATGTGTAAAACTGTCTTACACCCGTTCCTATGAAAGCGTAGATTCGAGTACACCCGATCATCACGTGATGTCTCGAAACACGATCCACAGAACGGTGCATACTTAAGGAAGAACACATTTTTATCTTGATATCTAAATGAGGGATCATCTTATAATGCTACCAAAAGCGCCAAACTAGCAGTATAAGATGCTAACATCTAATGTGTAAAGTGAGATGATATGATCCATGCATTTGATCTCTATCACTTGCATCGTGGTATGATCTCTATCATTCCTTTGTGTGTAAGGCCAAGGTCTATGGAACTTACACGTTGAGTGTGTTGTAAGAGTATCTATCATACATCTACTTACAACAATACCACATTAATACACTAGCCCAGCAACGATCTAAACTAGACGCCTCTAATTTATCAATTGCAAGTTTTACGTGGCTTAGGGCTTTCAGAGATAGAACCGTTCTCACCTACGAACATGCACCACAACGAGGATAACTAAGTTATTAGCAACTCGTTGTAAATCAGATATTGACTATAGTAGGAGAGACAGACACCCGCCAGCCACTTATGCAAAACAAGTTGCATGTCAGTCGTGGAACCGGTCTCATGTACGATGACATGTAAGGTTGGTCCGGGCCGCTTCATCCCACTATGCCACCAATATCCAAAATACATAGAAGATGCAATAACATGATCACATCACCCACATATAAACATATGTGTACTACCCGTGCAAAGCACCTACGCATAGATCAAGCTCTGATACCACTGTTGGGTCTACAGCATAGAAAACAAAAAAATTCCTACGGTGTGAACTACACGCCAAGATCTATCTACTAGGTACAAAGCAACGGGTGGACATACATCCAATGAGAACTTACCCTCGAAGACAACGAGTTTTGTTAACGAGTAGGAACTCATGGTTGATGTAGTCGTACACTTGCCGATCTCAAGATCGTGAGGAAGTCTGAGCGCCGCAACTCAGCAGCGCATCCGCACTCGCACGAACGTTCAAGCCACCGGACAACCTCCACCTCCTCGCTCCAGCGATCTAGCGGAAGCAGCAACTCCTTCCAGACAAAATGCCACCGGGAACATATCTCGCTAATCCGAGACCATGGGGAATAATTCTAGAGGGGGAGAGAGATCCTTCACAAGGAAGTGTGAGGATGAAGGAGGGAATGGGTGGCCTTTTATAGGAGGAGGGGGGTGCCCCCTCTCTCCATGGCCGGCGCATGGGGGGGTGACCCCTCACCTCCCCCATTCATGTGGTGGTAACCCCTCCACATTCAAATGCCTCTTCACATTCCCTTTTAAAGTCTCCACTTTAAATGCATTAAATTTCTCCAAATTTAATGCTCTCTCATTTAATAAAACTCTTTTTATTAAATTTATTCAGAATTTTGTTAAAACTTTAATTAAAAAACATTCACATATAGCCCCTTGCAATATTTCAATATCACATGCAGAACCACTTTCTGCAATTTCCTTCAGAGAGGCATAACTAGGAACCCTTTTTGTTTATTAAACACACATGTATTGATGTTTCCGATCAATACAATTCTAACATGTAAAATAAACATCTATCATATATAAGGAATATATAGTAACAACTTTATTATTGCCTCTCAGGGCATATTTCCTTCAGATCGGAGATGGAATAATGATGCATAAAAATCTGAACATAAACAATAATTCAGTGGTTCACTCAATAGCATCAACTACAAAGAGTAATCAACACCGGGAAAGTTTCTCCTATGAACTATGCAAGATTCAACCCAATTGTTACAGCAATATGGAGATGGTGATGAGGGTGCTGATGGTGATGATGGTGGTGATGATGATGATCCCGATGAAGTCCAGCTTGATGGTGGTGTTGATGGCGACGATCTCCCCTATCCGGGGAGGAATTACCTCGGCAGAAATCTGTCTGCCGGAGAGATCTTTCTCTCTCAGTGTTTTCCGCCCCGCAGAGGCGGCGGAATCTTTGTGTGGTTGCTCCCCGAGTCTAAGGGTTTCAGGAGGATAATATACGCCAGAGGGGAGTGCCAGGGGTGGACCAGGGCGGCCACACCACCTGGTGGCGCGGCCTGGGCTGGCCCGCGCCAGGGGGTGGTGTGGGCCCCCTGTGGCCCATCTCCAGCCCTCCTTCTGGCTTCCTTCATCTTCTGGAAAAATAGGATTTTCCGTATATTTTCCCAGATTTTCTGATCTTCGCGAATTTTGCCTCCAAACAACACCTTTTCTATCAGAATCCTGACTGCAGCGGTCCATGCTCCAAAAGTCATCAACCATGCAAAAACAGATGAAATAACAAAAGTATCACCTCTCAATACGAAATATATCAATGAATAACAGTGAATTATGACATAGAATAGTGATGCAAAATGGACGTATCAGTGAGCTCCGCCGCCGCCGCTAGCTACAAGGGAGTGACACGCGCGGGCTGGGTAGGAAACGGACGGTTGACTCGTTCAGATAGTTTTTTTTTTGCCAATTCAGACATTAACTTAACTGCCATGTGTTTTTTAACCCAAACTGAACCCTAACCAACATAATTGTGTTCCTGATGACCGTTTTATCGACGTGCTAGCATGTGTCGGATGCCAGCTATTTCTTTGCCAAAACCCGTCGCATGTGGGCTATTCGTTCGAACGACGTCGCATGTGAGAGAATTCCTTGCAAAGACATCACATGTGGGCTATCAACCCTTGCTCGGGTGGGTTTTCTCTTCTTTTTTTTCTTGAAATCAGGCCCTATATAGGACAAACTGGTCAACCTGTTGTAGTATAGATCTTCTATATATAGGGTCAAACTATTTTATCATCATGTATAGAATATACATGTTTAGTACCTCAAAAGAAAAGAAAAATTATGTTTAGGCTATACTAGGAAAAAAATAATCAATAAACTTTGTAAAAAGAATAATGTGGTGTACACCATATGTTTTTAAGCATGTTCACATAGATCCAATTCATGTGAAAATCTATCTAAAATATATAATCTAATTTAATGTGTCAATTTCATTGTAGACTTATCTACTGTCCATAATATGGTAAACAAAATACTGAAAATTCTAATAACATGAAAAATGAACTCAATATAACACCCAGAGGATGGTTGGTTTGCATCATTTTATCCCAAATTTTCTAAAAAGAAGTTTCATGGTCAAAGTGGTTGCACGTTGCTAGCCAGGTCACTTCGACTTGGGAACTTACAGGACATACTATCTTGTACTCCCTCTGTTTCAAAATAGATGTCTCAAATTTGTCTAAATTTAGATGTATCTGGATGCTATTTAATCTAGATACAACCAAATTTTGAAAACTTCGAGACATCTATTTTGAGACTGAGGGAGTGTTGGGCCATGTCCCTCCATATGGAGGTGTGTTGGCAGCCCAACGTCAGCCCATGAAGTTCAACATGTTTCAACCGTTGATCGATGTTCGTATCCAACGACTGAGGTGCTCATTGGGAGAGGAGTAGAAAAGAAAACCCTAACCAGCCTTGGTGGCTACGTGTGAGTGACTCAATCAGTGAGTGTGAGATCTGAGCAAGCAAGCCATCGTGACTGCTGAGAGAGGGTTAGAGAACACACAAGAACACCACAACCTAGTAAGAAGAGAGGAAGAAGAAGAGAGGTGATTTCTATCCAGATTTCTGAGATCTGACCGGTCTGCCTTCAAGCTGGTGTTTGGAGACTCGAAGGTGTTCATTCCTTGCTTTGAGTACATCGATCTGGTTAGCTGGTTTGAGGTCTGGGTCAGTGTAGTTTCAGATTTGGAAGCGGTTTATTCAGTTCGGACTGCTGTAGTTTCAGATTTGGAAGCGGTTTTGGTAGACGAACAGTTTGGGCAGGCAAACGGTATCCGATTGACCTGAAATTTGGTGTGTATGTTGGGTACTCGTATGTCAGCTTGTCTACCAAGTTTGGTGCTAATTGGATCTGCGGTTTAAGAGCAGTTTGCTGATTACCCAAGGGGACAGAAACTGAGATACTCTGCTTTGCTGTAATCTTTCTCTCAAGTGGTTGATGTTGTTGTTGCCAGTTGGCAGCGTGCTGAGTGTGTTGTACATCTCTAGATGTTCTAGAGAAGACTCTGTACCTAGGTTGCTCATAGTGAAGCTCGCGTGGACCGGTTGGTCTGCACCCGTGGTTTTTTTCCTCCTCACCTTGAGGAGGTTTTTCCACGCAAATCCTTGTGTCACCTGTGCATGTGCTCGTTGTTTTATTTCTGCTACATATCTTTTGTTTGAAACTATCCTCGAAGGTTCAACGCGGGCAGGAGCAGGGAGGTTGTGTGTCTCTCCTCCCCCCAACAAAGTGGTATCGGAGCAGAGTTTCAGTTTTGTATTCAGTTTCAGAGCAATGTTTGTTTTGGGCTAATTGCATTTTCTTGTGGTGAAAGATGGAAATGAATACCAACAGAATGATTTCTTTCAATGGTACAAATTATCAATCTTGGAAGTGCAAGATGAAGGAATTGTTATATGTGAAGGATTACTTGATACCAGTATTCTCCATTGAGATGCCTAGCGATGTGAAAGAAGATTAGTGGGAGGTACTTCATCTCCAAGCTTGTGGGTTCATCCGCCAATGGGTAGATAATAATGTTTTGAAACATATCATTGAGGAGACATATGCACGTACCTTATGGAAAAAATTGGAGGAGTTGTATGCCTGCCATCATTGCCGTGAGAAGGGCCACATCAAGTGGCATTGTGAACAATGTAAGAAAGACAAAAAGAAAAAGAACAAAGTTCAGAAACATACCGACAGTGACAACGATAGTGAGGGAGGCCGGATCGCTAGGTAGAGGAGATCATGTTTCTCATGCATGAAGAAAATGATGGCAGCAGTGTTGTCATCATTGAGGAAACAATCACTGTAATTTTTGATGATACCATCAGCCTTGTAGATGGTGATCAGATGACTTAGATTCTGGACAGCGGTGCTACCATACATGCTACATCTCGTAGAGAGATTTTCACCAACTACACAGCAAGTGATTTTGGTGTTGTGAAGATGGGGAACAATGATAGAGCAAAAAACATTGGAAGAGGAGATGTGCACTTGGAGACTGAAAATGGTACGACACTAGTCCTCAAGTCGGTGAGGCATGTTGAGGCCCTTCGGCTCAACATTATCTCAGTTGGATTGCTTGATAGAGATGGGTACTTGAGAAGATTTGGAAATACACAGTACAAGCTCACCAAAAGAAATCTGATTGTTGCTAAAGGTAACATGGTTTCAGTTTTGTATCATGTTCATGCTAAGATTTCTGCTGCTTGTGTCAATGCGTTGCAGAAAGAGGATGCGTGTGCTTTATGGCACAAGAGGCTTGTGCACATGAGTGAGAAGGGGATGATGGTGCTAGGAATGAAAAATCTATTGAAAGGTGTGAAGGGTGTTCACATCAATAAATGTTCAGATTGTCTAGCGGGGAAGCAACACAAAGTTGCATTCAAGATTCAACCTGCTCACAAGAAACCCGAGGTGCTGGACTTAATACATTCCGATGTTTGCAAAATTTCGGTGAGGTCAATGGGTGGAGCAAAGTACTTTGTCATATTTATTGATGACCTTTCCAGAAAGGTTTGGGTCTATGTGTTGAAGAACAAACATCAAGTACTAAGTATGTTCAAGAAATTCCAAGTCTCAGTTGAGAGAGAAACTGAGAAGAAGATCAAGTGCATTCGCATTGATAATGGGGGAGAGTATATTGGCCCATTTGATGCCTATTACAAGGAGCAGGAAATTAGGCACCAATTTACTCCTCCGAAGATACCACAGCTGAATGGTCTTGCTGAGAGGATGAACATGACAATTAGTTGAGAGAGTTAGATGCTTGCTATCGAGTACAAAGCTGCCTAAACATTATTGGGGTGAGGCTTTGTCGACTGCAGTTTATCTTATTAATCTCTCACCAAGTTATCCATTACAAGGAGATGTTCTAAATAGGGTCTTCTATGACAAGGACGTCTCAGATGAGCACCTGAAGGTTTTTTGGGTGCAAGGCCTTTGTTCATATCCGTCAAGATGAAAGGTCAAAGCTTGATTCAAAGACACGATAGTGTATTTTTCTTGGCTATGGAGGTGATCAGTTCGGCTATAAATCGTATGATCCAATAGCAAGAAAGGTTGTGAGAAGTCATGATGTTGTGTTTGTTGAAGACCAAACAATTGAGGATATTGTGAAGACAAAGGTGCAGGTTCCGGAACAAGTTCCGGTACATGTTCCTCCTCAAAATCAGCAGCAAGACATATCTGATTCTGACCCAGTTCCTGCAGTTTCAGCTGAAGAAGAAGCTGAAGATAATGATGCAGAAGATGTTCAAGGTGATGCACATAGTGGTACAGGTGAGGAAGCTCCCCATCAGCAAGAGTATGATGCTAAAGAAGATGATCATGATCAGCAAGCACCTGAACCAGATAGTCCACCAGCTGCTCCACTGAGACGGTCTTGCCGAGGCCGTGTTCCTTCCACTAGGTACGATTCAGACCAATATGTGGTGTTATTGTATGATGGTTCAGAACCTGAGTGCTTTCAAGATGCAATCAAAGATGAAAACAAGGAGTGGAATAAGGCTATGCAAGAAGAGATGGATTCCTTGCATAAGAATCATACTTATGAGCTGGTGAAGTTACCCAAGGGGAAGAAAGTTCTAAAGAACAAGTGGGTCTACATAATCAAGGAAGAAGAGCACACGTCACATCCAAGGTACAAGGCTAGGCTAGTTGTAAAAGGATTCAACCCAAAGAAAAGGTACTAACTTTGATGAAATATTTTCTCCGGTGGTGAAGATGACATCAATCCGAATGATCCTTGGCATGGCAGCAAGTCTCAACTTGGAGGTTGAGCAAATGGATGTGAAGACAGTTTTCCTTCATGGAGAGTTGGAGGAAGAAATCTACATGGAGCAGCCTGAGGGGTTTCTTATGAAAGGCAAAGAAGACTATGTGTGCAAATTGAAGAAAAGTCTCTATGGCCTGAAACAAGCACCGAGACAATGGTACATGAAGTTTGAATCTATCATGGGGGAGTAAGGCTACAAGAGGTGTAGCTTAGACCATTGTGTATTTATCCAGAGGTTATCAGGTGATGATTTTATCATGTTATTGCTCTATGTGGATGATATCTTGATTGTTGGCAAGAATGTATCTAGGATTGCTAGGCTAAAGAAAGAGTTGAGCAAAAGTTTTGCCATGAAAGACTTGGGTCCAGCAAAGTGTATTCTCCGCATGAGAATTGAGAGAGACAGAAAATCCAACAAGTTGTACTTGTCTCAAGATAGATATATTGAGAAGGTACTTCGCAAGTTCAAGATGGACAAGGCAAAGAAAGTGAGTTGTAAAAGGACACATAAGCATTTCAGGAAAAAAAGTAATCTTGTCAACGCAATGGAATTATAGCATTTGTGTTTTTCTTTAAGTATAGAGCCATACTGGCAAATTACATGAGAGTAATTGCCATGTTGCAGATGAGTATATTCATCTTCTAGGAGTATTGTGCATGGAGGTGTAACAATAGAGGTGTAGCAGGGGGTCACAAGGCGTCTTCATCTGTTTTGGTGCACGCGGAGGGAGTCATGAAGATATTTTTACTCCCTGATCTTGTTTAGGTATTTTCCATTTACAGAAGCCTGCATATACTCCTTGTTTGGTGGATGCGTTGCCCCAACCTCAGGCGGTGTTACTGCACAACTTTCTAGAGGTTTTGTAGCCCCAGTCTTAGGTATTCTTACTGCAGGACTTGGTGGAGGTTTTGTAGCCCCAACCTTAGGTGTCGTTCTCGCTGGACGAAAACTTGGTGGAGGTTGTGTTGCTCCAACCCCATGCATAGTCCTCGCTGAACGAAAAATTGATGGTGGTATTATACCGTCAACCTCAGGTGCCATTTTTTGCTACGAACACGTGATGGTGGTTCCTGTTGTGAAAATGCAACCTTATGGACCAATTCTTGAATATGAGGTGATACTATGGGACCATCATTCTTCACTCCATGGAACTTATGTTCTAGTGGACCTGGTGGAACCAGCAGCGGTGATTCAATATCTTCATTGTCCTCCAGTGGAAACATCGAAGAATCCCAATCTCCATTATCTGGTGAGTAACCAGTGACAAAAACATTTCTGGGAATCTCAGGTGTTTTCCATATATGATCACCAATCTAAAACTTTAGGGGCAATTCCTATGGCCTAGTAGTACTCTCCCACATCAAATCATCCCGCCAATAGGAAAAACTGTAAGTTGGATTTCCATGTGCATTAAAATGATACTTTGGTGTGTATTAGAATCTTACTTCCTTAATCTCTATAATCATACTTCCTGGGCTGGGTTTCTCTCCCTTATCTTAATTAGATATTTTCTAGTACTTCTACCCATACCTTTTTAAATTTGTTACTTCTACTTCTCTACAACTAATGAACATACTTCCATTTCAATATTTATACTTCTTTGGGTTGAGATTCTTTTTTCCCATCCTTGTTGGGAATTTTTTCCATTGTACTTCTCTCTGCACCTATTTATTTGTTACTCCCACTTCATTTTTAGTCATCCATACTTCTTAGATGTACCTAGTTATTTTATATTGAATACTTCCATGTAAATAGGAATAGAGAACATATCATATGACACATAGTTAGTAGTATAATACCTTTGTACCAGTAGTTTCTTCACTTTTCAGAGATGAAATGTTGCCGTTTGGAAGTACAGGAGTAAATGTAGAGGAATGTCCCTTCTATTCATCAATCTCTATTGAATCATTCTCCACAGGTGTTGGAGGACGATTTAATCGAGTAGATGACCTCTTCACATTCAATTTAGCTTTCTCTGTTGACTTTTATTTTCACAGGAGATGGAGGACGATTCAATCTAGGAGATGACCTCGTCACCAGGCTTTCTGGATTTTCTTTATTCTGTCTAGCGGGAACCAATTTCTTTGTTGGCGGCATGTTTCTGACTAAGGAGCTTCGACTTGTGCTAGGGAAGAAGGTTGGTCGCGTCTTCGATCAACAAGACGAATTGCCAGTTTGTCTTCGATCAATCGCCGTGGCTCCAACGTCGTTGAACTCGCGTGTACTGCAAAGGAGCAGATGGTCTGCTGGAGAGGGAGCTCGCCGGCGAAATTGAACAGGGATCAACCCGTGTGTGGTGCTCGGTCCCTTGCTCCGGCGTCCGTCGTTGCTAGCTCCCTTGCACCGCGGTGGCCGGCCGACGAAGAAAGTCTTTAGCAGGGGGAGTTCGCCGGCGAGATCGAACAGGATCGACCCGTCTGCGGTGCTCAGTCCCTCGCTCTGGCATCCGGCATCGCTTGCTCCCTCGCACCGCGGTGGCCGGCCGGCAAAGAAGGTCTTCAACAGGGGGAGCTCGCCAGACTTGTTGTGTACCTCGACCCGTGGGGACTCGCTCGCTCCCGCTCAGTCCGCGCGAGGAGCTCGGACATGTCCCTCGACGTTTGGGTCGATGGTACGTGGTCGGTTCGTGGCGAGGTGGAGACGGATCCGGTGTGGACCGATCAGTGGAACCCTATATATGGGTGTATCATGTATAGAATATTATTCTATACATGATGATATAATATATATATAGGACATATTCATATTTCATTCAGGTGTAGTTATACTCACGTGTGTTTCATGTAATCTAGACAATATCTACCATACCGGAGACTATATATGCATAGTATGAAGTATATAAGAATATTTAGATAGTATATATACTATTTTGTTGGTAGTATGTAATTTTTTTCACATACTCATTTTTAGTACAAATCTGATGATATTTTACATATATAGTGCAAACTATGAGCGTAGTTGCAATTTTTTCACCTAACTTGTTTGAAAGTATCTTAGATATAGTATATGAACATACTCAAATAGATAAATTATTACAAATACTTCCGTAAGCTAGTATACGAGACGTGGGTGTAGTTACACCCAGAAGTAAGAAGTATTTTTGTAGGGGTTCCGCGTATGAAAACAATAAAAATTTACCCTACGCCCTTGAACCCCCTGATGCTGCCAGGACCTATCTATTAGTAATACAGTAATGGGAGGGGCTTTTCGCGAACTTACCCTTAAAGACTGAAAAGCGTTGTCAACGCTCAGGAGAGCGTGGTTGATGTAGACGAGACGAAGCCGGCCTCAAGGTCGTGATGAAGTCCTTGCGCTCCTGTGGCTCAACGACTTGAGTGCCTCAAGTGTGACACCTCGTGGGGAGTTACACACGTCCGGTGCCTGACGATGACTCTCGCTTCCCCGATCCAGCAGCAGTTGTGGAAGTAGAGCTCCTGGATCCGAATCCCGCAGCGCGACGGCGCTCCGCGGTGAAGATGTCTCTCGTTTGCGCAGTCCAAACTTGGGACCACGGTCACGATAGAGAGAGAGAGAGGGAGAGAGAGAGAGAGAGAAAATATCAATTGTAGGTCTTTCCAAAAGTGAGAAGACCTTTATTGAATATTGTATGTATTTATCTCACCAAATACCCCCACTATATATAGGGGGAGGGGAGGTACTGCCATCCTCAAAGTCCCGGGGTGGGACTAAAGGAGAGGGAGGTGGGGGCAGCCGCCGGCCAGCCCCCACCATGGTCCCCACGTGGGGAAGGCCCATTAGGGCCGTCGGCCAACCTCCTTGGCCCCTCCTAGGGGTGCGGCCCCCTCTTGGGCCCCTTTCCCTCCGGTAATTGGCCCATTAAGCCCTTTGACCATTTAATTGATTTTCTCTTTTATTAAATAATTATTAATAAATGATTAAATCAATATTTAACATTCATTCACATACTATTCAATCTCCGTGGCTATGGAACACCTTCCACCTCCACTCCGGACATCCTCCGGACTTACCAAAACCCTTCCGGTTTTCTCTCTACTATTCTTCGGTGATTCTTCCGATCCTATAAACACTCTCTAAGCATCATCAAACCCTTAAGCGTGATACCCCACGGTTCGGGAACAATCCAGACATGGTCGGGACACTCCCACACCAATGATCGATAGAGCGACCTAGATGGCCATGTGACCCCTGTGCGTTCCACGAAGATCTTTCGTTGTTTGAACCGGGACAGTCGTGTCTTATTCCATTTGTCTCTCGATACTTTCATTGCCCGAGATCTGATCAATGACATCACCATGTCGTGTTCAATCTCGTTACTGAACAATGCTACTTGCCTCGTTCCGACAAGTGATATCCGTGTGATCAAATCACATGTTGTGCGGCTATTGGATATAACTTCTCCGAGTGGGCCCTTGAGTATCTTCCCGTCACATGGACGGATAAATCCCGCTCTTGACATATATTGCCTCTACGGTTTCCTTCGAGTACATGAACACACCTTTATAATCACTGTATTACCAAGTGGCGCTTGATGCTATCTAAGCACTCTCGGGAGACAATGATTGATATAGCCTCACGGTCTAAGAAATAGTCTACGAGGATCAATTTCTAATCATCGTAACTTGAACTTCGTGACATGATCGGGTCACGATGTTTAGGTTGGGTATTGGTTCATCATCTCATTCTTAGAATGAATTGACTCCATTTCCAACTCGCATAAATGCCACATGATCAAGAAATATGATCATCCGTTGACCAATGAACCAGTGACTAGAGTTTCACTGGGAACCCCTGATTGTTTATATATCACACGTGTATTGATGTTTCCACTCAACACAGTTATAGCATGATATAAAACTTAATCATAAACTATATGAAATATGATAATAGTCCTTATAACTATTTGTCTCTAGGGCATATTTCCAACAGTCTCCCACTTGCACTAGAGTACAAATACACTAGCTGCATTTGTTCTTAATCATTGGCACTACATCCGGTACCCTGAACATGCTTGCTTATGGAAGAGGTTGAGTCTTGGGTCTGTACTTTACAGTCCCAAATCCTTTGCAACTTACTAATATCACCTTGATTGACATTAATACTTTTTCATCACATAATAACATCTGTGTGTATGCATCGCCACTATGGCAGCAGAACGAGGCCTGATTCTAGGAGCCTACGGTGACTTTAGATCAACCTCAAGGGCTTTCTCATGGGCATTGTGCCCTGGGACACATCATTCTACATTAAAAGCGAACTAGCCCCGTCATAACATTATACAATACTTTAGATGGTACCTTTATCTATTATTATAAATATAATCATTGAAACACTAGTGTACTCTGTGCAACTTTCGATGTTTTGTTCACCTCACTTCCTACTTGACTTTAATCGGTATTTACAGGAGTTTCCAACATATTCCCTTATAATATAACCCTTTATGTTTTAAGATATGTCGTCCTTTCTTGGATTTGGAAAATATGTCTACAGTTCTCTGTTAGACACTGTAGACAAACTTAGCTCAACGTTTCTTACTGGATCATATATTATGTTAAGTTATCATCATGGTTTTCTAAGATAGAACCTATGTCTTAACATAGTGGATGATGATCATCCTTTTCTTTCTTTCAACCATTGATGTTAAAGTTAATACTATTCCTAATATGAGTTATTAAGGACCAGTTCCTTAATTAACTTCTATTCCGAAACCCTTTTCAGAATCCTAACTTGATTTCTGGGTTTAAGATTAAGGTGAGATGATAAGTAAATACCTTAATTTGGGTATCATCATCGATTCGTCATGTACAACACACTGAAAGCCTACTTAATTAAAATTTCTAATATATTTGTCTCGTATTGCATTTCAGTAGTAATTGGAGTAAATAAAGCCCTTGGCAAAAACTATCCTAGAGGCTCCGGGTTTTCATCAGGAGCGCCCATGAAAATCCAGATCAACCAGACGTCCCAGGCTAGTTGAGGTGGTTGTTGCTTTCAACAATCTCGAACCGTTGGAGTAGCTTTCTTCTGAAAACTGTCTCCAGGTTTGTCGGTACCAAGTGATTCAGGCTAGTAGAGATGATCTGTGTGCACGGCTGTCTTCCAGACAGACAGCAATCGGCTAATTATTGCAACCATCTCTCCAAAAAGGGGTTTGATCCAGTACAACCCTCTCCCCCTCCCTAAACTCATACAAATATGTCCACGTATATGTCCAAACCAGTATCTAAACCGATTATTACCATGTATAGGCATACATATCGGGATGTGTAGTCTTCCCGCACGCTATTAGGCACACGACCTCGGCTTTCCCACCATCCCGATCCGATCACCGCCGCCCCGACCATCGTGACGATCGCCTCCGCCGCCGATGGAGAAGACACCAGAAAACACACCGGACAGTCCGGCATGTTGCCAAACTGTCTGGCCCGCCACCGACAATCTCTCACGCGCCGCCTTCGCCGGCCATCTCTCGCGTGTCGTCGTCCATCTGCAAGTCGTGCCAGCCTTGCCAACACACACCTACAAGGACAAGACGAGGAGTGCGCTGGCTAGGCCGAGTCATCGGCTCGCTGGATCCAACCGCCACCACTACCACCGCGCGGACACGGTCATCGTCGACGATGATCCGGCATGCAGTCGTACTTTTTTTGTTTCCGTAGAGCCGTACTAGTATAGATATGTTTGTTAGAAAGTTGTATAATTTGGTTGGGCTATACGAGTTTTGTACAGGGTTACATTTATGCAGTACATGTTTATACTAACTACGAAGGGGTATTGTGGCATCCCGCTAAAACCACTACTAGAAAATCGCGTTGTTTTTGTGCATTGCATCATCATGACCGCATGCTCATGTCATCATGCCACATTGCATTTGAGCATCGTCATCATCATGCCTCTGTTTGTCTAAAACTATTTTTGAAAAGCCTAGTTTTGTTTTCTAAAATATTCCCCGTCTTTATTCAAATCAAAACTCCGGTCTTTTCCGAGTCTTTTATTTGTCTAAAAACTATTTTCAAAAGTGTATTTTAAATTAAAATAAAAGTTTGCATTATTTCTGGGAGGCAGCCAGCCAGGCCCAAAAGCCCGGCCGGCCACCTCCAAACCCTAGTCTAATTCCCAGCCAAAACCAAACCCAAATCCTAGACTCACTAAACCGACCGGCCACCCCCTGCACCAACCCCACTCCACCTGGCCGCTCCCTCCACCTCACCTGCACCAACCGGTGCTCGCCACCTCAGCCCGCTGGCCCCACTCGCCATGCACCCCACCCACACACGCACTCACACACACGCCCCGCGCGCAGCCAGCCGCACCCACCGTCCACCCCGCCAGCCACGCGCGTCGCCCTCTCCCGCCCGCACGGGCCCCACCCTCCTGGGATGGACAAGCACGCCCCGTCCACCCCTACCTACCATGCTCCCCGGCCCCACCCGCCATCGACCGCCCACGCGTCAAGACCGCGTCCGCCCGCGTCGCGACCCCGCTCCCCACCTCACGTCGCGCTCGCCCTGCTCCATCCTCCCCCGCATCTTCCTCCTCGCCGCCTCGCCCCAGCGTCCCTCCCCGGCCGCCGCCCAGGGCCCTCCACACCGAGCTCTCCCCGCCGCCTGGTGCTCCGGCCGCCCCCTCGCCTCCTCTGTGCCTGCCGTCCCCGGCCCTCTCCGTCACCACCACCCTACCGCCGGCAGCCTCTCCTCCTCCTCTCCCCTGCTTCCCCCGCCGCCTCGTGCCTCGCGGGCCCCGCCTCACCGAGCCGCGTCCGCCGCCGGCCTCGCCGAGATCTTCCCCACCGCCAGCGAGAACCGCCGCCGCGCTCCTCCGTTCCGTCCTCGTCCGCCGCGCCACGCACCCCGAGCCCGAGCAGCGTCGCCCCAACGGTGCCCGCGCCCTCCGCCTCGCTCTGCTCATCCCGCCGCCTTCCTCGCCTCCCGCCGGCAAGCAGCGGGCCCCGCCTCGCCTCCTTCCTCCCGGACCGCCGCCGTCATCGACGCCCCTCTCCTCTACCCCTGTGGCGTGGCCTTGCGTCCTTCTGTGCCCCCTCCGCCAACCGCCGCAGCGGCTACCTCGTGCCTCGCCGCCGACGCTCGCCCAGCCCCCGCCGTCGACCTCGCCCCTTTGCTCCGCTCGCGGGCGACCCCTCCTCACCTCCGTTCTTCACCGCGTCGCCGCGACGTCCCTGCCGCCCGAGCTCCCCCCGCTGCTCTGCCTCGCCGAGCACGCCGCCGTCTTCGGCCCCGGGCCCGCATCACTGCCGCATCGCCTCTGCTTGCTCTGCGCCGATCCGGCCCGCGTCCTGCTCCAGCACCGAGCCGCTTCGATCGAGGTGTTCGTGTTTGTTCACGTGGGTTTTTCTATAGTACTAGTAGGGTGGATCGATGTGTTGTGTTTTGGAACTAATCACGAGAAAATGGGTTGTGGTATACTGTAGCTGCAAACGTGCGAAGTTGGCGCGTGGTGTTGCTACCCGGACTACTTCAGTCTCGCGACGCACGAACATGCTGTTGTGGTTTCGTGATGTTTCCCTGTTGATGTTTTTGTCCGAGACCCTCCGACGAGCAAGATCTCCTGCTGAACAAGATCACCCAAAACGATAAGTTGTACCAGGCCCACGCCAAGATCTTCCCGAATACCCCGATGTCGAAACAAGATCGCCATCGTTTTTGGATCCAAAGACCTCCCTCGGAACGTCAAGTCTTCTTCACGGATCCGATGGCCGAGACGCTGCAAACCCCGACCCTCGAGCCCCAATATCTTTGACCTTGATGTATAACCCCTTTCTCGAAACCCTATTTTTTTATAAATGATATATACTTGTTGCATTAAATCATTATCTCGCATTCATATCATCGGGGTTTTGGTGGTATTTAGGCGACTCACCTAAATTAAATATGGAGACTATATGCGGGCTATATTTGTCTCATATCGCCTCCATTTAAATTTGAGTAGCGAACCGATGCCATGTCTTGCCTTGTTAAGACAACATTTGAATTGCGGGGGTTCTAAATAATTTGAATCATATAATTATTTGTCGGGCCCCCGGTTCCGCTTAATGTTGTCTAGTCGCATCGCATCTTTGCCATGCCATGCATCATATCATGATCATGCCGGATCTTCTGCCATAGTATTAAATATTGCATCCGGTGTTTCTTCTAGTGTTTGCTTCTTCGCGGATTAGGCCAATGAGTTGATGCGAGTATCGACAAGTTCTCCAGTTTTGATTCTTCGGCAGTGTTTCCCAGGCGAGCATCTCTCCCTCTTCTACCTATTTTGCTTTTATAGTCTTTATTTCCTCCTGTTGATCTATTGCTATCCGTGTCGCGATGCTTTAGTTTCCAAACACCAGTTATATCCCGTGCAGCCTCTATATTGCCTTGGACACCTCCTATTACCTGTGTTTGGTAGATAGCTGGCCTTGCGAGTCGTAGTTGCTTGCTCAGGTGCGATCTCGTGTTGTCAAGTACCACAGTTGTTGGAAGGTTGGCAAATGCTTAAACGGTGTAGATGCTTATTGGTGGAGATGATCATGACTTTAAATACAACTATTCAAATGCTAAATATAACTAATGCAGAGGCATCAGTGGGCAATAGATGTTATTTGGTTCTTCCACGCTCACTTGTGTCCCGTAGGACCCCGAGTACTTGATACCTGTTCCTTGATTTTTCGCACTATCCACATCCGGGAGGCCTTATGGACCCCCCCTGAGCCAGAGCTTGATTCATTTCCATTTCTTGGGGCCACAAACTAGTTTGGGGTTTTATTACTATCCTGTACTTATCCCTTGCTTTACTGCTTTATTTACGATTGTGCGTGGAGCACCTGTACTGTTTAGGATCGCGGAGTGTTTTCGCGGTATCGACAAGCCCAGTCACACTTTCGGGTTCCCAGTCGTTTACAGCCATTGACACAAACCCTGGGTCCGTTCCGGAGCCGGCCAACTTCGTTGCGGGTAGCTTAGTGGGGTGGACCCCTGAAATATTTTATGAATCCTGTGATTGCTTTGTCGTGAAAGCCTCGTTGGGTTTTGAGTTGGTTTTTCCGAGGTTGATCGAGTGTGTGTTGCTATTTGTGCACCCCTGCAGGGTAAAACTTTCTGAAAGCCGTGTCCGCGGTTATGGACGACTTGGAGCACAGTATCTCGATCATAGACAAGCATAACTAAAGTAGTGCTATAAATTTGACTTAATATGTGACTAGTAATCGGCTTCAACTATAACGGAATGGATAATAAAAATGCCAACAACTGGTGGATCGGTGGTGATTTGTGTCATACTACATCTGCCTAGTAAGTATTGCAACTCCAATGGAATGTGATAAAAGTGCCAACCACTGTTGGGTTTTCGGGATTCCTCAGGACTATTATATCTGACTAGTAAATGTTCCAACTACAACGGAATGGTGATTAAAACTGCCCACTACTTATGCTATCCGGATGACTCCTAATATCTATATCTGATTAGTAAGTGCTACAACTATAACGGAATGAATAAAACAGCCAACTGTGTGAGTTCCTCGGTTTGACTTCCTCGTTTGGTCTCGAGGGGGAATACCAGGATGGGTTTGTTTGGTGTTAGCTTCAGGTTGGATCCGAATAGGTCTTTCTTATCCCTCTCTGATAACCGTCAGTTGTACCGAGTCTCTATAGGTTGTTTAGTGCCGCTGCGCTGCCGCTTCAGCCCACCATACCTATGTAGGCGAGAGCCGCCGAATTCTAGCCTCGCCGTGTACTGGCCTCAGTACTGACGCTCCTCTTTTTCCTTTGCCCTTTGTCGGCACCCCTTTTGTTTTAGCAGGTTTGAGATCGCCGTCGTTAGCAAGGTTACCCTTCCGGCTTGGCCTGGGCAGGGTTATAGACGTCATTGGTTATTCTTCAGGGCTCTTAGCCCCATTTACATCTTGTCCATAGTCGGACGCTCTATCGTTTTCAAGGTGATTTGGATCTTTGTATATTATATCTGTATTCTTGACTCCGGGAATCGCTGATGTATATATATGTTCTGTGGGTCCCATCGAGGACTGTTGTGTAATGGTATTACTTCGTTTTCCACCCGCACGAAAGTGCCTGGTGGACGTCCTTGAATCGTTTCTATGCGAGTTTGGCGGAAATGGCTAAAACTTGCATAGGGCCGATTTGAGGGTGTTACAGGTATCAAGCGATCTGAGTTGTCCTTGTGTTTGAGATTATACGATTTTGTACGAGTTTAGGTAGGAGGGGGTTGTACCGGATCAAAGGCCCTCCAAAAATCATATTATCGGAGGTGGTTGTTTATACGAACGGTCCGAGGATCTATTTTTCGAGCCGGTTAAGTGAACCGTCGCAAAAAAAGATATTATCAACAACTATTGTCCGGAGGCAGAATAAAAAAACGCCGTCGTCTCGTGGTCAATTATGTAGCAGTGCCAAGAGCTTTCTTAAATCTCCCCATCAGCACATCCACCGAGGGAGATTATTGTTACCCTCTGTCCCAAATTATTTATAGATTTGTCTTGATACGGTTTTATATAGTTATAAAATATGTCTAGATATTTCTGTATCTAGACAAATAATTTAGTACGAAGGGCTCAATGATTAAATTAAAAGGGCTAGCCTCAAGTCACGAACTTTGCGGAACTCATCTACCAATGTCACCTTTTCCTCGTCCTCTTAGGGTTGGTAGTCCCCAGAGAACCACTCTTTCAGGGTCCTAGCCGTCACCACTTGCGCTGTGATGGTGTTTTAGTCATGATTGTGAGGTCAGACACCGTATCATTTTTACCGAATTTATCTATTTGTCACATGTGTCGCAAACAAGTGTTTCTCCGAACAATTTAGGTGTGAATATGAGACATTGACTTATACATGTGCTAAAATGTTTCATACTACCTTTTAAATATCAGCAATGTTTTTTTTCCTAGATAGGAGCACACATGTGTTCGTGGGAGCAACTTTGATTTTCGGCCTGCAAGTTCCCTCCCCCAATTTAGACATGCAATGTCGTCACATTAGTTTTTCATTTTACCAATAGATGGAATTGACACCATATGCATCTGCATTGCATCATCCAAGAAGTCCAAATTAGCATTAAAGAGTAGGCATTGTGAGGCAAGCTTGAAACCTAACGACGGCCTGTCTTGGCTCGCTCGGAGATTTGGATTAAAAATGGTAGCATCGCGTGCATTGACTTGAGGTCTTCGCAACACAACAACAAAAATGTTAAACTTGGAGATGAAAGCTAGCTACTCGTTCACGCCGCTAATTTCATAATGGTGGGTGGTCTGCGTATGCTCTATGAGGTCATCACCTTTTCTATTCTCAATCACATACTTCCTCCGTTTCAAAATATAAGATGTTTTAGCTTTGTGAAAAAAAAATATCTAGACCTCTTTTAATATAGGTTCACTTCAAACTTAGATGAAAACTATACACCAAAAGGATCTAGATACACTTCATTGACAAAGCTAAAACATCTTATATTTTAAAACGGAGAGAGTACTTAGTTGAAAAGAAACCGCGAAGTTGAACAAGTTAATCGAAGCCTACAACGACTGAATAGTATCTAATCCAAACCAGTGGAATCTAGCAAAGCTAGGCATCATCTTATTCGTTGTTGATTCCTATCATGGTTAATTTCTTTTCTAAACGCGCTTTGGTATGACAGACGGAAAAATATTGCTATCATGTGGCTGAACAGGTCACAGTCTCTGTAGCAAGAAACAACCGTCCAACAAAGGTACTTTGCCATGCTCTACGCAAGAGAAGGAAATATTACCTTGTGGAAAATCATATTTTCACACGTGCAAAAAACAATACTATAGGGAGTATAGTATAGAGGTTAAGCTCCGCTTGGGAGCGGGTTTTCATTTTCCACCCGTTGGTAGGGCTATTTTACCGTGCACACGGGGATGCCAGTACATAAAATCAACCCATAAACTTGTTGTTAGGATAGCAGGACATTTCAGTTGGTTACCATGTCCATATACAACACAAAACTAACAATCTTGCATAATTCACATATTCTTACTCTGAAATGGACGATTTTGAGCAGTTGTACATGCACCAGGATACATACTAGCACAAATCGATGTGTAAAGTGTTGCGTAAAAGCATCTCAACTCATATCTCGGTGAAAGAGGAAGTCTGCCGGACGGTCCGTGATTTTCTAAATGGAGAGGATATTCCAGAGGATTTTAACAATACGATGATTGTCCTTATTCCGAAGATTAATGCCGAGAGCTCCTCACTCAATTCCGGCCCATTAGCCTATACAATGTCCTGTATAAAATTGCGTCAAAAGTGGTTACTAATAGGCTCAAAGTAATCCTCCCAATTTTGATCTCGGAGGAGCAGAGTGCCTTTGTCCCTGGGAGGCTCATCACAGATAATGTTTTTGTTGCTTACGAGTGTGTGCAGTCTATCAGGACAAGGAAGAGGAAGACACCGATGTGTGCGATTAAATTGGATATGATGAAAGCATATGACAGGGTCGAATGGATTTTCTTGGAGCAGATGTTGGCACAAATGGGTTTTTCCCAACCCTGGATTGATACGGTGATGAGATGTGTGAGCACAGTTCAGTTCTCAGTTCGGCTGAATGGGGGGCTTTCTGACACTTTTATTCCCTCTAGAGGTCTCCGGCAGGGAGACCCACTATCTCCATACCTCTTCTTCTTTTGTGTGGAAGGCTTCTAGACGTTACTCAAGAAAGCTCAACAGGAGAACTTGCTGAAGGGCGTTAATTTCGGTACAGATGGGCCACATATCACCCATCTAATTTTTGCTGAAGACAACATTGTATTTCTTGAGGCTTCGGAGAGAAGCATGCTTGCACTCAAAGAGGTCCTTCATTCATATGAGATAGCATCTGGGCAGAAGGTTAACATGCAGAAATCTTCCATTTATTTTGGGAAAGGGTGTACACTACTAGGAAACAGCCCATCTGTGGCGCATGGAAATGGGACTTCTGTGGCGCATATCTTAGTCGCCACTGATAACAAACTTCAGTGGCGCATTTCAAAATGCGTCACATAAGTCTCAAACTTCAGTGGCGCATATGGCCAATATGCGTCACAAAAGTTTTTTTCAAAATTCAAAAAAAAGGCGGGCCAGATCTCAAACTTCAGTGGCGCATATGGCCAATATGCGCCACAGAAGTTTTTTTCAAATTTCAAAAAAAAAGCCAGGCCAGATCTGGCCGAAGGTGGGGGGGTCGCCGGAGGTGGATCAGATGTGATGGCCGGAGGAGAAGGAGGCCATCGGAGGTGGTCAGAGTAGGAGGAGGAGGAGGCCGCCGCCGGAGGTGGAGGAAGGGCTCGCCGAAGATGGTTGGAGGAGGCCACCGGAGATGGTGGAGGAGGAGGAGGAGGAGGAGGTCGCTGGTGGTGTTGGAGGTTGCCGGAGGAGGAGGTCACCGAGGTAGCCATGGCCGGAGGTGGATGTCGCCAGAGAGTGGAGGAGAAGGAGAGAAGTATGGAGGGGAGAAATAGTGGAGGGAGAAGTGGAGGAGAAGGGGAGAAGTATGGAGGGGAGGAGAAGTGGAGGGAGAAGTATGGAGGGGGAGTAGAAGTGGAGGAGAAGGGGAGAATATAAGGAGAAGGGGCGCCGGCGGGATTCAAATTTCGAATCCCGCCCAATACTTCTGTGGCGCATATGGGGGAAATGCGCCACAGAAGTTTCTCCCCCTTTTTTATTTTTTGCAGGAAAAAATCTTTTGTCTGCCATAACTTTTTACTCTTTTGGAATTTGGGGAATCTACAAAATCTTCAACGGCTTCTAGCGTTGAAATCGAGTAGAAAATTTCGAGACGATCATTTTGATAGGTTAAAGATTTTTCCGACATAGTATGCAAAAGTTATAGCCGTTTTACCGTG
Organism: Avena eriantha; assembly: GCA_910589775.1. Taxonomy (NCBI): domain Eukaryota; kingdom Viridiplantae; phylum Streptophyta; class Magnoliopsida; order Poales; family Poaceae; genus Avena; species Avena eriantha. The sequence goes on along the minus strand of OU342746.1, from coordinate 227,356,936 downwards.
CCATGACCTGTTTTTGCAAAATACATCGAAATTCATGTTTTTCAATTTTGTCTAGATCTATACCCTAAAATTTAACTACAACTTAAAGAAATTATTTTTTTGAAGTTTCTATCATTTTTGTTTATTTTTTACAAAACTGAAAAGGCGATCCGCGGGGGGGGGGGGGTCTGTTTTTCCCCCTATATGCTTGTTCTATATGCGCCACAGAAACATCACTTTCTGTGGCGCATATGGACATATGCGCCACAGAAGTTTCTCCCCCTTTTTTTGCTGCTTGGTCCCATCAACCTTCTGTGGCGCATACGTCTATGTGCGCCATAGAAGTTTGACACTTCAGTGGCGCACACGAAAATATGCGCCACAGAAATATGGACTTTTGTGGCGCATATTAGTTTCGTGCGCCACTGAAGTGCCAAACTTCTGTGACGCATGTTTTCTAGTGCGCCACTGATATATATTTGTGGCGCATATTTTCACATATGCGCCACTGAATATCTTGTCTATCTATTGGCTGTTTCCTAGTAGTGGTAGTGAGGAAAATAAGGAGACACTTAAGAAAATTGTTGGTATCAATGTTGAAGACCTTTCGGAAAGATACCTGGGTCTCCCAACGGTGGTGGGTAAATCAAAAGACGGTACTTTCCAGTATATAAATGAGAAATCTGGGGCAAAGGTTGGTGGATGGAAAGGGCAGGGACTTTCCAAGGTAGCAAAGGAGACACTGGTCAAATCCATCCTTCAAGCCACCTCTACATATCCCATGAGTTGTTTCAAGTTCACAAAGAAACAGTGTAAAAAACTGAATTCCATTTCTTTGGACTTTTGGTGGGGCGACATCGATGGAAAGCGAAGGGTGCATTGGATTTCATGGGAAAAGATGTGCATGCCGAAGAGAGATGGTGGCATGGGTTTTTGAGATTTCGAAGCTTTCAACCTTGCCCTTCTTGCAAAACAATCTTGGAGAATTCTCATGGTGCCCGAGTCGTTGTGCGTCAGGGTGCTCAAGGATCGATATTTCAAGCATACTGACATCCTCAATGCGACCTGTCCTGCGGGTGGATCATTCACGTGGCGAAGTATCATCAAGGGGCGAGATATTCTCAAACATGGTTTGATTTGGTGGATCGGTGAGGGGTGCTGGTGATATCTATAAAAGCAATTGAATCCCTCGGATGGGAGCGCAAAGGCCACTGGGCTGGAAGCGCACTTCTCCTAATGTATGTGAGGCACCTGTCCAACGCGTGGATGACCTTTTGAATGGCCAAGGTACAGGGTGGAATGAGGAGAGACTGCACCAAATTTTCTATGACTATGATGCCATCGACATAAAGAAAATAGCAGTGGGTGGCCCCGAGACGGAGGATTATCACGCTTGGAACTACCAAAAATGGAGTTTTCACAGTCCGTAGTGCCTACCACATGTGTATGAAACAACGGAAGCTTGCTATAGGGGGTGTCGGCCCTTTGTCATCCGTAGCCACTCACAAGGGTGGCTAGCACTGTGGAGTGCAAACGTGCCAGGCAAAGTTAAAATTCATGTCTGGAGGCTGCTTAAAAATGGACTGGCGGTAGGGTCTGATTTGCATCGAAGGACGACTAAGTATGGAGTGGTCTGCGTGGCGTGTGGCCGTGATGAGACAAATCTTGACCGCTTTTGGCATTGCCCTCATGCTCGCCAAGTTTGGGACCAGGTGCGCTCCCATGCAGGTTTAGTAGCCATAGAACCTCCTAGCGAGGTTAATTTGCAATGACATCTGACCGGCTGGCTGCTGGAGTGGCTTGGCTCAATCAGTGACAGCAAGATGGACATAACTCTGATGATTATGTACCATATCTGGCTTGCGAGGAACGATGCGAGAGAGATGCAGAGAATTGAAGATCCCACATGTGTTGCCAACAGAGCTATTCACCTAGCTGAAGAAAGGAGGAACGCTCAAGAACTGGCGAAACCCAAGCCACCTCAGCCTTGGGAACACTGGTTACCGCCTACCATGGGGTGGACAAAGATCAACACGGACGGTGCAACATCAAAGCATTCGAACAAGGGTCGTGGAGGAGTGGTCATTCGAGGCCATGATGGACACTTTCTTGCAGGAGCTTGCCATTTTTTTCCTCCCTGTCAGGTCCCGAGGACGCGGAGTTGCAGTCCTGTCGGCGCGCCATTTCTTTGGGGCGAGAGCTTGGCCTCTCCAAGATCATACTGGAGACGGACAACATGGGAGTGGTTTCGAAGCTGACAAGCGAGCTCAAAGACAAGTCGGCAGCTGGACCTCTCGTTGAAGAAATGAAGGCTCTTCTTGGAGCTTTTAATGATCATGTGATCAAGTGGGTCCGACGCTCTGCTAATGGAGTGGCTCACATTTTAGCCAAGGAAGGTTGCGATTCAGAAACTTGGTTTTCTATCCCCCCGAATGTAGGGGTTCCGCGCATAAAAAGAGTAAATTTTACTCTACGCCCCTGAACCCCTTGAAGCTGCTAGGACCTATATATGAGTAATACAGTAATGGCAGGGGCTTTTCGCGAACTTACCCTTGAAGACCGAAAAACGTTGTCAATGCTCAGGAGAGCGTGGTTGATGTAGACGAGCCGAAGCCGACCTCAAGGTCGTGATGAAGTCCTTGCGCTCCTTCTGGCTCCAACGACTTGAGTGCCTCAAGTGTGACACCTCGCGGGGAGTTACACACGTCCGGTGCCTGACGATGACTCCCGCTTCCCCGATCCAGCAGCAGTGCGGAAGTAGAGCTCCCGGATCCGAATCCCGCAGCGCGACGGCGCTCCGCGGTGAAGATGTCTCTCGCTCGCGCAGTCCAAACTTGGGACCAAGGTCACGAGAGAGAGGGGAGAGAAAATATCAATTGGAGGTCCTCCCAAAAGTGGGGAGACCTTTATTGATTATTGGGTGTATTTTTCTAGGCCAAATACCCCACTTTATATAGGGGGCGAGGAGGTACTACCTCCCCTCAAGTCCCGGGGTGGGACTAAAGGAGAGGAGGGGGTGGGGTGGCCGCCGGCCAGCCCCTAGTGGGCCCCGCGGGGGGGGGCAAGGCCCAGCCGGCCTACCCTTGGTCCCTCCTCCCTCTCCCTTTTCCCCTAATGGGCACTCTTCCTCCGGAATTGGCCCATTAAGACTTTTTGACCTTTAATTATTTTCTCTTTATTAAATAATTATGAATAAATGATTAAATCAATATTTAACATTCATTCACACATTATCTAATCTCCGTGGTCATGGAACACCTTCCACCTCCACTCCGGACATCCTCCGGACTTACCGAAACCCTTCCGGTTTTCTCTCTTCTTTTCTTCGGTGATTCTAGCGATCCTATAAACACTCTCTAAGCATCATCAAGCCCTTAAGCGTGATACCCCACGGTTCGGGAACACTCCAGACATGGTCGGGACACTCCCGCACCAATGATCAACAGAGGGACCTGGATGTGATGGGTTCGTAGCATGGAAAACATAAAGATTCTACCGCAAGAACGAACAAACCCAGATCTAATCTAGATAAAAGCCAAGATCTAATCTATTAGACATGTGCAACGAGATAGATCTGTACTAACCCTTGTAGATCCTAAAGCGTTACGAGATTCGGATCTCGTGGTTGATGTAGTCGATCACTTGCCGATCTCAAGATCGAGTAGACGATCCTTCCGGCGTCGCGTTTCGGCAGCGCTTCCGCAGTCGGTCACACGTGCGGAGTCAAAGCTAACCTTCCTCTCCTCGTTCCAGCGATCAGCGGAGGTAGTAGATCTTCTCCACGGAATCCCAGCAGCACGACGGCGTGGTGGTGGTGGTGGAGTAGAGAATTCTGCAGGGCTTCGCCTAAGCCTGAGCAGAAGAAAGGAGGAGGAGAGAGGCGGCTAGGGCAAGAGTGGAGGGGGGCAAGGGGGGTGGCGCCTCCACCCCCTCTATTTATGGGAGGGAGGCGCCATGGGGAGGTGGAGTCCTTGTAGGACTCCCCTCTCCCTTGGCCGGCGGATCAAGGAGGTGGGGGGAGAGTCCTACTCCCCCACGAATCCTTGTCTTACCCCACAAGGATTCCTTGATCCTTTCTTGGTTTTCAAGTAAACTCCAAGAGATCTTCCAGAACCTTTCGGAACATTCCGAAACCTTCTAGAATCCCCATACAAATACTCCGGAACATTTCCTAACTTAGAAAATGATCCCCAATATATGAATCTTATTCCCCGGACAATTCTGGATCTCCTCGTGATGTCTCGAATCCAATCCGAGACTCCGAACAACATTCGGTCTCAAACGCACATTCCATATCTACTTAAAACAACTTCGAACCTTAAGTGTGTCACCCTACGGTTCGTGAATATGCAGACATGATGGAGACACCTCTCCGATCAATAACCATCAGCGGGATCTGGAGATCCACAACGGCTCCGACATACTCAACGATGACTTCGTGATCGATAGAACCATTAACATACGAGACCAATTCCCTTTGTCACGCGATACTCTACTTATCCAAGGTTTGATCGTCGGTATCTCCATACCTAGTTCTACCTCGTTACTGATAAGTACTCTTTACTCGTTCCATGATATGTCATCCCTTGTGACCTAGTCACATGCTTGCAAGCTAACTAGATGACATTCCACCGAGAGGGCCCAGAGCATATCTATCCGTCATATGGATGGACAAATCCCAATCTTGGTCCATGCGCTTCAACACATACTTTCAGAATACCCAATGTCACCTTTATAACCACCCAGTTATGAAGCGGCGTTTGATGTCATCAAAGTACCCATCCGGTGATGGTGATTAACATAACCTCATGGTCGAAGGATTAGGTTACTATGCATTTGAAAAGCTTGTAGCAAAATGAACTTAATGACTTGATCTTATGCTATGCTTACTATGGATGTGTGTCCATTACACCATTCTCCTAATGATATGATCTTGTTATTAGCGACATCCAATGTCCATGATCAGGAAACCATGATCATCCATTAATCAACAAGCTAGTTTAACAAGAGGCTTACTAGGGACTCTTTTATGTTTACAAAACACACAAGTATTAATATTTCCGGTTAATACAATTATAGCATGGGATGTAAGCATTTATCATAAACATAAAGATATAATAATAACCACTTTATTATTGCCTCTTGGGCATATCTCCAACAGTCTCCCACTTGCACTAGAGTCAATAATCTAGTTAAAAAACTTGTGCATTCAACACCTATGGCTTTCTGGTGTTGTATAGACACTATTGCTAGTGGTAAACATAATCTTCGGATCTGACACTTCTAGGTCCGTGTGTATTTGCATGTCCTTGCGTCTCTACGCATTACTCATTCTCCAATGAGATGGCATTGTATAAATTTGGTCCTTTGGTGAGACCTTTAGTTCCTTGGGATTAAATCATGTTGATACAATTGTCGTACAATGTATCTTCATAGTATTATCCCGCTATGAACCACGCCTAGTTTGATAACAAACTACTTAACACAAATGCCCTCCTTTGCTGCTACTATAGCAGTTATATACTTAGCCTTTTGTTGTAGTATCCGTCACAATATCTCAACTTTGGAACTCATCCAAATCCATCATGGAACATCCTTTCCATTACATTGTGCCACCCATAGTCTAAATTGAGATAAATTTAATTTGTATCTTGTGACAAAACTAGTATCAATGTAACACTTTACAATGAACTACCTTCAACTATTTGTCACTTATACATGATATATTCTTAGTTCTTCCAAAGCTCATAAGAATATCTTTACTATTGTCCAATGATCATCTTATGAATCATTCTGGTATATGCTCATAACATTTAGAGCATAGGACATATCTGGATGTGTACATCACAAAGAATGATTGATCAAAATATTCTTGTGATTTCACCAAGTGTCAAAACACTTGAATCTCGTGTCAACACACTTGAATCTTGATTTAGTCCTTTTCGTGCGTTAAGAACCTTTCTTGTTGTTTCCATATTGAACTCATTCAACATCTTATCTATGCACATTTGGCAAAACCATATTAGCGCCTCAATCTATCCATATAGACATTGATGCCTAATTCTTGAGTTATGCCTAAGTCTTTCATCGAAATGAAATTCTTAACCCGTGTCAATAAAAGATACATTATTTCTAATCAACAATATATCTTTCACATAATGTATTAGAAATATGTCTTAGCGCTCCCACTTAATTTCTTGCAAAATGCAAACATCTTCATCGTCTCTGAAGATTCCAACTCCGCGATGCTCACTTCAACCATTGAAGTTTTGCATACTCTTTTAGCATCCTTTGAATTAACAAAACCCTTTGGATCGTGTCATGTACACGTCCTAGGTAACCATTCTATTAGAAGGACTTTTTTTGTTCGTTCAACTACCATATACCAAAATATATGTAGTGGTTGCTATATTAATCCGTCCAGACTAAATATCGCTATGAAAGATCAAATCTTATCATAGTCAATTCCTTGAACATTGTCGTAAACTCTTTCCGACATGTCGACTATTTCATAGATTTGAAACATCCATGTCTATTTATTTATAGATCCAAACACACCGATAGGCTTCACGCCTTTCCGGAGGGTCTTCTAAGTTCAGAAACTTGATTTCTCGTGTATGGATACTATCATGGATTCCATGACTTCTAGTCATTTTATGGAGTCAGGGCCCATCATCGCTTCTTTGCATTTAGTCGGTCCATCATTGTCAAAACAATAACGACTTGCTTATCAAATCTTACTATTTGATTCTTATCGACCCACACGGTTCTATAGGAACTCTAATCTCCGAGATCACACCTTTTGTAATCACGAGAGCCATGAGCATTGTGGCCGCCACCGGGACACTTTCCGGCGCTGCGCTACTTAGCACATATAGGTAAGGTTCAACAACCTTATCAAAGTTCTATTGTCCTCCCACTTAACTTTTCACGAAAAAATTCCTTCTCAAGAAACTTGACGTTCCAAGCGACAAACTCTTTTGTCCTCGGCGTTATGGAGAAATTCCCAACAAATTCTTTGGAATAACCTACAAAGACGTGCTTATCCGACTTTGGTTGTAAACATTTTACTTATGTATAGCATACCAAAATTTAAGAAAAGACAATTCGGGTTTTATCCCAAAATATAATGGCAGTTTTATAAATGACACCTTTGATCTTACCATGTAAAACAAGGTTTGATTACATATCTCGAACACTCCATACTCCTATGGTGTTTTGGGAAATGCAAATCCATGGAACGATTCTTCAAATCTTAGGTGTTTTGCTAAACTTGTAACTCAAACATCTTTCTTTATGATCCAATCATAAACTCTTTTATTTTCTTGTTACAATGATTTTCCACTTCATCTTGAAAGTCTTTGAACATTTTTCAAATGTTTCATACTTCTTCCTTATTGAGTAAGTATATACATATACTCACTCAAATCTTCGGAGAAAGCATATGAAGTTGAAATCCATCGCCCACGACTACACATAATGGACTATATACATCAATATGTACAAATTCCAATCAGTTAGTCGTCCGTTCCTCTTTTGACCTATGAACGGAGTTTTAATTATCTCCAGGAAAGTATCACAAGCGTCATTTGATCCAAATCAAAGACTCCAAAAATCCATCAACATTGAGTTTCTTCATATATCCTTTCAATATAATTTAAACGGCGATGTCACTTCGCAAGTGATCTTTCAATCATTTGTCTTGCGACATTTTAGCATTAATTTTATGGTCGTTATTTCTCCTACCAGACTTGTATATTATCCATCTATTATGGAATACGGTAATTATTTGAACAACCTTTTGTCGTCATAATACCTGATCAAAATAACAATTATTGAAACAAATCTTGAAGGCAAGCTTTGATGTTAACGAGCAACACAACAACCCTTTGTTTGTTTTCGATGAACATCATCACATTTTCTCTTGCTAGTTACTTAGGCCATTGCAGTTCATGAATTGTGTTGTCCTGTATGACACTTCATACCAACCAATTCGGTATCCAATACCTAAGAACCACATTGTTTAACAAGCAAGTAATACAACCATAACATGTATATCTTCTATATGCCTAAGTTGGACATCTCCAACCTTTTATTTTCTGCCAAATATTTTATAGATTCTCTTTCAACAATTCCTTTTCTTTTAAAAGAATCTATCAACATCAATAGTGATGTCATTCACATGACACATAGTATAAAGTGTGTATAGTCAAATACCAATACCTTTGGACTTGCACTTTGAAGTGGATCACCATCATCAAATGTTTGGTGTTCTTTCAAAAATCCATTCTTTAGTAATCTTTTAGTGTAGTAAACATTTTACTTACATCTTCTATTCATCCTTATCATGACAACTTTCATGATCAAGCTGCTATAGCTTATAAAGGTGAATTGCGAGTATAATGTTTCTTTTTCAAAACCTTTTGGAGGATTAGGACGACTAGCGTCTCCAACCTTCACAAATTCTCATCAAATATGAGGACGTATACTCTATCATGTTGTAACCAACACATTGTTTTAGATATCGCAATACCTTTCACATATGATGGTTTCTGAAACATTGCTTTCAGCTCTTAGATAAACTTTATATTAAAAAACAATCTTTTGAGTATCAAGAATCATGGAGGCAAACATGATACATTAGATACTAACACTGGAATTGTTACTCTTGATTTAATACTGTTTATCAAACTTCACAGAGTAAACGGAGTTTGCTGAAAGTTTGCAACAGGACTTTTAAACTTTAGATTGACACTCAAAACAATACGATACCAGTTCGTAAAGTAAATATCCAGAATTTCTATAGTTCCACTATCTCAACTATAACTAAGCGTAAGGTGGTGAACGGATGCCAATGACTACAACAAACTATGCAAATTCACTTTGATTGTGTTTGTGATAAATTGAGTTCGACTAATCCAAATTACAAATGAACTCCCACTCAAAACAACATCCCTCGAGTTGTTTTAGTGATTACACGAACCAAATCCACTACACCAAGTCCGATCATCACGTGAGATGATGTAGCTTTAAAGGCGAACAATCAACATGTTCATCATATCATCCATATGACTCATGCTTTACCTTTCGGTATTCCGTGTTCCGAGACCATCTCTGTACATGCTAGGCTCGTCAAGGTTAACCTTAGTTTCCGCATGTGCAAATCTGGCTTGCACCCGTTGTATGCAGACGTAGAGTCTATCACACCCGATCATCACGAGATGCTTCGAAACGACGAGTCTTAGCAATGGTGTCAACTAAGGACGAACACTTTATTACTTGATATTTAGTGAGAGGGATCATCTTATAATGCTACCGTCGCGATCTAAGCAATACAAGATGCATAAAGGATTAACATCACAGGCAATTCATAATTAGTGTGATATGATATGGCCCTTTCTTCTTGTGCCTTTGATCTCCATCTCCAAAGCACGGACATGATCTCCATCATCACCAGCATGGCGTCAAGGTCAGTGGCGCCGCTTCATGGTTGTCCATCATCACTAGCAACTATTACAACTACTTGGAACAAAGCTATTACAAGATGAATAGACACGCAGGTCTTAACAGAATTGAAGACAACCATTAGGCTCCTGTCGGTTGCCATATTACAACAAGGATCATTACATACATCAAATATAATCACAATCACATGATGGCCATATCACATCACAAAACCCCTGCAAAAACAAGTTAGACGCCTATAATTTTCTTTGCATGTTTTACGTGGCTTGAGGCTTTCGAATAAGAACGGATCTTACCTACGAAACTGAACCACAACGTTGATACAAGTGCTATCAAGTTGCAAAGTGTAAATTGGATATATACTATGGTGAGAGAGACAGGCACCCGCAAAGCCACTTGTGCAAAGCAAGTTACACGTCAAGCGTGGAACAAGTCTCATGTGCGATGACATGTAAGGTTAGCCCGAGCCGCTTCATCCCACCATACCGCAAGATGCAAAGTACACAAAGCAAAAGACAGCACGAGCACCATCGCCCACAAAACCATTGTGTTCTACTCGTGCAACAGATCTACGCATAGACACGGCTCTGATACCACTGATGGGTTCGTAGCATGGAAAACAAAAAAATTCTACCGCAAGAACGAACAAAACCCAGATCTAATCTAGATAAAAGCCAAGATCTAATCTATTAGACATGTGCAACGAGATAGATCTGTACTAACCCTTGTAGATCCTAAAGCGTTACCAGATTCGGATCTCGTGGTTGATGTAGTCGATCACTTGCCGATCTCAAGATCGAGTAGACGATCCATCCGGCGCCCCGTTTCGGCAGCGCTTCCGCAGTCGGTCACACGTGCGGAGTCGAAGCAGACCTTCCTCTCCTCGTTCTAGCGAGTAGCGGAGGTAGTAGATCTTCTCCACGGAATCCTAGCAGCACGACGGCGTGGTGGTGGTGGTGGAGTAGAGAATTCTGCAGGGCTTCGCCTAAGCCTGAGCAGAAGAAAGGAGGAGGAGGGAGGCGGCTAGGGCAAGAGTGGAGGGGGGCAAGGGGGTGGCGCCTCCACCCCCTCTATTTATGGGTGGGAGGCGCCATGGGGAGGTGGAGTCCTTGTAGGACTCCCCTCTCCCTTGGCCGGCGGATCAAGGAGGTGGGGGAGAGTCCTACTCCCCCACGAATCCTTGTCTTACCCCACAAGGATTCCTTGATCCTTTCTTGGTTTTCAAGTAAACTCCAAGAAATCTTCCAGAACCTTCCGGAACATTCCGAAACCTTCTAGAATCCCCATACAAATACTCCGGAACATTTCCTAACTTAGAAAATGATACCCAATATATGAATCTTATTCCCCGGACAATTCTGGATCTCCTCGTGATGTCCCGAATCCAATCCGAGACTCCGAACAACATTCGGTCTCCAACGCACATTCCATATCTACTTAAAACAACTTCGAACCTTAAGTGTGTCACCCTACGGTTCGTGAATATGCAGACATGATGGAGACACCTCTCCGATCAATAACCATCAGCGGGATCTGGAGATCCATAACGGCTCCCACATACTCAACGATGACTTCGTGATCGATAGAACCATTAACATATGAGACCAATTCCCTTTGTCACGCGATACTCTACTTATCCGAGGTTTGATCGTCGATATCTCCATACCTAGTTCTACCTCATTACTGATAAGTACTCTTTACTCGTTCCATGATATGTCATCCCTTGTGACCTAGTCACATGCTTGCAAGCTAACTAGATGACATTCCACCGAGAGGGCCCAGAGCATATCTATCCGTCATATGGATGGACAAATCCCAATCTTGGTCCATGCGCTTCAACACATACTTTCAGAATACCCAATGTCACCTTTATAACCACCCAGTTACGAAGCGGCGTTTGATGTCATCAAAGTACCCATCCGGTGATGGTGATTAACATAACCTCATGGTCGAAGGATTAGGTTACTATGCATTTGAAAAGCTTGTAGCAAAACGAACTTAATGACTTGATCTTATGCTATGCTTACTATGGATGTGTGTCCATTACATCATTCTCCTAATGATATGATCTTGTTATTAACGACATCCAATTTCCATGATCAGGAAACCATGATCATCCATTAATCAACAAGCTAGTTTAACAAGAGGCTTACTAGGGACTCTTTTATGTTTACAAAACACACAAGTATTAATGTTTCCGGTTAATACAATTATAGCATGGGATGTAAACATTTATCATAAACATAAAGATATAATAATAACCACTTTATTATTGCCTCTTGGGCATATCTCCAACAGGATGGCCATGTGACCCCTCTGCGTTCCACGAAGATCTTTCGTCGTTTGAACCGGGACAGTCGTGTCTTATTCCCTTTGTCTCTCGATACTTGCATTGCCTGAGATCTGATCAATGACATCACCATGTCGTGTTCAATCTCGTTACTGAACAATGCTATTTGACTCGTTCCGACAAGTGATATCTTCGTGATCCAATCACATGCTGCGCAGCTATTGGATATAACTTCTCCGAGTGGGCCCTTGAGTATCTTCCCTTCACATGGACGGACAAATCCCGCTCTTGACATATATTGCCTCTACGATTTCCTCCAAGTACCTGAACACACCTTTATAACTACCGTTTTACCAGATGGCGTTTGATGCTATCTAAGCACTCTCGGGAGACAATGATTGATATAGCCTCACGATCTAAGGAATAGTCTACGAGGATCCATTTCTAATCATCGTAACTTGAACTTCGTGACATGATCGAATCACGATGTTTAGGTTGGGTATTGGTTCATCATCTCATTCTCGGAATGAGATGACCTCATTTCCAACTGGCATAAATGCCACATGATCAGGAAACATGATCATTTGTTGACCAATGAACCAGTGACTAGAGTTTCACTGGGAACCCCTGGTTGTTTGTATATCACACGTGTATTGATGTTTACACTCAACGTAGTTATAGCATGATATAAAACTTAATCATAAACTATATGAAATATGATAATAGTCCTTACAACTATTTGTCTAGGGCATATTTCCAACAGTCTCCCACTTGCACTAGAGTACAAATACATTAGCTGCATTTGTTCTTAATTATTGGCACCATATATCCGGTACCCTGAACATGCTTGCTCATGGAAGAGATTGAGTCTTGGGTCTGTACTTTACAGTCCTAGATCCTTTGCAACTTACTAATGTCTCCTTGATTGACATTAATATTCTATCATCACATGACAGCATCTGTGTGTATGCATCGTTGCTATGGCAGCTGAACGAGGCCTGATTCCAGGAGCCTACAATGACGTTAGATCAACCTCGAGGGCTTTCTCATGGGCACTGTGCCCTGGGACACATCATTCTACATTAAAAGCGAATTAGCCCTGCCATAACATTATACAACACTTTAGATGGTACCCTTATCTATTATTATAAATGTATTCATCGAAACACTAGTGCACTCGGTGCAACTTTCGATGTTTTTGTTCACCTCGCTTCCTACTTGACTTTAATTGGTATCTACAGGAGTTTCCAACATATTCCCTTATAACATAACTCTTTATGCTTTAAGATATGTTATCCTTTATGGATTTGAAAAATATGTCCACAGTTCTCTACTAGACACTGCGGACAAACTTAGCTTAAGTTCTGTGATTTGAACTTAATCACTTTCAAACGTTCCTTATTGGATCACATATTATGCTAAGTTATCATCATGGTTTTCTAAGATAGAACCTATGTCTTAACATAGTAGATGACGATCATCCTTTTCTTTCTTTCAACCATTGATGTTCAACTCAATACTATTCCTAATTTGAGTTATTAAGGACTGGTTCCTTGATTAACTTCTATTCTGAAACACCTTTCAGAATCCCTTAAGGAATACTACATAATATTATAATACAGTTTATTATCAACTTCTACATCATATAAATCATTATTTATAAGTATTTGCGCCTTCATCCTTAACATACTTAAGAATTACTCCTATAAGCTCCCACTCAAAATATGTCCTAACATATTTGGGTACGAGTCAGTACTCTTACTCAAACTATGTTCCTACATATTTGAATTTGAGACTTATATTGCTCCCACTTAAAATATGTCAATCACATATTGTTTCAGGAAGACTTTCATAGCTCCCACTCAATTTTATGCAAATTGCATATCTCCTTACTACTTTGAACAACTTCAAAAATCCTTTGATCAAATATCAAATTTGGAGATTTATTATGAGATACTAGTACTTTACTAGTTTTAAATCCACTAGATACTTAGCACACATGAATCAAATTCGTTTGAATTCATCCAATATTTGACAAATTTGTGCTTTTGTCATTCACCCCCTTTTCCTACTATGGCTTTGCAGTCATTTGGGAAAATTCCAAGTAACCCCTTTACTTGTGAGATTCAGCAACGAATTGCTTTCTAATCTCAAGGGAATTTTGCTTTTAGAATTTATCATAATTTAGTTTACCATTATTTCCTTTGTAGTTCGTAGGTATGTCACTTTCCAAGAATCATGACAAATGATTCACAAATGTTTCCATACAAGATATGGATTTACATTTTGAATCCTACTTCATGTAGTGAAAAACAATAGTGGAGGGAAAAACACAATGATCAAAATCATTGATTTTTTCCTTCTATGAAGGGAATCGTTCAGGAACACTGTCCGTTGCGCTTCTCAACACTCTGATGCAGGGTTTTGAATCCTCATCGTGTTTTACACTATTTTCCATGTGCTCCATAATTGAGAAACATCACTAGAAGTGAGCTTTCTCAAGAATGCACCAAAATCCAAGCAATACGAATCTTGCTTTCCTTCTAGTTTGAGCTATGGTTTTCGTATTCAAAGTTTCCAATGAATACGCTACAAGGACTTATTCTCTATTGTTTGGGTTATATCGAATAACCCCAAAACTTCCATGAATTCAAATGGTTTACGAATTCTAATTGAGTGCTAACTATTTCTTAACTAATGGTATCTACATATACACTACAATGATTTATTTGGTGCCTTCTATTCAACCCCTTTTGATATCTAATATCATATTGTGATGCTTTGTATTTTGACGTTTCAAGACACTTTGCATTCCACAATGTCTTTTATGCCATTCTTATAAATTTGAACTTTATTACTATTGATCAAATCATAGTAATTGGATTCTCTTTTATATTTATACCCTTTTATTGATGAAACACTTTGATCAAATCAAATAGTTTCCTATTCATGTTTTCTTTGGTAAACTTACTTTACACATTTAAACAATCATATAATGATAATTACCATTTTCGTTAAAACACAATACATCGGATATGTATTTACTTTCAACAATTCATTAAACACTTTGTATTCAAGTAATACACGGTGTTCAAGTTATTTTGCCGAACTTAGGCATGATTTACATGTGAGAAGAAATCGAATGACTTTCACATATTATCACATAACTTTGAATTTAAACAATGGTTTCATTCAATTAATGAAACATCATTAAGTTGGGTATTTTAAACAAGGCATTTTAATGTTTTACAAATGTTCATACATTATCAATTAGTTTCAAACAACAAGGATAATTCACACATAATCAAACAAGATATGAACACGAATAGAAATCATTCATAAAAGCAGAACAACTGTTTGTTACAAATTGATATGAATAACCGTCTCACGAAGTGTGAGACAAACTAAAGAAGTTCACAATCTCTTGATTACAATAATCATCCTAAAACATAAACTAAATGATAAATGTTGAGGGAGAGTGTCGTTGGCCGTCATCATCATGCTCGCCATCAACACGCAACGTCACCTCCTCTCCAGCAAGCACCTCTCATGCAGAAGGACCTGTTTTCATTAAAACAGAACAAGTATCAGATATACTTAACACTACAATGTGTTTGCAAGATTATAACATTTATAAAAATGTATATCAAATATATACCTTGGTCATCGATGACCTCTCCGGCGATTGGTTCAACCTTTACGTTCTGAAAACATAATATGAACTCATGGAAATCCAATGCTTCCGTATCACCACTCATGATGCTACTCTGGACATGTCCTTTGTAGCTGGGAGGCAATGACCGAAGCAGTACGTCTATCGCAAATGGATCAGCCATCCAGTAATCCACAAAGTGAACCAGTCTTGTGTGTGCATCAAGCATGCGCTCCAAGTGACTCTTCAGACACGTATGCTCCTCCATATGTATGGAAAGGAACTCTCTAAGCAACTCGTGCTTCCACATGTGCACATGGCCTATGAACTCTGCTCTCAGCTGATCCACCATCGAATATGGGTCAAGATCACCCATGAGCGGATGTAGTTCATCCACCATCCCGTAACGCATTATTATCTAAATGTAGGTGGACATCTCTTGGCGATAGTAGCGGTCTGCCAGCTCTTGTGGGGTCTCATAGTAGTCTGGCTCAGTCAAATCCATCGTGCGGCGTATGTAGTCTACCACGTGATTCCTAGTAAGGAGATCATCTAGGCGCACAAGCCAACTAGGGAAGTTGGATCCATCAAGTCTAAGTTTTTCACCCTTTACCCAATCCTCAATCTCAAAGTAAGCTTCACGGTGAGCCATCTACATTTGTAATTGCAAAAGGAATTTAGACTAAGTTTATAATTAAATGAGTTAATAATAACTCCACTCAGAAACACCTATCCCCAGTGAGGGTTCCTAGTGATAACACGACCCCTATCAGCCACATCTTCCCCGATCGTCACGGCCATCAATGTGGGTTCAAGGGTGGACGCTAAACGTCGGTCACATCATTCATGCGACTCGTGCTCGATCTTTCGACCATCCGCGTTCCGAGGCCACGCTTCTCTAGCGTGCTAGGCTCGCCAACTCAACCTTAGTATATTCGTTGTGCAACATGGTTTACACCCACTGTATGTGAACGTAGATATGTATGACACCCAGGCCTGTCACCCTGGATCGCCTCATACCGAAGAACTTTCTTGGTGGTGCACACTAAGGGGGAACACAATCGTTGGTTATTTTAACAGGGATCATCTTATTAGGCTACCGTCGAGTATCCAATACTAGCACACAATAAGACATACAAACAATAACATTGAATGTAAATGCTATGTGATATGGTCCTTCACGTCGTGATCTCCATCCGCCGTCACCGGGTTCCGGCGCTAGGGTTCCGGCGCCGTAGACACCAGGGTACCGGTGTCTTTCCGGCGTGGTAGTTTGTCATTACCGTGACTATCTACTACTATGCGACAAAAGGTAATTACTTTACCTTTGCCACAACCATATCACAAAGCAACGTCCCCCTGCAAAACAAAGTTAGACGCATCTACTTTATCTTTGCATGTTTTACGTGGCTAAATGGGCTTTCGCACAAGAACCATTCTTATGTACAAACTTTTAGCACAACGCTAATCAAGTAGTTGTCTCTACTACACCCCTTTCGGGTCCCTCCGTTGCAAATGGTATACCAACTAGTGCGAGAGAGACAGACACCCCCCTAAGCCACTTTATATGGTACAAGCCGTATGTCAAGTGTGGACCAGTCTCGCGAATGAACGCGTAAAGTCGGTTGGGGGCTGCTTCATCAAGCATTACTGCGGTATACACAAGTACACGTGGGAGGGTAACAACTAAAAGATCAACGCCCACACGCTACATCTCGTGTGTTCTACCCGTACTAGCATTACTACGCATAGATCTAGCTCTGATGCCACTGTAGGGGTTCCGCACATAAAAACAATAAATTTTACTCTACGCCCTTGAACCCCTTGAAGCTGCCAGGACCTATCTATTAGTAATACAGTAATGGGAGGGGCTTTTCGCGAACTTACCCTTGAAGACCGAAAAACGTTGTCAACGCTCAGGAGAGCGTGGCTGATGTAGACGAGCCGAAGCCGACCTCAAGGTCGTGATGAAGTCCTTGCGCTCCTTCTGGCTCCAACGACTTGAGTGCCTCAAGTGCGACACCTCGCGGGGAGTTACACACGTCCGGTGTCTGACGATGACTCCCGCTTCCCCGATCCAGCAGCAGTGCGGAAGTAGAGCTCCCGGATCTAAATCCCGCAGCGCGACGGCGCTCCGCGGTGAAGATGTCTCTCGCTCGCGCAGTCCAAACTTGGGACCAAGGTCACGAGAGAGAGGGGGGAGAGAAAATATCAATTGGAGGTCCTCTCAAAAGTGAGGAGACCTTTATTGATTATTGGGTGTATTTTTCTAGGCCAAATACCCCACTTTATATAGGGGGAGAGGAGGTACTACCTCCCCTCAAGTCCCGGGGTGGGACTAAAGGAGAGGAGGGGGTGGGGTGGCCGCCGCCAACCCCTAGTGGGCCCCGTGGGGGGGGGGGCAAGGCCCAGCCGGCCTCCCCTTGGTCCCTCCTCCCTCTCTCCTTTCCCCTAATGGGCCCTCTTCCTCCGGAATTGGCCCATTAAGCCTTTTTGACCTTTAATTGATTTTCTCTTTATTAAATAATTATGAATAAATGATTAAATCAATATTTAACATTCATTCACACATTATCTAATCTCCGTGGTCATAGAACACCTTCCACCTCCACTCCGGACATCCTCCGGACTTACCGAAACCCTTCTGGTTTTCTCCCTTCTTTTCTTCGGTGATTCTACCGATCCTATAAACACTCTCTAAGCATCATCAAGCCCTTAAGCGTGATACCCCACGGTTCGGAAACACTCCAGACATGGTCGGGACACTCCCGCACCAATGATCAATAGAGGACCTGGATGTCCATGTGACCCTTGTGCGTTCCACGAAGATCTTTCGTCGTTTGAACCGGGACAGTCGTGTCTTATTCCCTTTGTCTCTCGATACTTGCATTGCCCGAGATCTGATCAATGACATCACCATGTCGTGTTCAATCTCGTTACTGAACAATGCTATTTGACTCGTTCCGACAAGTGATATCTCCGTGATCCAATCACATGCTGCGCAGCTATTGGATATAACTTCTTCGAGTGGGCCCTTGAGTATCTTCCCGTCACATGGACGGACAAATCCCGCTCTTGACATATATTGCATCTACGGTTTCCTCCAAGTACCTGAACACACCTTTATAACCATCGTTTTACCATATGGCGTTTGATGCTATCTAAGCACTCTCGGGAGACAGTGATTGATATAGCCTCACGGTCTAAGGAATAGTCTACGAGGATCCATTTCTAATCATCGTAACTTGAACTTCGTGACATGATCGAATCACGATGTTTAGGTTGGGTATTTCATCATCTCATTCTCAGAATATGAGAATGACCTCATTTCCAACTGGTATAAATGCCACATGATCAGGAAACATGATCATCTGTTGACCAATGAACCAGTGACTAGAGTTTCACTGGGAACCCCTGGTTGTTTGTATATCACACGTGTATTGATGTTTCCACTCAACACAGTTATAGCATGATATAAAACTTAATCATAAACTACATAAAATATGATAATAGTCCTTACAACTATTTGTCTCTAGGGCATATTTCTAACACCGGATTGTATTGTGAACAATTTGGCCCTGGATATTCCCGGGTTCTAATAAAGAACGCAGCTATTCCTCTTAAAAAAACTCATATCTAATTTCTCGCATATAAGCCCTATATTGTACAATTTGTTTTCCAAAGATGAAACAGTTAAACTCACTCTTTTGAAGAGCCGATATCCGGGCTTGCATCAATCGATTCACATGGCCATAGTTATCGAGGGAGGATCTCTTCAATTGTTGAGACGACATTTTATTTTTATTTTAAAAGAAGCAGCCCAGAGTAATTAGAAGTGACCACAAGGACCTTCGTGGCAAAGCTTGGAACAAAGATACTCTGCCACTCCCCCCATGTCTCGCTTCCCATCACACGCTTCGCAGAAAACAAAACGGAAAAGGAAAGGGGATTTTGATATGATTTTGTGCAGCGTCGTCCACAACGCCAATCTGGGCACGCAGCCGCCGTTGATCTACATCTACATAATATAAAGCGGCTCCTCTCCGCCATCCTCTACCTTTCTTCTCCTTGCTTTCCCGACCAACGCCGCCGCCGCGCAGTCCCCGGCTCTGGTTCGCACGCGTGTCGCCGTTCCCGTTCTTCCTCGTGGCCTCCCTGCTGTCTCTCTGCCCTGTCCGCAATCTTGGACATTGGTTTTTGAGGTACGAGCTTTTTTCAGTCATCCAGCGATTGCTTCAGTTCGTCCACTGGAGTAAAGAAATTCGGGCATGCGCACCGTCTAGATCCGCCCCTGCTTGTAGAGAAGCCGTAAATTTATCCTTGTTGGTTTTACCAGTTTGATATGCCGAATAGTTTGTTCGGTTTGTTATTTTAATAATAATGAGCTAATAGCTTGCTTGAAAATACACACTACTTTGTTCGGTTTTACCTACTCCCTCCGATCCGTAACAAGTGTCGCTCATTTTGTACTAAGGTAGTACAAAGTTTGTACTAAAGGAGCGACACTTATTATGGATCAGAGCGAGTATATTGTTTCGTGTTGCGAATATATTTGCAATGTTTCTCTGGTGATATGCCAATCCTTAGGACAGAAAATTATAGGTGTAAACGATATTTTTGGAAGAACATCTATGTATCTATGCTGCCGTTGATGATTATTAATAGATCAGTGGAATTTCGTAAAAAAAAAGGGACTAGAAGCAAGCTTTTGTGTATAGGTATGGAGCATAAACATTTAGACCTGTTCTCTTTGCAGTGTTTTTCCTGTTCGAGTTGAATCTAAGTAGCAGACCTTTGACGGTTCTTGTTGGGTGAATCTTCAAATAGTCCTCAGTTTAAGCTTCCAAAGTGATCAGGCCAATAGGTATCTCTGTTTCAACTCAATCTGACTAGTAGTTGAAACCAAATTCCAGTTTGCCTGTTGGGGTGAGAAGAATATGGAATATTCTTGTCCCGTACATTTTGCAGGTTCCCCTAGAATCCCAATCTAGTATAACAGTGGAGTTTGCATCAAGTCATCTCAAGCAGACATATGCTGGTTCTCACCTTTTTCCAGTGATTAAGACATGATGCTAATATCCTTCTTCCTGTTGTAAAGTGAATAACAGCAATAGACTGCTCCCCATACCGAACAGATTGATTTTGTGTTCTTCTGTTGCTATTAATGACCTGATGGTTGCTCTATCATTTAACTGTTTCATATAGGTCGATGAAATTCCATTTTGTGATTTCTCATTTATGACACAATTGGAATCTCTATATGTTGTGAATATGCTTGCTATACAGTAAGAGGGGTCATACTTTTGATTCCTCACTTTTAGAACAAATTTCACAGACAAGCAATTCAAGTTGTTTTATTGTCTTCAGATATAATTTTTTTCTCTATATTTTAATCTTCCTTTGTACATTTTATACATATATCTCATGAATAAAAAGAAGTTGTTCTATTGTCCTTATCATCTATATCAAAAGTTGACATTATGTTTCAGGTGGTAGTGTGCCCTAAAAGACTCCAAAACTAATTTTCTTTCAGCTGTATTGTGTGTCCCAAAATTCCTGTGTATCGCTTGAATTTTGTGTGTATTATGTCAACTCATGAGCATTGATTGACCTGTGTTCTTTCCTTCTCTGCAGACCATAATCCAGTTGAACACATGAAAACCCTGGCTGATTCCTCTGAAGTTTAACATTGTCGCTGCTTTGAGAAGAAAAAAACTTATCTCTACATAGAGCGCTGGGAAATGGATCGTAGAGATACTTCAGGGTTTGTCAGTGGAGGTTGCAAAGATAAAATGTACTGATCAATAGCCTAGGTTTTCTAACTTCGTAGTTCTGATGACCATTGTTTAATCCAGAAGTGAGGCATGCTGGTACTTTTCCATAGAGTTGTCTGAGCCTGGGCTCTTCAGATATTGACTGCAACTGAGAAAAATGGACCCTGGGCTTGGGCAATCAGCATTTACTATAGATTTCTCAAATCCAAAGGACAGTGTGAACAAGTTCCCTGTTATTCCAGCAGCCAGTTACTCCACAGACAGTTCTAGTCAAATCGATGTGCTAACTCGGTGTGATTCGTACAACCTGTCTAGAGGGACTAAGAGAAAGTTCGATGGCTTGTTGCTAGGTCTGGGCAACTCATCAAACTCAGATTTCAGCAAACAAAGTACTGGCTGCACCATATCTTCTCCTATGGGTAGCGATGATGGTTCTTGTATTGATTTGGGCTTAAACAATTTTTCTCTGGGCAATGAAGGTACCTCTAGGCTGGATAAACAGGCTAGTGATTTTAGGAGAATTTCAGCGAAGGATGGGCTGGATCTTGAGTTATCTTTGTCTGTTGGACCATGTCAATCTGCTATTACCGGCCCAGACCTAACGGCAGCAACCAAACAGCACAACAACACATTCCTGCAGCCATGCATTATGAACTTAATCCCAATAGTTGATGAAGGATCTACATCTCTTCACCGACCGTCCGGTGGTCAGGTCCTTTCATTCCTCAATAAGACTGCAATGGTGACTGGGTTTTCTGCGAGGCAGGTTTTCTTAGGTAGCCCCAACCAGACACCGAGTTCAGCTTCAGTACCAACATCGCTCCAACTACAAGAAAGTCCAGCAGCCTGTACTTCCGGGTTTGTCAGTCCGCGACATCGCATCAGTACCGCAAAAGTTTGTTCATATCCAGGATGTAGAAAAGGAGGCAGAGGTTCATCCGGGCGCTGCATTGCACATGGTGGGGGCAGAAGGTGCCACAAAGAGGGCTGCAGCAAAGGAGCAGAGGGCAAGACCATCTTCTGTAAGGCTCATGGAGGAGGGAGGCGTTGCGAGCACTTCGGATGCACCAAGAGCGCTGAAGGTCGTACTGATTTCTGCATAGGCCATGGTGGTGGTCAGCGTTGTATCCATGAAGGCTGTGGAAAAGCAGCGAGAGGGAAATCTGGGCGCTGCATTAAACATGGTGGTGGAAAGAGGTGTCAACAGGAAAACTGCACAAAGAGCGCGGAGGGGCGTTCGGGTTTATGCATCGCTCATGGAGGTGGACCTCGCTGTCAGCATGCTGGTTGCAGGAAGGGTGCCCAGGGCGCTACTGATTTCTGCAAATCCCATGGTGGTGGCAAAAGATGCACACACCCGGACTGCACGAAGGGTGCCGAGGGAAGCACTCCATTCTGCAAAGGCCATGGAGGGGGAAAACGTTGTTCAGCTCAAGGTTGCACAAAAAGTGTTCATGGAGGCACACAGTCCTGTGTCAAGCATGGGGGTGGCAAGAGGTGCGCCTTTGAAGGATGCACCAAGAGCGCTAGGGGACGTACTGATTGCTGTGTTGGCCATGGTGGGGGCAAGAGATGCATATATGCTGGATGTGACAAGAGCGCGCAGGGAAGCACCGATCTTTGCAAGGCGCACGGTGGGGGCAAACGTTGCTCGTGGGGTCATCCAGGGTCCAGCCTTGGAGTTGGTGGCCCTCCTTGTGACCTGCTTGCGAAAGGCAAGAAAGGCATGTGTGTCCATCACAATCCGCTGCTGGATGATGATCGTATCCATGGTGGCCGAACACTTGGTGCTTTCAGTATTACAAGCACCGCGGTTGATCATGCGGACCATCCTTCATCAAACACCGAAACCAGCAGGCGCGGCGTCTTCATGCTTCCAGTGGAGGCTCCTTGTCAAGTGCCAGCACCTGTTCCCGAGGGCAGGGTGCATGGTGGTAACATTGTAGCAATGTTTGCTAATAGTCTCAGTTTCGAAGTGAATTCCACCAACAACCCGGAGGCTAGCACCTTGGCCGCTCGCAACTTCAAACCTGCTAATCAATTGGAGGCCACCACCTCTTGTCGCGGCGGCAACTGGCTCTAGTGCCTAAAAATTTCCGCTTGCCCTCCTTTTCGACATGATTTGTTTGATCATGCAAGTATCTTCTGCTCCTGCCCTCTGGTGTGATTGTGTGAATTGTTGTCTTATGGATTTGTGTCAAACCACCCCCTCTATGAGATAAATAAAAGGGTAAAGGTAACAATATTGGTGGTCAAGTGTTCAATGTTAGGTGTTGTATTGAAAGTGTGTAGTACAGTGATATCCAATTGTATTATTTGAAGTAAATATGTATGTTGGTGGTTGTATAAAATATATGTTGTGTTTTGGAGTCCATTTTCTCAATCTGAATGTAAGAAAGTTATGATGAGTTCATATGCTGTAGATTATGTGTTGTCAGACTGTCATAGTTGTATCCCTGCATCCTCTGTGTTCATTGTTTCCTTGTCAGACAACTCATACAAGGGCTAGTGATTAAAGTCTGCATGCATGCTTCTTTCGAGGCAAAGCTTGAATGTTTTTATTTTCAGAAGTAGTTATATATTTACGTTCAATATATTGAGATGTAGACGTACATGTTTATTCTAAGAGAGAAAATAATACGCCATTGCGCCGAAATGTAGAATGTTCGAAGATCGAGGATTGTAGGCTTCATGGCTACTCATGTTTTCAGCTGAAGCTTACCTTGAAAAGAGGATTCGAATGGGCAAGATCATGGCTTTGATGGCATGATCTTCCAGATTTTCTCTTCTGCTGTACTAGGTGAAGAAGCTGATACAATTTGCTTGAAAGAAGCACAATTACTTTGTTTTTCAGCACAATTCTGGCATATATAATGTTCAATCACAGTTCTGTGGCTCTTCGTGGTGAACTTGTATCATACCTAGGGTTGCGAAGCGGCAACCCGCGAAAGCAAAATTTAGTACAAACTAGAAAAATTTTGATGAAAAAATTTGAACTAGACTAACAAATTTTGCCTACGAACCAGCGGATCGGGTATGTTTCTGCCTACAAGAACTAGACTAACAAATTTTGCCTATGACAACTTGTATTCATACCCTGACGCCGAAACCTATCTCAGTCTGTTTCTGGATTGTGCCCAAGCTGAAACCTATGTGGCCCCAGAAAAATCTGAAGAATAAACAGACGATGCAGAGGTTGCTGGGTTGCCTCCTTTGCTCAAGTGCACCAGCCTAGCACCACCATCCGTTAAGGTAAATATTATTATCAATCACACATGACGAATTATTAATCACTAGTAGAAGTACAATGACGTTGCACTTTCCAAAGGGTATCCATCATGCGGTGCCAAAGGTTGAAAGGCCAGTGCCTTGTCGTGATAAAAATAGTGATAATCTGACCAAACCTCACATCATCATCACATGACAATGTAGTGGGATCCAATGCTCACTGATACCCCATCGACAAAAGAGACCAATTATAATTTAAAACTTGGCATATGCTAAAAAGTTTCACTTCCCTTTCTCTCCCCTGATTATATTCTTTACAAAAAGATCAAAAGTTGAAAGAATAGAAAAAAGGACAGGCAGAGAATAAAAGGACTGACCACTACAGAAGTAGGCATGCCTGGTATACAAAGATGATGAGAAAAAGATTGTTTAAGATATGATTGCTTCAGCAACTACTGATGCTTCACATGATTCAGACAATGATTTGGTAATCTTGTCAGCCTGGCAGTTCAAAGGACACCACCATGTCGTCAGAAAAACAATGAGCATCTACCAGGAACCTGATAGCTAAAATCCATTTCTTGGAACTTGGTACGACAAAGAATTGGGTTTCAGAGGATCTTCATAACAGTATTTCTGATGCTAAAATAAATATATATACAGCGAAAATTCATGACCATGCTCTTTTCACAAGTAAAGTGAAGGGAACCCAAACTGGTGTACAGGGAACCATTATTTGAATTTCCATTGTGAATCTCCCAGTCCAAGCATTCTAACTCATGATCATGACCTTACCCCTAACAGATGTGCTATTCTATAATCAAGTCACTAAGGCTAAAAGAAGAAAATAGATAGAATAACTGCCGCCAAATAGTGTTTAATCCATCCACCCGCTTGCATTTTCTGTAGATAGAAATCACAATGTCAGGTCAGGTTATGGTGTATGGTAATGATGTGGTATCAGAAACAAAAGGTCAGCAAGAAATAGGGAGTAGTACTTGAATCCATCAGAATAAACTGATTACACGAAGTAGAAATAAATATTAAATTGGGGCTCATTATTTTGTTACACAATACAGAAAACCTAAGTTGTTTAATGAACATGTGGCCAATTATTATTTTGCTATCAGGTAAAGCATGTGAAGCCAGAATTGACACCAAGGCTTTTGTAGGAAGTTTGATTAAAACATACCATAAGTTATCTGCATGGAAAATGTAGAGAATTCAGATCCTTAACTTGAAGACCTCTATTAATTATACACTGCACTGCTAACAATACTAGTTTCCGGAAAGGAATTGACAAAGTCATCCATATTCCCAGTAATTTAGTAGAGCGGCAAAATTAACATAGCCCAACTGGACAAATAGCATGGTTTAAGACATCCTCTTTAGGACGCTTAGGCGATAAGGTGCCCTGGCACTGGCAGCACCTTGGAAATTTGCCCGCTTTAGGCGCTTAAGTGTCCACCTTAGCCACTTAGGCGCCAGAGCAAGGGTAGAACGCCTTAGGACGCATTAATACCTTATTAAAAACCATGGCAAATTAGGTTTCAATATATATAACCGGAAAAGAAAAATATTCCCATTTAAAAATCGCCAGTAGCCAGTTAATGTCTCATCACTATCTATCTTATTGAGGATCTCGGTATTGATTGTTCAGCCTATGTCATTTCTATTTGAGTAAAATGGAAACAGATGTGTGTCAACGCAAAAAATACGAGGGTGTGGGTGAAGACACAAGAACCAAAACGTACTTTCATGCATGGATATTAGTTAAGCACCATACTCACCATCCTTATCGGGGGTTCGAGATGATCTTCTGTATAACTAATATAAGGAACAAAACTTAGGACTAAACATAACATTTGCTGCACCCAATATAAGACTTATTTGATAGGACGCTCATTGAGGCACCAACTAGTTACAATTTGATTGACAACAATAGCAGGACACTCATCCTCAGTTTTGGGGTTTGCAACTTTGTTAGAGATGTAATGAAGGGCTAGACTGGAATGTTCTGTCCGATTGAGTACTGAACCCTTT
Source organism: Avena eriantha (assembly GCA_910589775.1). Classification (NCBI taxonomy): domain Eukaryota; kingdom Viridiplantae; phylum Streptophyta; class Magnoliopsida; order Poales; family Poaceae; genus Avena; species Avena eriantha. Next base: position 227,330,505 of record OU342746.1, on the reverse strand, counting down.
GGAATGATAAGAATATATTTTGGGATTTTTATCTCCAACTCTAATCCGCTCTAGAGTTTATAAATGTTGAGGAAGCAAAGCCCTGAGTTAAATAAAAGCCAATACCCATCCAACGAGGAAATACAATTTAAAAGACTGGGCCTGCTTGGAATGGTTGTATCTGTGGTCATTTTGTGTGCCACTGGGCACACAGAACTTATAACCAATCCAAATCCAAATCCAAATCCAAACAGCCCCTAATGGGCAATCAAGTAGATGATGACAGGTAAATGCTTACCTTCATTGACAACAAGGAAGAGGGTGCAGATGAAGGTGATAGACCTGAGTAACCAATATCATATGAAATCCTTCCATCAGCATTGAAGAGCCCATAGTGCTTCTCAGAAGCAGGCCCAGGCTTCGAGTTCTCATTAAATAAAGCAAAGATGTATGCTTTGACCGGTGTCTTTGGCTTGAGAGGAGTTCCTTTCCTCAGAAAAAGCCTCTTACGGAGGTTGAAATTGTAGGTCCTTGCATTCTCAACTGTTGCCCCTGCTTCATTTTGATCTCCACTAGAAGCCCAGCCAGTCTCTGCTACCCGGACTTCCATGTCATTATAACCAGCAGCCTGCAGAGCAGCATAAGCTGCATCAACCTGAGCATCAAACATGTTGTCATAGTGCAGACTAGTATTTGGATCAAGTATTCCAGGGTTGGGCTGGAAGAGAGCATAGTTGATGTCGATGTGCTCCGGATCACTTATGTAGGCCAAAAAGGGATATGCATTGACATAGAAAGGCGAGCCAATCCGCGAAAAGAAGTCCAGCAGCGGTTTCATATACACCATGACGTCTTCCTTGAAAACGCATGCAGAGGGCGGGTAGGAAGTAGCAAAGACAGCTTCTGAGTGAGGTGAGAAAAGCTCGATTTTGTCTTGCAGATGCAGTTTCTTGAGACCATTGTAGACATTCTTGATAGCTCCAACGAGCGGTTCGGCCAAGCTCGGATCACCTCCCAGCACCTCGTTCCCCACGGTGATTCCGACGATGCGCGTCTGAGGAAGATAAGGCTTCACGTTGTCATTCAGCCAGTCCATCGCAGCGCTCTCGTTCGCAGCAAAATCCTTCAGCAGTCCGTTGTTGACGGCGATGACCAGGTTGAGCCCTGTCCCTCTGAAGGCGTCGAGCACGCTGTGATCTGCGTCGTATATCTTGACATTCCTCATCTTGGAACTCCTCAGGAGCGCCACCACCTTGTCCGGAGACGGGATGTTGTTCGCTATTCGCCCGTAGTTTATCCCGTATGCCCCGACAAACGCTTCAGCGGCTCGGGGACCTGGTCAACCAAAAGCACAAACAATCAAATTTCCAGTTTGTCGACAATAAAGACGGCTATTCTGCTACAAAAAATCATGTCTAAGCGCAAGTGAAGTTCCATAATTGATCAGGACAACAACGCTAAGCTGGATCCATAAATGATGTCAGTACCGTGTGAGGGGAACGTGAGGAGGAGGCAACAGAAGAGCAGCACCATCCAGTGAGCACACCGGCGCCGACCCATCACCATCGTCGTAGCAGGCCCGCCGCAATCCGCCGGTCCGGAGCCAGCAGCAGCGTGAGAAGCGCAGGCAAGCGGCGCCTTGCTCCGCAATTCGCTTCCAGGCCGGGGCATGGAGCCGGGGCGGCAACTTCCATAGACAGGCCAGAGCCGCCGCTCCAGGGCCGGGCACGGGCGGCTGCTCCCCGCGCGCCTCCGAGCAATCTTGGCCGCCTTCTCCACGCTGCCGCCGTAGCACGTGAGCAAGACGGCGGAGTTGCCAAGAACGGAGGAGGAAGAATCCGCAGTTATCAACCAGCCAACCACCACAACCAACCAACCAATCAATCCGAGAAGCCGGGTGAATCCAGTACAGGACAGGCAGGAAGGAAATCTTGGTCAGTCGCTGCTCGGCGCTGGCCTCCTACTACCACTCCGCCCCACCAGGCACTAGCATCCAGCGGCTCCGGCTCCGGCTCTGCCCTACTCCACTAGCAGCACCAGCCAGCGGGGTACTGGTACTCCCTAGCGCAGTGTGGCGAGCTTTTTTGCTAGGCTAATAATCCTTCGATTCGGTTTGGGGGAGTTAACCAAGGGTTTGCTTAGCGACAGGGAGATTGGGAAAAGTTGGGAGGGGGGGAGGAGGGACACGGAGAGGTGGATTGGCGGCCCGACGAAGGGGACGCGGATGGGGAGGAGGGGGCGGAGGATCACGCCGCCCGCGCCGCGTGCCACTCCGGATTCGCCACCGCAACGGCAGGCAGTGAGGCAGGGGAGCGAGGGGGGGAGAAAGAGGGAGAGGGGAAAAAGCTCGGGCTTTGCGAAGGGTTTGAGGCCGAGGGGGTTTGATTTTTGAAACGCAAAGCGACGAGCGAGGGTTAACCGGTGGCGGTGCGGTGGGGGTGTCGTGGACCGGTGGTGGACGGCGCGGACGGCTTTTAGCGGGTTTTGCAGATCGCACCCTCGGTTGTGTCTCGTTTTGCATTTCCTCACCGCTGCCTGCCTCAAAAAATCCGCTCCGTACGAAATTCTACGGCGCTGAATGATGATAATCTCGTTTGTCTATTCTGGTGTTTTTTCTAAAACTGCCCAACACTATATTATTTATCCAGGATCAAAGTTACATCGGCTAATAACAAAGCTAAGATAAAATCAGGTGGGTCATCTATCCACACCTGTCCACTAGATCCTCCCGCTATTCTAGCTAATTCATGAGCTACGGAATTAGCCTCTCGATAACATTGTTCGGAAAATCAATGGCGAGATGGTAGCAGTCATCAAAAATAGCAGCCGCGGGACCTGATGTACCACCCTCCACCATAGCATGGACAACGTCTGAACAATCTGAAGACAGAACCAGTCTTTTGCAGCCAATGGACTGAGCTAGTTTTAGTCCTTCTTTCACTGCATATGTCTCTGCCGACAGAGCATCCATGACCATATCTAAACGGGTGTTTACCGCTGCAATGAGCTCACCCTTGTTGTTCCCGATTACCACTCCAGTTGATCCTCTCGATGAATCAATGTCTATTCTGGTGTTAGTTCTGCGTCTTTTGACCCTTTTTTTTTGGGTTCAAATTTAAGGCTACTTTTCCAACTAGATTGTACTATAACAAACAAATCGTAACACAGTTCAGCAACCACGGATTGAGCCGGCGTCCCAAAGAAATCCACTTCTCACTAGTCGTGTGGTACCAATACCATCTGCGGTTGTTGTTGGGCGAATGTAACCGAGAGTTTCATATTTTAAAAAAATCTTATAGGAGTATCTTTCGAGATTTTTTTTATCTCTCTATAGATCCGTTTGAATTGTAGGTCTGGGATAAAAAAAATGCACTCAAGCTTCTTACTACAATTTGTGATCTTATAGTGTGCCAAGCACGCCTTGATATTGAATTTTGTAGCCTTCCTATCATGAGTATACATAACATTACGATCATGCATTTTTTTTCCTATTCATATTTTACGTATATTCTGGAGCAAAGAGGCCTTGGCAGGAATATTTTTCAGAGTGTGAATGTTGTTATGATTGGTATGTAAGCGGCGTAAATAAAATAATAATAATATTGCTAGATACGTATAAAATACCACTAGGGCCTCATTGATTCGAAGAACTTCATAGGAAATTTGGTGGCTCGAAATCCCTAGGAATATTTCCTGCATGAGTTGTTTGATTTGTGTACCGAATCGACGGGCATTTTCCCTAAGGACTCCTCTCCACTACATGTTACGGGAAAATCCTCATCCACTGAAATCTCTTAGAAATGTCCAGTTGTTCTTTCTATTGTTCACTTAAGCAAACTTGCCTCAAATAACCCACCGAAAAGAAACAAGAGGTGTGGTAGGAGAAAATCTCTAGAAAAAACTATTCACTGGAATTTGGAACCACACAAATCAAAGATTCTATGAGAAAGTTGTTCTCAAAGGGGCGCATTTGTCATGGTGTTTAAATCTAGTTGGTGATAGAAATAATGGGCTAATCTATTTAAGCCCATATGTGATTTCAGTTTTCCCTAAATCTTAAAGCCCATGTGTGTGGAAGCCTATGTGTAATTTGGCCCAATTTGGTGGCAGCTCACATATGAGTGGAGTGGGAGCTAAAGTTTAGTCTCACGTGAAAAGTTGGAGGAGAGTTACACCACCTTATAAGGTGGAGCGGTTCACCACTTAGTAAAGTGAGTGAGAAGAGGAGAACTACACGCGCGCTCCTCCGACGACGACGCTCGCACGCCCGCCCGCTCGTCACGACGCGCGCGCGCAGGGTTGCGGGAATCTCGCCAAGCGCGCCATCACCGTAGTCTACTCCATCCCGCTTGCCGGCGTGCACCGGCGAACGGGAGAGCAGGTCTCCGGAACCACTCGTCTTTGCGATCCTGTACAGGAGAAGGCGAATAAGGTTTTTAGGACGCGCTCTGCGCGACTGCTCGAGTTCTTCATAAGTCGTCTTCCATCCAAGTCGGGCGGTGCTGCCTATCGTCGTCTTCGCCGCCGTCTGCTTCAATCAACCTTCCCCAAGGTTACTGCTGCGACTACCGCAATCGAACGGTACGTGCGACGTGCTGTTGTCTGGTTATTCATCATGTTCTGCGAGTACATGTTTAGCTGCTGCATGTTCCATTCATCTTGTTGTTTAGTACATCTAGTATGTTCGAGTTACATGTGATAATAGCTGGTATTGTCATGTTTAATATTCTGAAATTAATTATGAAAATTGTGCCTAATTATCCAACAGTTGGATATGTGTATACGGTGTCTTTTTATTGATTAATGTGATGATGTTATACAATATAAAAAAGGTCGCAACGCGGCAACATGGTTGTAATTAAGAAACAGTAAAACTGAGCCACCTAGGAGCCTTCACAGTGCTCTGGGACCTTGAACCGTCGTTGAACTGCACTTTGTGTTGATCAACTAAAGGTTACCGCAATTTTAATTTTATAGTCTAGTGTCGTATATTCTATTTGCTTGGTGCTTGCACTTTTGTAGCTATAGTTGCCATGCCGTGGTGAGGTGGTGCTTCAAGTTGTGGACTTGTGGTCATCGCACACATAAAGCTCCTTTCTAACAAGTGGCTTTGTAACCGAAGACATTCCCATTGACTGAACGTTCATTCCTTTCTGATTCACACAAACATGAGATTACAAATTTTGGTTGTCAGTAACTTCTTCAACAAATAATGATGGCTGTGATTCATTGGTATTTCCCAGCAAAAAACAGCGTTGTTCCACACACACACACACTCACACAAAAATTGAAGACAAATAAAGCCAGTAAATAATGCGAGAACTAGGGGACTAAAATAGAAAATCCAGGAGATACTACCATAGCACGCGTTTCTCCTCTCCTGGATCGGAGGGTGGAGGCCAACCAGTGTTGTTGCGTGCATAAGTGGCCGCAGAACCCTACTCGGATGATTAGCCACCCGTGACGGCGACCACTACATTTTACAGGAAAATCCCCATCCATTGAAAACCTCTTAGAAATGTTCCGTTATTCTTTCTATTATTCAATTATAAGCAGACTTTGTCGCAAATAATCCACTCAAAAGAAACAAGAGGCATGATAGGAGGAAATCTCTAAAAAAACTATTCAGTGGATTTTGGAACCATACATATCAAAGAGTCTCCGAGAAAGTTGTTTGTCCGACAAGCACCTTCATACAGAGGGGCCCACTGTCGCGGTGTTCAAATCTAGTTAGTTGGATCCGTGTATGTAATGGCTTTTCACTAATTTACGTGACAACGTTAGTACAATGTAAAAAAAAGGTTGCAACATGGTGTTGATCAACTGAAGGTTGCTGCAATTTTATGGGTCTAGCATCGCTAGTATTTGCTCGGTGCTTGCACTTTTGCAGCCATACATGGTTCGCGTTGAGGTTGCGCTTTAAGTTGTGGCCTTGTAGTCGTCACACGCACGCACTTAAAGCTCCTTTTTCGACAAGTGGCTTTTGTAGCCGGAGAATTCCCCACTGACCGGAAATCGTAAAAGAGGCGCGACGAGGAGATGCCATGAGACAAAATGAGAAAAACTGTTCCGGACGTTCCTTCCCTCTCTGGCTCGTGCGAAAACGGGATTACGAACTTTGGCTGCCGGTAACTTCTTTGACAAATGATGATGGCTATGGAACATATTTGTATATTTCCCAACTGAAAACAGTGCTGACTAGAACAGAGAATAGTGGGAGAACTAGGGGAGTAGTAGAATAGAGAATCCAGGGCGCGCGTTTTGCCTCTCGTGGACTGGAGGGTGGGTGTAGGCCGACCGGTGTGGCTGCGTGCGTAAGCAGGCCGCGGAACGGAACCCTAGCTAGTCGGATGGCCGTGTGACGGCGACCGCTGCCCTGCCCGCCCGTTGACGCGGAGCTTTCGCCACAGGGAGGGCCCAGACGTGACAGGATCACGTTGGAATCAGCAGTAGCATGGGTGGGGATGCACCGGAAATTATTCCGCCTGCCTTTTCACGTCGATCCGGGCCCGATCCGGGAAAGGGATTTTGGGCCGTCCTGGGCTGCTGTTATGGCGAAAGGTGTAGGAAATCATCGCATGATAACGAAAGGGATTTCGTGTCCTCCGTGGTTATGGAGGAAAAAATAAGTAGTATAGGAATCACATCTGAAAGGAAAAGTACTGCTCCTACTAGTAGTACGTGAATCATCACAAGATCATGATGGTATCTCAAGATTGAAATTGACGCCGCGCGAGTGGGTTTCACTGTCCAGTTTGCATCTGACCGAGAATACAGGTACAGCTATATATTCCGATTCCCTAAAACCAAAGACTTCAAAATAATTTTGTAAAAATTGCGAAGTGGCTCTTGCAGGAGCACGCTTTGCATAATCTTGGAACATCTATTTCTCAAAAGTTGCTGAAGCTTCGGTGTCCAAATTGAAGCTTCTGTGCAAATGTGCAATCGGGAGTGGGACAGAGCTAGACCAGCTTTCCTAGATCTATAGGTTAGGTTAGGAACAATACAACCAAGTGTCATTGGTCGTTGGAACTTCACATCATCTGCCCCATTAGTAGGATGATTTTTTGACAATAATGGCACGGACAATATTCCCCTTTCTCCAGGTCACAAACGCAGCCACCCCTCTCCCTACGTCGTCTACGTGCCAACGCGTCAAAGCTAACTTTTTACACGATGCAGTTATCTCACGTTAGAGTATTTGTTTGCTAGTACGTACTTGCGATGTGTAGTAGGACACCACAATAGTTTGCCGTGCTTAGTTCAAAAGGCAGCGTCAGTCCGGCGTGCAAATGCAATCAGTCAAGGCCTTTCTTCATCAACCCGTCACTCTCATGACTCAGACCCTACTCCCCGTCTTTGGGAACCAGATCATCCTCCCTTCTTTTTGGTTCTCAAGTCGGAGTCGAAATACGCGGGATCAGACACGGCTCCACAAGGGAATTGCTTTTTATCAACAGACTAGAATGGACCATCAGAGGCTTACCTTGGACAAAAAAAGTAATGGCTTTATTGGCTGATGCCCAACGACTCCAGGCAAGGTTGGATACCACAGGGGGAAATGGCATATAATTCAGGGGCATCCAAAATTTACAGAAAATACCGGTAATACGGGACCACCGCCTACCGGTGTTTTCTTGTATACATAGGTCAAGTATCGGGTGTTACAAATGGTGCTGCCTGTTAATCCAGCAAATAGCAGAGGTTGCCTGTCTCAAATGCAAACTGCATCTTTGCTAGCTACATCGAAAGACAGCTCACGCTTCTTGCCAGACCCAAATTTGAAGGTTGGAACCATTTCATCTGCTGCACCAGCAGAGCCGCTCGCTGAATCGACGGAAAAAATGAGATTGCCAGCAGAACTTGATGAGCCAAATGTGAACTTGGGAATCTCTTCGACATCAGCTGGCAGGCTCCTTTTTGGCGGTGAGAAGAAAGTAGGCGTAGGTGGTGGTTCTGGGAGCGAAGCTGAGGTCTTGGTGACAGGAAATGAGAACATGAAACCATTGCTTGTGCTTTTATCAAAGACCATTGCAGCTGGTGTAGTTGCCAAGTTGGTTTTGGACGGATGCTGTGAACTGGTCATTTCAGCAACTTCTGGGTTGGCCACGTAGCTCTGCATCTTTGGGGCCGAGTCCTTGCAGTTGGAGCTACTTGGAGGAGGTTCCTGAACCTAAACAGAAGCAAACACAACTATCTGAGTAAATATATATGTCCATAATATGATGCTGCCAAACATCTAAAAAATAAAATACGATGCTAAAAATAAACCAATGCTAAATGACTAACAGACTATTAGGTTGCAAGGGGATACTATTGAGTTGTTGAGTTGTATTGTAGTACCACCATAATTCTTTGAGTGTTCAGCCTTTTTAAATAGCAATTGAGTATATAAATAATTAGACACTGGCTGCTGATAAATATGAACCCTGAACTTGCAAACCTAGTAGATGCATTTAGCAGATTACTGCACAAGAAAAATATACAGTACAAAGAATATACCTTCGCATCTGAAATTGCCTGGTAAGCACTGCCACGCTCATTGACGCTGCTCTGTCTAGAACCATTACTAGTACTGGAATCAGGGAATTTATACGGGCTGCTGGTGACAGCAGTAGTAGTTCTCTTTGCAGCTCGCCTTAGCTCTAATGGCTTTGCTGTAGGGGAAGGAATTGTCCTCTCGAGATGCTGGAGTATTTTCTGAGCTGTTTGGCTTGACTTGGGATGAACAGATGAACCGGCACGCTTGAAAATATTACCTACTGCCGGTATACGTCCAATAGCTGAGCCATTATCTATGGTGCCTTTGCCATGAGGTCTTTCTAAGCTGAATGTAGGATTCTTCATAGCAGCAGCACTATCTCTGGGGAAGGAGGTATTAGTGCCATCAGTATCTGCAAATGCTCTTTCCAAGGAGGTTGATGGTTGCACTCCAAGAACATCACTGGTTGATGTCATTTTATTCTCTAGTATTGCCTAAATTTTGGGAAAGCGGGTCAGAACAGATGAAGCAGATATAAAATATGCACGCACATTGTGAGTTGCAAGATCTACTTTCAGTTGCAATTCACAGTTCAAAGCTTGTGATGATATACTGCATGAACTACAGGAATGTAAATCTACTCAGATTTCAAGCTTCCATATGAAACATGACGCCACACGATTCCATAAGAGTAATAGTTTGATACAGTCATCACAGTTTTCGTAGTTCTCACAATAGTTCCAATCTGAAATCCCAAAAACGAATACAGCTTATCTGGATCATACGGTTTGGACAATTTAGTTTGAGTGGACTGATCTAGATCATACCATTCTAACTTCAACCTTGCCTTCTTGTTAGGTTAAGCAATGGAAACAGTTGGTCATTAATTCCCCATCCCACATCGCTAAAATGACAACAAAAGATAAAGAAAACGCCAAGCCATGCCACAAAAATGAAAGGATGGCCTCATGATGGACCAGTACATCCTAGATGTGCCTATTCCTCAAAACTGAATATACACGAATTTATGAAGCAAAAGAGAGTGCTATATAATGGTGACAATGGGAAAAAATGGTTAATAAAGCAATACCTTACTTCCAACAGAAAAAGGTGTTGAAAGTTGCGGCCGGCCAGATGAGTTACTGTATGTATCGAGATGTCCTGTTCTCTGTTATGGCATATGGATAAACATACATAGTTATAGCCCCCGAAATCTCAATTGACACAAGCCAGAGTTCACATAAAAATCAAAAGCTGACATATACCTTCACAGATCTTCGGAAAATTGAGCCAGAATAAGGTGAGCGAGATGAGGCCGGAGGAAGGGTCCTTCCTTTATTAGTTTGTGGTGTAAGATAGTTTGTATGGTCCCGGACAACTGAACCTGGCCACCGTACAGGAGAGTCTACAGGTAACTTAGGGAGTAGTTTTGATGCTGAATTATCAATTTCAACTCCATGACTCAAAGCTCTGTATTTTCTCCTTTGTGACTCATGTACAGTTGCTGAGGTCTGTGCTTCCATATAAGCTCTTGCAAGTTCAACAGGTGAAGAACCAACATCATGAACCTAGAAAGCCAATGAAATGCATGACATCGGATCAACAAGAGTCATGCAGGAATGGAGGGTATAATCAGGTGTTTCTTAGATAATACGCATAATTCTTTCCAGCACAAGATAGCAATCTACTATTACAAATATTGTAGTTGAGGTAACTACTATACACACGTATACAAACATGAATTTCATAGGCCTATATCAGGTACGTAGATTTCTTCAGAGATATTTTTAGCCTTGGGCCTTGGCATATGTTTGAGAACAAAAATTGCACATGATTAATTAGGAAATGAAGTTACAGAGATAAGATTATCTTACAATTGGCGGTGCAAATACTTCAATCCCCCAATTTTGAGTATCTGGTTTTGCAGTTGTCACCAGTCTGTTTGACAATGGTGTAGCTTCACTATCTTTTGCAAAAGACTTTGGAGCTCTTTGATCCTCATCATAAAGATCAGGAGTCCTCAAACGAATGATCTCTATTAAGCGTTCTGCTTCATCCCTGTAGACCAAAAAGGTTTTCCTTTAGCTGAATTTTAAAATTTCCACGAACAAAAGCAAAAAATCTAGTGCTTTCAGTCAATAAGAATCAAGGCAAACAGTAGATAACCAGCTGGTATGTGCTACGAAAATCGTGGAAATCTCGAGAGAATAAGAGAAAGATAAATGTAGTCAGAAGATAACGGTAAAGGAAAAAACCTCCCATAACAAAGAACACAAGTATACTAATTTGAAAATGGGCATAATTATTGTTAGGAGAACAATCTTAGAGCCAGGGACAGATACCCAAACGTTTAATATATATTCGATTAGTTGGAAAAATAGACTTTTATCGTCCAGAAACAATTTCCCAAGCATTTCATTTATCAGATTAGTTGTCAAAGATGAGTTCTAATGACTCGCCTTATTCTTATTTTTCTCAAGTTCATTGACACGGGCAAACAACCTATTGCAAAGATGGCTCCAAACTTCTAACTTGTGCTCCTATTGTTGATTTGTTTCCCATCTTACAATTATAAGAGGATACTTATCTCTAGATCCAAAAGCATATATGTTTTTGGTTTAATACATTTCTAGATCCATTAAAGGATCCAGCAAACTCTATTGAATTTTTTGAAATTAAATAAGACTGCAGAAAGGTCTAAAAGTACACACACACAAAACCTGCCTAGAAAAATTCTTCTGTTTGATGATCTTCTCGATTTCACTGAGCACACTGCCACCATTTTGATGTATGTGGTCGCCTCCAGGCAGTAGATTGACTTTATTTACAAGCGTAGGAGCCACATTGGTTATGGCATTGGTGTTTGGTTCCGTAGACTTACTCTGCAGTTTAAGGTAGATAGTAGGTTACAGAAAGTCACTAGCAGATACATCTTGATTGGATATCGAATGCAATACCCGTGGCCAACCATGCTTACAGAGTAAAATAAAAGGTAAATAGTTGACTTTGTAGCTCTCAAAACAATACTTCAGCTCAAAACAAAATATGGTTATCATCTTTCAATTCCAGAAGTACATGCACTTGAAAAAATTAAGTAGTTAACTATTTGGAACATTAACCTGATGAGGAAATATAAAGATGACTCTTTTCCAATGATCTGGACAGATGAAGGAAAAAATAATTAAACATGAAATTAGTTTACTATGTATTGAACAGAACATTTAACCGATGCATACTACATTAATTTGTTTGCCACTAAGTGAACACTTTGTATATTGCTTAACATGATCTACACTTTATTGTAAGTGTGGCAGCATTGCATTTGAGACAAATGTAAAGAAGTGTGAAAAGAAGTCCTATATGTAGCACATCATAAGTTATAAAAATCATTAGAGGCAAGTTAATACATTCAATAAAATGTACCCTGCTTACTTCATGTGTTACCCTTCTTGCTTCATGCGTTAGGTCCATCGGTTCACACTGATCTACCCGATTATTGTCTGGAATATTAAAAGAAGCAGCAAGCGATCCTCATTAAAAATTGGACACATACGCAGGAAGATAAAAAGGAACTAGTTTTTGACTAATTTGTTTCAATGACTATCCAACAAGCATACCAGAAAATCCGAATTTCAGGACCATGTCATAGATGAAAACGATAATAAATTGTACAAACAGAAGTAGCTTCTTCCATACCCGGTTCAAATAAGAACCACTTCATCTATGCATACAAAATACTGAATGTAGGATGAACTAATATCCAATAGTGAACAGCTACTCATGGAAACTACCATGTTCACAGCAGAAATTCTACTAGAAATCTACAATACTGGTTGGACACTACTGCAAGTGTGCAACCTTGTATGCACCAACGGCAAGGATTTCTGCTCACAAGTTTGAACAATGTAGACCCGTCACCGACCACAATGCCCGTTCCAAAGAGCAAAAACGTACGGTTCCGAACAGCATCATCAACTAACTCAAATTAAAAATGAACTTGTCAGACCTAAACACCAGCTCAACTGGATCGGATCGGCAGCTGTTTAGAACCCTAGGCTAGCGCCAATCGCGAACAAAACCAACGGGATGAGAGGGGGGCATACCGGCGGCGGCGTGGTCGCTGGACACGCCGGGGAAGATCCTAGAGGACACCGGGGGCTTCGGGAGCCACCGCCGCGGGCCGAGCCCGTAGGGCGACGCGCGCTGCGCCCCGCGGCGCGGCGGCCGCCTCGAGGGCCCACCCGCGCCGCCGCCCGCGTCCTCCTCCGCCGCCTCGGCCGCCGCGGCGGCCGCCGCCGGGGACTGCCACCGCCGCGCATCCATCATTCTCTCCCCTTCTCCCGCGCCGCCGGTCTCGCGCTCTAGTTTGGGGCCTGCGTGATGTGTGTGCGGCGGCTGGGGGAGAGGGCCGGACCGGAGAATGACTAGTGGACTCGTGTTGCTCTCCCAGCTCTTTATTAAAAACAAATCTCGTACAGTACATAATGGAATTGGAAAGTGGAAGTCCCGGACTAGGGCTTCGCCGATCGAACTATGCTACAGTTAGGGCCAGCGGGTCTGCCGCGTCCGAACCGGTCCGACCGGACGCGGAGCCGTCTACGCGCTCTTCGGTGGTGCGGTGCATTCGGATCAACACATCCGACTCATCGGCGTACCAAATTTGTATTGGAAATATGCCCTAGAGGCAATCATGGTTGATGATATTTTTCAAAGTATTCATAAAATAAAGTTGTTCTTGTATGAACATCAGATATGTATCACTGAATACGTGATTTAGTTGTGAAACTATATATTCATAATTGTTCATACTAGATTGTCTTTGGTCGTTGAGGTTGTGCTGGACACACAACTGGACCAATGTGCGGGTCGGCTGACACGGCTCCATTTGTCATGGACATGGTGATGCTATTCCGACTTTACACTGATTCGGCTAAAGAGTTTAGCTAGTCACTGACCCACAGTTGAGATGCAACGAACATATTGTCATTTGCAGTCTCAAGCAATGGAATCATTTCACCTGAGGTGATTGTATGATCTGAGTTGTGAATCACCAACTTAGGTTCTATCAAACGATGTTTCGTAAATGGGCAGTTATAAAGGTAGAGTTCGGGTTGGTTGTGAAGCAAGCTACGTGACGTGGATTACCAACATGGAATTTGCCCCTCCGTAATGAAGAGATATTCTCTAGGCCCTCTCGTGTGATATGATTCGGAAGCATGACCATGCGCTACTCAGTTAAGTGTTAACTGAGGAGTCGGACTAAGAGTTAGTCTAGTGAATCATATATCATGGTACGAGAAGAGAGTTAAGCTATTAAAGGGATGGCAACTACTCGCCTATAGCTTAACAGACATATCGTGTGTCAAAGAGACTTGGCCGAAAGTCACATTGAAGGTTCGTCTTTTGACTTTACGACACTTGGGAGTTGGCACGTCTTGCTACAGGCCGCTACCATCTATCGACTTGAGACCAAGTGTTCATGGGAGTGAGTTGGCCTCAAAGCCATGACGGGATACTTGGAGGAGTAGCTCATGTCATGTCCAGGTGTACGTGAACCTACAGGATCACACACTTAAGGGTAAGGAGCCTATGTGGATTAGATCCATGTGAAGATTGGAGTACGGCCTAGATGGGCCTCAAGTGTTTTTGAGCCCAACTAGGAGTGTATATAAATAGAGTGATAAGGGATAGTCCCTGACCTAGCCGTCACTTTCTCCACTTCCATTTCGGGCTAGACAGGATCTAGCAATCCTCTGTCTGAAGCTCCTTCCTGTATGTGTGTTGCATGTGCGGCGCTTAGAGACAGGGAAGCTCGTGGGGATCTGGCGAAGGAGTTCGTGGGATTCAGAGGGCTGCCTGTGGGATCGTTTGGCACTGCTTCGACGCGCTGCATCAACTTCCGTATCTGCGTCTAGCGGTAATCTCGTGGCCTATAACCTGAGCTGGATCTTGGGAGTACCGCGTTAGGGAAAAAGTTTATTTATCTCTGCGTGGCCCAACAATGGTATCAGAGCGAAAGCTTCTGTTTAGGCTCTAGATCTATGCGTATGTGATATGCACGAGGTGGTGGATAGGATCCACTTAGGGTTTCGGTGGTCGATCTATGAGATAGATTGGTTTTGTGCAAGATTGATTGGATCAATCTCACTCGGGGTGCATGAAAGATCAGGTGCGGATGATCTATTGGTCAAATCTGCACAGGGATCAGATTTGGGTAAAAGTGTTTTATCCAATAAAGGAATCCATGGTTCGGAATGCAGGTTAGATCTGCGATTTCGGAAAAATCGCCGGGCGCTGCCCGCACCCGCCGGCTTCGCCCTATCGTAGCGCATTAGATGTCGTTGTGAGGTTCACAACGCCGATAGATATCGTATTTATGCATAACTTGTTTTTGTAGGAAGTTGTGCATGGTATGGCTTGTATGCATGTGATGTGTGTAATCCATACGTGATCTGTGTATCACGGGTTTGTTAGCCGGCTGGAGCTAAAGTGTTGTCACTATTATTGTATAACAACGTGCGTGTCGGTATGAGATGCCATCTTCTTATATATTCCTTAGTGCTAGTGTAGCATGTTTGGAGGACTTGAAGGACACGACAGCCAAAGGCATGACGAACAGGTTCATGGAGATGGAGATCACCATGAAGGGAGTGATACCATTTCACATTATAATTGGATTATTTTGTGTGATTGTTATGTCTCTAGTTTTACCTCTATGGGATAGTGGTTAAACTTTAATCCCTCAAAGAAGGTCTAATCGGTCTCCCCGCCAGTGCTGCACCATCACAAGTCGGACATTCTTGGTAGTGGGCTCATAAAATTGAGGTGCTACCAATTCTTTTTGACTAGATGGGTTCAAGTCGGACTCTTACAGCGGAAGCACTTGGTAAGCTAAACGAATCTATCACAACGGTTGTGGGGCTCGGGGAGAGGTCGGTTGGTAGCCGGGGCATGAGATGCCACCCGACCAACAGGAGTCGCATGAGATGCGATTGGCAAGGAGTTGCCTACCTATATCACTTGACGGCTAGCAGTGATGCTAAAGCTCACTAGTTGGCTTGTTTATTTAGGGTCCTGAATTACTAAGTAACCATCGGAGGGATGTTGGTTCTAGTGGGAGCATAAGTATTAAAATGTTTAATACGTCTGCTCTTTTATGGATACTTGTCTTAAGTGTTTTGCATATTTTGATTGTAGATAATGGCACCTAGTAGCAGTCTCCCTCAGTTATCCAGTTTTGCTTTGAGGACCATTCTAAAGAAAGATAAACTTAATGGAACAAACTTCACCAACTGGTATTGTAATCTAAGAATTGTTCTCAAACAAGAAAAGAGTGACCATGTTCTAGACAACCTGCTTCCAAATGTGTCGGATGAGAAAGCGGGTGTCGCAGAAACCAATGCCTACCGTAGAACATGTGATGAGTTTACAGAAATTAGTTGTCTTATGCTTGCTCACATGGAACCGGACTTGCAGCAGCAGTTCGAGAATGTTGAGGTATACGATATGATCGAAAGCCTCAAAAGTATGTTCCAGGCTCAGGCAAAGACCGAGAGGTATCAAGTCTCTCAAGCTTTGCTGAGTTGTAAGCTTAAGGATGGTGATCCACTGAGTCTGCATGTAATCAAGATGGTTGGTTATGTGCAGTCTCTCGAAAGGCTTGGCTACCCCATTAGCGAAGAGTTCGCTACGGATATAATTCTGAACTCTCTTCCTAGTGTGTATGGTCAGTTCATATCGAACTACCACATGCATGGTATGGATAAGAAGCTCACTGAATTACATGGGATGCTTAAGCAGGTAGAGGTTGATCTCAAGAAAGGTACTAGCCAAGTGTTGGTGGTACATAATAAGGCTAAGTTTAAGAAGAGTTCTTGGACTAAGAAGAAGAAGGCTAAGTCAGGAGGTAATGCTCAGGATGAGATCCCAAGCGTTTCCTCAGGGACTAAGTCATGTCCTTCAGCTGGTTTCGCTTGCTTCTATTGCAAGGTGGATGGCCACTGGAAGAGGAATTGCAGCAAGTATTTGGCAGATAAAGCCAAGAGTGGAGGTGTGACTTCCAACTCAGGTACACTTGTTTGCAATGTTATAGACCTTTATCTTGCTGATGCACCCAGTAGTTCTTGGGTATATGATACCGGATCAGTCATTCATATCTGCAACTCGTTGCAGGGATTGGTAAGAACTAGGAGCATAGCAAGAGGCAAGGTTGACATTCGGGTCGGTGATGTGCTCGTCGTTCGATGTAGAGCTCGTTGGGAACCCCAAGAGGAAGGTACGATGAGCACAGCAGCAAGTTTTCCCTCAGTTATGAAACCAAGGTTTAATCGAACCAGTAGGAGCAAGGAAACACCCCAAAGGTGTTACTAGCTGAGCTTTGGCAGCGCGCACTACCGGTGCTAGTAGCAACGTGGAGACCTGCACAACACAACCACAGAACTTTGTCCCCAACTTGCGATGAGGTTGTCAATCTCACCATGTTTTGCGAAAAACAAAGGATTAAACGTATCGAATGGAAAGAAGTAAAAGTTTGCAGAAAGTAAACACAAAGCAGTAAAAGATTGTAGATTGTATGTAAAGAAAAAGGATCGGGATCCATAGTTCACTAGAGGTGGCTCTCCTTAAGATAGATAACATGCTGGGTGAACAAATTACAACGGGGCAATTGACAAACACCGAGAAAGCAATACATGCATATACTAATCATCTTGACTCCTTTGAGACTTGATTGGGCATTACAACATAATACATAGACCGCCATCCAACTACATCTATGACTAATAATCCACCTTCAGGTTATCATCCGAACCCCCTCCAGTATTAAGTTGCAAGCAACAGATTATTGCTTTACGAACTGCATGTAAAGTAAACAATATGATTGTTCTATGAACAAAGGATTGTTGTTTTCTCCCTAGTAGCAACAGCACATCTAGTACCTTAGAGATTTCTGTCACTTCCCCAGATTACCAGGCATGAACCCACTATCGAGCATAAATACTAACTCTTGGAGTTGCTAGCATCTACTTGGCCAAGATAGCTACTAACAACGGAAAGCATGCAAGATCACAAATAACAAAGATATGATAGAATCAATAATCAATCTGAAATAGCATCTCAATATCCATCGGATCCCCGCAAACACAACATGCAGAATTACAAATAGATGATCTTGATCATGAACGGAGCTCACAAGATCTAAACATGAAAGCACAAAGGAGGAGAACCAGCCATCTAGCTACTACATGGATCCGTAGTCCAAGGATGAACTACTCACGCATCACACCGGAGGCTTGCATGGTGATGAAGAAGGCCTCCAGGGTGAATTCCCCTCTCCGGCAGGGTGCCGGGAAGAGCTTCAGATCCCTCCTGATCTAGGGATGGAGATGATGGCGGCTACAGACTCTTTCATGGATTTTTGATCGGGTCCTTAGGGTTTACATCCCGAGGGCATCTTATAGTCGGAAGGGGAGACCGAGGGGGTGCCAGGGCTGGCCACACCAGCCCCTGGCGCGGGCCAGGCCTAGCCGCGCGTCCAGGTGGTGTGGCCGCCCTCTGGCCCTTCTCCGTCTCATATTCTGGCACTTGATCCCTTTCGGAAAAATAGGCACTTTGGCTTTTGTCCCGTCCAATTCTGAGAATATTCATTTTCTGACTTTCCTGGAACCAAAAACAGCAGAAAACAGGCAGTTGGCACTGTGGCTCTTGTTAATAGGTTAGTCCAAGAAATCATATGAAAAGTACTCCAAAGTTGGAACAAAACACAAGAAAGTGGATAAAACCAAGCATGGAACATCAAAAATTATAGATACATTTGCAATGTATCAGTCGGCAACAAAGCAAGAGTTGCTGCATTGAAAGTCGGCACGATGCAACTTCATTTACCTTCAGGATTCTTAATGGAACTAAATAATTGTTATTATGTTCCAGTGCTTAGTCGAAACATCATTTATGCCTCATGCTTGATGAGACAAGGCTATGAGTCTAATATTAAGAACTATGGTTGTTCTTTATATTTGAATGATATGTTTCACGACTTTGCACCCGTTCAGAACGGGTTATTTATTTTGAATCTTGATGGTGGGTCGGTCTATAACATAAATGTGAAAAGGTTAAAACAAAATGATCTGAATATGACTTACTTTTGGCACTGTCGACTTGGTCATATAAGTTGGAAACGCATGAATAAGGTCCATGATGATGGACTTCTAACTTCATTCGACTTGGAGTCGTTCGAGACATGCAAATCCTGCCTTCTGGGCAAGATGACCAAGACACCTTTTGTAAGGAATTGTGAAAGGGCGTCTGACTTGTTGGGACTAGTACATAGTGATGTATGTGGTCTAATGAGCGCGACAGCCAGGGGTGGTTATGAGTACTTCATTACCTTCACTGATGATTTGAGTAGATATGGATATGTCTACTTGATGAAACATAAGCTGGAAGCCTTTGAACAGTTTAAAGAATTCCAGAATGAAGTAAAGAATCAACTCGGCAAGAAAATAAAGTTTCTTCGGTCGGACCGAGGAGGCGAGTACATGAGCCACGAGTTTGATGACCATCTGAAGAGTTGTGGAATAGTTCCTCAGCTCACTCCGTCGGGGACACCGCAGAGGAACGGTGTGTTGGAACGGCGGAATCGAACCTTGTTGGACATGATACGATCAATGATGAGTCGGATAGATCTACCTTTATCATTTTGGGGTTATTGTCTAGAAACGGCGGCGTTCACACTAAATAGAGTACCATCAAAATCGGTAGAGAAGACACCACATGAGATGTGGACAGGCAAGAAGCCGAGTTTGTCTTTTCTTAAGATTTGGGGTTGTGAAGCATTTTTCAAGCGACTTCAGTCGGACAAGCTAACAGCCAAGTCGGATAAGTGCATTTTCGTTGGGTATCCAAGGGAAACCTTGGGTTACTACTTCTACAACCGAGAAGAGGGCAAAGTGTTTGTCGCTCAGAACGGTGTCTTCCTTGAGAAAGAGTTTCTCAGTCGGGAAGTCAGTGGGAGTACGGTGCGGCTCGAAGAAGTTCGAGAGGAACCGGTCAGTAGCGATTTGGCAAAAGCCTTGGAGGTTGAGCCATTCATGGTAGCTAAGTCGGCAGTTGCACCTACAATGCGAAGATCGGCAAGATTGCGAAGTGTTCGTGATGTATTACTGTTAGACAGTGATGAGCCGACAACTTATTCGGAAGCGATGGTGGGTTCTGATTCTGAGTCGTGGCTTGGAGCCATGAGATCCGAGTTAAAGTCCATGGATGAAAATCAAGTTTGGAACTTGGTTGATCTGTCAGACGGTGCAAGACCCGTCGAGTGCAAATGGGTCTTTAAGGAGAAAACTGACATGGTTGGAAACGTTTCTATCTATAAAGCACGGCTTGTCACGAAGGGGTTGCAGCAGGTTCAATGAGTTAACTACGATGAGACTTTCTCACCCGTAGTGATGCTTAAATCAGTTTGGATCATGTTAGCTATAGCAGCCTATTTCGACTATGAAATATGGCAGATGGATGTCAAAACGGCTTTCCTCGATGGAAAATTAACCGAGGACGTGTATATGATACAACCCGAGGGTTTTGTCGATCCAGCTAATGTTGGCAAGGTATGCAAACTTCAGAAATCCATTTATGGGTTGAAGCAAGCATCTCGGAGTTGGAACATTCGCTTTGATGAGGTAGTCAAATAGTTTGGCTTCATCAAGAGTGATCATGATTCTTATTTATACAAGAAGTTTAGTGGGAGCAAAGTAAACTTTCTGATCTTATATGTGGATGACATATTATTGATTGGAAATGATGTCCAGATGTTGCAAGAAACCAAGGAGTCATTGGAAAGGAGTTTCTCAATGAAGGACTTGGGTGAGGCAACTTACATACTAGGAATCAGGATCTATAGAGATAGATCCAGGCGGCTCATTGGATTGAGTCAAAGTACATATTTGGACAGAGTGTTGAAGAAGTTCAACATGGAATCGTCTAAGAAGGGGTTCTTACCAATGTCCCATGGCATAAAACTTAGCAAGACTCAGTGTCCTTCGATAACTGATGAGCGAAGTAGGAGGAGTGTGATTATGTATGCTTCGGCAGTCGGGTCCATCATGTATGCCATGATTTGTACTAGGCCAGATGTTTCCTATGCTCTAAGTGTTGTGAGAAGATACCAGGCTGACCCTGGAGAAATCCACTAGGCAGCAGTTAAGAACATTCTTAAGTACTTGAGAAGGACTAAGGATGTGTTCCTAGTTTATGGAGGTGGGGTTGAACTCAGTGTAAGGGGTTACACGGATGCGAGTTACCTTACTCACTCTGATGATTCTCATTCGCAATCTGGGTACGTGTTCGTAATGAACGGAGGGGCTGTGAGCTGAAAGAGTTCCAAGCAAGAGACTATGTCTGCATCTACAATAGAGGCTGAGTATATTGCTGCATCGGAGGTGCCAAAGGAAGTTGTTTGGATCAGAAACTTCCTGATTGATCTTGGTGTGGTTCAGGGCTCGTCCAATCCGTTAGACGTGTATTGTGACAACACTGGTGCTATTGCACAAGCCAAGTAACCTAGACAACACAAGAAGAACAAACATATACTCATGCGATACCACCTGATTCACCAGTTCGTGGATCATGGTGATTGCATGATCCGAGTTGAGAATCGCCAACTTAGGTTCTATCAAACGCTGTTCCGTAAATGGGCAATTATAAAGGTAGAGTTCGGGTTGGTTGTGAAGCAAGCTGTGTGACGTGGATTACCAAGATGGGATTTGCCCCTCCGTAATGGAGAGATATTCTCTAGGCCCTCTTGTGTGATATGATTCGGAAGCATGGCCATGCGCTACTCAGTTAAGTGTTAACTGAGGATTCGGACTAAGAGTTAGTCCAGTGAATCACATATCATGGTACGAGAAGAGAGTTAAGCTATTAAAGGGATGGCAACTACTCGCCTATAGCTTAACAGACATATCGTGTCGCAAAGGGACTTGGACGAAAGTCACATTGGAAGTTCGTCTTCTGACTTTACGACACTTGGGAGTTGGCATGTCTTGCTAGAGGCTGCTACCATCTATCGACTTGAGACCAAGTGTTTATGGGAGTGAGTTGGACTCAAAGCCATGACGGGATGCTTGGAGGAGTAGCTCATGTCGTGTCCAGGTGTACGTGAACCTACAGGGTCACACACTTAAGGGTAAGGAGCCCATGTGGATTAGATCCATGTGGAGATTGGAGTACGGCCTAGATGGGCCTTAAGTGTTGAGCCCAACTAGGAGTGTATATAAGTGGAGTGATAAGGGATAGTCCCTGACCTAGCCGTCACTTTCTCCACTTCCATTTCGGGCTAGGCAGGATCTAGCAATTCTCGGTCCGAATCTCCTTCCTGTATGTGTGGATACTGGTAGAGGCGTTGCACGTGCGGCGCTTGGAGACAGGGAAGCTCGTGGGGATCTGGCAAAGGAGTTCGTGGGATTCGACGGGCTGTCTGTGGGATCATTCGACATTGCTTCGACGTGTTGCATCAACTTCCTCATCTGTGCATCTAGCGGTAATCTCGTGGCCTATAACCTGAGCTGGATCTTGGGAGTACCCCGTTAGGGAAAAGGTTTTGTTTATCTCTGCGTGGCCAACAATTTGGGCCAAGAATGCATCGACGTGGACAAAATCGACCGAGCGTGTGTCCTTCCACTACGACCACGGGCCCGCATGGCAGCAACTCAGCCTCGGTGGCATCAGACAGTGTGGGGTTATCTAGATGGGAAAGATGAACTTTGAGGTGTGTTGTTATAGCCCTACCATCGATTAGAGTGTCCAACCGGAGAGTAGTTCAGAGTAGTATCATAAAGAGAATATATTTATACGAGAGTGTTCACTAGTGAAAGTATGATCCCTAGGCCTTGTTTCTAAACATTGAAACACCGTTTGCAATTAGATCTGTTGCATGTTTGCTTGCTTCCATCTTTATTTCAGTTTGCCTTTAGTCTTTTCCCATGTCAACCACACGCCAGCAAGCTATTTTCTATCACCGTTACCACTTATAATTATCCATACCACTTGTATTTCACTATCTCTTCGCCGAACTAGTGCACCTATACACCTGACAAGTGTATCGGGTGTGTTGGGACACAAGAGACTTCTTGTATCTTGATTGCAGGGTTGCTTGAGAGGGAATACCTTTGACCACTTCCTCCTTGAGTTCAATAAACCTTGGGTGATCCACTTAAGGGAAAACTTGCTGTTGTTCTACAAACCTCTACACTTGGAGGCCCAACAACTATCTACAAGAATAGAAGTGCGTAGACATCAAGATATTTTTCTAGCGCCGTTGCCGGGGAGGTAAGGTAAAAGGTACTCACATCCTCCGGTGTGAGTGCTCGAAGTTATTTCCTTTAGATTCTGCAATTTTTTCTTTTTGTTTCTTGTTTTCACTAGTTAGGCTTAATGGAAAACAACAACAAAATTAGAGAGCTTTATAGTATTTATCTTGAGTTAGGACATGAAGTGTTTGAAGAGAAAATTAAAAAACCTATGGAACTTTATTTGCATGCTAATAGCAATGTTGTTAGTATGCATTCTTTGGACACCATTATTGCTAATGTTATGGAAAAGTCTAAGCTTGGGAAAGCTAGTTCTTATGAAAATGATATTTTTAGTTCCACAACTTTGGAAGATAGCTATTCTATTGCTTATGATGATACCAAACCTCCAATATATGATGATTACAACGATGAATATGATATTTTCAGTCCACCTACTATTGAGGCGAAAATTAATGATTACAATATGCCTCCTATATTTGATGATTATGGTGATGAGAATAATAATGATAGCTATTTCGTTGAATTTGCTCCCACTACAATTAATAAGAATAACTATGCTTATGTGGAAAGTAATAATGATTATATGCATGTGGCTCATGATAAGAATGTTTTATGTGATAGTTATATTGTTAATTTTATTCATGATGCTACTGAAAGTTATCATGAGAGAGGGAAACATGGTTTTATGTATCTCAACAATATTAAGTTTCCCCTCTTTATGTTGAAAGTCTTGAAGTTGCACTTGTTTTGCTTTACTATACTTGTTTCTTTGTGCTTTTATGACTTGTTTATTTACAAGATTCCTATGCATAGGAAGTGGGTTAGACTTAAACGTGCTTTGAATTTGCTTCTTGATACTCTCTTTTACTTCAATTCATATGTCTTATGTGAGCATCTTCTCAAACTATCATGCCTAACTTAAAGGCGTTAAAGAAAAGTACTTATTGGGAGATAACCCAAAAGTTTTAGATGAGTCTTGGAAGTTATTACCTCAGTAATAACCGCTCCTTATCATTTTTATTTGCTTTTTGTGCCAAGAATAACCTCTAACGAGAGAGAAGTAATGATTGGGAAAGTTGCTGTCCTGAAACAGATTTCTGTGCTTCACCGTAAAAATTCGTGTAAAATCTCTGTACATCCTTTTGAGGCGTGAATTTTTGTGCTTCTACCCAGGTTGTTATCTAACTTTCGTTTGTTCAACACTTTTTGATTTGAGTAACATAAGGTCTTCAAAAAAAATCGTCTTTACCCGCTGGTCTGTTTTGACAGATTTCTGCCATTATTTGCATTAGCTTCTTGTTGGTTCCTTTTGAGTTCTTTTGGGGGAATTGAGATTTTTCAGGGAAGTGCTACAGTAGATTGTGTTGTAATGGAAGTTTTATTGGTGTTAGAACTGAACCTTAAGACTTATTTATCTTGAGTGCACTAATGTTGCTAATGAGATTGTGTGAAGTTTTGTATGAAGGAAAAATTTCAGGTGTATGGAAGGAATGAGTAATGATATGAAGGATGGACTAAAGCTCAAGCTTGGGGATGCCACGCGTGTCACTCCAAGAAATATCTAAGAAGTACAAGCGTCAAAGCTTGGGGATGCCCAAGGCATCCCCTTCTTCATCAATAAAAATTCCAGGTTTCTTCCAAACGCTTCATTTCTATTGTTTCATGCACAGTTGTGTTTTTCTTGGAGCGTCTTCTTTTTCGTTTTCGTTTTGGTTTTTAGTTTTCTTGGTTTGCTTAGTTTTCTGAATAAATTGGTTGTACCCCCTCTTTCATACATTGGTTTGCAAATGGTTTGGTTTGGTTTGGAAAAGAGTAGGAAAGTTCAGACTTATGTGCTAAAAAGAGCTCGTTTTTGACTGTGGCATATGCTTTGTCATGCCATGCTTGATATTGTTTTGGCTTTATGCTTAGTATTCTTTGTTGTAGCATGACTTGTTATAAACAATTGAGATTGCTTAATGTGCCTTGGATGAATCATGCGTTGTTTTAGCATATTAAAGCATAGTATAGTGTTATTCTCCTTTGATGCTTTATTTGGGTTGACTTGGCGCATGCTCACACCATGTTATGACTATACAAAGTCACCATAGCCTTTATGATCCTTTAGTTTTCAACTTGTAGTATCACTTTATGCTTTGATCAATGATGTTTTGTCGCTCTGCATGATTATGGCCATTATTGCTCTCTTAGTTTGTCGCTCCCAGTCTTATGCTAGCATCCACAACAAAGTATGAGTTCCACTCATGCATCCAACTCCCTAAACCAAGTTATTCCAAAGAGTCCACCATACCTACCTACTAGCTTATGCTATTCCAAGTATATTCATGCTTTTGTTTACCTTCCACTTGTTATGAGAAAACTAGTGATTAAAGCTCTCACGAACTTGATGGCACACTTTACTTTATTGCATCTGATAAACTTGAACCATTGGGTCCTTCTTTGTTGCGTATATGCTTGCACTTTATAAGTTGAAATTAGCAGAACCATGTACCATGTGGAACGCTTTCAACATTGCACTTGTACTTTGTACCCCGTTGATATCATGTTCTTTTGCTTACGGATCCCGGCGGTGTGAAATAAAAGTGGAACTTGTAAGATCATGGAGTTTGTATGTGTGTTAGAGAAATGCCTGGGCCGCTAGCCTAAGCCATTCCTAATCATGGTGGAAACTTGCAGCATCACCATAATGAGCACTCTATGAAGCATCCTCAATAAAAACCTATGCAAATAGCAAATAAAAAGATCGCTGAGATGCTCATTGTCTGCTTGCCTTGTCATTTTGATTATGGGAAAGCTCCCGTATCATGTGCAAGGGGTACCCCATTGGCGGTTCTTAATGATACACATATACTTATAATGACAAGAGCTTACTCGTGACTAAAGTTGAGTAGCATGAGGTTCGGTCTTCGTAAGTAAGGGGCATGAGACTTCAGTTTATAACTTGTCAAGCATATCCTCTTAGTTGTGTCACTTTAACCTTAATCACCTTAAAGATGCTTATGATAGGGGCAATGAGAGCTTAAAGCTAATAGGTACATAATTTTTGGAAGCTCTTTATGAGACTTGAATCCCTACTTCCTTCTATGAAGGCCTTTCTTCCACTTTTATATTGAGTATCCACCTTCTATCTTTATGCACCTACTTTGAGAGCATAGTGGCCATTCTTAGTTCTATGTGCATTGTCCCAAGACTTGTTGATTGATGCATAGCTTTGATATTGCTTGTTTTAAACTATCTGTATCTAGTCACTCTTAGGAACTTTGAAGGTGTCCTATGCATTTATATTTGCTACTCTATAAGGGACAAGCTGAATGCCATTATGCTATGTTTTCTTTATGTGAAACAAAAAAACGTCTTGCAAAGCATTGTTATTCATGAATCTTTTGTTTGTGCCTTTTCATGTTGCAACATAGTTGCTATGTCTTATTGTTAGAACCTTATCTTTCATGTTATGATTAAAGTACTATGATCCCAGCTATCAATGTTTTACAAATACTTTGATCAAGTTTATGATGGTGCATGTCACCTCAAAAATTATTCTTTCTTTTTATCACTTACCTACTCGAGGACAAGCAGGAGTTAAGCTTGGGGATGTTGATACATTGCAAATGTATCTATAACTTTTGATGTTCCATGCTTGGTTTTATCTACTTTCTTGTGTTTTGTCCACACTTTGGAGTACTTTGCATATGATTTCTTGGACTAACCTATTAACAAGAGCCATAGTGCCAGCTGCCTATTTTCTGCAGTTTTTGGTTCCAGGAAGTCAGAAAATGAATATTCTCGGAATTGGACGGGACAAAAGCCAAAGTTATTATTTTACCGGGGGACACTTGAAGCCAGAATACGAGACGAAGAAGGGCCAGAGGGTGGCCACACCACCTAGTGGCGCGGGCCAGGCTAGGCCGCGTCAGGGGGTGGTGTGGGCCCCTCCGGCACCCCCTCAGTCTCCCCTCTCGCCTATAAGAGCCTCCCGATGCATAAACCCTAAACATCAAGCCTCCAGCCACGAAAAGTTCCGTAGCGCTGCCGCCACTAAAGGGGAGATTCGAGGGACAGAAAATCTCTGTTCTGGCACCCTGCCGGGATGGGGAAGTGCCCTCGGAGCCATCTCCATCGATCTCCACCACCATCTCCATCACCATTGTTGATTCCCATGATGAGGAGGGAGTAGTTCTCTCTCGAGGCTAAGGGTTCTACCGGTAGCTATGTGTTCATCTATCTCTCTATGCATGATCATATTGTGATCATGAGCTTTGTAATCAAGTAGATCTACCTTGCTACTCAAGTGCTTTAATAAATCTCTGCTCTCCCCATGTGTGTGCAAGTGATAGCGTGCACACCATGGTGGCACTTAGGCTAGATATTACAAATACTTGTTATGAGTTATATTTGGAGTTGGATGTCTTTATGAAACTGTGGTGTTTGTTGGACCCATCTAGTACTCAAGGTGACAGTGTGGGGTTATCTAGATGGGAAAGATGAACTTTGAGGTGTGCTGTTATAGCCCTACCATCGATTAGAGTGTCCAACCGGAGAGTAGTTCAGAGTAGTATCATAAAGAGAAGATATTTATATGAGAGTGTTCACTAGTGAAAGTATGATCCCTAGGCCTTGTTTCTAAACATTGAAACACCGTTTGCAATTAGATCTGTTGCATGTTTGCTTGCTTCCATCTTTATTTCAGTTTGCCTTTAGTCTTTTCCCACGTCAACCACACGCCAGCAAGCTATTTTCTATCACCGTTACCACTTATCATTATCCATACCACTTGTATTTCACTATCTCTTCGCCGAACTAGTGCACCTATACACCTGACAAGTGTATTGGGTGTGTTGGGGACACACGAGACTTCTTGTATCTTGATTGCAGGGTTGTTTGAGAGGGAATACCTTTGACCACTTCCTCCCTGAGTTCGATAAACCTTGGGTGATCCCCTTAAGGGAAAACTTGCTGCTGTTCTACAAACCTCTGCACTTGGAGGCCCAACAACTGTCTACAAGAATAGAAGTGTGTAGACATCACTCAACTATCCAGAAGGCCTAGAGATCGCCGACCTCCACCACTACATGGCACCAGCGTCAGAGCCAGCTCGTCAGGGACAAGTGGTCAACCCGCTAGCGCCTGTGCAGCTTGTCTTGCCGTCGGCAAACCTCTGGACCCCATCGGTGTGGGTCGATCTCGTCTCCGACGACTACAAGTAGATGGCCACGTTGCCGTCGCCGCCACCACCAAGTAGATGCTAGGGTTTCCTTTTGTATTTCTTGTGTAAATTATCTATGAACCAATGTAAAATTTCTTCAATTTCGCGCGTTTTTTAGTTATGTTTGAAATTACAAAAAAATCGGACGAGCCAACACGGAACGGATGGGTCGCGCCGTTGGGCGCCCCGGCCAGGCAGGCCAAACCATGATCCAAATTCTATCTGCGGGTCGGCGCATCCAGAGAGAATCAGAACGGACGTGGAGCCGGTTTGCGTTAGCCCACTGAAGAGGCCCTTAAACCGTAGGCTTTTGGCAAATCTTATGTGTTTTAACAAGTTCTTTTAGACTTTTTTCTTCTAAAACTTAACGTTCGTTCAATTTTATGTTTCTGACCCTTCTTCAAGTGATATGATATTCAATATATGTTGCTAAATTTATCTTTTGTTGGGTCGAGCAATCCTTTTACAATATTGTATCTCGGTTCCACATAATTTGCTTTATGATCTAAAACAGGAGACATATTGAGCACCTTTAATAGCATGCATATCTTTAGTGTAGTTTCCTCTTATGGTGTCACCATAAGAATACACAAGTAGTACTAACATGGTATATGGCCTATTTGGTTGAAAGGGAAAATATGTGTTTATGCATCTTTGAATTACACGACCAACTTCCATATCCTAACTATCTAGAGATACAACTCGCAGCAGAACTTGTATGCAGATACCTCGAGTATGATGTTGGTAGCGAGATCGTGGAAGCGAAGGTTGTACTATCGGAGCAGGTGCTGAAATAACTTGTCACCCAACGGAGTGAAGCCACAGTCAAGATGCGAGATGAAGACAATGAATTCGCTGGGAGCAGGCACTAGAATCCGCTCATCTGGCGGCGCCTCGTGCCAATGGATTGTCTCCTTGCTGAGGAGAATGCCTTCCTCTTCCAAGGCCCGCAGTGTCGCATCGGTGATGGTCGAGCCATCCCAATCGCATGAGATATGTTTCTTCTCCACGACGATGTTTGGAGTAGAGCTTCGGATTGGCCTGCCGACGATGGTGGCAACACTGCCTCCTATTCTCTGTCCCATTGTGCTAAGTGTGCTAGAGTTTGAGCACGTACCGATGGCGTGATGCTCTCGGTACCCTCGCAGTAGAGGAAGAAGCGCACATGATGAACAATACTGATGGAGGAGGAAGGGAAGAAGAAGAAAGAATGAGGAAGGACTCGACAAGATGGCCCTCTCCTCCCATATTTGAAGACTCGGGTTAAAAAGCAAATCGGCCAGATATGGTTGATTAGGAAGCTAATCGCGTGATTAAAGTGGGATTTACCTTTAAGATCACTAACGGATCCTGAAAATCGATGGGACAATCACGTTTATCCCGCTATGTTGTTAGCCGCGTCAGCAAATAGTGCGGGAGAAGGCACCGAGGAGGCTCACGGGAAAAGACGCAATGATGGTTACTTGCCTCGGTTCTCGCAAGCATCAGCCGACGACACTGAAATGTCTTGTCAATCAAAGCACCTATAAGAGACAAGCACAAGAATCCAAAATTGAAAATATGCCATGACGAATGATGACATCATTAGTTCTAAGTCGGCATAAGGAGAAAGCATGCCACAGAGGACCAGAGATGGCGCGACAAAGAGGCGGCAGAAAGCCGGATGTTTTTCTTAATCGGCCCAAACTTTTGTTGGCTTTGTTTTGTTTCAGGAGCTCATCACGTTCGAAAGTAAACTAGCATTTTCAATCAAAGTGATGTGAAGCCAAGAAGAGATAAAGGCCGGTTGATAACACTTGAAGAGCTCGTGGCCTAATGTTAGAGATATGTCAAGCCAAGTATGCTCACTAGGCCGAATAAAGCATAGACATGGATGGCCCACAGCCGCTCCTAGTGGGATTACACGGAAGAACAAGACCTAAGCATTATAAGGTAAAAGAACCTTAGTCAGTTCAGGAGGGTCATAGAGCACGAGGAGACTAATAACTTGGAGTACAATGCATAGAAGACTTGGTCGGCATCTGATACATTGCAAATGTATCTATAATTTTTGATGCTCCATGCTTGGTTTTATCCACTTTCTTGTGCTTTGTCCACACTTTGGAGTACTTTTCATATGATTTCTTGGACTAACCTATTAACAAAAGCCACAGTGCCAGCAGCCTGTTTTCTGCTGTTTTTGGTTCCAGGAAAGTCAGAAAATGAATATTCTCGGAATTGGACGGGACAAAAGCCAAAGTGCCTATTTTTCTAGGAGACTCACGGAGCCCGAATACGAGACGGAGGAGGGCCAGGGCCTGGCACACCACCCCCAGGCGCGGGCTGGGCTTGGCCGCGCCAGGGCATGGTGTGGTGGCCCCACGCATCCCCTCGGTCTCCCTCTTCGCCTATAAGAAGCCATCTGACCTAAAAACTACGGGGGGTTCGACGTTTTTTCAGAAGGAGTTTCGCTCCGCCGCCACCACCAGATTCCACGAAACAGCACCAGAAACTCCGTTCTGGCACCCTGCCGGGACGAGGAATTGGAGGAGATCATCGCCATCATCATCACCATCGCTTCTCCATCGACCATCCATGTTTCCCCAATCTATGAGTGAGTAATTCCCCGCTGTAGGCTATGGGGATGGTAGGGATTGGAAGAGATCGTTCATGTAATGGCATCAGATTGTTAGGGCATGGTGCCTAGTATCTTTTATTTGTGCTTTATGACTTTGTTGCGACTTGTTGTGCTTAATGCTTGTCACTAGGGCCCGAGTGCCATGATTTTAGATCTGAACATGCTATTGATTCATTATGATAGTATTGTTTTTGGTCTTATATGCAAGTTGTATACACACGTTGTTCTCCAGAACCTATGGCCCCGAAGTGACAGAAATCGGGATAACCGGAAGGGAATGGCTTTGATGTGAGGATCACATGTGTTCATAAAGTGTTAATGCTTTGCTCTGGTGCTCTATTAAAAGGAGCACCTTAATTGCCAGTAGTTCCCTTGAGGCCCCGCTGCAAACGAGCTGGCAGGACAAAAGATGTTGTGCAAGTTCTCATTGCGAGCACGTATGGCTATATATGGAACACATGCCTAGGATTGTCTAGTACTTGGATGCTTTATCTTATTTATCTGCAATTGCCCTATGTTCTGATTGCTATGTGAATTGTCTTGTCCATGCAACGCCCGTCCATCCATCCCTATGCCTACCGCACTCGAATCCCACTGTTTACTGCTTTTTTTAATACTGTCCTTGCTTTACTACTTCTGTTACTTTACTATTCCTATTACAAAACTGTTGCTACTGATAAACTGATGTGAGCAAGATTGTTTCCAGGTGCAGCTGAATTGACAACTCAGTTGTTAAGGCTTATAAATATTCTTTGGCTCCCCTTGTGTCGAATCAATAAATTGGGTTTCACTTCCCTCGAAAATACTGCGATACACTCCCTATACTTGTGGGTCATCAAGACTATTTTCTAGCGCCGTTGCCGGGGAGCATAGCTTTATTTATCAAGTTCACTTGGATTCACTATTGTTCAAGCTAAGTTTATTTTCTCCTTGTTTGCTTGTTTCTTTATCAAAAATACAAAAAAATGGTTCCTACTCTAGTTGTTATTTTCGTTGGTCTATTATTGTCTTGCTTTATCATGCTTGTTGTCAATGGTTGGTTTCTTTAAAACTGAAGCTTATTGGCAAGGTGGGTTCACAGAAGATCAAAAATATTATTATAAGGAACACCGCTTGTGACAAAAAGGGATACACTTATGTGAACAAATTGATAGGTTGTATACCATTGCTAGAAACGTGTGCTCTACTTATAATGTTACTTATTGCTATGATGGATCTCGTTGCAGAAAGAGGTATAAACACCTCCCTTTTCAATGTGAGTATAATGATAATGATACCATACCTTCTTATGCTAAAGGAATTTCTGACTTTTATGATGTGGAACAAATTGAAGAATTTATTGCTTGGAAGGGTGCTTTTGAACTTGCTAGTTTGCTTGAAAATATTGATGATTCACCTTACAAATATGAGGTTTATGGTATACTTAAATTTTTCTTTGATAATTACAAGGATGAAAATGGCTATATTCTTGAATATTTTAATAGATGCTTTCCACAAATGGAAGAGACTAATGCCTTGCAGGATCCTATGGAAGAAGAAATTGATGACCCTGAAATCTCATTAGATGAAAAAGAGAAGGAGAGTGATGAACAAAAGGAGGAAGAATGGATTAGCTACCCATGCCTACCTTCTAATGAGAGTAACTCTTTATCCCTTACATTATTTGATTGTCCCCCATGCTTACTAAAGAAGGATGAATGTTATGTTCTTGAGGATTCTTTTGAAGATGTTTATGATAAAGCTCTAGTGCTTGTAGATCATGAAAAGCAAGCTTTATGTGATAGTTATATTGTTGAGTTTAATCATGAGGCTGCTGAAAATTATTATGAGAGAGGAAAATATGGTTGTAAAAGTTTTCATGGTATTGAAACACCTCTCTATGTGCTGGAAGTTTTGAAGTTACTCTTGTTTTATCTTCCTATGCCTGTCACTTTGTTATTTGCTTACACGATTCCTATGCATAGGAAGTGGGTTAGACTCAAATGTGTTTTGAATTTTCTCCTTGATGCTCTCTTTTACTTCAACTCATATTTCTTATGAGAGGATACTCTCAAACTTTTATGCCTGAAGATGATAATATGTCTATTATTCTTGGGAGACCTTTTCTTAAATACTACAGGAGCTGTTATTAATTATAATCAAGGGAAGGTGACCTTCAATGTTAATGACAAGGAACACATTGTCTATTTCCTCAAGAAGATTGAAAGGACTTATGGTTTGAATTCAATTGAACACGTTGAGGGTATTCAAGTTGGAGAAATATATTGTCCCATACCAAGAGAAAAATTTGAAACTATTATGATTGGGACCATTGCTATCAAGGTTGAGGTAACATAATCATTGATGGAATACAAAGTTTTTTCACATATGAAATTGTTTTGGTAGCAAGACCTGATCAACCTTGTTAACAAAAGGATTTCGTTGAACAAAACAATGTTTTCACTATGATTATTTCTGTTTACTCCTATTCTATCCATTCTAGTTTTTGCTTATGCCTAACTTAAAGGCATTAAAGAAAAGTACTTATTGGGAGATAACCCAAAAGTTTTAGATGAGTCTTGGAAGTTATTACCTCAGTAATAACCGCTCCTTATCCTTTTTATTTGCTTTTTGTGCCAAAAGTAACCTCTAATGAGAGTGAAGTGATGGTTGGGAGAGTTGCTGTCTCGAAACAGATTTCTGTGCTTCACCGTAAACATTCGTGAGAGAGCTCTTTATGTCGGATTGAGCTGTAACTTTTTTTGCTTCTGCCCCAGGTTGTTATCTAACTTTAGCTAGTTCAACACTTTTTGATTTGAGCATCAGAAGGTCTTCGAAAAAATTCGTATTTACCTGCTAGTCTATTTTGACAGATTTCTGCCATTTTCTGCATTTGCTTCTTGTTAGTTCCTTCTCGAGTTCTTTTGGGGAATTAAGATTTTTGAGGGAAGTGCTACAGTAGCTAGTATTCTAGTGGAAGTTTATTTGGTGTTAGAACTGAACCTTAAGACTTATTTATCTTAAGTGCACTAATGTTGCTAATGAGATTGTGTGAAGTTTTGTATGAAGGAAAAATTTCAGGTGTATGGAAGGAATGAGTAATGAGATGAAGGATGGACTAAAACTCAAGCTTGGGGATGCCACGCGTGTCACCCTAATAAATATCCAAGAAGTACAAGCGTCAAAGCTTGGGGATGCCCTTGGGCATCCCCTTCTTCATCAATAAAAATCTCAGGTTTCTTCCAAACACTTCATTTTTATTGTTTCATGCACAGTTGTGTTGTTCTTGGAGCGTCTTCTTTTTCTTTTTTTCGTTTTGGTTTTCGTTTGTTCGGTTTGCTTAGTTTGCTGAATAAATTGGTTGGACCTTCTCTTTCATACGTTGGTGTTCAAATAGTCTAGTTTGGTTTGGAAAAGAGTAGGAAAGCTCATGCTTAAGTGGTAAAGAGAGCTTGTTTTTGACTGTGGCCTATGCCTTGTCATGCCATGCTTGATATTGTTTTGGCTTTATGCTTAGTATTATTTGCTGTAGTATGACTTGTTATAAACAATTGAGATTGCTTAATGTGCCTTGGATGAATCATGCGTTGTTTTAGCATATTAAAGCATAGTATAGTGGTATTCTCCTTTGATGCTTTATTTGGGTTGACTTGGCACATGTTCACACCATGTTATGACTATCCCAAGTCACCATAAGCCTTTATGATCCTTTAGTTTTCAACTTGTAGTATCACTTTATGCTTTGATCAATGATGTTTTGTCGCTCTGTATTATTATGGCCATTATTGCTCTCTTGTTTGTTGCTCCCTTACTATTGCTAGCCTTCACTTTCACTGAGTATGTTTTACTCATGTTTCCAACTCCCTAAAACCAAATATTGCCAAAGTGTCCACCATACCTACCTATTAGCATCATTTGCTACTTCCGTGCATATTCATTATGCCTTGTTTTCTTCCGAATAAAATGTTTGCTTGTTATGAGAAAGTTAGTTAGTAAAGCTCTCACGAACTTGATGGCACACTTTATTTTCTTGCACTTAATAAACCTGAACCATTGTGAACTCTCCATAAAAGTTATATGCTTGCTAATTGTAGGCTGGGGATTAGCAGAACCGTGCTGTCACGGGGAACGCTTTCAACACTTGTAAATATATACCCAGTTGATACCTTGCTCTTTTGTTTGCGGATGTCGTCGGTGTGAAATAAAAGGGGAGCATGTAATCCCATGGAGTTATGTATGTGTGTTAGAGAAATGCCTGGGCCGCTGGTCTAATCCATGCTGACATGGTGGAAACCTACAGGGTAACCATAATGATATCTATGAAGCATTCTTCTTATATAAAAAAGAGAAAGATAGCTATTGAGAAAAAGAAAAAAAGAGATTTATGAAAAGAGGAAAGAGAGAAAAAAGCACCATTTTCCCATGGTAAATAAGAAGATTGCTGAGATACTCATTGTCTGCTTGCCTTGTCATTTTGATATGGGGATTCTTCCGTATCATCGGGCAAGGGGTACCCCGTTGGTGGTTCTCAAAGATACGCACATACTTACGATGACAAGAACTTACCAGTAACTAAAGTTGAGTAGCATGAGGAGCCACCCTCGTACTCAAGGGACTTGGGATTTTCAGTTTATAGTCTGTCAAGCATATAACTCAGATTGGACCTAACTTTCACCTTAACCACATTAAAGATGCTTATGATAAGGGCAATGAGAGCTCAAAGCTAATGGGTACCATACTTTCAGCATTTGGAAGCCTTTTAAACTATTCAAAACCTTTTCATTTCCTTGTTGAGTCTCCACACATTATATGAGCACTTTCTTGAGAGCATAATGGCCATTCTTAGTTCTATGTGCATTGTCCCAAGACTTGTTGATTGATGCATACCTTGATATTGCTTGTTTTAAACTATTTGTATCTAGTTACTCTTGTGAACTTTGAAGGTGTCCTATGCATTTACGTTTGCTACTCTTTGAGGGACAAGTTGAATGCCACTATGCTATGTTTTCTTTATGTGAAACAAACTAACGTCTTGCAAAGCATTGTTATTCATGAATCTTTTGTTTGTGCCTTTTCATGTTGCATCATAGTTTCTTTGTCTTATTGTTAGAACTTTGTCTTTCATGTTATGATTGAAGTACTATGATCCCAGCTTTGAATGTTTTACAAATACTTTGATCAAGTCTTTGATGGTGCATGTCACCTCAAAAATTATTCTTTCTTTTTATCACTTACCTACTCGAGGACGAGCAGAGTTAAGCTTGGGGATGTTGATACATTGCAAATGTATCTATAATTTTTGATGCTCCATGCTTGGTTTTATCCACTTTCTTGTGTTTTGTCCACACTTTGGAGTACTTTTCATATGATTTCTTGGACTAACCTATTAACAAGAGGCACAGTGCCAGCTGCCTGTTTTCTGCTGTTTTTGGTTCCAGGAAAGTCAAAAAATGAATATTCTCGGAATTGGACGGGACAAAAGCCAAAGTGCCTATTTTTCCAGGAGACTCATGGAGCCAGAATACGAGACGAAGGAGGGCCAGGGCCTGGCCACACCACCCCCAGGCGCGGGCTGGGCTTGGCCGCGCCAGGGCATGGTGTGGTGGCCCCAGGCACCCCCTCGGTCTCCCTCTTCGCCTATAAGAAGCCTTCTTACCTAAAAACTACGGGGGGTTCGACGTTTTTCCAGAAGGAGTTCCGCTCCGCCGCCACCACCAGATTCCACGAAACAGCACGAGAAACTCTGTTCTGGCACCCTGTCAGGACGGGGAATTGGAGGAGATCATCGCCATCATCATCACCATCGCTTCTCCATCGACCATCCATGTTTCCCCCATCTATGAGTGAGTAATCCCCCACTGTAGGCTATGGGGATGGTAGGGATTGGATGAGATCGTTCATGTAATGGCATTATATTGTTAGGGCATGGTGCCTAGTATCTTTTATTAGTGCTTTATGACTTTGTTGCGACTTGTTGTGCTTAATGCTTGTCACTAGGGCCCGAGTGCCATGATTTCAGATCTGAACATGTTATTGATTCATTATGATAGTATTGTTTTTGGTCTTATCTGCAAGTTGTATACACACGTTGTTGTCCGGAACCTATGGCCCCGAAGTGACAAAAATCGGGATAACCGAAAGGGAATGACTTTGATGTGAGGATCACATGTGTTCACAGAGTGTTAATGCTTTGCTCCGGTGCTCTATTAAAAGGAGCACCTTAATTGCCAGTAGTTCCCTTGAGGCCCCGCTGCAAACGGGCTTGCAGGACAAAAGATGTTGTGCAAGTTCTCATTGCGAGCACGTATGTATATATATGGAACACATTCCTAGGATTATCTAGTACTTGGATACTTTATCTTATTTATCTGCAATTGCCCTATGTTCTAATTGCTATGTGAATTGTCTTGTCCATGCAACGCCCGTCCATCCATCCCTATGCCTACCGCACTCGGATCCCACTGTTTACTGCTTTTGTTACTACTGTCCTTGCTTTACTACTACTGTTACTTTACTATTCCTATTACAAAATTGTTGCTACTGATAAACTGATGTGAGCAAGATTGTTTCCAGGTGCAGCTGAATTGACAACTCACTTGTTAAGGCTTATAAATATTCTTTGGCTCCCCTTGTGTCAAATCAATAAATTGGGTTTCACTTCCCTCAAAAATACTGCGATACACCCCCTATACTTGTGGGTAATCAGCATCTACTAGGACTCCTATTACCATACAAATATGGAGACATTGTAAACCCTAAGTCAGTCGTGTATATAAGGCCGGCTAGGAGACAAAACAAGGGATAGTCGTAGTCATAATCAATCTCAGAGTGATAGCATCGTAGAATCCTCCGCTAAATGCAGAGAGCTAAGTCAGTGGAACCTTGTAACTCGATACAAAGATCAATACAACAAAGCAAGAGTAGGTCTTT
The DNA here is from genome assembly GCA_910589775.1 of Avena eriantha. Taxonomy (NCBI): domain Eukaryota; kingdom Viridiplantae; phylum Streptophyta; class Magnoliopsida; order Poales; family Poaceae; genus Avena; species Avena eriantha. The sequence goes on along the minus strand of OU342746.1, from coordinate 227,293,009 downwards.
ACCTTCAAGAGCGAGGGGCCGAACCTATAACTCATGTGTACCAATCTCGACCCTGATCCTCCTGATGTCACCATGCCCTGCTTCACCGGTCCCTCTCGTGATGGTACCCGCCGTGGTAATCCCATGACATCCTTTGTATTAGTTTAGTTAGATATAAACCTGTTTAATATGCAGGGACAAGGACAATGGGTACGAGGGGGACTAGGCCACCCCAAGGTTCAGATTAATAGTGTAACATCTCAAAAATATTAAAATGAGGATATCATTTTTCAATCAACCAAAATTAGGGTTAACAAAAGCTTTTAATTTTAAACAAACCATGAATGCAAGTGTGTGTTTTCTAATGATGTATGAATGCATGATATGCCATGTTTGTTTGTTATAAATGATGAGAATCGGTTTAAGGATCGAAACAATATCATCTAGGTCAAATCAAAACAAAACCAAAGTAAAAGAAAATCAAAATATAAAGCATATGAGCTAATGGTCATTTTTGCCAATGTTAACACTTAGCCCACTTTGGGCATCTCTATTAAATAATTTTAAACAGAAACAATTCCATTTTTTCTCACCTTGCTAGACCAAGTGACAATGAACACAAGTGAGCTTTCAAAACTTACCAGAACAATTTCAAATTAATTTGGAGGAATTTCAAAATTGAATCTATCATAGGCATTAAGATAGCAACTTTTCCAAAACCATCCAAACTTTCTCCACTTGACCAATCCTTGCAACCAGAGACTCTCAAGCTTATGATCAGCAAACCCACTAAAAAGAATTTGAAAATTCAAATACTTTTCTCTTGCGGCCATTTGATCGAACACTTAACAAGCACAGTACAGAGCTACCAACTCCACACTGTTTAGATCAATCTTGTGATCATCTTTGTACCACACCCATCCTCCACTACTCTCCCACACTCACCCTAGTACCAGCCCGTGCAGCTGAGCCTCTCTCGCTCGCCCTTTAGACTAGTGCCAGCCCGTACCCGAGCTCACCATGCCGACCAGACATGGACTCGACGCTACACGCCTCACCGCCCTCGCCCATGACATCTAGAAGCTAGCCGTGACCTCACCGCACTCGCGCGTGTACGCCTCAACCAACGCCAGTCCGTGGAGATGCTAGCGCAACCGCGCCCACTTCTCTGTCTGCCATGTCGAGACCGTGCCAGAGCGTCGAGCAATCCCACGCGACCACGCCGCGCCTCGCTCTCCCCTCGCATCAATGCACTCGTCATGACGCCAACAACCTCCCAGACATACCCGTTGACCCCGCACGACCTGTAACCACCGTACGCCATGATGAACACCTGCGGTACCCGAGGATGGCATGGACGTTCCCGACCGATGGAGACCGCACCTCGGCGCGCCACTGTGTGCATGACGATCGCCAAGGAACCCTGCGTCGACCTACACCCTCCGCCATGCCCATAGCTCACTATAACGACGTCGCCGACGAGCCTGAGCCATGCCCCAATGCTCCCTTCATTGGGGTATAAATAGACCCCATCCCTTGCCTCAAAACGCACCGCACTCGACTCCTCTCTCACCCAACAACCTCTCTGATCCATCCCCGGAGCAAGAAGAAGCAGGCAGCGCCGGGATTTCATTGGAGCTTGCCACAACAGTGGTGCAACGGAGCCAGTGCTAGGAGCCGCCGCGACCACCGTTCGAACCGTCGTCATCGACCAGTTCATTCGCCCACACCGCCGTACCAGCGCAAGTTAAGCCCATTGCGCGCGCGCTATGTAGTTGGACCGGCCCAGTATCATTCCAGCGCACGCCCAACAATTCAAATCTAGATTTTTTTATTTTAAAACCATATTCTGTAGGTGACTTTAAAATTGAATTCAAGAAGATTCACTGAACCAAATTGTATGATTCTAATTTTGTTAGAAATGAAATGAAAATCTCTAAACACTCCCATTGGATTCAAACATTTTGGAATTATAGATCACCCACAACAAAAATAACAAGGCAGAGACTTTTCCAACTTCAAACATTTTTCTAAAATCAACCATAAATACTTTTGAGGTAATTCCAATTGTCAAAAATCACATTTGCCATGATCTATCTGAATATGTAAAAATATTTAATTTAACATGCAGTAGTCATGGGCTAAGATTTAAAGAATGACTATATAGTCATTTCTAGTCATCTTAATTATACTAAATAGCAATACTAAACTTTGTAATATATGCCATCTACTTTAAATCATATTCCAAAGTATTGGAATATGTGGTGAGGACATGTGTCAAAATATTAAATCCTAAGTATTTTTCAATGAGTAGAAATTGCATTTCCAAAATAAAATAAATAAACCTATGTCATTAATTCATGTGATAATTGAGATGATGCTATATTATCTAGTGTAAACCTTTGTGTGCTAAATAGAAGTATGTTGGGGGATACCCCTGGGTAGGGTCACACCGGGGTATAAAGGCCTAGTTAGCCGAGATACGGCAAGGTCAAAGCAATTGCTGGCCGAGTCACCTCAAGGCAGGTTGGATCACGGAGTAACCCAGACCAGGGGGCGTCCACCTAACTTGGTCACAGCCGACTTAAGCCGTATGTCGGTAAGACGTATCTAACTTGTATGCAGGAACAAGTGTGGCCGGATCAACTATGTGGGATCCGGGTTATATCAAGCTTGTAAGAGAAGAAAGGTATCTCGCTGGTCAAAGGTGACCACTGTACGCAGAGCATGAGCAAAGCGGACAGAGGCAGGACCGCCGAGGCGTGGCCGACAAAGGTGACGAAGCCTATGTCGGATGACGCAGGCGCCGCAGAGGCTCACGTAACCTCTGCATGGATGACGCGAGGGAAAAGAAACCCGGTCGGCTTACTATTTTGAGAGGAGGCATATTCTATTCCTTGGAATATGCCTCCACGTATGCCCTAAGTGGAGACCTAGCCACCCCTATATAAGGAGGGCTAGGACCTCTGTAGAAAGGGTTGGTCTTGACTGGGTTGAGCTCTAGTGTGTTGCGATTTACTAGTTAGTTCCTGAGGGCAAGCTAGTGGTGAGAGTAAGAGAGTCCCTTCTTCCTCCTCTCTCCAATACAGCTCTAAGAGCACTTGTAATCTGCGAAGGTGAATCAAATACAAAGCTTCCGTGTGTGGAATCACCACACTATCCCTCCCTGGATTCCCCTAGTGCATTTAGTCCCCACCTTTAGCCTATCCATGGCATCTGCCGTGACACCACCACGAGAGTTGGCGCCCACCGTGGGGCTAGCGGCGCTAGTAGGAGTCAAGATCCGGACGGGAAACCTCATCGACACCGGTGAACGCATCGTCTCCGGGCTCGTTCAGCGCTTTGGAGCACTGGACTTTGTCAGCGACAATGCTGGCTGCTTCGGCACGCCCCCTCTTCCGCGCAACGGCCTCTTCGTCAAGCTCGGCGCGCACAAGGTCTATGTTGCTGTCGATGTGTCGTGCATTCATCCGCGGCACGTCGTCGAAGGAGGTGAGCCACCCCTTAGCGTGGTTCACGGGGAGCGTATCACTCGCTCTCCGGACTGTGCGGAGGTGATGATGACTGCACCAGGTGAAGGCGCAAGCAAGGATCCTGCACCAGATCCAGAGGTAACGCCCAAGGCACCGAGGAAAAGTAGAGGTCCTCCACTAGAGAGGCTAGAGAATGTGCTGCAGCAGGGAATGGATAGCTTGGCAAACCCAGTAACAGCAGCAGTAGATCCGGCTCAGGCACAGGCCGAGCTAGAGGAAACTAGGCAAAAAATACTAGAGGGGGCGAAAAAGATAGCCGCGGCTCAGCAGTCGTTGAACATGACACTGCGTGAGTACGCAAAGGCAAATAAAGTAGATGTTGTAAAAGTGAAGGGGAGAAATCTCATGAGTGAAATGAACATAGAGGGTGATACTAGGATTGAGGAATCAGAGAACTGTTTGTCCGTGGGGCTGCCAAAGTATAGTACCCCGGCAAAGAACCTCAGGGCAGCGGATGCAGCTGCGTCCGAGTTAGAAGGTCTGACGGGTGAAGCCCGTCAAAGACAGCAGGAAAGAGTCAATGAGTTGGTTCGGATCGCGAATAAGCAAAATGAGGAATTGCTCAAGGCAAACCCGGAGAGAGCTGGGGCTTCCAAGATCATTCATTCGGCGGTGGGTAACCTGGAGAGATCTGCTGGAGCCGCATCATCTCCTCATGGTGGTCCTAGGAGAGAGGAGGTCGTAACCTCGGCCAGGAGGAATAAGCAGATAGTCCCATATGACCCGGCAAGGGCAGGGAAAGGAAAATAAGTACGAAGGAATGAAGATCGAAGGAGTGTGAGCCAAGGTGAAGCTGGCCGAGGAAACCGCGACCAAGGCAATACCGGTCAAGGAAATGCTATAAACGGCAATGCCGGATAGCACAATTCAGTAGGTGCAGATCAACCGCAGCAGCGAAATATACCACGACAAGAGCGCAGTGCCGGCCAAGGTATGCAACAGAGAGCAGCTCCACAGGAGCAAGATAGATACAATGATGGAGATTCGGAGATGGTGAACGCTGGCTATCCCAGACCGGACTATCACATGATATGGTCAAGATTGGGAGGCAGAAACTTGATGCCTGATGACGCCAGGTTAAAACTGGATCGGTGGTATAGGTTGGAGCAAATTGAGTGTCAATGTCCTCCGAGTCCAGCATGTTTTGGGCCCCGGATCATGAAGGAACCTCCGGTATCTAACTTCCAATTACCTAGAGGCACAAAGACGTATGACGACAGCACTAAGCCGGAGGATTGGTTGATTAACTATGCAACTGCGGTCAAAATTGCTACATGCAACTTGAGGTGGGCAGTGAGATATGTACCCCAGATGTTGGAGGGGCCAGCAAGGGTATGGCTAAACAATTTGCCACCCGGAAGTATTAACTGTTGGATCGATTTCGAGGAGATGTTTGTTAGCAATTTCTCAAGTACGTATCAGAGGCCCAACATGCCACAAACCCTAGCAATGTGCAGGCAGAGACCAAATGAGACAGACCGAGAGTTCTTAACCCGTTGGTGCACTGTGCGAAACTCGTGTGAGGGTGTGATTGAGTCACAGGCCATAGCTTGGTTTGCGCAAGGATGCAGATATGCAAGCATGCTATGGCAAAGGTTGCAAAGAGACATGCCAACCACCTTGGCAGAAACAATCCGGATTGCTGATTCATATGCTTTGGGTGATCCGACGCAACCTAGGCTCACCTCAAATGAGTCAAGCGAGGAGTATTGTCAGTGAGATGGGGTCGGGTCATCCCGAAGAAATGATTACCAGGGAAAAGAAGGGATGACAGACCGGATTATCGCTACAGTTCGCAACAAGTTACAGCTATGAATCAGGACCAATCCAGAGCAGGGGGCAGTCGATGTCAAAAAACTGGAGGACAACAATGGACACCAAGGAATGATGGGAAGAAAACTTGGACGCCAGAGCAGAAAAAACAGTGGCAAGAGAAGAAGGACCGTCCGAGGTACACCTATGAGGCAATGCTGGATCAGCCGTGTAAGTTTCACACGCCTAATCCGAGTAACCCAGCGGGTCACACAACCAGGCAGTGTGAGTGGATGCGAAAGATAGAACAAAGTGGTTCGGGGAATTCTTAGGCACCTCGGAATGATCAACCTCGGCAGGAGTTACCCCGACAGCAATTGCTCTCCGGAGCAAACACGCAACCGTTAATGTTGCCTCCCCCTCCGCCGAGGTATGACAACCATGAGAGAAGGGATGCAGTGCATCAGGTGGAGAACCAAGACCAACAGGATCAGAGGTACCCCGAAAACGAGGGGAGAAATGAGTACAGAGAGCACCATCACAGTTACTGTGTGTTCACTACAAAAGAGACAGACAGAAAGAGCTTGCAGCGCAGACATATGGAAGTCCATGCAGTAATGCCGGTAGTGACGAGGTATATGCCTTGGTCAGACCAGGAAATTACCTGGAGCATCAAAGATCATCCCAAGCTTATGCCAAGTCCTGGTTTGTACGCACTAGTGCTGGATCCGACATTCATTAGGCCTAACATCAACGTGAGATTCTCCAAGGTGTTGATTGATAATGGTAGTAGCATCAACATCATGTATGTGGACACGATGCGAAAATTGGGCATCTCGGAAAACATGCTCCAAGCTACAAGGACAACTTTCCATGGCATTGTGCCAGGCATTTCTTGTGAGCCCATAGGCAAGGTCCGGGTTGACGTTTTGTTCGGCACAAGAGATAACTGCCGAACTGAGAATTTGGAGTTCGAAGTGGTGAACTTAGAAAGTGCGTATCACGCGTTACTCGGTAGACCAGCTCTGAACAAGTTTATGGCAAGTTGTCACATCAGTTACTTGAAGATGAAGCTGCCCGGGCCAAATGGTGTAATAACCATAGCTGGGGATTTCCGACGTTCCATTGAGTGTGCATCTGCCGGATCTAACCTGGACGAGTCACTCGTGATTGCGCAAGAAAAGAGAAATATCCAAGAAGTGGCGGCATTGGCTCAGTCCGCGCAGCAATATATGCCGGCGCTGAGTAAGCCGCATGGTAGTGTCTCATTCCAAGCGACAAAAGATACCAAGAAGGTGCCTGTTGATGATATGTTCCCTGAGCGTACCGTAACAATTGGTGCCGGGTTAAATGACAAATAGGAAAGCGAGCTCGTCAACTTCCTCTGTGAGAATCGGGATATTTTTGCTTGGTCCACGCAGGACTTGCAAGGTGTTCCGAGGGAGTTGGCCGAGCACTCGTTGAATGTCAGACCCGGAGCAAAGCCGGTGAAGCAACCTCTCCGCCGCTTCGCCGAAGATAGGAGGAAGGTCATAGGAGATGAGATAGCTCGTTTGTTGGTTGCAGGATTTATCATGGAAGTGCTTTACCCGGATTGGCTATCTAATCTGGTGCTGGTGGAAAAGAAGAAGGATGACCCGAACGTGGCAGTGGTTTGGCGTATGTGTATCGATTACACGAACCTGAATAAGGCGTGTCCAAAAGATCCATTCCCACTACCAAGGATAGACCAAGTCATAGATTCCACTACTGGGTGTGAGTTGTTGTCGTTCATTGATGCATATTTTGGTTTCCACCAGATACCTTTGAACCCAAGTGATCAAATAAAGACTGCGTTTATCACCCCGTATGGGGCTTATTGCTATCGCACCATGCCTTTTGGTTTACGTAATGCAGGGGCAACGTACCAAAGATGTATGCAAAAATGTTTGCATGACCAAATTGGTCAAAATGTGCAAGTGTATGTGGATGATGTTGTGATAAAGACCAAGGAAAGCAAAACGCTCCTTGATGATATCAGGCAGACGTTTGTGAACCTAAGGAGGTTCCGAATGAAGCTTAATCCGGAAAAATGTACCTTCGGTGTCCCGGCTGGAAAATTACTCGGATTTCTTGTCTCCAGCCGAGGTATCGAGGTCAATCCAACTAAAATCCGGGCCATAGAGCGAATGGAACTGCCGAAGTGTCTTAACGATGTCTAGAAGTTCACTGGTTGCCTGGCATCCTTAAGTCGGTTTGTATGTCGGTTGGGAGAAAAGGCACTGCCTCTCTATCAACTCATGAAAAAGTCGGACAAGTTCATTTGGACACCGCAGGCCAATGAAGCCTTTATCCAACTAAAGAAGATGTTAGCCACTGCACCAGTGTTAGCCTCTCCACTATCAAAGGAGCCAATGTTGCTCTATATAGCCGCAACCAACTGAGTTGTAAGTGCCGTAATTGTGGTAGAGCGCGGCGAAGAGGGTAAGTCAGTGCAAAGGCCAGTGTATTATCTGAGCGAGGTATTATCAACCTCAAAGCAGAACTATCCTCACTATCAAAAGGTGGCATATGGTGTGTATATGGCAGCTAAGAAGCTAAAGCACTATTTCGAGGAACACCCAATCAAGGTAATATGTGAAGCTCCCATATCCGAGATAATGAGCAACAAGGATGCGAGTGGAAGGATTGCGAAATGGGCAATTGAACTAGCACCTTATGCGCCACAATATGACAGAACAGAGGCAATTAAATCTCAAGTTGTGGCAGACTTTTTTGTGGATTGGGCCGAGGTGCAATATGAGCCACCATTACCAGATCCGAACTACTGGAAAATGCACTTTGACGGGTCAAAAACAAAAACCAGGTTAGGTGCCGGAGTTGTGCTTACCTCGCCCAAGAAGGACCAGCTGAAATATTTGCTGCAGATCCACTTCACTGCATCAAACAATGTTGCAGAATACGAGGCACTTATACATGGGCTCAAAGTGGCAAAGGAGGTTGGAATACGCCGGATCCAATGCTTCGGTGACTCGGATCTCGTAGTCCAGCAGGTCTCCGGGCAATGGGATGCTTTGGACGCAAACATGGCATTATACAGATTTCATGTGCTGAAGATATCTGGTTACTTTGAGGGATGCGAATTTCACCATATACCTCGGGTACAAAATGAGGCTGCCGACGTATTGTCGAAGCTCAGTTCAACCCGACAAGCAATTCCACCAGGCGTAGCATTGGAGCACCTCAAAAAACCATCCATCAGGCCATCCCCGGAGTCCGACTCAATTTTTATCCCGGCAAATCCGGAATCAGAGGCTGTGCCCATGGACATTGATGAAGGGAGTGGTTCGCGAAACCTCGGGACTGCCTTGGCAAACCCGGGGACTGGCACGACAAACCCGGGGACTGCATAGCGTGATCCGGTAGAAGTTATGCCGGTGGATCTAATGGAAATTGATGAGGATGTGTTCCCAGTGAGAGCTATATCAGCTTGGGCATTGCCCATATTCCAAATCCTAAAAGATTGAACCTTACCCACTGAGGAGGTACTTTCCAGGCAAACTCAGAGGAGAGCAAAAGCATACACGATCATCAATTCCGAACTATACAAAAGGAGTGTGACCAATGTCCTCCAGCGATGTGTTGACCCGGAGGAAGGACTTGACATCCTCCGAGATATACATCAAGGGGAATGTGGGCATCATGCCTCATCCGGAGCCTTGGTAGAAAAACCTTTCCGCCATGGGTTTTACTGGCCAAGTGCCTTAGAACAAGCAGAAGATCTGGTGAGAAAATGCAATGGCTGTCAGAGATATGCGACAAAAACACATATGCCAATGTCGGAGCTCAAGACCATACCAATTACATGGCCATTTTCCGTATGGTGCTTGGATATGGTTGGCCCGTTTAAACCAGCAAGAGGGAATATGACTCACATTTTGGTCATGGTGGATAAATTTACGAAGTGGATTGAAGTAAAGCCAATAAGAAAATGTGATGGAGCCACTGCCGTAACTTTCCTCAAAGACATCATCTTGAGATACGGTTATCCTCACAGTATCATAACAGATAATGGCACAAATTTTGCTGAGGGAGCATTTGCGCGTTTTTGCCGAGATAAGAAGATCCGGTTGGACGTTGCCTCGGTATCCCACCCTACATCGAACGGACAAGTGGAAAGATCCAACGGATTAGTATTATCCGGGATAAAACCCCGGCTCATTGAGCCGCTGCAAAGGTCAGCGGGGTGCTGGATAGAAGAACTACCAGCGGTACTATGGAGTTTAAAAACAACTCTGAATCGATCAACAGGCTATACGCCATTCTTTCTGGTATATGGGGCAGAAGCTGTATTACCAGCCGACATAGAGCATGACTCGCCTAGAGTCACCCAATACACAGAAGCCGAAGTGCAAGAGGCCCGGCAAAATGATGTTGATCTGCTGGAAGAAGCGAGAGAATTGGCATTGTCCAGATCCGCCATATATCAGCAAAATCTCCGACGCTATCATAGCCAGAAAGTAAGCCCCCGAGTTTTCCGGGAAGGTGACCTGGTACTCCGGTTGGTACAACATACTACTGGCATGCATAAATTATCCCCCCATGGGAAGGACCATTCATTGTGAGCAAAGCATTACACAATGATTCTTATTATCTTATCGATGCAAAACCACAGGAGAAGAACAAGGCGGATAGGTCCGGCGAGCAATCCAAACGTCCATGGAATGTAGCTCTACTTCGTCCTTTCTACACTTAGCAGAGAAGTGTTTGTATCCGAGTCTCTCATATATCGGTATGTATGCCGACAATGAGCTTATCAATGAAATCTTGGCACCTCGAGCAGTAACTCGGGGACTGCCTCAGTAATTTTAGTTGTCTTCTATATTTCTTATTTATATGTCGGCTAGCGTAAGTTGCTTCAACTTAGGCCGGACTAGTAGTGTGTGAGCACCAAAAACCTAACTCTTCGACTTGCTGCTGTCCAACAAGATTTGGCTTCATGGCAAGCAAGAGAACAAGTTTGGAATTGCATAGCACATGAAAAATGACTAAGGGAAAAAACTTACTCGAGCCGACGTTTGTTTTTCGGACTAACATTGTGTGTACTTTAAATTTATCATGCTGAATGATTTTGAGCTAAACCTAAAGTTTCCAAGTACTGTTAAATCAATTTTTGAAGCTCAGACTCATAAGTCATAAAACCGAACCAAGGTGGACACGAGCCGAGCCAAGAAATTGGAGGAACAAGAAAATGAAATTTGGGGACTACGCCCAAGTTAATCCGGCATAAACTTAGTAGCAAAACATAACTGATGTGCTTAATACAAATTGCACCTGGCATAGCGGGGATCTGATAAACTTTAAAGTTTTTTTGCTCAAGGAGCAGCAGGAGGAGGAAGTTTGGCGTCATCTTCGCTGTCTTCGACGTCTGAGGCATCGTCCTCTTCGTCCTCATCCGAACCATCTTCAACGTTTTCAATGTTTTCGACATCGGCGGCATCTAGGAAGCTTGGTCCCTCATTCCATTCATGAATGGGGGCATATTCAATGAGGCTATGGGCGCAAGCCTTGCGCCGGGCAATCCACTTCGGGTCGCTAGACCATTTGGATCCGGTGCGCATGCGCGCTAGGAGGTTGAGGTCGATCTTCTCGTACCATGTGAGCACATAGTGGAGAACGGTCTCAGCTCCGGCGCGTCCAACAGATTCTCTCCAGAGATCGAGCTGAGTCTCGCATTCCATAAGCCGGGCAAAAAGAACAGCCATATTCTCCGGAGTATCTTCTTCAGGCCAAAAGGCATTGAAGATCCGGATTACTACGTCCATGATATCCTTGTCGTAGTTCTTCACGGTCTCGACTCAGGCGAACAAGCTGACTATCAAGTCTTTGAGATCAAGAGGAATGGAGCTAGAACCAGACGGAGTACCCCTCTACATGCGGAATCTGGTAATAGCGTTGGATCCAATGACATCGCTCTCTGGGAATTTGCCTGAAAAAAAATGACAAAGGGGGAGTAAGTAAAGGAAGTAGACCCGAAGGATCAGTGTCGGTCGAAGGAAAAGAACTTACCAGAAATGTGGCTATGAACCCAGGTCAGCTCCTTGATACAGTTGTCGCGCCTCTCCCGGAGTTGCACAAGTTCAGCATTCGCCGACTCAAGCTTGACGTCGGCCTCCTTAAGTAATTCTTGGTCCTTGGCAATCTGGAGGTTGAGGCGCTCCCGCTCTTCAGTATAGTCCTGGCCAGCTTTTTGAAGTTCGGATTGGTGTTGCGCTTTCAACTTCCTCATATCTGCCTTGAGCTTGGCAATCTCGTCATCTTTGGTTCGGAGAAGGGCGAGCTCATCGTCTTTCTTTTTAAGTTCGGCCTGATGCTGCCCTGCTTGTTCGAGAAAATGCAGCATCATATCAGGCACGGGCACACTATCTTCAAGAGATGTTGAAATAGTTTGTTGACCCGGCAAAGCCGAGGTATGAATGTTTGCCGAGCCAAGGAGAAAAAGAGATAGAAAGCATAGCAAGGTTGAACAAAAATGACTTACCCTTGATTTCCAAATTTTTCCTCATGATGGTATTCTCAGCTTCCACCCCAGCTGCGAAAAACCGAAGGATGGGTTAGCTCGGCAGACAAACATGAAATGAAAATATGCCGAGGAAAAAACTTACCCCTTTTCTCGTGTTCAGCGAGAAGTGCATTATGTTTTGCACGCAACATCTTGTGAGTATCAAGGAGACGCTGAAACTCAGCGCTCCGGCGGTTGGTGGTCACCTGAAAGAGCAAAGATGAACAGCTTAGTCTTGTGCATATTCAAAGTGTACAAGATCCGGACCAAGTGGAACTTAACCCGGCTCTAGGTGTGTGCATATTCGAAGTGTACAAGATCCGGGCCAAGTGGAACTTAACCCAGCTCTAGGTGTGTGCATATTCGAAGTGTACAAGATCCAGTCCAAGTGGAACTTAACCCGGCTCTAGGTGTGTGCATATTCGAAGTGTACAAGATCCGGGCCAAGTGGAAAGCCCGGCTCTAGGTGTGTGCATATTCGAAGTGTACAAGATCCAGGCCAAGTGGAACTTAACCCGGCTCTAGGTGTGTGCATATTTGAACTGTACGAGATCCAGGCCAAATAGAACTTAACCCGGCTCTAGGTGCATGCATATCCGAAGTTATTAAGGAGCTATGCTAGTTCTCTAAGGAGCATCCGACCGAGTAAACAAGTTACTCCCTCAGAGGCTCGGGGACTAATGGTTATATCACTACTAATCTTCAACATACTAAGGAAAAGATGAAGTAACGTACCTCCATCATCCGACCCGCAAGGTTAATGGCCTTGGCGGTGGTATTCATCTGCGCAGAAAATTTGGCGGGACCGAACTTCTCCGGGAGATCGTCGTTGTAGGCGAACTCCGCCTTATTCCAGTTATTTACAAACTCGATCAAGGTCGGAGGGTATCGTTCGCCGCTTAGCATGTGTGGCGCCACTAAACCCTTGGCATGCGCCTCCCTCCTCTCAACTTGGGCAAGGGCCGGGCTGGTGTGCAAAACAAGTTGCACATCAGCTGGCTCGGCAGGGGCGTCCTTCGGCGGTGGAGTTTTCTTCGGAAGCATGGACGCAAGTGTGCATTGTCCAGCCTCGACGGACGCTACCCTGGTAGCCTTAGGTGCCTTCTTGCCCTTGGGCTGCTACTGAGAGGTTGAGGTTGCTGCAGCGGATTTGCCCTTGGGAGCTGCCTTGGCGCCAGCCTTGGTGCTACTGATGTCTTCTCGCCGAGCCTTGGAAGACTTGGACGAGGTAGAGGGGTTTGGTGCTGCTGCTATTGCTTTTGCTGCTGGTGCTGTGGTTGGTGCTGGTACTGGTGCTGGTTTCTGCTTCGACGGAGGTGCTGAGGGAACTTTGATGGTAGCTGGTTGCGGTGGAGCCGAAGTGGTGGTTGTTGCCTCGGCAGATCCAGTCTCCCCCGCTCCAAGGTTGCCCTCCGGAATGGGGCTCAACGGGCGAGAATCATCGCCACAAGGAGGAGAAGGGCTGCATCGGAGCGGCGACGCAATGCCGGATCCACTCTGTGGGACCTCCACCGTGGCCCTGCCAAATCAAATGATGAATAATGAGAAACTATAACACAAAAATAACAAGTGAATGACAAAGAAAGAAGAGGCTTACTCATCCGAGGTCAGGGGATCCTTGGGCTTCCGAGCCCTCCGGGCCGTGGCCTTAGTTGGAGGTTTGGTGGCAGTTTTATCCCCGGCCTTCTTCCGCCTTTTAGCCGGCTGAGAAGGTCCAGAGGAGGATGCAAAGGCAGCTCCCCTTTTCTTCTTCGGCGCCACCGGTACAGGATCACCCACGACAAGGGGAGGGTCTTTATGGATCTGCCCACCGGGGTTAGCTGATGCCGGAAAAGCATAAGAAAGGGGGACAACGTCAAATGATTCCATCACCTCAACATCCGAATCATCTTCATCGTCGGGCCAATCTCTAATAGAAGAGAGTTTACCGGTGGGTCGTTTCGTTGCATCTGCCATCGGAAGGAACATCTCCTGATCCAGTTCTTCCTCGTCCGAGGTATCCCGGTCAGGCGCCCATTTGAGGGAAGGCTCGGTGCCATCCTCGATGGTTTGCTGAAGAAACATCTAAGGAAAAGAAAAGACAACAGGATTAAAACCTACAACAAATGACCGACATAAGATTTAACACGGAAAGAGTTTAGGGCACGAGATTTACCGAAGGAGGAAGCCTATCTCGGCAAAAATGTTCAATTCCCCATGTCCAAACAGAGGAGAAGTCCTTGTGAGTGGTGAAGAGGGCCTTGACCCGGCGGTAGATTTCTGTATTGCTCAACTCAAAAGACAAGGTCCGGTTGGGGTCGCGGCCCCAGCTCATGTGACACACTTTATGTGTGCGTTTTTGGAGGGGGGGAGATCCGGTTGCGGACAAATGTGATCATGGCGTCCTCGTTGCGCAATCCGAGTTCCTTCAGCTCCTTGAATCTCTTGTTGACCTGGTTCGCCAAAACTGTGGGCTTCTTGGGGATAACGTCCCACAAATCCGGGTTAGGAGGACCCGGAGTATAGGGGCGCAGCCGGATCAGGTCTTCGGTGGTGCTGTTCCGGACGTAGAAGAAAGTCCGGACCCATCCCTTGCAAGAGTCAAGCCCTGTGACTCGGGGGAAGATGGACAACTTCCGGGGACAGATTGATGCAGCACCGAACTGCGTGAGCTGCTTATCCTCCGGATCTAGATCTACATTCGGAATGACGTTCCGGCGAAGGCCAAAGAACCGGATCCATAGCTCCTTCGTGGGCCATAGTCCGGCATAACCTTCAATCGTGGAGGCGAAGGCGGAGAGAGATGTGATGGCATTGGCTAGAAGGTGGTGCGGCTGAAGCTCGTATGTGTTTAGCCAGTCATGGAAAAAATCGCTAACTAGCAGACCGAATCCCCGCTGGAAGTGCGATAGGAACATGACATACTCACCCGGATTGGGTGAGGGGGCAAGTTCGGTGGAAGCCAGGTGCGTGGCGACGCCCTCCGGGATGCGCCTGGTACGGTAAAGCCAATCCAGGTCATCCTGGCAGACCCAGCATCCGGCCCACACGCTGCGGTCGGCATGCGCCGCGTCTTCTTCCATCTCCTGCTCGGTGAAGGATAGTTCCTCCTCAGTCATTTCGAGGTCGCTCTCCTCACTTGCGCTAGCGGCGGAGGGAGGCATCGACCTGGACTGGCAGGGACCCGTGGCGGAGGAGATGTGCGGAGGTGGCGGCGGCGGCGCTGGAGCGCGTGGAAGCAGTATGGCGGCAGCGCTGCTGCTCAGATGCGGTGGTGCGGCGCTGTCGACGGAGAAAAAGAGGAAAAAGGCAGAGGCAGAGGGGCGCGGGAGCGGGGAAATGACCCAAGGGGCGCGCCCCTCCCCTATTTAACCACTCCCGTAAGGGGGTAGTGGGATCGCGTTTTGCGGGCGAGCCACACGGTGTGGCCGTGTATGGTCCGGATCAGCCAATCAACGATGAGCCACATGAAGGGACACAGGGCGCAGCGGATCCCACGACGTGACGTTATGTTGCGGTTAACGAGGAGGCAGGCGCGACGTGACGTGTGCAACAGTAACTTCTGACAATAACTGTGGCGGTTACTGCTGCTGGCCCTTAAAATGAGGCAAAGTAATGATTAGCCTCCACATGGGGAAGCGTACGAGAGAAGGAAGAATGACCCGGATGAGTACGAGGTAACCCGGCCAGCAACAAAAAACTTGGAATGTGCCAAGGGAAAATAAACCTATGGAATCCGGATCAAGAGGTAACTCGGAGAAGGAGCAAGAAGCTCAGTAAAAATTGAACCTGCTGTGGCCTTAGCGGCTAAGGCAGCTAAGACCGCACCAGCTTCGGGGACTAATGTTGGGGGGATACCCCTGGGTAGGGTCACGCCGGGGTATAAAGGCCTAGTTAGCCGAGGTATGGCAAGGTCAAAGCAAGTGCTGGCCGAGTCACCTCAAGGCAGGCCGGATCACGGGGTAACCGGACCAGGGGGCGTCCACCTAACTTGGTCTCAGCCAACTTAAGCCGTATGTCGGTAAGATGTATCTAACTTGTATGCAGGAACATGTGTGGCTGGATCAACTATGTGAGATCCAGGTTATATCAAGCTTGTAAGAGAAGGAAGGTATCTCGCTGGTCAAAGGTGACCACTGTACGCAGAGCGTGAGCAAAGCGGACAGAGGCAGGACCACCGAGACGTGGCCGACAAAGGTGACGAAGCCTATGTCGGATGACGCAGGCGCCACAGAGGCTCACGTAGCCTCTGCATGGATGACGCGGGGGAAAAGAAACCCGGTCGGCTTAGTATTTTGGGAGGAGGCATATTCCTTGGAATACGCCTCCACGTATGCCCTAAGTGGAGATCTAGCCACCCCTATATAAGGAGGGATAGGACCTCTGTAGAAAGGGTTGGTCTTGACTGGGTTAAGCTCTAGTGTGTTGCGATTTACTAGTTAGTTCCTGAGGGCAAGCTAGTGGTGAGAGTAAGAGAGTCCCTTCTTCCTCCTCTCTCCAATACAGCTCTAGGAGCACTTGTAATCTGCGAAGGTGAATCAAATACAAAGCTTCCGTGTGTGGAATCACCACACTATCCCTCCCTGGATTCCCCTAGTGCATTTAGTCCCCACCTTTAGCCTATCCGTGGCATCTGCCGTGACACCACCACGACAAAGTAGCTAAGTATTGTTTGGTGATTATGTACCTCGTATTTATTTATAGACGCTAGTACCAACCCGAGCTACGAGGAGGAAGAATTCTACGAAGAAGAAGAGGAGCACCTCGACAACTGTACCAACCAAGGCAAGCTCAACTATGCAAGCTAACCTATGTAAGCTAACCTATGCAAGATACACTATGCAGGCTATTGTGATGCAACCTTGATTACACCAATCCCAAGTTTTACCTGCAAGCTTTATTCTTCCCTTTACCAAAGTATCTTAAATAGTTAATTATTGGTGATTAGTGAAAAAATAGGATATAAGCCATCAAAGAGCATAGAACTAGGCTTAGGTAGTTATACTTGATTAACACCCTTAAATATTAACATCCTCATTGATAGTTGCTAGTGCTAAACTAATATTGATCACTTTAGATGGGAACACTTGGAGCAAATGATTATAAAAACCTTAGAATGATAAATTATTCTATTGAAATGTTTTGACATGGGTTATAAAACACAATGATTTGGAGATGATGATGAATGAGGCATGCGCCTTGACTTTAAATAAAAACTGATGGTTGGGTTCGGATGCGATACCATTCCAGCTTTACCGTACAACCACAATAGCTAATTTGGGTAGGGCTTAACTAGAAGTTTATGTGTCTTAGTATGGTTTCCCTCGCGGTAAAGAGGTTAAGCTGAGGCTACCTCGTGACCGTGAATGACCACCTATGCAATTCCCGGGATGGCGGATGGCCATGGCTGGGAGGCCAAGCTCATAGGGGAGGTGCCTATACTAGGGTGTGTAATTGAAAGGTTAGGATTGATTATCCGCATACCAAGTATGATGATTCAGGGCTATCCCTGACGGATGTATCGAATTTTGTGGTGAAAGTGTATCACCTCTGCAGAGTGTCAGACTATTCGAATAGCCGCGTCCGCGGTCATAGACAGTTGGATGGCCATACTGTTCCGTTATCAGATGTTTTCAAAATGACTTGTGACTTGAAATATGACATTGACTTGACCACAACAGGGTTGTGGAAATGAAAACTAGGTTCCCACTTGAGTAATCTAGACAACTAAAATAGGCCTTTACTACTAAGTACTTGTGAAATAAAACTAGATAATTGCAAATAAACCTAGAGCTTAGGATTCCTACTCGAATTGTCTTACTTGCATTAGTGATAGTTTGCGAGTACTTTAAGAGTACTCATGGCTTTATCCCTGGCTATTCCCATGACCCGACTATGAAGAGGACTATCCGGAGGACGAACAACAGGATGTCTATGATAACTAGGATCATCTCCCATCGTCAATATTGCCTGTGACAATGAAGATGGAGTCTCTACTACGTTGTATTTCCACTGCTTTGATGTGTATTAAGACTTGATCATGTGATCAACTATTTGTAAGACTATTATGGTTTGTAATGGATGAGGTAGTGTGCTATCAATTCTGTTATGTCTCGCAAAAATGGTATTTCCGGGATTGCGATGTACAACATAACAGACATCTGGACTTAAAAATCCGGGTGTTCACAAATAGGAGCCTTTTCTAACCATGATTTCTTAGTTATTGAGTCATATCTGCCCCCTCCCCTCATCGCTAAGCGCCTAAGCCTACACATTTACCCCCTGTTTTCATATGCTGGATCCATCCCTTGTGGTTTCTGGGTGTGAATAAAGCAAATTACAACTTTGAGTGCGTTTGACATATAGCATCGAGATAAAAACACAATGAGAAGTATTTATGCTGAAAAACTGATATTCTTTGAATCGACTGTGTTTGACATTCTGCATCATGTTTTATAATTTTTCTATTTTGTGTAGTACTTTACTCATTTCGTCATGTTTTTTCTTCAGTTTCACCAACGACGCCCATTCCTGATGTTCTTTCTAGACGAAATATTCGAGTAGGGTCGGACTTCAAGTTAATAAAGCCAAAACCAACCACAAAGATCCACAATAGTTTAAAAAGAAAATTTGCTATAGGATACCGTTATTTTCTGGTATTTGCTAAAACACACCATACAATATACCATTACAATTTTATGATATATTTGCCAGAGCACACCGCACAGCTAAAAAGGAAAGTTTGACACATCTTCTTCAAAGAAAAAAAGTGATAAAACTTTCCATTTTTAGCCACACGGTGTGTTTTGGCAAATGTGCCACAAAATTGTAATGGTACCTAGTAAAGACACAACCGGATGGTGTGTTTCAGCAAATGAAAAAAAATAACGGTGTCGTGTAGCAAATTTTCTCTAGTTTAAACAAAGTACAAAAGCATAACAATGGCAAGGACCCCACACGTCACCATATATAAGATCAAATACATTCCATGAGATGCGACTAGGAACTAGGCAAGAACCAGAAACATCCTGACTAGGCATATTTACCCATTGATGGCCCTAGGAATGTTTACCCTCTCGATCCTCCCGACCATCCCTCGCTCACATCTAAATTACAAAAAGCCTAGCTAATGAAATCTCCGGCTCAACCCAAACATGTCATCACAGCCGATGGTGATACAAATCATTCGGTTGCGCGTCCAATGTTGCTCAAACATGTTCTCTTGTAACTACCTACCCTCTTTCATATCTATACGGTATGTTTCTGTCGCGCGCCATCGACTATCTCGTCAATATTATCTATACTGCTATTAAACAAGCAAATATAAACTTTCTTAGGGACACCCCGTCGAACGTACCATAGACTAATTAGTACCGCCGGATTAGCCTGGGTTAACGAAATTTAACGATCTGGATTTGACTAATTGACCGTCCATGTGCGGTTAGCAATTACCAATCGCTCCACTGGCAGAGGAAAAGTTCAGCCAATACGTGTTCAAGAAAACGTATCGCAACTCCATCTATTCATCACCATCCCATCTGATGCGCCTCCCAAACCTACAGGCCACGCCTCTGGACGCCACCATAACCTCCGCTCGATGCTGCCGCATCCACTCCAGCCACCGGCCGCCGCGACCATCACACACGGCGGTCCATCCACGCAGGCCACGGGCGGTCACGACCGCCGTTCGCGGTTGCCCCATCGACGATGGCGACACGCCTCTAAAAGCTTTGCTTTCTGACCGCATCTACCTCCCCCATCCATGGCGGCCACGTGCCCCCTTAAACTGCATCTATCGCTGATGCCAGGTCCACTGCTAAGCATGGGCACATCAAAGTCTGGATCGATGAGGACCGCAACATCGAGGCGCCTCAGATGAACGCTCACTACGGGCGAAGGACACCACATATCTGTATCCTGGAAGGTATTTAAGTGCATGTATGTTCCTCTTCGATTCAACATCTTGTCTCCTAAGATTGATGGGAAAAATAAGAATGAATTGGTAGATTGCATCGGCTGAATTTGATGTCCGTATGAGTCTTTGTGAAGGCAAATAACATGTTAATGTTCAGGCTGAAGTATTATCACATCACCTTGATTATGTATTATTTAACTTTTGATATTCAGATTTTGGGATTAAATACTGACCAATACTTGCACAATTGATATAAACTCAATAACAAATTTAATGTGTTTTTAGGAATATTCAGATGCCTTCCTGGCCTACAACTAATTGAACATGTTTCAGTCAGGCTTTATAAACTTATTATGGCGCAAAGATATATATATATATATATATATATATATATATATATATATATATATATATATATATATATATATATATATACATACATATTGTTTGAGTCGTGGCCAACTAAAGAAAAAAAGGCTAATATGGGTGAAGAGTTGTACTTGATACTAAGCAAAGGTAATGCCATCTTCACTATGCAACAATTTCAATGTCTTTTCTTCTTACTTGCGAGCATTCATGTTTCTACAGTATCTGGACAAAATCAACTAACAAATCCTCCGAATGAGTTATAAATTCTCCCTAGATAATACCCATGGGGAACTAGCAACTTGTCCTGCACATGGAACACACCGGCGAGTAAAACAATTATTTCGAAAAATGATAGTTGACTGATCCCCTATTCTTATTTGTAGGTTTACAGAAGAAAAAACAATCAGACAGATAAATTCCCCAAGCCAGTACCTTTCATTCTTGAGGTTCATTGGATCTTTGATTCCAGGTTGTTTCTCTCCTTTATTCAACGGAAAGTTTTGCAGATCTGATTCTATACTTTACTGCGTTTGATTCTGCTGCCAGTATAGGTCCCGGACTTTTCCGTGTGTGGAAAGTAGAAAAAATTCCCTCTGATTTATTATGGGCTGACAGCATCATCCAATGATGTTGATTTGATAATAGTTTCAGATGAAAATTTCAGTGGTCAAGTGTACAATTTTGTTTTAATTTCAGGAACAAAGTTGATTATGTAAGATGGTTATACCCTGATTGTGCATTTTCTGAAAAATAGCAATTTATTCTGCATCTCCCATTTTTGTAGGATATGCAAGGCCTCAACATGTTGAAGGTGGTGAAGACACCTCCAGTCTTTTAGTTTAATTTCACCCATTGTATTTTGTCTTAGCTTAAGGTGAGTTACCAATGAGCTCATGGTTAGAGTTATCTCCAACAAATGTAAGCCTACTAGAGACCTGAAACTGCTACCCACCAGCTATACATTGTGCAATATTAAGTCCCTGTTTTATGAATTAAATTGTAATTTCGGGTTTGTCAGCTATATTGTGAATTCCAATTCCTTTTCTAAGTATGTTAGCCTTCCTTTTCAATTATTCCCTTAATGCTCTAGGCCCTACCTCAGCTCCCAGACAAGTATTGGATACATATAAACTCCTTTTATATAAAGGATAAAAGGTATGGAACTTTCGAGAGAGTGATTTATGTTCTTTCATGTGCAGATTGCAAAACCGGGAGAGTTCTTATTTGGATAAGAGGGTCCTTTAGATGACGGAAAGATTGTAGTATATGAGGATGATGTCTTATGGTTATGTATGACAGTGGAACAAGGGGATTTGTAAGCATGTCTTTTTCCATATGAATTTCGAGGTCTTTACATGTATAAATGATCTTGCCGGATGATGTTTGCTGACTTATTTTGTAAACTCGAGGGTAATTCACTATATGACATCAGTATGAACTATATATGATTCGTTACAATTGTGGTGCTTCTGGTTAATGACGGTTGTCAGTGGGAAATTCTTATAGGCCGTGTAAATCCATTTCATTATGTGACATTTATATTTCTAATGGATTAGAATGTTTTAAATGAAATAAATAGATACTTAAAAAAAATTCATAGACAATATTAGAGTGCGTGTAACTTCAGAATATAAAAAGAATGACTTATTTAGTGCATATATGCATTAATTGAAACGGGTGCGTGCACGTGCCAGCTTACTAGTGAATTTTAAAATTTCGTTGTCACCTAGTAGTAGTAGTACTCACCAAAATTAGCGGAGGAGCAGTGGAAACGAGGAACCCGCAGCAGATTCCGCCCAAAACAATACGAAACCAACAGACCCGGAAGAGCCATGTCGCTAGCCGTGGAACGCGGAAGTAGACAGGCAGCACGCACAGTGTTGACGCGTCCCCGTCGCGAACTGGTGCGGCCACTGCCATCACATCCCAGATTCACCTCCCGTGCTCGTTGCTTTCACCCCTGGCTTGCTGCCCCCTCCCCCATTCCCTCCCCCGTCCTACCAAAGTCTCTCCTTGTCGCCAGCACCCTCCGCCGCCACCGCCGCCGAAACCCCGTCGTCGCCCCGCCCGCCGCCTCGAGAAGCACCTCCTCTCTTTCGCCTCCCCCCTCTCTCCTCTGCTGGACTCGCGGGGAGGGAAGATCCGCCGGGACGCGGTTCCTCTTGCCGGTAAGGAAACCCCCTAGCCCGCGTTGACTGCTGTTCGTCTGCCTCTGGTCTCACCTTTGCTCCGCTGCGAGCAGCCGGGTCCAGCCAGATCTTTCTTCTCCAGGATCAATCCTAGTTCACTTCGTCCCACTTCTGCCCATGTATTTTCGTACTAATGCCACTGTTTCACATTACGTTTTCAGAAGTTTTTTCGGGTTTATTACCGCGGCAAGGTTCGAGGATGTTGAGCTAGGGAAGTAGCTCGTGCAGGCTGCTACGCTTGGAGCTCTGATAAACCGGCCAACAGGGGAGTCTTGAGGGTAAAGATAGCGAAAGATGGATGCGGTGTCCGAGGTTGCCGATGCTATGGGCGCATTGGCCGTTGACAATGGTGCGGGCGGGAAGGTCCTGCCTGGTCATAGTGCAGAGGAGCGCAGAGAAGAACACGACGCGCTGGCCGATGTGGCGCATTCGGGCGAGAGCGAGGTGATCAATCCGTCCGAAGAGGTCGGCGGGGAAGCCACCTCGCACTCGGAGGTCGTAGTAAAGCCCCGGGTATCCAAGGTGGGAGGGAGTTCACCAATGTTGGGCACATTATCCGTGCCGAGATCTCATATTGATGGTTTTGTGCTCTCTAACATTTTCATCTGTTTTAGGGAAGCCAAAGCCGCTCCCCTAAAGTTACAAAACCACAACAGCGCCAGAGCCCACGGAGCGGCGATAAGAGTCAGGCTAGGAAGAGCGCTCCTAACTCTCCTTGTACCAAGGCGCCCATTGCGCGAGTGTCTGATCCAGACTTGGTCGACAGCTCCTCAAACAACGGTGATGCTGATGTTAAGAAAGTAAGTTCATTTTCTAGCTGTATTCCACATGCATACTTTGTACATTGCTGAAATGGAAAACTCCTGGTTGTGTGTAATGTTCGGAGACGACGGTATGTCCAATGCATTTTGATCTAACTAGACATTGTTTGTGCTTTGATTCAGAAGGCGGAAACGAGCAATTTTCGCCCAGTTGCCAAGGAGAGTTCAGTACTCGAGGACTCGAAGTATGTTGTTTGTTTGTTCTTGTGTATATCCACGATATTTGTAGCCAATTAAGCTTCTCTGTATCTCTAAAGCACAGATTAATACGAGTTAAAACAAGACTGTTTTCTTGTTAGTTCAGGGTACAGTTGCTACTTTTTTAGTATGGCCTGAAATGAAATTTTGGAAGAAGGATGAGCTTAGCCTCCTGTTGTATTTGCTGGCTTGCCACCAATTATTATGAGAAGTGGTTCTTGTTGCCATATTGGATAGTCTCATTTGAGTACAATTTCCATCTCTGAAAATGGAAGCAGTTCATGCTCATTTCAAGACTCTCATCTTTAGAAAATCAGTTCAGTATTGTCAAATTTAGCTTGTGCACAACCTACTTAATTCCTTTCCAACTAACAATTACTAGAACTCAGAAAGCATTCACTATCGCTCTTGGATTTAAAAAAATAATTTCTTAGCACTTACCTTTTTCTGTAAGCTTACTACTACTTACCTGTAGTTCTGGACTATTAAAATAGTTTCTTACATTGTCATATTATATAGGGAGAAGAGGAAAGCTCAGAAAGCATCTAGCCAGCATGTGGTAAAGAATGAAGAAGAATCTAATTCTGAAAGAATAAAGCCTCAGAGGGTTGGCCGCACCCCTTCATATGGGTTTGCATTCAAATGCAACGAAAGAGCTGAAAAAAGAAGGGAGGTTAGTAGTCGGTACATATCTTTTGCTTTTGTGCAGTTAAGGTTTATCACCCCTTGGCTTACCCATCCTGCAATCAAGTAGTTCTACTCAAAGCTTGAGGAAAAGATCCATGCACAGGAGTTGGAGAAAAATAACTTGCAGGCGAAATCAAAGGTCCGTATTCTTATTTTTCATTTCCCTGGAAATAAATCAAAGATTTTTACCTATTCTTAATTTTCATTTCCCTGGAAATAAATCAAAGATTCTTTTTAATGGTTCATTGCATATAGTGTTTGCTTTATTTGTTTGTTTATCACTCTGCAGGAAACAGAAGAAGCTGAACTCAGACAGTTAAGGAAGAGTTTGAAGTTCAAGGCAGCACCGATGCCCAGCTTTTATAAGGACCCACCACCTCCCAAGGTTGAGTTGAAGAAGGTAACTGTCTTGACAGCTGCTCAGGGAGAGCTTCCTCCTGCCAGTCTGTCAAGCGTATTAATGGCTTTACATATATATCGATATCACGTAATATTTTTTGGTAATATGAAGTTGTGAACTCTTCATGAAACAATTGAATTGATCATAACCATCCTTGTAGAGGTCCTGTTAATATATAACAGGAACCTGTATATTTGTGAAAGCAGGGAACTCCTGAATGCAACTTTGCTCTGTCAGTGAAACATTAAGTCTTTCTAGAATGCTCTTAATATGTAACCAAAGAGTACTTCACTTTTTTTTCATCAATAATATTCACTTTCTTGGTTTACAGAAAAATAACTTTTGCATCCTTGTACTAAGGTCTAACATCGCGCTTACTATAGCTATTTTGTGATTCCTGTGTTGCTCGTAGCTTAAGGTATACATGTCATAAAGTGGGGTACATGAGGGTAAATACCACCAGGAGGGAGAACTAGAATGACTGATTGGGAGAGGATTAGGTTAGGGACTGAGAGGACGAGACGAAGTAGACAGGAAATAGATTATTAACGAAAATATATGCGCCAAGGAGCTGGCCCTAACAACCGAATCTGAATAAATCTCATCTCCAAGGAAATATCTTATCTCTAATAGGCATAAGGCTCAAGCTATGCCATACCTTATCTCTAAATGATACTATTCCCATCTTAACGATAACAGGGATTATTTCCTTGATTGGAGGTAGGGCCATCTGTTTGGGCCTAGCACGTGGTGACCAACCCACATGACATACAGCTTTCACATATTTGTGCATGGTTCTACCTTGTTCGAGAATTTCGGGGAACCTTCTAGTGACTGAACTACTATTTTCTGTAGCTAGCGCTGTTGAAAAATACTGGGGGGGGGGGGGGGGGGGGGGGGGGGGGGTCACTTCATCAGAGCTATTTAGGAGATTTCATCTCTTGTCAATATTATGCAAGTTTCTTTTGGATAGATTTACTAATACTAAAATATATCTGTACCACCACATGATCCATGTCTCTTTTGCCAATAGACTAATAAATTTGAAAAGCAGTTCACATGCTTCTTTCATGAGTTTGCTGCAAGTTGACCGTCCATAATATGTGAAGCAGTTCAGAGTATAGATTTCCCAGTAGACGGTTGGTTCAAGTTTCTGTCATGGCTATATTGCGCTGGCCCTTTTAATCGTCAACATGTCAAAGATTTACGTTTATTGCCGTGTTCCAGTTTCTGAAGAATATTTTACTTATCGAATACTATTCATTTTAGGTCCCTACCACCAGAGCCAGATCACCGAAGCTTGGTCGCTCAAAGAACTCAACCTCCTCAGCAGCCACGGAAGCAAGTACCAATCCTTCAAGCCGTCCAGCTCGTCTGAGCCTCGACCAAAGGGCCTCCCAAAACAGCGCCAAGACAACAGCACCTGCTGCAAATGCCGCGAAGAAGCCGCAGCGGAAATCTCTCCCCAAATTGCCATCGGAGCAAACAGGTTCTGTCGACATCGCAGCGTCCATATCTTCTGCAGAACAGCTAGAACTTAGCAAGTCAGCCGCAGACCCCATTCGGCAGCCGATCCGTGCTCAGGTTACTCCGGATGAACACGCACTCAACGAATAGAAAACAATCTGAGCCGAGTCTCGTGGACAGCGTGCCATGCCCCAGCTTCCTATATCTACATTTTTCCTATATTTCTGTAGTGAACTTCTGGCTGGTATCATGCACTTAAATTAGTGCAGTCACCATTAGTTTGAAGAAGGGCAATGTGCCAATGTACTGTTTTTCTTCTCAGGTTTTGTTCAAACAATACGAGGGAATCAGCACCTACTGCTATTTGTAGTTAGTAACAAATGCGTCTGACTGTCTCGTGTTTCCAGGTCTAGAGGTATCTTTTCGCGCGTGAATTTCCTCCTTTAATGCAAAATTATCGCTGATTTTGCGATTAACTTGGTGGATTCAGTGTAGTTCTGAGCTCTGTTCTTCATGGATGATGAATCTGGTTTGGCTGAACTGCTGGGATAAACGGTTCTCACGTTTATTTTAATTCACAGATGGTACATGTACTGGTATACTACATACACGATGTGATTAAGAACATTCTACATGTACAAGGACGGCAGGGCCTTATTATTTTGGCTAGATATTTTTATCCTACAGTGCTGCAGATCCTACCAACCTTAGAAACGTAATGCTCTTCCCAGATTCATCTTCAGGTAGCTGGACTTAGTGTTTCAGTTTACGAAGCTGGACGGCGACGACGAACGATGGTGGCTCGCCGTGGAGGCCACCGTGAGACGGTGGCATGTCGCTCTTCAAGATGCAGTTTGTGTTTCTGGCAGTGAGATTCGTTCTTCATCTAAGAGGCTGCCCTGATGGAGTGTGGCTGAGCTGCCCCGTGGAACGGCGGCGTCGCCGGAGGCTGGCCGCCGTCGAGGTCGTCTTCCTCCTCGGCTTCCCACAGGAACCCGGCGTAGGATCCCAGCACGTAGCTGCAGGAGAAGCAATGAATTATCAAACATTTGATAAGTCACAGATATTTGTGCGTCAGCTGGCGCTCTGCTCGCTGACTCGACTCACCAGTCGTCGGGCGCGGCCTGGACGGCGCGGCTGTAGTAGGCGTCGGCGCGCTGGGCCTCGCGGCTGGTCTCCCAGACGAGCCCCGCGTAGAGCGCCAGGGCGTCGCCGTCGCCGGGGTCGGCGAGGATGGCGCGCTCGCAGTACTCCTGCGCCCTCGCCGCGTCCCCTTCCACCTCGTTGAGGTACCTGGCGTAGTTCCCCAGCGGCAGCGAGTTGCCCGGGTTGGCCCTGATCATCCTCCGGTAGTGCGCATCGGCCGCGCCCCGGCCGTCGCCGTCGCCGTCGCCGTCGTTGCCATCGCCGCCGTGCCCGCCGCGGCACACTCTCCCGCGTCCGCCGTCTCCCCCGACGCCCTCGAGGAGCGCCAGCGCGGCCTCCTCCCGCTCCCGCCCCGCGGCGGCGTCCAGGTCCAGGTCCAGCCCCGTGCTCGTCAGCAGCCGGCGGAACGCGTCCTGGTCTTCGGCCTCCTGCTGCAACACGTCCTCGTCCTCCTCGACGACGAAGACGGCGGAGGAGGCGGACGAGCTCCTCGCGGCCGGGAGCGGCGCCGGCGCCAGTAGATCGGCCTCGGACAATGCGCGGCACAGCACCCCCTGCCGATGCCCCGCCGCCGTCGCCGAGGCCAGCGGCACCACCGCTAGGTGCCCGTGCCCCCCGACGTGCTCTGCCGCCGCGGCCGGCACGCGCGCGGCGTTGAGCAGCGGCGAGGACGCGCTCCGCAGCAGCATCACGGCCACCGGTCCACGGCCTCACCCCTCACCGAAGAGAAAGAGAAAAATATCTCGAGCGGACTGGCACTGGCACTGGCAGTGTGGGCGTCCTCACGTCACTCGCTGACACCGCGGGCACGGGTGGCGCGCGAATATATATATCCGGCGAGGCACGTGAGGCAGGCGGACGTGTTGGGCCTCCAGTGGGCGCGAGCGGGGCCACCGGCGGGCCCAGTGGTTGTCCCCGCGGCGCAGGAGGAACGGACCGGACGGACGGAGGAGACCAGCCGCGGGCAACGCGACAGAGCGGCGGGCGTGGGCGAGCGCGACGGCGGCGCGGTTAACAGTAGGCTCAACTTGGGGAAACGAGTGCACGGCAGGAGACGCGAGAGATGGAGTGGTTGAGATGGGCAGCAGAAAAATCCACGGCCGGGGCGGGGGCGCCATGATAAGATCCAGTTCCTTGGAAGGAATGTAGCGGCTCGGCAGTTGGTGTCGGATTCGTCCGTGCTAAATGCGGCTACATGTTAAATCATTAGCATGGCGTTGCGTTGGCGTCCCTTGATTCCGAGCACAATGGCTGGCATAGATAAAGGAGGCGTGCTGTTGCAGGCCACGTCGTTCAAATGTATCTTTGCGCTTACTCTTTTTTCTTTTCTCTTCTCAAGAATACATCCTGAAAGTTGTACTACCATGTTTCGTAGAACAAAGATCGACGATGCCCGGTACGACACCAAGAGCTACACCGACACATAACGCCACGCGGCTTATAACGCTGCCTACTACAACCAAACATTGACGACTCTCTTTGCACCGCTCTCGCCACGAACGCATCGCCCACCCTTGAGCGCCTGAGAGTCGACGAGTGAGCGGCCGGGCCGGGTCACCCGAGAGGAGACGTCGACTGACTGAGAAGCGCCATCAACGTTGTACATTGCGATACAAAATCACATGTACAAAGCGAGTACCGACCTGGACTTTGTCCTGCCGATTCAGAGACTCCACACAACGACCTAGAGACAACGCCTCTAAGGAGGGGACGATACTATGGTGCCACCATTGTCCGATTCGACAAGCCGAATCAAGGCTTTCCCCTGACGCTCTAGGTGGGACATCACATGTAGTGCCATGACGACACCTCCAAGGAGGAGACGATGCTCGCATGACTCACCCTCGTCAGCTCAAGCATGTCTTTCGTCCTGGCACATCCGCCAGCCCTGAATTCCAACGGAAAATGGTAGTCTTGAGCCAGCCCTTGGCCGCACTGCTGACGAGAGAAGCACCAAACTATGATGCCAACGAAGGAGAATAGGAGATGTGCCTACCACTGTTCCACCTCCACCATTGGACAAACTGGACGGTGGAGGTCCAGCCCGCCGTCGCCACCTAGCCAGTCACCGGCAACCTCACGATGCAAGGAGGTCGTCGCTGCTAGATGCGGCAATGCCCCGTGGCCAAGGACGCAACCCCACATGCCCGTCTAAGGCCCGAGGGCCCACACATTGGGAGTTACCATCCTCGGCAATCGTGGCACCAACCCTGAGCAGAGGTCGAGCCCTACCTTTGTAGTGGGTCGAGCAGCCAGCCGCCGAGATCCCACTGCTCTGCGCCGCCAAATCTAGGCTAGGCCACACAGTTCCTCTGCTCGTAGGGAGTCACAACATGGAGAGAGAGACCCTGCCACCTCTATCCCAAGCAGGGCTTTGCCCGACGAAGCCTCTTGATGGCGAGGAGGAGGATGCGCTGGAAGAGCCTGTCGACATCGTGATTTAGGGTTTCCCTACGTTGCCTCTTGGAGGGATGCAGAGGTGAGAGGGGTCCGATTCCTTAAAAAAAGAGACCAACAAGGGCTAGCCCCTATTTACTTTATTTATACAAGAAGCAACCATGAGCACTAGCACGGAGGAGTTCAACCATGGTGGGATGGACGAGCATCCGCTTCCACTACTAACTAGAAAATATGGCGCGGCGACACGCCGCGCCCGTGTCACTGTTTTTGGTGGATGTTCGACTCAAAGTTAGCTCCTAGTTTTGTGTAACTACCTCGGTGAATTACGCTCTTAGTTACATGCCTGGATGAACGAAAGTGGTTAAAATAGTACGGTGGGGCCCAGGGCCACTCACGGTAGACCTTTCGGCCGTCCTAACCACTTTCAGACATCGGGACAAGAACGAGTGGCGTAATCGGCAGGCGAAGGGATCAACTACATACACAAATGAGTATGTATGCAAACCACATACAACAGTCCTCAGAGCCATTCCATCTAAAAGAAATAGAAATATTGCAACGCCATACGGCAAGATTCAAATGTCCTAGATAGAGATAATAATTTAGGATAGCTCCTCATACATCACACATCAGAGTATCAGGCGGAAGCGGAAAACAAGATCCGAGTACGGATAAGAAGTAAATCGGCATAAGATGCCCCATAAATAAACACATCCCGCCCACAGATCTCACGGATCCCCGTTCCCGGAATCTCTACACCGAATGATCGTTGCCAACATCATCTGTCTCTTCCATCCAGTATCAATCTTGCGGGTACACCTGTTCATCTGAATCAAACAATTTATCGTGTGAGACCCTAGGGGTACTCAGCAAGTCTTTATGCCGCTAAAGGGGACACAACCTGGGGTGACGCAATTGCAGCAAAAGACAATACCTAACAGTTCTACAGATACTCGCTAACCTTCCGCCTAACCAATGATAGACGGAAGTCCGTAAATTAAGAACAACAGTTATAACAGTATAATTAACAGATCCATCCTCCTCCTCGCTTACCAACGAGGAAGCGGACGAACAACTCCCATCATCCGTTGGCAGTTTTATTAACCATTCCATGAGCATTGCACTATTTACTAGTCAAGTACTTAGTCAAATTAAAAGCGGTACTTTAGTTATACTTATCTATGATCGAGAAACTGTGCTCCAAGTCGTCCATAACCGCGGACACGGCTTTCAGAAAGATTTACCCTGCAGGGGTGCACGAATAGCAACACACACTCGATGAACCTCGGAAAAACCAAATCAAAACCCAACGAGGCATTCACGACAAAGCAATCACAGGATTCAGAAATATTTCCGGGGGCCACCCCAATAAGCTACCTGCAACGAAGTTGGCCAGCTCCGAGACGGACCCAGGGTTTGCGACGACGGCTGTAAACGACTGGGAACCCGAAAATATGACTGGGCTTGTCGATACCGCGGAAACGTGGCGCGATCCAAAACAGTACAGGTGCTCCTCGCACAATCTTAAATAAAGCAGTAACATGGCATAAGTACAGGATAATAATAAAGCCCCAAACTAATTGTGGCCCCAAGAAATAAGAATGAATCAAGCTCTGGCTCAGGGGGTCCATAAGGCCTCCCGGATGTGGATAGTGCGAATAGTCAATAGAGTGAAATCAAGTACTCGGGGCCCTACGGGACACAAGTGAGCATGAAAAACCAAATAGCAGATATTGCTCACCGGTGCCTCTTTCATTAGTTATCCCATTACTACTCAGGTTAAGTTGTTTAAGTACCTCGTTATCCATCAGACACTCACATACCCTACACATGCTTTTCTACGACTCGCATGGCTCAAACAACTCCTGTGGTGATGGCTCATGGGATGGAGGAACAAGCTTCGGTGGGGTTTAAAAGTAAAGGCTATGCAGTACTTGGGATTTAATTTAATGCAATCGCGACTCAATGATGCAAGAATAAGATAGAGGCAATAGGTACTGTATGTATGCAAGCATGTGGTAGTGCTTGCCTGGCAGCTCAGTTGAAGCGAGAGATGGATCTGGGTAGTACTCCTGTGATTCCTGATAATTCTCCTGCTGGGCGTCTATTCGAAGAAGAACCAAACAAATAAGGGCCAACATAAATAAATTGCACAAGCATATGAATTAAAATGCGACAAGAAAACAAGCATGCCATGATGAATGATGCACAATTTGCATGGCATTAAAGTAGCATGGCAAAGGTGAGGTGTGGATACAAGAAATAAAGCATTTTACTATTTATTTAACCAAGTTTTATTGTCATAAACAGTTCAGATTTGCAATAATGACATGATGCATGCTTCAATTTAGAACAAGGACTGCATAAATAGAACGGGCTCGTCGCGCTGATCGATTTAGACATATTATTTGTCAAATTTGGAGTTGTGGAATTAAAGTTATTAATTAATTAAGGAAAAGGGCATTTTATTGTAATTTTAATCATCTCGAAATTTTAAAGTGTTCAAATGATATTTTGAATGGCATATTTGAATTCCTCACATTTTTCTGATTCCAAAACACATATAATTTGTATTATTTGGATTTATATTTGAAAAGTTATTTAAATCTGATTTGAATTTGTATTTAAACAATTTCTGAAAAGTTTATTTAAAAACAGAAAACAGAAAAACATTTTACACTCAGGCAAACCTAGCCACAGTCACAGACAGGTGGGCCGCTGCTGACTGGGCGAGATCCGCGCGCAAAAGGCTTTCTCACCGCAGTGCTGGCTAGCCCAAGCGGCTGACATGCGGGCCCGACGGAGACGTGGCCCCATGTGACAGCGCGGGGGCATGGGTCAGCCACGGGGCGCAGCGGGGGAGCGCGGATTGAGGCCTGGGATGCTAGGGGGGTTTTCTGCAAGTTTGCCAGGCGGCTGACAGGTGGGGCACTGGGGCGGCGAGGGACCTAGGCGTGATCGACCGGAGTTGGGGGGGGGGGGCTTTTCGCAAAAATGCCACGCGGGCTCTGAACTGAATCCGGCGTCTCTTCTCTGAACCTCGACGACGACTGACGACGGCGAGATGTTTCGGCGAGGGTGGCGACGCATCCGCGGCGAGATAGCTCTGGCCGTCAAAATGGAAATTGCAGAGGAAGGGTTCGGCTACCGATCTCGTTTAGGAAGGGTCGGCGGCGGCGGGCTGTGCTGGACGGGGCTCGTCGGGGAACAGAGGGGGGGCTCTAGGCTGGGACTGCGCGTCGGCGGGGCGGCTCGCTGGCGGGGGCCAAAATCGGGCAACGAACGACACGCGGAGGAGGGAGACGGAAGAGGGTCGAGAGGAAGCTCACCTCGATTGATTCCCACCGGAATCGAGGCAGGGGGTGGTCGGAGCGGAGGGGACGGCGGGGCTGCTGCGGTGGTGCACGGCGCTCTGACGAGGGGGAGGCTCCGGGTGGTCCTGGTTCTCCTGGCTGGCGGAATCGACGACACGGACCGCGGCGACGCTCCCCGGCGTGTTCCCGGTCACCGGCGAGGACGGCAACGGCGACGCGGCCCTCAGACTGGCGGCGGCACGCGGAGGAGAGAAAGAGAGGAACGGGCAGGTAGCTAGGGTTAGGAAGAAAAAGATGCGGCGCGGCGCGAGGATAAGGGCGGGACAGTCACGCGCTCGGCGTGCCTGCTGACGCGGATGACGGCGGGGACGGCCACCTGCCGCTGCCGCTGCTTTCCATCTACGGCTGAGAGAGAGAGAGGGCGAACGGCGTCAGACGGAGGGGGAAGAGGAACAGCGCGAGGCGACGACGAAGCGGTACGGGCTGGGGAGGAGGTTGGGAGCGGTCCAGGAAGAGACAAGAGGAACGGGCCGGGGATGCTGGGCTGCGTCCAGGTAAGGTGGGCTGCAGGTAAGGCTCTTCTATTTTATTTATTTTTATTTTTATTAACTGTTTGATTTTTGTTTTGTTGCAGATTTAAACAAGCCCAAGAAATAATCCTTTTTGGGAGTTTTTTGCAAATTTTGAATAGAAGAGAAAGAGCTGGCTATGGAGTGAGGTGGGGCTTAGTGGTTGAGCAAAAGTTGATGGTGGGGAAAGCACTACAAGAGAGAGGAAGAGAGGGTGTTTAAAATAAATAAAAAGAAGACCCGATTCGAACATGCATGATGGATGGAAAAGGGTTTTTGGTTGGGCACGTGGGGATGGTGGAGAGAGATGGAGATGACCCACAAGGGAAAAAGCCAATAAAATCAAGAGGAGTCAAATGGACTAAAGGTGGCGGTACCCTTGCATGGCCCATGCAAAAATAATAAAGGCCATGATTTATTTTGTAAAAACAATAATAATAATATGGCATTATTCTTATGCATCCCCAAGAAGTGGAATAAGGCCAAGCAAAAGAATTAATAGAATTGGATCCACCCCATTCACATGAGCTAAGAATAAATTCCAAGAGAAAAGAAATACAAGCTCATGGTTTAATGAGATGGTGGAATTATAAGGTGGTGAAAAGAAAAGTGATGGAGTTGAATAAAAGATATGCCCCCAACTCAACTTGGGCATTTAAACAATATATCAATAACCAAATACAAAATTAAGAGGCAAATACAATTAATAATGCATATGAGAGAAGAACCAAAAGAAAAGGGGTTTTATATGATGCTCAAATGCAAGGTGGCATGATGACATGAGCATGATATATTTATGATGCAACAAATATATATAGGAAGTATCCATTATCTTACTAGACCAGTAGCATTACAATTGTTAGACAATTGTGATGCTACATTTTGTTGGTTAGAGTGAGGAGATGGTATCATGTTTGTTTGTAAAGGTGATTCAGAACATATTTGACAATATTGTGTTAGATAGTGTCTATTCGTATTTACACTGGATTGAGACAAACGGTGAAGGTGCAGGTATTTAGAGAACAAAGCAAGTAGTAGTGCTTGTTTTACAGAGTTCATTCAGATAACTCTAGATTCGGTACCTGTTCGAGTAGGTACAGTACAGAATATTCGTAAACAGAACTGATTAGTATATAGTAACTTGTAGAAGGCACTACCAAATTACATGTAGTAGCCATCCCGAAACAGTTTTATTTAACGGTATCCCTCTGCTAATTAGCTTTCGAGCAATTAGCATAACAAAGGCGTAACATGAACATGTACGACAACTGGAAGCAGAAAAAATTGAATATTATTTTTCTCATTTATTTTTGTCATGAAGGATCAAAATTTGAGGCTTGTCCCAGGAAAAGAACGAAATAAATGTCACCCTTTTCTATAAAAAAATCCCATGGTCATGGGCTGATTAAACGGAAAATCACTATCTAATATCGGGAACCAAAGAAAAGTATAACCGGTGAAGTTAGTTCTTCCCAACATAAAATTTGAAGAGAATGGTGTGCTAGGAATGTAATGTACTCACTTACAGTGAAGAAATTATCATTTTTAGTAATTTCCCTTTCACTGTAAAGGCAGAAACTCCATGTTGATAAGGTGGCTGGCATAGTCGTAGTCACACCTTCTGACAGTCAGTCTATCAGTCGTGGACGTCTTCATGTCCGAGAAGATCGAGGTCAACAA
The DNA here is from genome assembly GCA_910589775.1 of Avena eriantha. NCBI lineage: Eukaryota > Viridiplantae > Streptophyta > Magnoliopsida > Poales > Poaceae > Avena > Avena eriantha. Next base: position 227,258,070 of record OU342746.1, on the reverse strand, counting down.
TTTGCACTTAGGCTCTGCATTCCTCTTCCAAAGCTTGTAGCATGAAAATGAGTCGCGGATGTGGCCATAAATTCCAAAGTTTGACGCATCCTTCTACTTTAGAAGAAGCAAACAAATGAATATTTGCTCTTTGATGTTCAACCGTTGCAAAATAAATCATGATCTACAAATATAACCAAAACCCAACTATTTAATCTGACCGACATATCAATATCAATTCGTTTAGCTTGATCACTACATCACCATAAAAAGCAATCTTTCTTATTTTCCGATTTCAACTAAAACCGAATAGATCTGAACTCTGCAAGAGGATTGTTTATTTCAACTACACTGAAACACATGTGTAAAAAATGCCGTACCTCTGCGGTAAGGAGACCCAGAATAACAAATTAATTTGCCAACACCGTACCAGAGATGAATATTGGAGACCGACTTATACCTAGGAAAAAGAGCATATCCATCATCTAGTCAGAGGTATTTTATAAACCAAAGCTAGTTGGCTCTAAACGGAGTAAATTAAATAGCACTTGTAAAAGGATTAAGAAGCAACATGGCATATACTTCTTTTAAGAAGTCATATATAATTTGCTGACTAAAGAAAGAAAAAAGAAATCCTAGAAAAGGCATATAACTTCTTTGAAGAATAGACCATCTGAGTATGGGTAGCAACCATGGATAATGGACTCAAGAAACCTGCAAGGATAATTACTATAGAGTCAGTTTGCTTTCCTCCAAACAAAATAGTTTTACATTTATAGTTTGTTGGAAAACATGATTGCAATCTGAATTTCTAACATAACATTTTATCCTAGATGGAATTAGTTAAGAGTTTTACCATCCAAGGTGGAAATCCCTTACCCTCCTTGCTGCAGCTTGGTGCATAGTGTTGTTGCTGAAAGGTTGGTACCATACAAAATTCAATTCTAATCCTCCCATTTTGGTGATGTTGTTGAATGGAATGAACACATGTTACGTTCACTATTGGCACTGCCATCGAATATGTGATTCTTCAAGTGTAAAATGAGTTGACGCTTCACTATTTACCTGATACTTATACTTCTCGCCGTAATGATGCACCGCCATAGCATGAGAATGCATGAGATGGCGCACAATTATGTATAGCTCTGTCCTGGAGTCACCTCCTTCAATGCACTTAGAACATCTCGTGCACAAATGCCATTGCCGCACTACAGAGCAGAAACACACGTCGGCTCATTAAAGGTAGACCAGTTCTTCACCCTGTCTCCTAATATCTTGAAGCAGAAATCTGTATAGTCCGCAAAAGTCCCCTTCAGAGAAAAATTGCATCACATACATGCTTAAATTTAATTTTGAAATGCGAGGAAATCAATGTCTAAAATGCTTACACAATCTTCAGTTTTTTGCAAGCCTAGATATTTCTTATGAAGTGTCAGTGGAAGGTGATGGTGATACAGGTTTGTGTCCAGAGTGATGCCTAATTCACCATGAGAAGATTCATTAAATCAGAAGTCTTCACCCTGATGCCAAGAGCCTCTTGTCTAGGTGTAGAAAATAAGCCTTACCTTGCTCAAGCATGTAGTAGTCCACTCAGTCGTTCACCTTCTCAGGCCGTATACCTAGGAAAATCCATGACCAGGAGAAAGCTAGTAATTCATCCAACCTACATTAAAAGCAACCAACAATCTTAACATCGAGGAATGGCTCACCCAGGCAATGTAACTGTAATTACAACACAAAAAAAATTCAAAATCTGAGATCAGGGCAAACTTAGATCGGGGCAATTCCTAGAACATCAAATCATTCAATCAACAAACATCACATCGTTGATATTTCTACGATCAGTATACTCTTTTCGCAATGAACAAAAATGCTGCCTTTTATCGCAGTATTCCTATTTAAAAACTAATGTCTATGGACTGAAATCAAGAATCATAACAAATAAAATTGTGTCAGAGTATTAGTTAACCAAAACCTATGAATCCTAGCGTCAGAGGGCACTTGGACTACTGCGACATGCAGTTACACTGCAAATTACGCACATATCCGTGTCGTTTAATAAGGCAAGGTTAATAAGAAGCTTCTTTCAACAGCGAGAGCAGGACTTGTGAACTTCTCCAAGGATCAAGGATTGGTTGCCTCTTTGCTGGTTTTGACTTTGCGATCAAGATAAAAAAGAGGAAGAGCAGTTGCAGCTTGGGATGCAGATCTGAGGATCATCACCCGTCGAAGAGACGCCTGTGGAGGTCAAGCTCCTTACGTGCGCCTGGCTCTACGCCGTCGCGGTCGGGGTTGGCAGCAGATTCGGCGGCCGCCGCTCGCCATGGAACAAAAGACGCGCCGACATAGGTCAAGCTCCGGGGTGAGCCCGCCTTCGATTGTCGCGGCCGCTTGCTGAGAGGAAGAAACAGAGAGTATGGGAGAGAGTCAAAGAGGATGTGGCATAGAGAGAGAGGGTTATGTCGCGTACCTTCAGAGCAGTCGGTGTCACGCGGCCGTGGTCGTCGTGGTCCTCCACAGCCTAGACTCCGGTCGTCGTTCCCCTTGCCAGCATCCCTCTGGGATAAACCGCCGCCGCCTAGCGCATCGACACGTCGATGCTACTGCCTCCTGCGGCGACTGCGTAGCCAAGCATGCAAGTATAAACGACATTCAGAGAGAGATCAAGAGCGCTCCGGAAAGAGCTAGAACGGCCGGTTCATTGGAAGGAGAGGAAATCGGATGAGATTGACTGGGAAGGAGGACGGGGGCTCTTCGAGATAAGGCAGTGCCTATCCAATCACTGCTTAAGAGTCAGAAGCGCCGAAGGAAGAGGAGAGGACATGTACGGGGCAGAAAAAAAAGAAACGTGGCAGCACGCATGTAAAGGAAGGAAGGAGAAAAAAACCGACGCGCAGTGGGCACTGTAGATGGCCTAATTTTGTGCCTTCTACAATATAAGGGACTGACGTGGAGGCAGGTTTTGAACACTGAAACGTTCAGCTTTATATATGTAGTTACTAGTCGACAGCTAGTTTTCAAGTGACACCCTAAATATAATTTTAGATGAAAGGCTTGAGAGGAGCCTGACTTTAAATTAATAAAGTCACGTCGCCATCGTCATCTATGGACTAAGCGGCAACAGCAGTTCAAGTTACATCATAAAACATGCAAGATACAAGGGCCGGCATGGCAATACTTTTGACATTGATTTTGACCGAAGTAAATAATAGTGTGGAAAATACAAAAAAAATATTATTAAATTATTCAAACGCAAAATTCCATTATAATAAAAAGAGCGAGATAAATTTAAAGTAATGATAACAAAACTTATTTCAATTTGCCATTGCAAAGATAAATATGCCGGACGCTAATATGCAACCATCAACGAATATTAGTGCACAAAATAATTATTGATCCAGTCTCTCCATGTTTAAGCCATAAAAAATACTTAAATATTTTTTTTTTGGAAATGAGCATATATTAATATCACACGGATACCAATTACACCAGCCTCTACAACAACGCATATCCTAATGACAATACGGATGCACACAGCCGAAAAAAAGAAGAATAAAAAAAAAGAAAAGTCCCGCTGCAGGAATTCGATCCTCAGCAGCAGCGACACTACCACCACCAAAACAACACCAGAAGTCCAACCCCTCCAAAAGTGACGTCTCCAAGAAAGAAACAGTGCACAAACACTGTCATCGCCCGATCAAAGATCTTAGGTTTTCATTCTGGAGAAAATCCTCGCTCGCAAAGCAATGCTTTCTGCAAGGCCATTGCCACACACAACCAATGAAGGTCAGACCTTGGGTTTTCACCCTGCAAGGACCCATGAAGAAGTCACATATAATGTTCTCTGTACGCATGGCACCTGCCGGGTTCGGGGCCGGGTCTGCCCCCCATACCCGCACACACACCTCCTCCCTACCCCCACGACCCGACCCCATACCCGGGGTTTGAGGGTACCCGACGGGTCTGAACGGCGGTGACGAGGATTTAACTCATCAATGCCCATTGTTATTGACTTGGGTTTTGGAGAAGAAGGGAGTGCTGGAGACATCTATCGGCTAGCAAACAAGCACACAGGGGACAAAGGATTTACACAGGTTCGGGCCTCGTAGAGGTCCCTACTCCTGCTTGTCTGCTCGTGGAATTATTGAAGGAGTCGAAAGTTACAATGGCGTGCAGATGCAATCTGGCGAGAGTTGTGGAAACTAGGGTTGCGTGTCTCCTCCTCGCCACCCCCTCCTAGCCTTTATATAGATAGGCTAGGTCTCGGGTAGCGGGTCGAGTCGGTTACAAGTTAAGGTTCCCCCTTCAAACTTTCTATTTTTAGCTTCTTCTTGCCTCTCAAGCAATCGAGAGTCCGCAGATCACTCGAGTCCTTTCGTCTGGGCCTTGGCGACACCGTAGGCCTATACGTATTTAGACCGTATATACCAAGCTCGAGTACCTGTAGGGTATACCCATGTCAGTAGCCCCCGAGTATCCAATGGAATCGCAGATTCGACTGGGTACTTTTTGAAGTCTTCGAGTGCTTGAATGAGTACGTTTTCCGACTGCTTTCATTTATGTCATAGGGATTGTTGATATACGTGCCTGATATAGCCGAAGTATCAGTATCAGTTAACCACCTTAGGGTGAAACAACGCAATCTACTCGAACTCGAGTCCCTAGACTCGAATCCGGAAAAGTGCTGGCGTAATTCGACTCAGGCCGCAGAGGTCTTACAGGAGTCGAATTCCAGTTATATGGGTGTGAACACTTAACGTGTCCGTCAAGGCATGTTCATCGTGCCTGTAGGCACCAATATGTTTCTGGTAGTGCGCAGTTAAATGCGTTGCCAGGCCTTTATTCAGGTCTTACATTCACGCTGTAAGCGCGGCATCCGAATTTTATCATCGCGGAGATGATTCGGGAAAACCCAGGAGACGTAATCTCTTTGTAGGGAAAAACATGAGGCGGTGTCGCCATGATCTGCGAGTGCTGATGTAATTGACGCACAGCTTTCGTGCAAATAATCATAGGGTGCGCGACCAGCGCTCCCTATGGGAGTAGCCCCCGAGTGCTTGGTTGAGTCGAAGACTCAGGCAGGGACTAAAGAATTTTTGCGACTGCTGTCATTTTTGTTTGTCTGCGTCAAAAACTTGGGTTGCGACTGCTGTCGTCTTTTGCTTGCTTGTTTCAGTCGAAATTGTTTCCAGCGCTCCCTATGGGAGTAACCCACGTCCATAGTCGAATTGTTTTTCGAGTGGCTGGGTTTGATTGCGATTGCTTGTATCCCTGCAATAAGAAAATAAAAATCATAGGGTGCGCGGCTAGCGCTCCCTATGGGATTAGCCCCCGAGTGCTTGGTGGAGTCGAAGACTCTAGAAAGGACTAAAGTAGTCGTAGTTTTCCGCTGCGTAGCTATTGATGACGTCAGTGCTGATGCTTTCATGACCTCAGTTGTCCATGTGAGCGGCTTTGACGGGACGTGACGAGCAGTGGGTCCCACTTTCTGACTTTGATTTGACTGGGCGTGCGTAATCTTATTATTAACTGTGCCTCCTCGATTTTCGCGCAGTGGAGGGACGGTTCACGCTTCCTCTTCCCCACGTGTCGAGCGCGATATGTGCCACGCGTCTAATAGGGTTTTTGCGAGCCGTTGGATTGCATCTCTTAGGGGTTAAGTAGCGATGCTACAACGGTAAATTTCCATCTGCGCCCTTTTCTTCCTCGCTGCCATCGCCATTGCCGCTGCTCCTCTGCATTTCTCCTGCGCTCATCTCCTCCTCAGCTCTGGACCATCTCCGCTCGTTTCCAAGTTATTTTCTGCGTTCTCATCACCGCCGCGCAATGGGAAAGAAGAAAGGAGGCACTGCTGCTGAATCCGCGGCCATCGTTGCCGCGACGAAGAAGAAGGGTGGCCCCGCTACTGCGGGCACCAGTGCCGCCGCCAGCGGGAAAAAGAAGGTCGCGGGCACCCGCGTGACCAATGGCGCTTGGCGTCCCTCAATCATCAAGGCGTCCGATCTCCGTCTTCTTCGCCAAGACGGAGTTATTTCCGCAGCAGTCGTCGACGCGCGCGTCCCCAGCGGTGAGACCATTCCTGTGCCTCCCGCTGGTTTTCGAGTGATGTTTCTTGCTTTCATCATTCGTGGCCTTTCTTTGCCTATCCCCCCTTTTCTTAGGGGTCTCCGCTGCTTCTACGGGCTCCAGCTGCATCAGCTGTCCCCAAATTTGATTCTTCACATCTCTTGTTTTATCACCCTCTGCGAGTGCTGGCTCGGAATCGAGCCGCACTTTGGCCTTTTCAAACGTTTGTTTAAGCTAAAGCATCAGTCCGCATCTGGCTCTTTAGTTTATGACGTAGGTGGTTGTGGAATCCATGTCGACCCATCCGCCACCTACTTCGACATCAAGATCGCCAAGTCCGTCCAGGGATGGCGGGACAGGTGGTTTTATGTTCGCGACCAGAAGGCCAAGGACGAGCATTTTGGACTTGTGCCTTTCGACCCCGCGACTCCCTGCAAGAAGATGCGTTCTTGGAAGAACGTGATCATGCCTTCCGAACTCGCAGAGACAGATGTGTTATATCAACGCGTCTGCGACCTCGAGAGTCGCATAGGCGCAGAAGAGGGAGGATGCGCCCTTGTCAGGACTTGGCTGCGTCGTCGCGTCCAGCCTCTTCAGGCTAGGGTCTATCCCATGTTTCAATGGGGTGGTGCTGATGATGTCACTCGTGTGTCTGCCGATGGCATGTCCGCGAGTGAGGTGGATAAGAGGGTGCGACTAGTCACGAAGTACACCTTCAAGGATGTGCTTCCGAATGAGCCAGTCGTTCCTCCCTTCGATGCTTCGAATCCTCCTCCCGAGGTACAGTCGTGCTACGCAGTAGCTTATGTTCGCGATTGCTTTTCTGTTACTTACTTGCTCCTTTTTGCTGTTTGTATGCAGGATTAGGCGGTCTCGCCTTGCATGCCTCCTCTCCCTGAAGGCATTATTCCTCGCGAAGCTTTTGAAGAGGATGAGTCTGAGTCGACCATCCCTTCTGATGTGGAAGAGGAAGCCCCCGAGTCTGGGAGCCCGGATACTCGCAAGCGTTCGCGCAGCAAGGACTCCGATGCGTCGACTCCTTCAACTCCAGAAGGCACAGTTGTTGGCGCGGAAGCACCAATTCCTGCCGTCCTTGTGAGGGCTGTAGCACCATCTTCTCGCAAGAAGATGCGATTGCCCAAGGAGTCTTCGTCGGAGTCGGCGGAGGCCATGTTTGATCTTGACAAGTTTGACTGGTAAGTTTAAGAGGTCATTCATTCTTTTCTGTTTTCTATTTGTTGGCTGTGCCCTGGAGTGTTGCCTTTTCTTAATGCGAACTTGGTCTTGCAGTCAAGAGGCATCGTCATCTTCTGGCGACGTTGAGTTTTTGAAGGAATCAGGAGTCGCGACCTCAAGGGCCAAGGTAGAGGTCGAGCACGCTCCTTCTCCTCCGGCGGCGGCCCACTCCGGGCACAATTCTTCGAGCTCCCCTCACGGAGGGGAGCATCGAATAGTTGCTCGGATGACAGCTCAACAGACTTCTTCGGAGTCGCTGGAGGACCATGTGAGTATATCTTTCCTTCTTTTGTATTTTGGCAGTCAACGCCTTCTGTTGCCCTCTCTAATTCCTTGATTGGTGCAACAGCTCCTTGTAAAGGAGGCCACGCGAGTGGCGGAGCAGGTGATGGCGATGGGTCGTCAGCATGCGATGCTGGAGATGCGTCACTGCATGGTCAAAAGTGAGTGCTTCCACGCTTGTTCCTTTCATCTTCTCTCTGTTTTGGTATGTTCGACTGATAGCCAATTATTTTGATTGCCATGTAGCTGAGCATAACGCCCTTCTGCGCAATGTCGCATCCTTGGAGAAGACATTGGCCGCAACTGTCAAGGGGCGCGATGAGGTAATCGTGGCTCGTGATGATGCCCGAAAGCGCAAAGAGGATCTGCGCGCCTCTTTTGCGGCCAGGGAGAAGTTGTTGGAGGAGCAACTATTCTCAGTCGCCAAGGCCCTCTCAGGTACCTTTTACTGATGGATTTTTGATTGATGCTTTTCTCTGCTTCTGGAGTTTTGCCGGTGGCACTAGAAATTTGATCCATTTTTTGGTGTAGATGCTGGCGATTTGAGTTTTGACCCGCAGGCCGTTCATCGTGATGACGGTCTGGCCGGCGCGGTGTGTACGGTCGAAGATCGAAGCGCCGCCGTCCAGGACACATTATCCAAGGCCAAGGTCGCCCTTAGTCGCCTCCGGGAGGAGTTGATGCCAAAGGCGGAGCAGGTCGATACTATGGACGAGCTGGTGGAGTCGCTTGCCGGGGGCGTGCCTTCTACCTACAAGAACTCCCTCCGGGTGGCTGGTGCAACGATGTCACTTGCCATGGTGCAGGCCCACGGAGTCGAGATAGATCCCTCTGCAGTGTCGAAGACAATGCCTGTTGGTGCGGATGGTCAGCAGGTAGTTTTCGCTCCCTTTGCGACTGCCTGTGCCAAATACGGCCATTCTTTGATTAATACCGTTGCCAAGTATTCGGAGGAGCTCCAACGCGCTAAGAAGGCGGCGAAAGCTTCGGCTTCAGGGGCAGGCGGAAAATCAGTGGCGTCTGATACTGCCACGGACTTGATGAAGCCTCCGAAGGCGTCGAAGGCGAAGAAGCCAGCTGCTCCGTAGTTATCTTGTGTAGTAGATGATGAATTGTCCTTTTGCTCTAAGAACATGCCTGCTGGCGAGTGTGCTTGTGAATATTTTTTTATGCTTATCCTGAATGCATCTGCTATCCCTGCCTTTGTGTTAGTTTGGTCGCCTTATTTGCTTCTGTCTTGATCTGTGGTAGGGCACATCGAGTGGTCCCGTAGGGGGAAACCAGGATCCATCATCTCTTGATGAGACAGTGGTACCGCCGCGCTCCAGGGTAGAGGAGCTGTCTTTGCTGTCACGACTTCGTGACCGCGTGAAGCAGCTGAAGCATGAGTTGCCCTTGATCCGCGGTAACGCAGATGTGTGGAAGTCAAAGGCGAAAAAAGCCGCCGCCCGCCAGCAGTATCTGCTTGGCAAGGTGACGCAGCTGGGCGACCAATTTAAGTGTTAGTTTGCTCGTCCTCATCTTTTTCCTTTGTAGATAGTCGCAGTGGTACGTTGTACTCATGCTGTTGGTGCTGCTTCGTGTAGTTGTTAGCGCACATCGTCCGCAGGAGGAGAGGGATAGGATTGCCATCCGCCTTCATGGTCTCACCCAGGAGCAACTCCGAGAGAGTGGATACTTCTGGGTGGATCATGATCGTGCGACTGCATTGGCGACCCTGCAGGATCGCGCTTCGCGAGTGCTGCTCTTCCTGAAGAAGTCGCAGTCATGTTTGAAGAATATCTACCGAGCGATGTTCCCATTGGATGACGCGCCATCAAGCCTGTTGGCTCTCCTGGCCAAATTTCAAGATATGTCCGCGGTTCGCGAGTGCGTGAGGCAGCAGTTGGTGGCTGGTGCCAAGGATGCCCTCTCGATGGTGCGATTGCACAGGCCTGACGTGGATGTCGCCGTCATAGCTTCTGGTCTGCTAGCGCCGCCAGCCAGATCTGCTTGGAATATGGTGCCGCACTATCAAGCGGTGGACCGCCCAACAGAGGAGATTGTTGACTTCTTCGAGGAGCAAACCAATGTTCTTCTGTTGCAGCAGTAACCAGATTTGTATCCTGCACATAAGTGTATTTGTGTTGTAAAGTTCATATATATATATATTTGTATGTAATTTATTGTTGAATGCATACAAATAGCTTTTGTAAGCATAAGGTGCGTTGCACTATGCGAGTCCTTTTCGTTAGCCTGACCATCCCTTTTATCAACTTGCCAGGTGCGTTGCAGCTAGGTTGAATTTGTGTTAGGGATTCGATTGATGTGCCAGCTACTCAGGATGTCGCGTTTATTAGTTCGAAGAACAAATGTGTGTAGGGTGGCGTAGCCCCCGAGTACAATAGTAACAGAAGTGAAAATAAAAAACACAGAGTTTGGGGCACTTAGCTTTTATTATTTGGAGAACAGTACGAGGTACAATGTGTGGCTAAGTAGCCTTGGCTGGGTAGCCTTATTTGCAATGTAAAAGTAAAACAACTAGGGGTAGAAGCGTCGTAGTTGTGCGACGTTCCAAGGGTTGGAGTATGCGACTCCTGTTTCTAGGTCTTGAAGGCGATAGGCGCCACCTAGGATTACTTCTGTAACCAAGTATGGTCCTTCCCAGGGGGACTCGAGCTTGAGATGCCCCTACTGCTTTAGTCGCAGGACCAGGTCACCTTCGACGAAGGATCTGGGGCGAAGCCTTCTACTGTGGTAATTGCGCAGGTTCTGCTGATAGATCGTGGACCTTTCTGCGGCGATTTCTCTCGCCTCGTCGAGGAGGTCGACGGAGTCTTCGAGTGCAAGAGATGACTCTTGTTCGCTGTAAGCGACTATGCGCGGCGCCTTGTACCTTACTTCAGCGGGTAGTACCGCTTCTGCCCCGTGCACCATAAAGAATGGCGTGTAGCCTGTGGCGCTGTTTGGAGTTGTACGTAGGCTCCAGAGTACGGATTGGAGCTCGTCTGGCCAGCAACCCGCAGCTTGTTCGAGTGGTCGAAGGAGTCGCTTCTTGATGCCGCTGCAGACGAGCCCGTTTGCTTTTTCTACCTGACCGTTGGTCTGTGGATGAGCGACTGAGGCATAGCTGATGTTGATCCCCAGGTTTTCGCAGAATTCTTGGAACTCCTTGGATGTGAAGTTCGTCCCGTTGTTAGTGATGATGCTGTGCGGTACGCCGAAGCGGTAGACGAGGGACTCGAAGAACTTGACCGCATTGTGACCCGATTGCTTGGTCACTGGCATGGCTTCGATCCATTTGGTGAATTTGTCGACTGCGACCAAAAGATAGACGTAGCCTCCTTGCGAGGACCTTGGGAGCTTGCCTACCATGTCAAGCCCCCATTGTGCGAAGGGCCAGGCCAATGGGATAGGTCTTAATTCCGCGGCTGGAGCGTGTGGTTTGTCTGCGAATCGCTGACAAGCATTGCACTTTTGGACTATGTCCTTGGTGTCGCGCATGGCTGTGGGCCAGTAAAATCCAGCTCGTAGAGCTTTGGCAACGAGGGCGCGACTGCCGGCGTGGTGTCCGCAGGTTCCTTCATGTATGTCGAGGAGGACTGCTTTTCCATCGGCCAGGGAGACGCATCGTTGTAACACGCCTGTGATACTGCCTTTATATAGTTTGCCGTTGATAACAACGAATGCCTTGGAGCGTCGTGTGATGTGCCGTGCGTCCGTCGGGTCGTCCGGTAGGCGCTTGCTGAGGAGATATGTAATGTACGGCTGCGTCCAGGATTGTTCGATCATCATGACGCTCATTGGCCCTTCGAGTCCTGTGCCTGGCTCCAGGTTTTCGAGTGCCATTTGCTCATTGGGTGGCGTAGCCCCCGAGTCTGTTGCTGCGCTTGTTTTCTTCTCTGTGGCCTTTGGCTTGATGGAGCGTTCACAGATGCGCTCGAGAAATACCCCAGGTGGTATGGGGGCACAGGTAGAGCCTATGTTGGCGAGTGCGTCCGCCTCCTCGTTGCTTTCGTGACCTACATGTCGCAACTCGCAACCATCGAAGTCTCCCTCGAGTGTATCGTAGAGGTCGCGGTATGCAATCATGTTGTCATTGAGTGCGTCGCACTCGTGCATTGTTTGGTTGACAACCAGCTTGGAATCGCCATATATGAAGAGCCTCTTTGCGCCGCAGGCTTTTGCCATCCTTATCCCATGCAACAGGGCCTCGTATTCAGCCTCGTTGTTTGAGGCTGTGAACTGCATTCGCAGGATGTATTTCAGCTTGTCTCCTTGAGGTGACGTCAATATGACACCTGCTCCTGCTCCGTCTTTCCGCTTGGATCCATCGAAGTGCATTGTCCAGAGGTAGGACATATCTGGCTTGTCCGAGAGTTGGTTTTCCATCCAATGCACGAGAAAGTCAGGGAGAACTTGCGACTTGATTGCGTCGCGCTTTTCGTATGTGATGTCTCGTGGAGACAGTTCGATTCCCCAAAGCGCGACTCGTCCCGTGGCGTCGGGGTTATTGAGGATATGTCCCAATGGGGCGTCGCTGACTACCACGATTGGGTGTTCCTGGAAGTAATGGCGCAGTCGCCGGGCGGTCATGAAGACGCCGTACGCCAGCTTCTGGTAGTGCGGGTACCGCTGTTTTGTTGGCATGAGGACCTCGCTGAGGTAGTATACCGGGCGTTGTACGCCATTGACCTTCTTTTCCTCGGCCCGCTCGACGACGAGCACTGTACTAACCACTTGGTTGGTAGCAGAGATGTATAGCAGTAGTGGCTCCCTTTCTCGTGGAGTTACCAGTACTGGCGAGGTGGATAACAGGCGCTTGAGGTCTTCGAATGCTTCTTGCGCTTCCTTGGTCCACTCGAATTTGTCAGTTTTGTGGAGGAGCTGATAGAAGGGCAGTGCCTTTTCCCCCATTCGACTGATAAATCGACTGAGAGCCGCGATTCGTCCGGCTAGTTGCTGGACGCCTCTTATGTTCTTTGGCTTCTCCATGGCCAGTATGGCCTTTATCTTTTTCGGGTTTGCCTCAATCCCTCTAGCGGAGATGAGATACCCGAGCAGCTGCCTAGATGGTACGCCAAAGGCGCATTTGTCCGGATTGAGCTTAATCCGGTAATGATCGAGGTTGGCGAATGTTTCGCGCAAGTCGTCGATTAGAGAGGCTTCCTCCTTGGTTTTGATTACTATGTCGTCGACGTAGACTTGGATGTTACGACCCAATTGCTCCTTGAGGCAAGCCTGCATGCACCGCTGGTAGGTGGCTCCCGCGTTTTTTAGCCCGAAGGGCATTGTGTTGTAACAGAACACACCGAAGGGCATCGTAAACGCGGTCTTCTCTTGGTCTTCCTCCTTCATTCAAATTTGGTTATAGCCTGAGTAGGCATCGAGGAAGCAGAGGCGCTCGCATCCAGCGGTGGAGTCGATGATTTGATCGATCCGTGGTAGCGAGAAGTGATCTTTTGGGCAGTGCTTGTTTAAAGAAGTGAAGTCCACGCACACCCGTAGGATATCCGTGTCCTTTTTTGGCACCAGCACCATATTGGCGAGCCAAGTGCTTTCCTTGATCTCGCGTATGAATTTGGCCTCGAGGAGTCTGTTGATCTCCATGCCGACTGCCTGCGCTCGTGGCTCAAACAGTCGCCTGATTGTTTGTTTGACTGGCCTTGCATCGGGGTTGATGTTGAGTGTGTGCTCGGCGAATTCCCTGGGAACTCCTGGCATGTCCGCAGGACACCAGGCAAAAATTTCCCAGTGCTCACGGAGGAATTCGACGAGCGCGAGTTCCTATGCGGGACTCAAGTTGTTGGCGATGAGGGCCATTTTGGCTAGATCTGTCAGATGGACCTGCACCTTCTTTGTGTGCACAGATGAGTCGAAGGAGAGATCAGGTGAGCTTGGCCTGCTCGGGGGAGGCAGGCTGTTGTCTGTCGTTTCCTTCAATCACGCGAGCTCTTCCTGCATGCCGAAGGACTGGGAGATTCTGTTGAATTCCCTATCGCAATTGTCAGATCGCTCAAAGCTTCCGTTGATTGTGATGACGCCGTTGGGACCTGGCATTTTCATCTGCAGGTAGGCGTAGTGGGGTACCGCCATGAACCTAGCGAACGCGACGCGTCCGAGGATGCAGTGGTATTGTGAGGGCCAGTCGACGACCTCAAAATCGATGCGCTCGCGCCGGAAGTTCCTTGGCGTGCCGAATATGACGTCGAGGTTGATTTTGCCTAGGGGGTATACGCCTTTCCCTGGGACGATGCCGTGTAATGTTGTGTCCGATGCCTCCAAGCAAGTTAGAGGGATCCTCATTGCTCGCAAGGTACTCGCGAATATGAGGTTGATGCCGCTTCCGCCGTCCATGAAGACGCGACTCATGTCGAAGCCTCCAATTTGCGCTTCGAGTATGAGGGGGCAATGGCCTGGACGAGGTACTTGAGGCGGGTGGTCTCGCTTATCGAAGGTGATGCATGACTCACTACCACAGAGGTACTTAGTGGTGGATGGTGGTGGGTGCGTGGCCAAGTTGACTTGGCGAGTGATGGCTTTCTGCACCCTGTTGGAGGGACGTCCCTTTTGGATCATCATGGTACCCATGGCCCGTGGGTACGGTTCTCCTCCGTGGTGTTGGTCCGGTGCAGCTCCGTTTGGTGGTGGCCCCGGTGGAGGTGGCGGTGCGCCATGTGCCACGGCGCCTGGAGCGGCCCCGTAGCCTCTTTCGACTGCGTTGCGGTTCATCCGAACCAATCCCTCGTGTAGTTTGAGGAACTCGCGGCAGTCCTTGAGGAGGTGGCTGGACTTTCTTTTGCCGTCATGCTTGTCGATGTAGAAGTGTACCATGCATGGTCCGGACAGTTTTTCCTCGATGGAGGTCGCAGGTGCCTCGTCGCGAGTGCGGCGTTGCCATACTTGCATGGTTTTCCCAGAGTCGCGGTATCCACCGCTGTGGTATCCGCTGTTGCGGTTGTCGTCGCGTCTGTCGGCGTAGCCGGCTGCGACCATGTTAACGTCGTCATGGTCGTCGTAGATGCGCATGCGACGTTTGCCTCGGCGATCGCGTCTGCGTTTGAGTTCTGCCTCCTCGTCGGAGTGAGCGCGGTTCTTCACCGAATCTTCTCCATCAGCCCACCGATTCGCGATCTCCATCAGGTGGTTGATGGTCTGGGGCTTTGAGCGGCCCAGCTCCTCCCTGAGCTCTAGACGACGGACGCCACCGTTGAATGCATCAATCTCGCGGTCTTCCGAGATGTTTTCCGCGGAGTTCTTGATGATGGACCACCTTCGTATGTATGAGCGCAGCGATTCGCCAGATCTTTGCTAGCAGCATCTCAGTTCTTCGATTGATGCAGGCCGTTTGTACGTGCCTTTAAAGTTGCGCACGAAGCTGTAGACCAGCTCTTCCCAACTGCGAATGGATCCGCGTGGGAGGCTATTAAGCCATGCTCGGGCGGCGCCCTGCAGCTGTAGCTGCAAGCATTGCATGGCAGTACTTCGACTGCCGCCGTGGAGCCTGACGGAGGAGATGTGATCTTCTAGCCAGATTTTAGGGTCCTGTAGACCGTCGAATTTCGGATTTTCTGACGGAAGTTTAAACCCCTTAGGCATTCGCTTCTGCCTAATGGATCTGCCGAAGCATCTGGCGCCGCAGAGTTCCCCGTCTTCCTCTTCGGAGTCAGTCGACCGAGCACGTCGTGCTCTTGACTTGTCGATTTTGCGTTGTGTGAGGTCGTTGCGCGCATCGTAGTCGTGATCGTGTCGTCGTGAACGATGTCGTCGAGACAGGTCGTGACTATCATCGCTGGATGAGGGTGTGGAGTAGCGTTTTGCTAGTGCTTTGCCCTTTTTCGGGTCTGGTACCGGCTCCTTGTCGAGGGCGGCCTCGATTAGCTCCAAACCCGCGATCGTAGATCGGTGCATGGCGGTTCGGGGATCTCCAGCCGGTGGCTGGTTGTTGAGGAGGTACATGGTGGCTGCTGTCACCGCAGCTTGCGGCGTCCTGGGGACCACGTTACCTCTCGTGTCGACTGTCATAGAGCCTAAGTCGAGGATTTTCGCGGCGTCTATGCGCTCTTGTTCGGCGAGGTGAGCCATTCGCGACTGCCTCTTCTTGGCGATGTACTCGTTGCCTCGTGAAGAGGATCCTCCGTAGGAGGAGAGCCCAGCGCGACGAAGGCTCGACTCGTCCGCCGCCTTTTTACACGCCTCAAGTTGCGCGATTGCTTGTTTTTGGCGCGTGAACTCCTCTTTTAGGAGCCAGTGGTAGCCCATCAGTAGTTCCTGCGGGGACCCGAGGGGTAACGGTGTACCTCGTAGGGCCTCGCGGCAGCGCTCCCACTCCTGCTCGTTGAGCTTGATTACGACGCGTTCGCCGGTTTGCTCGTTGATTATACTGGGAGGTTCGACTGCTCCTCCGTTGGCGCCGTTACCGCCGTTGATAATGGCGTTGCCGCGATTGGCAGAGGTGTCGCCTGCGTTAATGACGACGCATATGAAGTGATTGGGGAAGCTGCTGCTTCCACAACTTTCAGATTCAGAACCGTAGTTTCCATCTTCTGTGGCCAGATCGCTCAGATCGGAGTCGCGACTGCTGTCGCTGATCGTGTTCCCAACTGCCACCAGAGCATTGAGTTCACTGAGGGTGCCGATTGATGGAGGGAACCATGATGCCGGGGCAATCGCCGGTATTGTCGGTTGATCAGGCATGCGAAGCGTGCCCATCTGACCAACTTGGAAGCGGAAGTTCCCAATCGCCAGGCTGATTCCGTCGCCCACGGATTCGAAGGCCGGGCGGGTGGCCGGCGTGTGGACGGTGAAGTCGAAGGCGCCGAAGAGCTGGCGAATCTCCGCTGCTGCGGAGTTGTAGATCGCGGTTGATGGGGCCGAAGAAGCCGCAACATCAGCACTCCCAATTCCCACAGACGGCGCCAATTGACGAGGGTTTAACTCATCAGTGCCCATTGTTATGGACTTGGGTTTTGGAGAAGAAGGGAGTGCTGGAGACATCTATCGGCTAGCAAACAAGCACACAGGGGACAAAGGATTTACCCAGGTTTGGGCCTCGTAGAGGTCCCTACTCCTGCTTGTCTGCTCGTGGAATTATTGAAGGAGTCGAAAGTTACAATGGCACGCAGATGCAATCTGGCGAGAGTTGTGGAAACTAGGGTTGCGTGTCTCCTCCTCGCCGCCCCCTCCTAGCCTTTATATAGATAGGCTAGGTCTCGGGTAGCGGGTCGAGTCGGTTACAAGTTAGGGTTCTCCCCTTCAAACTTTCTATTTTTAGCTTCTTCTTGCCTCTCAAGCAATCGAGAGTCCGCAAATCACTCGAGTCCTTTCGTCTGGGCCTTGGCAACACCGTAGGCCTATACGTATTTTGACCGTATATACCAAGCTCGAGTACCTGTAGGGTATACCCATGTCAGGCGGTGGCAGCGCTGGGCCTGCTTAGCGGTGCTCCCCTCCTTGAGACCTCGACATCGAGCAGCGACACCAGCTCTGGGGCCTAGGCGGTCGGGATTTGGCAGCGGCGCTCCCTCCTTGCGATGTTGGGGCCTGCACGGCCAAGATATGGTGGCGAAACATCCGTCCTCGACCGCGAGCGGTGGTGGAGCAAAAGGGAGCGGCACGGGGTTCGGGGTCGTGGCTCGCGGGGACAAGGGAGGCCAAGGTTGTGGGAGGCGGCGGCGGGCCGGCGGTGCAGAAGGAAGCCACGAGGAAGACTCGGAGAGAGAGCAACGATGGGATCGTGGGGAGAAGCATGTGCATGGAGAGGGGTGGGGTCATGGGACGGCGATGGGAAAGTTTAGCAGTTCGTGACTCTCCGTTCCTCTATCCTGTGGCTGGATGTGCCATACAGTTCGCTTGTAACTGCATCAAGCAAGAGCTGGAATACTACTGTTGTGTGAAAAGCTAAACCAAAGAAAGTAAATGAGTTTTCTTCAGCATCTAAAGACGGATTTGTTCGAGTGCTATCTAAGTCAGGCAAAAGAAGAATGCTTGCTGTAGCTAGTGCTTCAAGAGCTGCTCTACACGAGCAACACGTGAGTATGCACAAGGCTGTAACTTCATCTAACTCGGTTCCTCCTGGCTTTGAAAAGGAAGCATATGCCAAACCTACAAGTCAGGAAGCTCCGATGAAGTTTCAAGGCACACTGGAGGCGGAATGGCCTGTTCTTGCAAAGATGACAACTCCACTGAAGATAGCTTCATCGACACGGTTACTCCAACAAGACGTGAACTAGCTTTGTCGACTACATCGACCAAGGTCGCAGTGTCGCTCACTCCTTACAAACTGAAGGTGTGAATGCCGAGAAACGTTCTTCATGAAGCATAAAAAGGAAGCTCATCCAAGCCTACTTCAAACCCGACAAGGGAAGCTCATAAGGCTTGCGCAACGGAGAAGGGAAAAGTTGTGATAGTGGAAGAGGCTGAATCTCCTCAACCATGTGGTCACTACGGGTTGATGTACCTGAGTTCTTCCCCACATGTCCATAGTCGAGCAACAAACATCACTCATGTGGCGGGCGATGTACCTCAGTCTAGATGATATGAGGACACGCCATGTCGATCCGACCCCAACAAATTTAGATCCTTTGTCATCATCTATACCAATGCCACAACCATCATTTGAAGGTTCATTTGACCCTGCTCGTCACTGTCTCCATTGGCAGAGGGATCATCAAGCATGGGTCGATCTTCCAGTGCCAGTTGAGTCCAATCAAGTAAGGCATCAATGAAAGCAAGTTTCTTACCCCATCGGAAACATGTATGAGAATGCAAACTCAAGAATCCTTGGAAGGCACCATACTGACTTTCACACAATGATAACATAGAGCATATATGCAAAACATTGAAAGATATGTTGCCAGCCACTCTAGATGATGTTGGTGGAAGCATCATGCGCCAAGCACATGCTCTCGCCAAATAGACAGAGTATGAGGAGTTTATAAAGGAAGAACCAATAGAAGAGGGTATTTCACTCAACGCGGATTTACCCCTCCTAGGTTGGGCCCCCGGCACCATCACAGCCGTTGATTGAGTCAAGATTCGTGCAAAAGTCTGCTGGTCAAAGGGTCCAAGTTTTTTGCATTTTAGTCCTTGCAGATATACAAAATTATGTCGCACCCCACTTAGACCCCATAAGAAAAGCCAACACCCCACCACGGGCAACGCTAACCCTAACCTACCACCACTCTCCCACCCTGCCGCCACACCTACCCACCTTCCCCTGAGCACCACTGCTCCCTCCTCAGCTTCGATAGGCGACCAAGCGCGGCCGCTGGCCCCCTCCCCAGCTCCGGCCTCGGCGCCTCCACCTCCCCAGCCCAGAGTCGCCCCCAACTCTCCTCCACCTTGTTGCCTCCCACCTCGCCGTCTCCCCCATCCCTCCTCCACTAACACGCTCGGTGCCTCCATAGCCACCGAGCTCCGGCCTCCCCCACCCCTCTGTCGCGCCCCGCAAAAACGACTACTAGAAAATCGTGATGTTTTGTGCATTGCATTATCATGACCGCATGCTCATGTCATCATGCCACCTTGCATTTGAGCATCATCATCATAATGCATGGTTTGTTTAAAACTATTTTTCAAAAAGTCTATTTTGGTTTTCTAAATACCCCGCCTTCATTTCAAATTAAAACCCCGGTCTTTTCTGGATCTTTTATTTGTCTAAAAATTATTTATAAAAGTCCTTCTAAAAATAAAACTATTTTTTCGGACCGGGGAGGCAGCCCAGCCATTAGGCCAGGCCACCTACTATCCGTCCCATATAAAAACCTAACCTAAACCTAACCCTAAGCCAGACCCAACCTAACCCTAACCAAACCCCTACTCCCTCCACCCCGCTGCCGCCACACAGCAAACACGCCCCAGCGTGTAGTGCGGCACGCACGCAAACCGCATGTCGCACTCACCCGCCGCGTCGCCAGCCCCAGCCCGGTCACACACACACACACCCACTCGCGTACGCACGCAACACACGCACACGCTATCGCCGCCCCAGGCCAGCTACAGCCAGCAACACCAACCCGCGCGCACGCACCCCACCTCATCCTCCCGATCGCCAACTGCCCACTCCTGTCGCCCGGCCCCACCACCTGGGCCAATCCCGAGCTGCGCCCACCAACCCCCACAGCGCCGCATCGCTCGCCCCTGCCCCTCCGTGATCCGATCCTCACCTACCCCTATCCCCGTCGGCCGCCGCCACCAGCGAATCCTCCCTGCCACAGCACCGCTCGCCTGCATCCGGCCGCCGCCGCGAGCGGGCCCCGGCCGCGCCGCCGTCTCCTCCGCCTCGCTTCCCTGGCCTGCTCCCTCGCGTCGCCGTCCCCTCCGGCCACTGCCGACGTCGCTCGATGTCGCCTCTGCCTCGACCTCCTCGCCAGCCATGGCTGCATCCACGAGCAACCCCGCCGCCAAGGATGCCGGCCTCCCCTGCTTCAGCACCCCGCTCGACAGAGCACCGCTGCCGCCAACGGCTCTCCGTACGTGCGTCCATCGCTGTTCCCGCGCGTGTTCGCCGTCCCCGTCTGCAGCCGCCGCCCCGTGCACAACCTCTGCCTCGTCCTGGCCACGTGCAAGGCCACATCCACGCCGCTCTAGCCTCGCCAAGCTTGTCGTCTCCGGCAGCACCTCGTTGCCCTTCGCTCCAGCGGCTTGCCTTCCACCTCGCCGTCGCGCGTCCTCGCCCTATCGCGCTCAAGCTCCTGCGCCCTGCCGCCTCGACACTGATGCCATGGTCCTCTGCTCCCACATGATGGCGACCCTAGTCCAACTGGACGTTTGATGCGGAGCTTGTCGGTGCACCCGAGATGACCTTGCGGTGAAGCTGAGCACGGAACCATGTGTGTGTTTTGGATGCCCTCATCGGATGATCTGCTCGATCCTTTGGTTGTTGGCCATCTTGTGCGTGCGCTGCAGTTTTGTGTTAATGCGGTGCCGCTGCTCAATACCGAAGCCAGCGAGATGTTGCCTTGGTGTTTTGATCGATGGTGTACCGAAGTGGTGATGGTATGGCGATGGCGCTCGCACGACATACCGGCAATCAAGATTGACTTCTAGGACCGCCGTGATAACCCCTCGTCGACACCAAAAACTGGAACCCTAAGCCCGACAACACGGAGACCTGAAGACCCCCGACCCAAGATCACAAGACCAAACCCTGGTGCGCCAAGTTCTTCGACCCCGAAGATCGATCCATCGGAACGCCAAGACCTCCGTCCGAACCCGGGTTCTTTGTCACAGGTGTCAAGACCTCCTTCATGGAGCCGAAGAACCCCGGACCCGAGAACGCCTTCATGGACCCGAAGACCGATCCGGAGCGCCAAGGACTTCGACATGGAACCGACAAGACCTCCTTCTCGGAACCACCAAGTACTTCCTCTCGGACGCCAAGGCCCGAACCCGAAGACCGCCAAGATCACCGCTAGATACGCCAAGTTCCTCATCTCGGACGCCATGACCGTCTACACGGATTCGAAGACACTGGTACCCGATCCACTCAAGTTCGCCATCGACGACAAGATCGACCGCTTGACACCGAAGTTCTCCATCTTGTATCCGAACCTCGTCGTTCCCGTATAACCCCGAGACCGGACCCCGGACCCCCGGAACCCAAGATCTTCCGAACCCATATGTGTGCCCTAAGCCCCTATCTTTTTATAATATGGCATTATCAACTGTCGCATATTAAATTGTTCATGCATGTATACCTGTCTGTGGTTTGGGGGCACTATGCCAATTCACTCATAATTAAATATGGAGCGCATATGTGGGCTATTCATGTCTATTAACGCCTCCATTTAAATTTGTGTAGCGAACCGATACCATGTTTTGCCTTGTTAAGACAACATTTAAATTGCGAGGTATCTAAATAACTGGAACCATGTAATTAATTATCGGGACCCCAGTTCCGCTTAATATTGCCTAATTGCACCGCATCTGTGCCATGCCATGCCATGCGTCATATCATAAGCATGCCGGATCTTCTGCTGTAGTATTAAATATTGCATTCGGTGTTTCTTTTAGTGCTTTGCTTCTTCGCGGATTAGGCCGATGAGTTGATGCGAGTATCAAGTCCTTCGGATAATGATCCTTCGGCAGTGTTTCCCAGGCGAGCATCTCTCCCCCTTCTACCTATTTTGCATTTATAGTCTTTATTTCCTCCTGTTGATCTATTGCTATCCGTGTCGCGATGCTTTAGTTTCCGTACACCAGTTATATCCCGTGCAGCCTCTATATTGCCTTGGACACCTCCTATTACCTGTGTTTGGTAGATAGCTGGCCTTGCGAGTCGTAGTTGCTTGCTCAGGTGCGATCTCGTGTTGTCAAGTACCACAGTTGTTAGAATGCTGGCAGATGTTTATGGTGGAGAGGATCATGACTTTAAATACAACTATTAAATTGCTAGATATAACTAATGCAGAGGCATCGGTGGGCAATAGATGTTATTTGGTTCTTCCACGCTCACTTGTGTCCCGTAGGACCCCGAGTACTTGATACCTATTCCTTGACTATTCACACTATCCACATACGGGAGACTGTATGAATCCCCCTTAGCCAGAGCTTGATTCATTTCTTATTTCTTGGGGCCACAAACTAGTTTGAGGCTTTATTACTATCCTGTAATTATGCCATGCTTTACTGCTTTATTTAAGATTGTGCGTGGAGCACCTGTACTGTTAGGATTGCGGAGTGTTTTCGCGGTATCGACAAGCCCAGTCACACTTTCGGGTCCCAGTCGTTTAAAGCCATTGGCGCAAACCTTGGGTCCATCTCGGAGCTAGCCAACTTTGTTGCGGGTAGCTTAATGGGGTGCCCCCCTGAAATATTTTATGAATCCTGTGATTCCTTTGTCGTGAAAGCCTCGTTGGGTTTTGATTTGGTTTTTCCGAGGTCGATCGTGTGTGTGTTGCTATTTGTGCACCCCTGCAGGGTAAATCTTTATGGAAGCCGTGTCCGCGGTTATGGACGACTTGGAGCACAATATCTCGATCATAGACAAGCATAACTAAAGTAGTGTAATAAATTTGACTTAATATGTGACTAGTAATTCAACTTCACTATAGTGGGATAGATAATAAAAATGCCAACAACTGGTGGATCTGCGGTGATCTGTGTCATACTATACCGGCCTAGTAAGTATTGCAACTCCAATGGAATGTGATAAAAGTGCCAACAATTGCTGGGTTTTGGGATTCCTCAGGACAATTATATCTGACTAGTAAATGTTCCAACTACAACAGAATGGTGATTAAAACTGCCCACTACTTATGCTATTAGGATGACTCATGCTATATATATCTGACTAGTAAGTGCTTCAACTATAACCGAATGAATAAAACTGCCAACTATGTGAGTTCCTCGGTTTGACTTCGTCGTTTGGTCTCGAGGGGGAATACTAGGATGGGTATGATTGATATTCGTCTCAGGTTGGATTCGAATAGGTCTTTCTTACCCCTCTCTAATAGCCAACAGATGTATCGAGTGTCTATAGGTTGTTTAGTGCATGCTGCGCTTCTGCTTCAGTCCACCATACCTATGTAGGCGAGAGCCGCCGAATTCTAGCCTCGCCGTGTACTGACCTCAGTACTGACGCTCCTCTTTTTCCATTGCCCTTTGTCGGCACCCCTTTTGTTTTTAGCAGGTTTGAGATCGACGTCGTTAGCAGGGTTACCCCTTCCGGCTTGGCCTGTGCAGGGTTATGGACGCCATTGGTTATTCATCAGGGCTCTTAGCCCCATTTGCATCTTGTCCGTACTCGGACGCTGTAGCGATTTCAAGGTGATTTGGATCTTTGTACTGTATATCGGTATTCTTGACTCGTTGAGTCGTTGTTGTAGATATATCTGTTCTGTGGGTCCCATCGAGGACTGTTGTGTAATGGTATTACTTCGTTTTCCACCCGCACGAAAGTGCCTGGTGGGCGTCCTTGAATCGTTTCTATGCGGGTTTGGCGGGAAGCGCTGAAATCTGCATAGGGCCGATTCGAGGGTGTTACACCCTCCACCAACAGGACAATGACCACGCGGCCACGCTCCTCCACCTCGTCACGCCCCCACCCCTCCTCCACCTCTGCGCTGCAAGATCAAGCTCGCACCACCGCCTCCCATTTGTCTTCCCCTCACTGCGCTGCAACTTCACTCGGGCATGGAGTGCCCCAATCTATCCCCCTCTTTGTTCTTCATTTTTTCTTTTTGTTTCTATTTTTTACCTAGTGCCCGATTTGGATTTTGCTAGATCTATGTATGAATCTTGTATGACGCGAATGTTGAGTACGAATCTTGTGTGTGTCAAGATTTATTTCTCCTTTTCTAGATCTTGTTTATTATTAGTTTCTTGATGCATTATGTATGTTTTCTTGCAGAAACATGTACGAAACACGAATCTGTGTGTGAATCTTGTATGAAACACGAATCTAGTATGTATCTTATATGAAAAATCTTGTATGTTGGGATCTAAAAATTCTATGAAAAAAATTATATGAAACCACTCTGAATCCTGTATGGATCCATGAATTGTTTATGGATTTGCTATGAAGCTTGAGTGAAACCTTCTGGATTTGATAATGTTTGGAAAAAAATATATGAAACTTGGATGGATATTTGTAGAAAATATTCATGAAAAAAATATTATATGAAATATTATTGAAAAAATAATTATGTAAGAAATTGTTGATTTAATTTGATAATCAAATGCAACAGAATCGTCTAATGTAAGAAAATCTTAAAATAGAGGGGGTGTGCTGTAAGATTTGAGGGACCTATGAATAGATAGTACAGAGGTGGGAGGTAAATTTTACAAAGTCTGTAGCACGAATCTCAAAGAAATGAAGGGTAGAGATGGTGCCGGGGACCCAACTTACGGGGGGAGTTGCATTTTCGGTATTTCACTCAGGCTGGTCGTGCAAGTGCAGGCGTCCTGCTCTTAAGAGGATATAGATGGCAGTACGTACTGATTCAAGTTACAGCAGGATACATGAGAGAAATTGTCCATCATCAAGTCAAGATAGTGGAATGCATGTGAGTAAAAATTCTGAAAGTGCACCAAAGAAGGAAGCCACGACTCTCACTCCTTTGCCAGCTAGTAAGAGAGATCCAAGTAGTTCATTTGAAGTGTTTAACTTACTGTCCATTAGTATCATGGAGTTGTAGAGAGCAATGGTGAAATATCATCAACATTAGTTCACTTCAAGAGGAAGAAAGCTAAGAAAAATGTTGTACTAGGAAACTGATTTAGATCATGCGGAGTCATCTGTATGATGGTTCTCAAATGGAGTCTAAAAATGAGCGAAAATATCACAAAGAACGATGAAATGAGGTTGATACAGCCTATGTGGAGCAGTTCCTCACGGCGAATGCAAGTTGGTCAGTTGCTGAGCAACTAGCATAACTTACAGCTACACCTTAACATAAAGAATATGAGATGGTTGCTTTACAAAATCTTGTAGCTAATAATAAAAATATTGAAGCTGAGAGGAACGCTTCGATTAGCCGTAATTATGATCAAGGAGGTCCGGGAATTAATCTCGAAGCTCTTCAGAAAATGATAGCAGAGGGAGTGAAGGTCCAATATATGCAAACTTATTACTCCATGTGGCCACGTTATGTCAAGCCTTACCCGCCGGATTTTGACCTCGTTCCATTCCCGGAAAATTCCCGACAACCACAGTTCACTAAATTCAGTGGAGGTGGATCTCCACATAAACACATAGCTCAATTCTTAGCAGCTTGTCAAGACACAACTCAAAATGGTACACTCCTTTGCGGTAATTTATCAAAATCCTGCTTTTACTTGGTATAGAAAATTGCCACCGAGTTCAATCAAGACATAGGAACAAATGCAAGATGCTTTTCTCGAGCACTTCTATAGCACTCAGGAACCGTGGGCATCACTAAGGTGACTCAAATAGAGCAAGGTATGAATGAGAAGGCTGCAAATTTTATTAACAGATGGAGAAATTTAAGCCTGCATTACCCACAACCGATCAAAGAAACTGAACCGGTGCGTATGTGTATGAACAATCTGTGACCTAACATGGTTGTGTATCTGCAAGGCATGCGTCCTACTACCTTTGAAGAATTGGCCTCAAAATCCACGAATATTGATAATTACAATCAGTTTATAGCACTTTGTATAAATACGGTATACAATAGGTTGACAAGAGCGGTTAGCGCGATAAGTTGCTCGCCAAGACAAAGTCAACACTAGTTACGAAGACAACCGCAACGAAGCCATAATTTCAGTCTGGGGCACCCGCCACGAGAAATGCAGAGTGTGTTCGTGCACTAGCTCATAGGAGACCAACCCTCTTTGAGCTTCAAAACAGAGAATATTCTTTCCCTGTTGAAGAGATTGGTGACTTGTTTGCTGGCCTATTTCATCTCAAACTTATTGAGATTCCGAATTCAATGAGACCATAAGAATATAACATGTTTGATGATCCAAACTTTTGCCACTACCATCGTATCTTGGGTCACACGCTCAAGGGATGCTTTGTGGTGAAGAATATAATTCAGAAAATGATAGATGAAGGGACAGTTGATGCATACCTCCTTACAAGTTTTTAAAAAGGAAAGAAGGTTGCTACAACAT
Source organism: Avena eriantha (assembly GCA_910589775.1). NCBI lineage: Eukaryota > Viridiplantae > Streptophyta > Magnoliopsida > Poales > Poaceae > Avena > Avena eriantha. The sequence continues at coordinate 227,231,946 of OU342746.1, read as the reverse complement.
GGATTCCTTCTTGTAAGGAGATCTGCAACAACCATCATTTCATCTATCATTTTCTGAATTATGTTCTTCACCACAAAGTATTCCTTGAGCGTATGACCCAATAATACGATGATAGTGGAATTTTTTTGGATCATTGAACCTATTAGCTTCTTTTGGTATCTTTAAATTTGAAAGGTCAATAAGTTTCAGATGAAGTAAACCAGCAAAAAAGTCACCATTCTCTTCTGCAGGGAAAGAATGTTCTCTGTTTTGACACTCAAAGAGGGTTGGTCTTGTATGAGCTAGTGCATCAACACGCTCTTGTCCTAGACTGAAATTTTGGCTTCATTGCGATTGTCTCCATGACTTGCATCGGCTTTGGCTTGGCAGACAACTTATCGCCTTGACCGCTCTTGTCAACCGGTTTGTATACTGTCTTTGTACAAGATGTTATAAGCTGATTGTAATTCTCAATATCGTGGCTTTTAAGGCCAATTCTTCAAAGGTACTAGGCCGCACAGCTTGTAGATACACAACATGTTAGGTCACAGGTTGTTCATACACATACGCACTACTTCAGTTTGTGTGATCGGTTACAGACAATGGGGGCTTAAATTTCTCCATCTGTTAATGAAATGTGCAACCTTCTCATTCATTACTTGCTCCGTTTGAGTCAGCTTAGTGATACACACATTTATCTTAGTGCTATAGAAGCGCTGGAGAAAAGCATCTTGTATTTGTTCCTATTTCTTGATTGAACTCACTGGCAATTTGCTATACCAAGTAAAAGAAGGACCAGATAACATTTAGACAAATTACCGCAAAAGGAGTGCACCGTTTTGAGTTGTGTCTTGACAAGCAGCTAAGTGATCTATGTGTTCATGTGGAGATCCACCTCCACTGAATTTAGTGAACTATGGTTGCTGGCAATTTGTCGGGAATGGAACGCGGGTCAACATCTTGTTAGGTACGGCTTGACAAAACCTGGCTGCATGGAGTAATGAGTTTGCATATATTGAGCCTTGACTCCCTCATCTATCATTTTCTTAATAGCTTCGAGAATAATTTCCGGGCCTTCTTGATCATTATTACGGCTACTCGAAGCATTCCTATCAGTTTCATTATTTGTATTATTAGTTACACGATTGCGTAAAGCAACCACCTCATCTTCTTTCTGTTAAAGTGCAACTATAAGTTGTGCTAGCTGCTCATCAACTTAGCGACTTGCATTCACCATGAGGACCTTCTCCACACGGTCCGTATCAACCTCATGTCGCTTTTCTTCACGAGATTTTCGCTCATTTTCAAACTCCGGAGGATTATGAGACTTTGCATCATCTGAATCATTTTCCTTGTTACTCAGATCTATTTGGACGATGGTCTGGTAGAACATTTTTCTTAGCTTTGTTTCTCTTGAAGTGAACTGATGTTGATGACATTTCACTATTTCTATCTACATCCTCCATGATACCTATCAACAATGAGTTAAACGCTTCAAAGGTAATCTCTCAACCTCGCCAACAAGAGTGAGGGTAGACTATCTAGACCTCTTTACACTAGTATTTGGAGAAATCTCAATTGCCAACGGCAGGAAGAGAAAACCTCAGCTGCAACATTGTCACTTGATGGATGCCCTTGTTGCGGTTTAGTAAAAAATATGAATAAAATGAATATACATAAGAATATATGTATAATAAAACAAAAATTGTTGACTCACCTCATATGATTGTATTGGTAGCAGTAGCAGCATCGGCATCATACAAATAACTATCAAGGATTGGATTCCAGTATTCCCCAGTATTCCCTAACTCTTGCCTTCTCTGTTCTAGTGGCTACAATATATTGATCGCCGGAGATCGATATCCACTCTCTTTTTCACATGCAAATCCTTATCACAAAGCTTGAGAGACCTGATATGACTTTGCAGTACATATTTACTATTCTTCCTTTGGTCATATGGGACTTTACCCATCAAATTTCCATCACGAAGCTCCTTCAAAACACGAGCAGAAGGTGCCATGATATAGCCCACATTATAGATTAATCACCTATCTTTGTATCATCTAGGAAATAATTAAATCCACCTTGATCTACACGTAGAAGGTGTGCCCAAAAGTCATGGGCAACACCAACATCATCTCTTGTATATAAACTCGTCAAAGGTGAATAAGGAATGACTTGATCAAGTCTGAACTATCGGGGTACTCGGTCATGATGATAGGGTTATGCGATGCATAAGTCATCACGTCTCCATGGAAGAATGCCTCGACAGACTGAAATTTGGAGAACCCGTCGCAAGTAACCGAGTTTGATTTGGCCAGATTATAAGGATGCCACTTAATGTTGATGAACTTCTCAAAAAAATGTGTGCTGCCACAGAGGCGTAGGATTTGGAATCCTAGACATAGTGTTCCGCATTTTAAAATGTCAGTAAGGCAGCGCTGCTGTTTTATACTTGTTCCCATGAGTTTTTTTTTTAAATAAGTATCCATCCAACCGATGAAATAGTGAACTTGCCAAGGTCTTTTAGTGAAAGAGGGACCAATCAGATGAGTGCTAATGAACCAGAGTGAGTAATACAAAGAACATAGCGCATCAGAGGCCAAAGATATATGCCGCCCTATCGTGATCCATGCTGCCATTACTAAAACTCTAGGGTGAATATGTGGCCCCCTCCAGGAACAACAAAGCGACAGAGCCAAACAGACAGAAATGCTGCAGTATAAAGCCGCTCATCTTGAAGGTTACTGATAAAAAATGTGTCGTCAAGGCGATTATGAAATGATCACACCACTCCTAGAAGCCGACTTGGCCGTTTTTAGAGAGTTGGTTCCATATGTCGAGAAGTTGGCACAGGAAATTTGATATAACGGGGAAGGGTGCATATCATGAGAAAAGGAGGAATATATTCCTCGTATGGATCACCATCTAAGGGTTAACCGGCCATGCGGTTCATGTCAAGAAGAGTGATTCTGCGCTCTCACCGCACACAAGCACGAATGTATTGGTATCAGAATCTCATTTTTGCAATAGAGATCGCAAAAGCGGGGGAGAACGGAGTAAGAACCCAATGAGAAATATATGGCTCCATATATGTAAACCACATCATCCTCACTCCCCTTCAAATGGAAAAAGTATTTCCTCAAAACTTAAGACCACCAATCGAAGAAGGTGATAATGTGTATTCAACTTCGTGGAATTCCTATCCTAACCTATTGTTTATCATATTAGTTCCTAAAGTTGAGTCTTCACAAGACAAGGGACATGGAGACAAATGATACTGACACTTGGCCATGAATAAGCGCCCCGATATCCACCCACGAGGACAATACTTTGGATTTCCTTGGGTTATTTCGAGTGTTCTTATCATCGGATTATGTGTTCGATTAGTATCCGGTTCAAAAGGTCCCTCTTGGCGAGTTGGGAGAGAGATAGTCTATTCGTCTCATGTTGTGCCATCTATATGAGAAAATGTGTGTATACAGATACGAAATCCTTTTGGGAATGATAAAGTAAAATAACTAAGAAACAAGAGTTGCACGTCATATCGCCGATATGATATTACATTGCAAAACAAGATTGTGTTGAACCATATCCTCCATAGTTGTACGACGGACCAACGCTATACCAGGCTCTCAGAACACCAACTATGAGAGAGTCATTTTATCCATAAAGCAAAAGGAAAATGCTCATAGTTGTACGAAGGACCAAACCCATATCGAGCCCCCCAGCACGCCAACTATGAGAAATTCATTTATCCATAATATAATCAAATATTGCTCGTATCAAGCCTCCCTTGGCATCAATATCGAACTGACTTCACCCTATACTCATATGTACAAATATTCAAAACAAAATAATGACATGTCTCCATAGTTGTACGACGGACCAAGCTCAAATCGAGCCTCTCCCGGGACGCCAACCATAGAATCGGCGGTACGACTTGAGTAAGTTAAAATTGTTGGATGAAATACATCTCATCGTAGCATGATAAATAAATTGATAAAATACGTGATCACTACTCTACACATAGATCTATGACTAGAATAACCAAGCAGTAATACATAGCCATGAGGATAATAAACAATACCTACGTGGAGAAAGGATGCGCCGCTAAAGAGTAGCCTTTGTTATCAATTCATGACTCGATGCCTTGTATCTTAAGAAAAAAAATACATATTAGCACATGCTGTGACCGGAATGGATAAAAAAACTTAGGCACACTGTTGCATTAAGAAAAGAGGAAGGTTGAAAAACAAACCTGCACCAGTTGATTTTCTACAAGCTGGTGCAGAGGTACATCTCTCAAAGATGATCAGGAAACAGCCTAGTAGTATAGAAAAGATGCTAAATCAATCAATTAACAGTGTGTCGACAGCACATAAAGAGCGATGCAAATTGCAATCTGGAACAGATCTCCTACCAAGGGGAAAATAGACAAATTGAGACATACGCAGGTATGGTCGCAAGGACTTGATCCGACGGAAAGTAAGTCGGGAGAACAACTAAGTGAATATTAGAAAAGAGGAAGGACTCGCTTAAGGAAAGGAGTGGAAGTAGAAGAAGAGATAAAGTTTGTTGCTCCTGGATAAAGTTTGTTGGGCAACAAACTCCGAGTGTTGGTCAATATTTCAGCCCACGTTGCTGGAGTGCTTTAAAAAAAATGTCTCCGTGAATATCTAACGCTCTCATCTACACCGTGGTTGATATACCACGATAAAAAAAACTCTGGCAAAATATGAAATCTTGATGGACAAAAAGTTATATGCAAAGAAAAAGATAGCTTTCCGCAGGTAGGATCTGCATTATACGGACAGCAGTATATAAGTCCTCCATCTCCGAAATTCTAAAAAAAGAAAAGAGACCAATAATACAAAGCTATGCTTCCAGCTCTAAACTCGGAGCAAATCGTCTTGCCGAGTCCAGACCTCGAAGGGGGCATTTGTTGATATCAATTTTGACCAAAGTAAATAATAGTATGGAAAATACATCGAAAACTATATTTTTTTCGCTAAAGGGCGCTTTTATTACTTAGAGTAAGTATTATACCCGGCCTCTGCATAGCTAGGATTCACACAGCCGACAAAGTGATCAACAAGTCCAACAGAAGTAAAGATAAAGTCGATGGCGGGTTACAAAACGTTATGATTAAATGCAACTACGTCATAGGAGCTGGAGGCGGGCCGATCCGAAGATTATGCTGTCATCCATATCTGATAAATAGGTCCAGTGCCGTATCCTTCAGTCATGTACTCACCTCCATAAAAAGGTCACGAAGCTCTACACGCCATAGCGCCGACCAATCCCGAAGGGTATGTGTACACATGTAAATAACCTGCAGAAGGGAACAGTTAATATCATTAAAAACCGAGGACGACTAGCGGGAGCGTGCTCTCCAGGAAGCGCGCATTTTGGTCCGCGCGTGTTTCCGGCCACTCGGCAGCGCGCGTATTTTCGACCGCACGGCAGCCCGACACGTGACTAGCTGCTCATGCAGTGCACGCGATCAAAGGCAGTTCAACGCAGTGCAATAAGACAGTGCACGAGCGGTGCAACTCGTGCACTGTTGACTGAAAGCAGTGCAACGCAGTATAACAAGGCAGTGCATAGACCGTGCAGTGGCAGAACACCGCGCAGTGCACTGCGACCTTAGGCAGTGCATGGACGGTGCACTGAATGCACACCGCGCAGTGCACTACAACCGAATGCAGTAGAACAATACAGTACACTGCCATGACACCACGTAGTGCACTGTGAACTAAGGCAGTGCAACACAGAATAATAAGGTAGTGCGTCAACGGTGCACTGCCAGAACATCGCGCAGTGCACTGCGACCTAGGCAGTGCAACGCAGTACAACAAGGCAGTGCATGGACGGTATACTACCAGGACATGTCGCAGTGCACTACGACCTTAGGCAGTGCAACACAGTACAACAAGGCAGTGCACTTCCAGGACACCGTGCCGTGCATTGCAACCGAAGGCACTGTGCACTGGACCAAAAAGACAGTGCAACCTACCCATCAAAGGCAGTACGAGAAAAAAGTTCGTCGAAACACATCAACAATGGATCTAGTTTTGAAGATCTGGACATGACTAGGATGACCGTGAAAACGAATATCGATTTGGACTCTCCGTTCGAAAGATATCGTAGTTTTCGTGTTCAAATCTACAAAAAGAAAATGAAAAAGAACCCGCGACCCTCTCCGCATCCACCACATGTCGCATGGGAGAAGGCCGGGACAGCGTGTGAGGCACTCCGCGCCTGCCACGTGCAGGCAGCAGCAGCGACGCAGCGCGACCTCCCGGGAGCGCGCCCTTTTTCTAGCCTTTTCGTTAAAAAACTTATCATTTTTATATAGCCATAGCGACCATATAAATGCTATCAAAAACTACATGAAGAGATGATCAGCTTGTGTCGTACATGGTGGCACCGTCGAGATCACGAATCTTGCAAATCGCAGCCTCAACCGCAGGCTTATCTTTCCTCCTAGCCACCATCTTCCACGCCTGAAGGTATAAAATATTTCGTATAGCAAATTAGTAGGCTGTGCAGGGAACACCCCTTCAATGAACTTATTCCGAGCATTCCAGAGAGTCCATAAAAGGGATGCCACACAAATCCAAAGAACGCGCCGAGATTGTCCGGTGTGAGGGATGACTAGACTAAACATGCCTGCAAGACACGAGGGGTTCCATGAACAGGTTAGCAGTTCCCTAACTGCACTTCACATAAAGCGCGCAAAGGAAAAAGATGTGGGTCTGTATCTTCGTGGTTTCCACGGAGAGCACATGAACCATTACTCGCCCCTGACGGTGTTTGATATTATAATTAGAGGGCAGGTGTTTCAGCATTAGTTGCCATAGGAAGATCCTTATCTTGAGTAGTATTTTGATTCTTCACATCAAACCGAAGTGAGTTAAGTGGGTTCCTTGACAAAGTTTACGATACAATGAGTGAACCGAGAACCTCGCTCCCCTGAACACATTTCACCAGAATCCCAAATCATGTCGCTAACCTTGTATCTAGCCATTGGATACTCGGTTCCACGGCCACGTACAAGTGAATGGCAAAGAGGCGCAAAGCATGCTCATCCATGGATCCACTTTACCTGATCAGCCACTTGCAAAGAAACGGCAGGCTTTCACCGCCGAGAAGATTTGAACCGAGCAATTCTGCCATCGCCTTCACAAACTTTTTCAGACAGTATCTTTTTCTCTTGCATGGCCATGCTCCTAGACAGATAATCAGCAACCAGCACGGGCCTGGATATCGTACCTGGAATTCGAGCGCAAAGGATGCACGAACCATCTATGACGTACCTGGAATTCGAGCCCAAAGGATGCACGAGCCCTTCGGTGTGAAGTTGGTCGTGGCATGGGCTCGAGTTTGTGGACGCTGGGCGGTGGCCTTGGAAGGTGGACCGCACAGGTGGCTTTGGCAAGCAACATGGCGGTGGTGATGGTCTTGCCCTTTGGTCGCAGGGGTGGCGAGGAGTGGACAGCGGTAGACTTTGGTGGTGGCGGCATTGTGGGTACCTCCGCGTAAGGGATCCAGGTGAAAATCCTAGACCGTTTTGGTCTCGTCGACGGCGGCGCGTTGTGTTGTTACCCTCTTAGGGGCGTTGTTGTGGAGTTCCTTTTCCCTGGGTCTCCACGCTGTCTCCGATGGCGAGTCTTGTTTTCCTGTTCTTTGTTGTTTCTATCTTTGATCTGCTCTGTAAGAGGGGTTCCTCGTTACCTTGTATCAGCTCGGCCGTGTGTGGTTTTATTTATAAAGCATGGCGAAAGTCTATTTCGGAGATAAAAAAGTTATACGCAAAAAAAGATAGCTTTCCGCAAAGCCAAGGCAAAAGATGTTCAGATTCTAGTGATTGAGCATATCTCCTTTTATTGATTTCATGGCAAACACTTAGTTTAATATTGTATCAGAGCCAAGAGATCTCAAGTTCAACACCCTGCTCACGCAGTTTAGAAAGAGATTTCGCGGCCTGCACTAAACCCACGCTAAGGACTATAATAGCCTAGACGTGAGAGGGAGCGTTAATATACAGCCTAGCCCTTTCCTTCGGATTTTTGGTTCAGATAGCTAGTGCATCAATTCAATATGGGCAAGGTACTATGAGATTCTCAAAAAAGAAAAGAGACCAATAATACAAAGCTATGCTTGGAGCTCTAAACTCGGAACAAATCATCTTGCCGAGTCCAGAGCTCGAGGGGGCATCTGTTGATATTGATTTTGACCAAAGTAAATAATAGTGTGGAAAAGCTTGTGTCGTCCATGGTGGCACCGTGGAGATCACGAATCTTGCAAATCTCAGTCTCAAGTGTTGGCTTAACTTCCCTCCTAGCCGATATCTTCCATGCATGAAGGTATAAATACATTTTGTATAGCAAGTTAGTAGCCTGTGCAGGGAACACCCCTTCAATGGTGAACTTATTCCAAACGTTCTAGAGAGTCCGTAAATTAAAGGGCTGCCACAGAAATCCAACGAACACGCCTAGGTTGTCCAGTGTGAGCGTTGACTAGACTAAACACGTCTGCAAAACACGAGGGGTTTCATGAAACAGATTAGCGGTTAGGATTCCTAACTGCACTGCACATAAAGCGGGCAAAGAAAGAAGACGTGGTATGTATCTTCGTGGTCTCCACGGAGAGGACACGAACCATTACTCGCCCCCGACGGTGTTTGATATTGTCATTAGATGTTACGCGTTTTAGCAATAGTTGACATAGGAAGATCCTTATCTTGAGCGGGATTTTGGGTTCTTCACATCTTGAAGTGAGTTAAGTGGGTTCCTTCGCAAAGTTTAGGGTACAATGAGCAAACCGAGAACCAACCCTGAACACATTTCACTAGAATCCCAGATCACGTCGCTGACCTTGTATCTAGCCATCGGATACTCGGTTCCACGTACGTCCATGTAGCAGCGAGTGGCAAAGAGGCGCCAAGCACGCGCATCCATGGATCCACTTTACCTGATCAGCCACTTGCAAAGAAACGGCAGGCTTCCACCGCCGAGAAGATTTGAACCGAGCAATTCTGTCTTCACAAACTTTTTTTCAGATATCCTTTTCTCTGCAGGGCCATGCTCCAATACAGATAATCAGCAACCAGCACGGGCCTGGATAACGTTTTTTTCTTTTTTTGAAATGGGGACCATAGCCTGGCCTCTGTATCAAGTGATGCACACAACATTTTTATTATAGAGTTCAAAAGTGTAACTACCTCGGTGAATTACGCTCTTAGTTACATGCCTAGATGAACGAAAGTGGTTAAAATAGTACGGTGGGGCCCAGGGCCACTCACGGTAGACCTTTCGGCCGTCCTAACCACTTTCAGACATCGGGACAAAAACGAGCGGCGTAATCGGCAGGCGAAGGGATCAACTACATACACAAATGCGTATGTATGCAAGCCACATACAACAGTCCTCAGAGCCATTCCATCTAAAAGAAATAGAAATATTGCAACGCCATACGGCAAGATTCAAATGTCCTAGATAGAGATAATAATTTAGGATAGCTCCTCATACATCACACATCAGAGTATCAGGCGGAAGCGGAAGTCAAGATCCGAGTACGGATAAGAAGCAAATCGGCATAAGATGTCCCATAAATAAACACATCCCGCCCACAGATCTCACGGATCCCCTGTAACATCCCAAAACTTCAATCCAAGTTTATCAAAGATCAAATCATCCAAAAATAGGGTTAACAAAAACTTTTCCATTTTTAAAATGAAAGCATTCATATATGTGGGCATTTAAAAGAGGAGTTGTTTGAATTGCCATGATTAAGTGATCCAATGCTTGTAAAATGTTTCTTAGGTGATTTAAACATCATCTACATCATTCCCAAACTTTTCCTAAAAGAAATCAAATCAAAAAGAATTAAAATCAAGGAATGGTCATTTTGACAAAATTAACTCCCATGCCTACTTTGGCTATTCCTAGTACTCAAAAGTTAACAGGAACAATTCTGGATCTTTACACCCCTTTCTAGTACACATAATGAGGTACCAAGGCCCACCTTTTGATCTTCTAAAAACCTTCTGTAAACTATTTTAAATAACAGTTCAAAATTGAATCTTTATCATATGGGAAGATCCCACTTTTTCAAAAAACCACTCAAACAAGCTCAACTTTCAAAACCCAAGCATCTACAGACTCACCAGCACCAACTTAGCACACCCACCAAAAATCTTCTCAAAAATCAAAACTTGAGTTCTTGCGGCCATTTCATCGAACAGGTGGCAGACACAAATCAAACAAAAATCAAACACTATTGTGAGCAGTGATTTAAGCCTAACTTGTTCCCTCTCTAGCTCACAACCATCCCAGTAGATCAGCTAGCAAGTGAAACCAAGCACTAGACTCACTGTAAGCTTGGCATTGCCATCAATGGTGAGCATGCCGAAGCTCACCATGCCACCCTAGTGTCGACAACAAGCTAGGAGGAGTTGTAGCCGTGCCAACCTTGTCTAGGAGGCAGCCCACCGTCCACCGCCACTCCCTGTCCAGCGCCCGAGCCTTGCCAACCCCTTGACCACACGCACAGACCGCGCGCCGCCCTCGCCGCTTGCATACATGATCACCACCGACCCAGGAGACCGCCAGACATCCCCGTTCGCCGCCCCATGACGCACAGCCACCGCTCGCCGTCGAAGACGCCGCCTCTGCCGCGCAGAGCATCGCGTGTTCCAGACCAAACCGCACCGCCCCTACGGCCGCATTGAAGCGTTAGAACATCGCCAGGGAGCACCGCACCGCCCCCTACCGTCGCCCATGCCGATAGCCGTCTGTACCATCGACCACGACGAGCTCACCGTGCGCCCCGTCGGTCCCCTCTCGCCACTATAAATAGAGGCCACCCCCAGCCGATTTGAGCACACCATCTCACTCCCCACCTCTCACACTCACTCCCCACCGCCAGCCGGAGCCGCTCGAGCACCAGAGCGCCGGAATTGCAGCCGGAGCCGCCGCCTCGGAAGGAGAAGGGCGCCGTTGATCCAGGCCGCCCCAGGAGAAGCTGCCAGTACCAGGAGGTTCGCCGTCGTCGACTTCATCGTTCGCCCGCCTCGCCGACCCTCGCCTGAAACCCGGTGAGCCCCCAACGACCCCCACTGGCCGCGCTAGGGTTCTGTCTCGCCGGCGTTGCCCAACGTCGACGATGACCCTCAGCCGTTGGATTAGAACCAGATCGCATGGCCACCGTTCGCCCATACCTCTTCGCACCCCCCCTGTGCCACTGACGGGTGGGTCCTCGCTTAAGTTAGCCCGCGACGCCGCGCGGAGCGCAGTGGGCCGGCCCATTTCGTTCCCGCGCGCGTTTAAAATTTAAATTAGGATTTTTTTCTTTTTAGTTAGAATATAGTTTCTGTCCTTGTTTCAAAAATCAATTCTGTGAGTTTGACAAATCCAAATTGCATGAATCTAATTTTTCCTGAAGGGTATTGAAATGCTCTATCCAAGCCTGTTGGAGTTAATTCAATTAGATTTATAGATCTCCCCAAATAAAAATAAGAAAACAGAAGCTTTTACAACTTGCAACATTTTTATAAAATCAACCAAGTTAGCTTTTGAGTTGATTCCAACTCTCAAAAATCACATTTCATCAGATCTATCCAAATATGTAATAATATTAAGGTTTACATGCAGTGAATTTGGACTAGTACCAAAATAATGCTATATAGGCATTTCTAGTCACTTTAAATCATTAAATAATAAACTTAAACCAAAGTAATGTTGATCCAACCTTTAAATCTCATTCCCACCTGTGGAATATGTGGTGAGGACATGTGTCCACATGATCCCATATTTTGGTGGTGAATATTAAATTTTAGTCAACATTTCAATGAGTAGAAATTACTTTTCTAAAATAAAAAGATTTAGAACTATTGAATTAAAACTTGTAATGTTTGTGATGATAATAGATCATCAATTATGTGCTTTAAAATGCTACTTAGCCTAGTTAAGTATTATTTGGTGATTGTGCACTCCCTATGTATTTCTAGACGATAGTACCGACCAAGCTCTCGAGGAGGAGGAGTTCTACCAGGAAGAAGAAGAAGAAGAAGACAATTTCAACCACTGCACCAACCAAGGCAAGCCACTATTAGCAGGGCAAGCTAACCCTTGCAAACTTACCTTAGCAAGCTATGGTTAGCAAGCTAGAATAAACTAGATGGTTTAGTAAAGATGCCTTAAGCATGCTTTGATCACCCCCCCTTTCCCTATTAATGCCCCAAGTCTCATGGATAAGTTTTAACCCACCTTAGATTATACAAAGTTCTCTACTTAAAATTGAAGGTAGCATAAAAAGTATAAAACTTGACCTACTTAGAAACCTTTAGATATCATTATATGGCATGAGATTGATCCCATCTTTCCACCTTAGTGAACACTCTTAACTTAGTAGTTTAGAGTAGATCAAAAACTTGAGTCACTTTAGATGGGAATACTTGGTGAAAATGAGTTATGAAAACCTTGGAATGATGAGTCATTCTATTGAGATGTTTTGACATGTGTTGAGAAACATCACTGGTTTCTGATGTGGAAAATGATAAGGCATGAGCCTTAACCCTTTTATAAAACTGATGGTTGGATTCGGATGCGATACCATTCCAAATTTACCGTACAACCACATTACCGGAATTGGGTAAGGCTTAGCTGGAAATTTATATGCATTAGTATTAGTTCCCTCACGGGAGAGGTTTGAGCTGAGGCTACCTCTCAATGTTGTCCACCTATGCAGTGCCCAAGATGACAGATGGTCATGGTTGGGAGGCCATGCTCATAGGAGAGGTGCTTATACTAGGGTGTGTAAAGGGAAGGTTATGTTTGATTATCTGCATACTAAGTATGATGATTCAGGGTTATCCCTGACAGATGTATCGAATCTTGTGGTGAAAGTGTACCACCTCTACAGAGTGTCAAACTATTCGAATAGCCGCGTCCGCGGTTATGGACAGTTGGAATGGCCATACTGTTTCATTGTCAGATGTTTTCCAAATACCTTGAAATGAATGATGACCTTTGACTTGACCACAACAGGGTTGTGTTAATGAAATTAGCTTCCCAACTTAAGTAATTCTAGAACTTTACTTTATCTTTTCTTGCTTCAGAACTTAGTTTAGGTTTCAAACTTAACTTGATAGTTATTCTTTCATTTCAGCACTTTAACTTAGAATTATAACCCTTGTTAGTAGTAGTTTGCGAGTACTTAAAGAGTACTCATGGCTTTTGTCCCTGGCTATTATCATGGCCAGACTATGAAGGAGTTTATCAAGACGATGGTCAGCAGAACGACTATGATAACTAGGACTATCTGCCTTCGTCAGCATTGCCTGTGCCCTTGAATATGGACCCCACCGCTACGCTATCTTTATTTTCCGCTGCTTGTTGTATTAAGACTTGGATCATGAGATCCTTATTTGTGTAAAACCTTATGTATGGTTTGTACGGGATGATTGTACTCTGATATCCAAATCCGCTATGTCTCGCAAAAATGGTAATCCTGGGATTGCGAGGTATGGCATAACGGGCATCTGGGATTAAAAATCCGGGTGTTGACATCCCCGTTCCCGGAATCTCTACACCGAATGATCATTGCCAACATCATCTGTCTCTTCCACCCAGTATCCATCTTGCGGGTACACCTGTTCATCTGAATCAAACAATTTATCGTGTGAGACCCTAGGGGTATTTAGCAAGTCTTTATGCCGCTAAAGGGGACACAACCTGGGGTGACGCAATTGCAGCAAAATATAATAGCTAACAATTCTATAGATACTCGCTAACCATCCGCCTAACCAATGATAGACGGATGTCCGTTAATTAAGAACAACAGTTATAACAGTATAATTAACAGATCCATCCTCCTCCTCGCTTACCAACGAGGAAGCGGACGAACAACCCCCATCATATGTTGGCAGTTTTATTAACCATTCCATGAGTATTGCACTATTTACTAGTCAAGTACTTAGTCAAATTAAAAGCAGTACTTTAGTTATACTTGTCTATGATCGAGAAACTGTGCTCCAAGTCGTCCATAACCGCGGACACGGCTTTCAGAAAGATTTACCCTGCAGGGGTGCACGAATAGCAACACACACTCGATCAACCTCGGAAAAACCAAATCAAAACCCAACGAGGCATTCACGACAAAGCAATCACAGGATTCAGAAATATTTCAGGGGGCCACCCCAATAAGCTACCCGCAACGAAGTTGGCCGGCTCCGAGACGGACCCAGGGTTTGCGACGACGGCTGTAAACGACTGGAAACCTGAAAATGTGACTGGGCTTGTCGATACCGCGAAAACGTGGCGCGATCCAAAACAGTATAGGTGCTCCTCGCACAATCTTAAATAAAGCAGTAACATGGCATAAGTACAGGATAGTAATAAAGCCCCAAACTAATTGTGGCCCCAAGAAATAAGAATGAATCAAGCTCTGGCTCAGGGGGGGTCCATAAGGCCTCCTGGATGTGGATAGTGCGAATAGTCAAGGAACAGGAATCAAGTACTCGGGGTCCTACGGGACACAAGTGAGCATGAAAAAACAAATAGCAGATATTGCTCACCGGTGCCTCTTTCATTAGTTATCCCATTACTACTCAGGTTAAGTTGTTTAGGTACCTCGTTATTCATCAGACACTCACATACCCTACACATGATTTTCTACGACTCGCATGGCTCAAACAACTCCTGTAGTAATGGCTCATGGGATGGAGGAACAAGCTTCGGTGGGGTTTAAAAGTAAGGCTATGCAGTACTTGGGATTCAATTTAATGCAATCGCGACTCAATGATGCAAGAATAAGATAGAGGCAATAGGTACTGTATGTATGCAAGCATGTGGTAGTGCTTGCCTGGCAGCTCAGTTGAAGCGAGAGATGGATCTGGGTAGTACTCCTGTGATTCCTGGTAATTCTCCTGCTGGGCGTCTATTCGAAGAAGAACCAAACAAACAAGGGCCAACATAAATAAAGTGCACAAGCATATGAATTAAAGTGCGACAAGCAAACAAGCATGCCATGATGAATGATGCACAATTTACATGGCATTAAAGTAGCATGGCAAAGGTGAGGTGTGGATACAAGAAATAAAGCATTTTACTATTTATTTAACCAAGTTTTATTGTCATAAACAGTTCAGATTTGTAAGAATTACATGATGCATGCTTCAATTCAGAACAATGACTGCATAAATAGAACGGGCTCGTCGCGCTGATCGTTTTAGACATATTATTTGTCAAATTTGGAGTTGTAGAATTAAAGTTATTAATTAATTAAGGAAAATGGCATTTTATTGTAATTTTAATCATCTCGAAATTTTAAAGTGTTCAAATAATATTTTGAAGGGCATATTTGAATTCCTCACATTTTTCTGATTCCAAAACATATATTGTTTGTATTATTTGGATTTATATTTGGAAAAGTTATTTAAATCTGATTTGAATTTGAATTTAAATCAATTTTGAAAAGTTTAATTAAAACAGACAACAGAAAAGCTTTTGTCACTCAGCCTGACCCAGCCATAGCCACTGACGGGTGGGCCAATGTTGACTGGGGCCACGCACGCGGAAAAACTTTTGCTACCGCGGCACGGGCTAGCCCAGGCGATTGACAAGCGGGAGCAGCGGCTACGGCCCACGTGACAGTGGGAGGTAATTGCAGAGACTGACAGGTGGGTCAAGCTGGACCGCGGGTTGAGGGCTAAGAGGTGGGGGGCTTAACTGCAAGTTTGCCAGAGTGGCTGACAGGTGGGGCTTGATGTACCGCGGGTTGAAGCGAGAGTTTCAGAGGGGGCTTTTTGCAAAACGAAAAAGGGCACTGTGGATCTTCTCTTCCCATCTCTGACGAAACTGTCTGACGCGCACGGCGCGCGGCGCGGCGAGACGGGGAATCGTACTGGAGCCTGGGCGTGCGCGAGCGGCGGCGGCTACCGCTGGGCTAGGGAGGGGTAGTTGTTAGGGAGTATCTACGCGACCAGTTGAGGCGCTACGCGGCGCGAGAGCGTGTAGACAGCAGCGAGCGGCGGTGCACTGAGGGCGCTCGTCGAAAATATCGGCGATGCTTGACGGCGACAGCGAGGCGGATGGTGTCAGGGAGGAAGAGGGACTCACCGCGGGGTGGTCGGTGGTGGTGGCACGGTTGGAGGCGCAACGGATCGCCGGGGTTGCTGGTGTACTGGCGGCTAGGGTTTGCGTCGGACGGCGCTGGTTCCGGCGGTGCTGGGGCTTCTCGTCCTTGTCGGCGCGTACGAGGTGAAGTAGGGCAGCCTCCTTGGTCTCCCAGACCACCTCCACGACGAGCACGTCGGCGGTAGCGCGAGGAAGACGGTGGTGCTGGCGGTTCTGACGGCGAGAGCTAGGAGTCGGAGAAGAAGAAGGGGAAGGAGAGGGCAGGCTCGGGCGGATCTGGGCGATGCAGGAGAGCCGTGTGGATGAGGGAAAGCGGGAGAGAGGGAGGAGATGGCGTGTGGGCACGGCTCGGGGTAAAGTGGCTTCGGCCCTTACCTCTCTTTCTCCTCGAGCACGTGGTCGAGCTGGGGTTCGACCTGGGCAGCCAGGCAGGGCAGGGAGAGGGGCTGCAGGTGGGGACGGCGTGGGGTAGCAGCTGGGTGGGGCTGGCACGGCGGTAGAGAGAAGAGAGAGGGGAGGGGTAGCTCGGGTGAGCTCGGGTTAGACTAGGCATGGGCTAGGGTTAGGGTTAGAAGAGGGTAGATGGGGTGTGGGCCAGGAAGAGAGGGCCAGGTGGGACCAGCATGTTAGAGAGAGAGGGAGTGTAAGAGAGAGAGGTGGGAGAAGGTTTAGGGTTTAGTGTAAAACTAGGTTAGAGAAAAAAAAAGAGATAGCTAGATTAGGTTTTTATTAGGGTTTTAGGTTTTTGAATTTGTTTATGGGACCATACCAAAAGGGAAGTGGGGCTTGATCTAGCATAAGCTAAGGTGGAGAAGAAACCAAGAAAAAGAGAGAGAAATGAGATATGTAGAATGAGCCTCCTTTGATCATGCATGAAGAAATTTAAATTAATAATGATGTTGATGAGAATATGGGGATGATGGAATGGAAGGAGATGGTCCACAAAGAAAAGATCCATTAACACAAAAGAAAAACCAATGGGATAAAAGGTGGTGATGAAGGTTGCATGGCCCATGCAAAATAATAAATGTCATGATTATTTTGTGAGTACAAAAGTAATGATATGGTGTTATTCTTATGCATTCACAAGAAGTGGAGAAAAAGGCCAAGCAAAGAAATGTTAGACTTAGATCCACCCCAACCCACATGAGCTAGAATAATTATCAAAAGGAAAAGAAATACAAGCTCATGGATTAATGAGATGGTGGAATTATAAGGTGGTGAAAAGAAAAGATAATGGAGGTGATTAAAAGATATGCCCCCAACTCAACTTGGGCATTTAAACAATATATCAATAACCAAATACAATATCAAGAGGCAAATACAATTAATAATGCATATGAGAGAAGAACCAAAAGAAAAGGGGTTTTATATGATGCTCAAATGCAAGGTGGCATGATGACATGAGCATGATATAATTATGATGCAACAATATATATAGGAAGTAGCCAATATCTTACTAGACCAAGTAGCATTACAATTGTTAGACAATTGGGATGCTACAAAAAGGTTCAAAGTAATACAATCATGGATCAGCCAAGGTTGAAACAAAGATCAACCATCTAAAAATGAGAAGCAACAAATAGCTAGTCATTTTGAATTCTACTAGTATGCCGCCACCCAGTAGTCTGGAAATAGCAGTCCTGAGCGACCGTCAGGAGCTGGTTGCAGCCAGTTGCCATGTGCTCCCACTGATCCTCCGGGAGAAGGTGCGACCATAAATTGATCCAGTGCGCCGCCATACGAGTAACCTGCAAGAAATTGGTACCAGATTGCTTGTTAAAGATAATATTATTGCGGCATTTCCAAATAGCCCAACATAAAGCTGACACGCCAATACGTATTCTAACTTTAGTATTTTTTATCAATCTCATTTAGCCAATTTCCAAACATATTGATAATATTGGAGGGTGGTGCAATATTATAAGTGAAGAATATCATACGCCAAATAATTTTTGCAAAAGGACAAGAGATAAACAAGTGTTCTACTGTCTCCAAAGAATCAAAAAAGCAACACTTCTGACATCCCGTCCAATTGTGTTTTGCTAGGTTATCTTTTGTTAGCAAAACCTTATTACTAAGTGACATGGGTATACCCTACAGGTACTCGAGTTTGGCATATACGGTACAGATATGGCGAAGCCCACGGTGTCGCTAAGGCCCAAAGAGAGAACTCGGGTAGCCTACGGACTCTCGATTGCTTGAAGAACAAGAAGATTCTAAAGCTAGAAAGTTTAAAGGGAAAAACCCTAACTTGTAACCGACTCGATCTATCACCCGAGACCTAGCCCATCTATATAAAGGCTAGGAGGGGGCGGCGAGGAGGACACACGCAACCCTAGTTTCCACAACCCTCGCCAGATTGCATCTGCGCACCATTGTAATCTTCGATTCCTTTGATAATTCCATGAGCAGACAAGCAGGAGTAGGGACCTCTACGAGGCATGAACCTGGGTAAATCTTTGAGTCCCCTGTGTGCTTGTTTGCTAGCCGATACATGTCTCCAGCGCTCCCTCCTTCTCCAAAACCCAAGTCCATAACAATGGGTACACTCTACCTACTTTGTAATATCATCGGTAACTTGTTTCCTAAGACAGACAACTTAGTAGCAAATGAAAATATAACTTCACACAAAACATTATTCAAAATTTGTAGCAGTGTTGGGAAACTTTAGGACAAACAGTACACACAATTTCGCAACTGTGATGCCAGACGACTTAGGACTATTGATAGGCAACTTAGTATTAGTATGTACAAAACTTAGCATTGGTGTCTATACAATTTAGCGCTAGTATGTATACAACTTAGCATCGGTACTATACAACGTGGATGTGGCTAGTGTCACGAGCACGACACAAGGCGCAACACGAGATGCAAGAAGCCAAAGAGGATGTCGCTTGGAGACGGGTGATGCCCATACGGAGCGGAAACCAACAATTTACTTAACCCTAGTGGGTATGCAACTATTGGAAATATGCCCTAGAGACAAATAATAATAAGGATTGTTATCATATTTCATAAAATTTATGATTAAGTTTTATATCATTCTATAACTGTATTGAAAGGAAACGTCAATACACGTGTGATATATAAACAACCAGGAGTTCCCAGTGAAGCTCTAGTCACTAGTTCATTGGTCAACAGTTGATCAAGGTTTCCTGATCATGTGGCATTTATGCCAGTTGGAAATGGAGTCACCTCATTAGAAGAATGAGATGATGAGATATACCCAACCAAAACATCATGACCAGATCATGTCACGAAGTTCATGTTACGAGGATTAGAATAGTCCTAGTATCCTATTTCCAAGACCGTGAGGCCATATCAATCATTATTATCCAAGAGTACTTTGATAGCATCAAACGTCATCTGGTGACACGGTGGTTATAAAGGTGTGTTCAAGTATTCGGAGGAACAGTTGAGGCAATATGCATTAAGAGTGGGATTTGTCCATCCACGTGATGGAAAAGATACTCGACGGCACACTCAGGAAAGTTATACCCAATAGCTGCGCAACATGTGATTTGATCACGGGGATATCACTTGTCAGAACGAGTCAAAGAGCATTTTTGATAACGAGATTGAACACGGCATGGTGATGTTATTGATCAGATCTCGGACAATACGTGTATCGAGAGACAAAAGGAATATGACACGACGTTCATTGTTCAAACGACGAAAGATTTCATGCAATGCACAGGGGTCACCTGGCCATCTAGCTTCCTCTATTGACCATTGGTGCGGGAGGGTCCCGACCATGTCTGGAGTGTTCCCGAACCATGGGGTATCACGCTTAAGGGCTTGATGATTCTCAGAGAGTGTTTTCGGATCGACGGAATCACTGAAGAAAAGAGAAGAGAGAAAATCGAAAGGGTTTCGATAAGTCCAGAATGAGAGGGAATGAATTCCACATCAATGGGGATTGAATAATATGTAAGTGAATTTTGAATATTGATTTAATCATTCATTTATATTTATTCAATAAAAGAAAAGGAATTAAAAAGGGTCAAATACCTAATTGGGCCAAATCTGGAGGGAAAGGGCCCATGAGGGAAAGACCGAAGGGAGGAAGGAGGAGGGAGTAGCCGGCTAGGCCTTGGGCACACCGCACGGGGCCTACAAGGGCCTTGGCAGTCGGCCAAGCCCCCCTCTCCCTTGTTTAGTCCCACATGGCTAAGCTAGTTAGCTATGGGGGGTTCCCATATATAAAGAGAGGTATTTTGAAAAATTAAATACACAATAATCAATAAAAGGTTCCCTCTCTTTTGGGGAGACCACTAGTTGATTCTATCGCTCTCTCTCTCTCCCATGACCGTGGTCCCAAGTCAGGATCATGCAAATGGGAGATCTCCTCACCACGGAGCACCGTCGCGTTGTGGGATTCAGATCCAGGAGCTCTACTTCCATAACTACTGCTGGATCGAAGGAGCGGGAGTCATCGTCAGGCACCGGACATGTGTAACTCCCTGCGAGGTGCAACACTTGGGGCACTAGGAGTCGTTAGAGCCACATGAGCTATCGGGACTTCAACACGACCTCGAGGTCAGCTTCGGTTCTTCTACATCAACCGCGCTCTCTCGAGCGTTGACAACGCTTTTCGGTCTTCAAGGGTAAGTTCACGAAAATCCTCTCCCGTTAATACATTACTAATAGATAGTTCCTAGCAACTAAGGTTCTTGGCGTAGGGTAAAATTTGTTGTTTTCATGCACGAACCTCTATAGTGGTATCAGAGCTAGATCTATGCGTAGTATTGCTAGTACGGGTAGAACACACGAGTTGTAGTGTGTGGGCGTTGATCTTTTAGTTGTTACCCTCCCACGTGTACTTGTGTATACCGCAGTAATGCTTGATGAAGCGGCCCCTAACCGACTTTATGCATTCATTCGCGAGACTAGTTCACGCTTGACATACGACTTGTACTGTATAAAGTGGTTTTGGGGGGTGTTTGTCTCTCTCGCATTAGTTGGTATGCCATTTGCAACAGAGGGCCCCGAAAGGGGTGTAGTATAGACAACTACTTGATCAACGTTGTGGTGAAAGTTCATAGGTAAGAACTGTTCTTGTGTGAAAGCTCAATCAGCCATGTAAAACGTGCAAAGATAAAGTAGAGGCATCCAACTTTGTTTTGCAGGGGGCGTTGTGATGTGATATGGTTGTGGCAAAGGTAAAGTAGTTTACTTATGTTGCTAAGTAGTAGTAGATAGTCATGGAGATGATGGACTACCACGACGGAAGGCACCGGTACCCTGGTGCCTATGGCGCCAGAACCCTAGCGCCACAATCCGGAGGCACGGGATGGAGATCACAACATGAAGGACCATATCGCATCGCACTTACATTCAATGTTTATTATTTGTACATCTTATTGTGTGCTAGTATTAGATACTCGACGGTAGCCTAATAATATGATCCCTAATCAAAATACCAATGAAAGTGTTTTCCCTTAGTGTGCACCACCAAGAAAGTTCTTCGATAGAGGGAGGCCATGACGATCAGGTGTCAGACATATGTATGTTCGCATACAGTGGGTGTAAGCCCACTTGCACAGCGAAGACACTAAGGTTGAGTTGGCAAGCCTGGCATGTGTATACATGGCCTCGGAACACGGATGGTCGAAAGATCGAGCACGAGTCACATGAATGATGTGATCGATGTTTAGGCGTCCATCTTTGCAACTATGTCGCCGACCGTGAGGATCGGGGGTGGTGTAGTGAATAGGGATCATGTAATCTCTAAAACCTTATGGGGATAGGAGCTTTTAGTGGAGTTATTATTTACCTCATTTAATTATAAACTTAGTCTAAATTCCTTTTGACAATTATAAATGTAGAGATGGCTCACCGTGAAGCTTACTTTGATGTTGACGAGTGGGTAGTTGGTTAAAATCTTAGACTTGATTGATCAAACTTCCTTGGTTGGCTTGTGCGCTTGAATGATCTCCTTACTAGGAATAATGTGGTAGATTGCATACATCGCACGATGGA
Source organism: Avena eriantha (assembly GCA_910589775.1). Taxonomy (NCBI): domain Eukaryota; kingdom Viridiplantae; phylum Streptophyta; class Magnoliopsida; order Poales; family Poaceae; genus Avena; species Avena eriantha. Next base: position 227,209,837 of record OU342746.1, on the reverse strand, counting down.
ATTGGCTGAGGCTGATGGCTATGAGACCCCATGAGAGCGGGCAGAACGGTACTAATGATCCACAAGTATAGGGGGTGTATCGCAGTATTTTCGATAAGTAAGAGTGTCGAACCCAACAAGGATCAGAAGGTGCTGACGAGTGGCTTGGAGCAGGAATTCTCAGTAAATACTTAGCAAACGAATTTTTAGGGGTTTTTGATAATGCAGATAAATAAAGTGCAAGTAAATAAAAGACAACGATGATAAATGCAGCAAGTGGCCCAATCCTTTCTTTAGCAAAGGACAAGACGGTTGTATTACTTAAGATGACCAAACGTTCTCGAGGACACATGGGGATATTGTCAAGTGCTTTCGCTTCATATAGTTGATTAATCTTCTTTAGTTTGATAACTATTGTGTGGGTGAACCTGTGCTAATGTACCGACCTTCCTAGGACTAATACATACTTGTGATTATACCCCTTGCAAGAATCCACAAGTACAAGAAAGTAATTAAGATAGAAACCTAACCACAGCTTTAAACTCTGAGATCCTAACATCCCTTGTGCAAAGGTTTCCTAACGGGGGTTCAGGTTTCTGTCACTCCGGCAACCCCTACGATTAGTAGCCAAATACACAATATATTCCCCTAGGCCCATAAAGGTGAAGTGTCATGTAATCGACGTTCACATGACACCAATAGAAGAATAACACCACAACTTAAATAACAAACTATTGAATATTTCTCAACACAATTCCACTACTAATAACATGACTTCTCCCATGTCCTCAAGAAATAAACGAACTACTCACAAGACATCATATGGATCAAGATCATAGATGAAATAATGATAAGCAACAATCTGAACATAACAATAATTCAATGGTTCCACTCAATAGCATCAACTATAACAAGTAATCAACACCAGGAAAGTTTCCCCTAAGAACTATGCAAGACTCAACCCAACTGTTACAGCGGTATGAAGTGGTGATGATGGTGCTGGTGGAGATGATGATGATGATCCCGATGAAGTCTAGCTTTATGGTGGTGTTGATGGCGATGATCTACCCTCTCCGGGAAGGAATTTCCTCGACAGATTTTTGCCTGCCAGAGAGCTCTTTCTCTCTCTGCAGTTTTCCACCCTGTAGAGGCGGTGGACTCTTTCTGTGGTCGCTCCCCGAGTCTTAGGGTTTCGTGGGGATAATATACGCCAAAGGGGAGAGCCAGAGGTAGGCTAGGGTGGCCACACCACCTGGTGGCGCGACCAAGGGTGGCCCACGCCATGGGGTAGTGTGAGCCCCCTGTGGCCCAGCTACGCTCCCCCTTCTGGCATTCTTCGTCTTCTAGAAAAATAGAATTTTCCATGTATTTTCTGGAATTTTCTGATCTTTGCGAATTTCGCCTCCAAACAGCGCCTTTTCCATCAGAATCCAGACTTCAGCGGTCCATGCTCCAAAAGTCATCAACCATGCAAAAATAGATGAAATAACATAAGTATCATCTCTTAATACGAAATATATCAATGAATAACAAGAAATTATGATATAGAATAGTGATGCAAAATGGACGTATCAACTCCCCCTAAGCTTAGACTTCGCTTGTTCGCAAGCGAAAACTGAGCTCAATAAACATGACCTCAGGTTTTTGGAGTGAAGAGTCGATAAAAGAATACAGACAAGAAGCATCACATTCATCAATACATAAATCATAATAGAAGAAAACTCACCATTATATAACTTTTAACTTGCGATAGGTAAAGTAAATACAATAAAGATACATAAAGTAAATCATAATTGCTAATGGCAAACTTTGCTCTTGGTCAAAGAATAGTTAACAATTTTGCAGGAGTTCAATCATAAAGGGGTTTTCAATGATAGCTTTCAAAGTAGTATGCACTAAGATAAGAGCAATGTGCAAAACAAGGAACATAAGAAACATTTTTGAAGAAATCAGCATATGAATGAATGAAACACAACAACTCAAAATACTTGCCGAGGTAGAAAGCAATAGGTTTACTGACTCAACTAGAAATTAAAAAGATAGGCCCTTCGCAGAGGGAAGCAGGGATTTCAAGTTTCATAAAGAGCTTCAAAAAATTATGGTACTTATTAGCTTTCAGCTCTCATTGCCCCTATCATAATCATCTTGAGGTAATTAAGGTTAAAGCGACACAAATATGAAGATATGTTTGACAAGTTATAAGTTGAAAATCTCATACCACTTGCTTACGAGTACCGAATCTCATGCTACTCAACTTTAGTCACGAGTAAGTTCTTGTCATTGTAAGTACATGTGTATCATAGAGAACCTCCAACGGGGTACTGATGCGCTCGACTTTCGACGTAGAGCTCGTTGGGAACCCCAAGAGGAAGGTATGATGAGCACAGCAGTAAGTTTTCCCTCAGTTATGAAACCAAGGTTTAATCGAACCAGTAGGAGCAAGGAAACACCCCAAAGGTGTTACTAGCTGAGCTTTGGCAGGGCACACTACCGGTGCTAGTAGCAACGTGGAGACCTGCACAACACAACCATAGAACTTTGTCCCAACTTGCGATGAGGTTGTCAATCTCACCGTGTTTTGCGGAAAACAAAGGATTAAACGTATCGAATGGAAAGAAGTGAAAGTTTGCAGAAAGTAAACACAAAGCGGTAAACAGTTGTAGATTGTATGTAAAGAAAAGGATCGGGATCCATAGTTCACTAGAGGTGGCTCTCCTTAGATAGATAACATGCTAGGTGAACAAATTACAGCGGGGCAATTGACAAACACCGAGAAAGCAATACATGCATATACTAAACATCTTGACTCCTCTGAGACTTGATTGGGCATTACAACATAATACATAGACCGCCATCCAACTGCATCTATGACTAATAATCCACCTTCAGGTTATCATCCGAACCCCCTCCAGTATTAAGTTGCAAGCAACAGATTATTGCTTTACAAACTGCGTGTAAAGTAAACAATACGATTGTTGTTTTCTCCCTAGTAGCAACAGCACATCTAGTACCTTAGAGATTTCTGTCACTTCCCCAGATTACCAGAGGCATGAACCCACTATCGAGCATAAATACTAACTCTTGGAGTTGCTAGCATCTACTTGGCCAAGATAGCTACTAACAACGGAAAGCATGCAAGATCTCAAATAACAAAGACATGATAGAATCAATAATCAATCTGAAATAGCATCTTAATATCCATCGGATCCCCGTAAACACAACAAGTATGAATTACAAATAGATGAACTTGATCATGAACGGAGCTCACAAGATCTAAACATGGAAGCACAAAGGAGGAGAAACCAGCCATCTAGCTACTACATGGATCCGTAGTCCAAGGATAAACTACTCACGCATCACACATGAGGCTTGCATGGTGATGAAGAAGGCCTCCAGGGTGAATTCCCCTCTCCGGCAGGGTGCCGGGATGTAGCATCCCAATTGTTTAACAATTGTAATGCTACTGGTCTAGTAAGATAATGGCTACTTCCTATATATAATTGTTGCATCATAATTATATCATGCTCATGTCATCATGCCACCTTGCATTTGAGCATCATATAAAACCCTCTTCCATTGGTTCTTCCCTCATATGCATTATTAATTGTATTTGCCTCTTGATATTGTATTTGGTTATTGATATATTGTCTAAATGCCCAAGTTGAGTTGGGGGCATATCTTTTATTCAACTCCATCACCTTTCTTTTCACCACCTTATAATTCCACCATCTTATTACCCATGAGCTTGTTTTTCTTTTCTTTTGATATTTATTCTAGCTCATGTGGGTTGGGGTGAATCTAATTCTATTAATTCTTTTGCTTGGCCTTATACCACTTCTTGGGAATGCATAAGAATAATGCCATATTATTATTATTGTTTTCACAAAATAAATCATGGAATTTATTATTTTTGCATGGGCCATGCAACCATCATCACCACCTTTGTCCCATTGGTTTTTCCTTTGTTTTAGTGGTCCATTCTTTGTGGGATCATCTACATATCTCTCCACCATCTCCATATTCTCATCTACACCATTTTATTCTTTGCCATTCATTATGCAAGTGAGGCCCTTTTCCCATAAGCTATTCCCTTCTCCTTTTCTTGATTACTATTTCACCTCGTCTTAGCCTAAATCCAAGCCCTCATTTTTACCTCTTGGATTGATCTTATAAACAAGTTTAAAACCTAAATACCTAATAAAAACCTAACCTAGCTATCTCTCTCTAATTTCCTCTAACCTAGTTCTACATAAACCCTAACCCTTAATCTCACCTCTCTCTCTTTCACTCCCTCTCTCTCTATCATGCTGGCCCCACCTGGCCCTCTCTCTCTCCCTGGCCCACACCCCATCTACCCATCTAACCACCCCCAACCCTAGCCCATGCCGTAGCTACACCCTAGCTCACCCGAGCCCTCCTCTCCTCTCTCTTTCTTTCTACCTGCCATGCTGGCCCCAGCTGCTACTCCACGCCGTCCCCACCTGCAGCCCTCTCCCTGCCCTGCCCTGGCTACCCAGGTCGAGCCCCAGCCCGACCACGTGATCGAGGAGAAAGGGAAAAGGGCCGAAGCCACTTTTCCCTACCCCGTGCCCACCAGCCTCTCCTCTCCCTCCCTCGCGTTGTCCTCATCCCCCACATCTCTTCTACATCGCCTAGATCCACCCCAAGATCTGCCGCGCCTTCCCTCCCTCTTCACCGTCGCCAGATCTCGCCGCCAGTCGCCGCCGTCTACCCCTGTGTCTCATCGTTCCGGCCGGCGTGCGCGTCGTGGAGGTGGTCTGGAAGACCAAGGAGGTACCACTACTCCACCTTGACCGGCCCAGCGAGGAGGAGAAGGCCACCAGGACCGCCAGATCCTCGCCGCTCCCCAGAAACCCTAGGTCGCCGGAGCTCCTGCATCCTCGCCGATCGGCCGCTTCCCTGCCCGAGCCAACCCCACCGACAACCCCGCGGTGAGCCCGTGATCCTCCCAGACATCTTCTATCTCGCCGCCGCTTCCTAGTCTTGCTGGACGTCGTCCCGAACGCCCTCTGCGCACGGCGGGTTCGTCGTCGCCTTCTCGCTGTGCATCGCGGGAACCCTATCTAGCCGCGCGATCCCGTTCTTCCAACTACCACAAGCCACCCCAGCGGTAGCCGCCGCCGCTCGCGCGCGCGAGGTCGTGGGATCGAATCCCCGCTGCGCCGCGCCGTGCGTGCCGTCAGTCCGTCAGAGAACAAGAAGAGAAACAGTGCTCGTGGCCCTTTTTGCACTTAACCCCCTACGTCTTTTGCCGGCTCCACCCGCGCTCCTCGCTAGCCCCATCAGTCAGCCTCTCGCGTATCTTAACAAAACGCCCCTGCCGTTTAGAATAACCCACCCACGCTCCAGCCGCTCCCCACCTGTCAGCCTCTGCGGGTTACCCGCCACTGGCACGTCGGCCGTAGCCGCTGGACCCGCTTGTCAATCGCAAGGGCTAGCCAGAGCCCCGGTGAGAAAAGAATTTCCGTGCGCCCGTGCCCCGCCAGCAGCTGGCCCACCTGTCGGTGACTGTGGCTAGGTTGGCCTAAGTGTAAAACGCTTTTCTGTTTTCTGTTTAAATAAATTTTTCAGAAATTGTTTAAATTCAAATTTCAAATCAGATTTAAATAACTTCTAAAATACAAATCCAAATAATACAAATGATATATGTTTTGGAATCAGGAAAATGTGAGGAATTCAAATATGCCCTTCAAAATATTGTTTGAGCACTTTAAAATTTCGAGTTGATTAAAATTACAATAAAATGCCCTTTTCCTTAATTAATTAATAACTTTAATTCTACAACTCCAAATTTGACAAATAATATGTCTAAATCGATCAGCGCGACGAGCCCGTTCTATATATGCAGTCCTTGTTCTGAATTGAAGCATGCATCATGTCATTATTAAAAATCTGAACTGTTTATGAGAATAAAACTTGGGTAAATAAATAGTAAAATGCTTTATTTCTTGTATCCACACCTCGCCTATGCCATGCTACTTTAATGCCATGCAAATTGTGCATCATTCATCATGGCATGCTTGGTTGCTTGTCGCATTTTAATTCATATGCTTGTGCACTTTATTTATGTTGGCCCTTGTTTGTTTGGTTCTTCGTCAGATAGACGCCCAGCAGGAGAATTACCAGGAATCACAGGAGTACTACCCAGATCCATCTCTCGCTTCAACTGAGCTGCCAGGCAAGCACTACCACATGCTTGCATATGTACAGTATCTATTGCCTCTATCTTATTCTTGCATCATTGAGTCGCGATTGCATTAAATTGAATCCCAAGTACTGCATAGCCTTTACTTTTAAACCCCACCGAAGCTTGTTCCTCCATCCCATGAGCCATTACTACAGGAGTTGTTCGAGCCATGCGAGTCGTAGAAAAGCATGAGTAGGGTATGTGAGTGTCTGATGAACAATGAGGTACCTAAACAACATAACCTGAGTAGTAATGGGATAACTAATGAAAGAGGCACCGGTGAGCAATATCTGCTATTTGGTTTTTCATGCTCACTTGTGTCCCGTAGGACCCCGAGTACTTGATTCCTGTTCCTTGACTATTCGCACTATCCACATCCAGGAGGCCTTATGGACCCCCCCAGAGCCAGAGCTTGATTCATACTTATTTCTTGGGGCCAGAATTAGTTTGGGGCTTTACTACTATCCTGTACTTATGCCATGTTACTGCTTTATTTAAGATTGTGCGGGGAGCACCTATACTGTTTTGGATCGCGCCACGTTTTCGCGGTATCGACAAGCCCAGTCATATTTTCGGGTTCCCAGTCATTTACAGCCGTCGTCGCACACCCTGGGTCCGTCTCAGAGCCGGCCAACTTCGTTGCGGGTAGCTTATTGGGGTGGCCCCCTGAAATATTTCTGAATCCTGTGATTGCTTTGTCGTGAATGCCTCGTTGGGTTTTGAGTTGGTTTTTCCGAGGTTGATCGAGTGTGTGTTGCTATTTGTGCACCCCTGCAGGGTAAATCTTTCTGAAAGTCATGTCCGCGGTTATGGACGACTTGGAGCACAGTTTCTCAATCATAGACAAGTATAACTAAAGTACCGCTTTTAATTTGACTAAGTACTTGACTAGTATATAGTGCAATGCTCATGGAATGGTTAATAAAACTGCCAACGGGTGATGGGGGTTGTTCGTCCGCTTCCTCGTTGGTAAGCGAGGAGGTGGATGGATCTGTTAATTATACTGTTATAACTGTTGTTCTTAATTCACGGACATTCGTCTATCATTGGTTAGGCGGATGGTTAGCGAGTATCTGTAGAACTGTTAGGTATTATCTTTTGCTGCAATTGCGTCACCCCAGGTTGTGTCCCCTTTAGCGGCTTAAAGACTTGTTGAGTACCCCTAGGGTCTCACACGATAAATTGTTTGATTCAGATGAACAGGTGTACCCGCAAGACGGATACTGGGTGGTAGAGACAGATGATGTTGGCAATGATCATTCGGTGTAGAGATTCCGGGAATGGGGATCCCTGAGATCTGTGGGCGGGATGTGTTTATTTATGTGGCATCTTATGCCGATTTGCTTCTTATCCGTACTCGGATCTTGTTTTCCACTTCCACCTGATACTCTGATGTTTGTTGTATGAGGAGCTATCCTAAATTATTATCTCTATCTAGGATATTTGAACCTTGCCGTATGGCGTTGCAATATTTCTATTTCTTTTAGATGGAATGGCTCTGAGGACTGTTGTATGTGGCTTGCATACATACTCATTTGTGTATGTAGTTGATCCCTTCGCCTGCTGATTACGCCGCTCGTTCTTGTCTCGATGTTCTGAAAGTGGTTAGGACGGCCGAAAGGTCTACCGTGAGTGGCCCTGGGCCCCACCGTACTATTTTAACCACTTTCGTTCATCCAGGCATGTAACTAAGAGCATAATTCACCGAGGTAGTTACAATTGGTATCAGAGCCATCCCGCCCTTCAGGGTCTCAGCCAAAATGGTCGTTGTCAGTCTAGCAAATATTTTGGTAGTTATGTATACTAGGGAAAAACAAAACGTGAGAGTAGGACTGCTTCCATTTTTCTTCTTACCCACCCACCCACCCTTTTCTGGTAAGGAAGTGTAATGTTTTCAATCCTCTTCTAAAATTCAAACTAGGATTCACGTGTTCTGGGTTCCGTAGTACCATAGGTTGTGTGTGTGTGTGTGAATTCTGTGTCTATCTATTGCATCCAAATGTTATCACTATTTGCCTTTTGGTTATCAACTGTTGGTACATTCCATACCGACAGGCCTTTGTAAACCGATGCGATCTGTTCTGATTCGTTGTATACCGACACGATCTATCTTACTCTTTGTTATCCGACGTTATCTTGTTGGGTGTTCTTTTTCATAGTTACCAATCTTTAGGTTCATCTTAAGAAGAAGGTATTGGGATATGTGTTTTACTGATTCATGTGCAAAGTAATGATTTGAGTGCGGGATGGATTCGCGACCATACCACTACTGTTATCATTTGCTCTTGTATATTGAACTAGTAGAGTTACTAATCTTGGTTCGTTAAGTGGTTTTGCGCATATAGCGGTATTTTAATGCCAAAATTTGCAGAAAATTTTTCTTTGTTAGTTGTGTACCACACTCCTTGTTCAGTCGTGTGCGTTATGCTTAATATCTTCTAGTTGCCTTGAACTTTGTTGATATTTTAATATCATCTCAGTGAATTGCATCCTTTAATCTTGGTTAATTCCATTTTGGTACTATTTTGGATTATTATCATTCTCCATTATAGTACTGACTTGTGTTTTATATCAATCACAGGATGGCACCACCACGCCGTTCTAAGGAGGACATACCACCTGAACTTGGTGCTTCTTTGGCAAGTATTGCAAATGCTTTGGGCACTATGCAGCAGAAGCAGCAGCGCTTCGAGGAAAGCGTGAGGAGGAATGAGTTTCTTCCGCTACCTCCACCTCCCAAGCGAGGAGACATCAAGAGTTTTCTCAAGTTCAACCCACGCCAATTTGAGGTGTCTGATCAGCCACTTGATGCGGATGATTGGCTTTGTGAAGTGTCAAGGTTGCTGATGACTGCGGATGTTCCCGAGCAAGAATGGGTCAAATGTGCTACTCACCTTCTGAAGGGAGATGCAGCTCTCTGGTGGGAAAATTACCTCAAGGCAGATCTTTCTGGTTTTCAGCCTACTTGGGAGCGGTTCACTTCTGCTTTCAAAGAGCAATACCTGTCAGAAATTGTCATGGAAAGGATGAAGGAAGTGTTTCTCAACCTCAAGCAGGGCACTGACAATGTCAACACCAACATCAGAAACTTTATGAATATGTCTCGTTATGGTGGCGATGAGATCTCTGATGACAAGAAGAAGCAAAAAGAGGTTCCGGCAAGGCCTCAATGCTTCCATCAAATATGCTATCACTCATGCAAGGCCGGCATCTTTCCTGGAACTCCAACACACAGCTCTGCAGGAAGAAGCAAGTAGGCAAGTGTTTGAGGAGTCAAAGAAACATAGCCGTGATACAGCAAGCTCTTCTGCTATGACAACTCCTTCTAAGCATCGTGTCTGGGTTCCTAACACCCCACCGTCGCTCCCTGCTCCACCAAGACCTTCAAGCTACGCACCACGGCCACCAAACTCCTTCACTGCGGCTCCCAGGGGCTACAACCACAACTACCCTGGAGCGCCTGCCGGAGTCCCTGGCTACGTTGCTCCACGTCCACCTGGTACTTGCTATACTTGTGGAAACACGGGGCATCAGCACTGGAATTGTCCAATGAACAACAAAGCTCTTCCACCACCACCTCCAAGACCTACGGCAAGTGCTCCTATGATTCATGCACCTCCACCTCAGGCTCTCAACATCAACACCAAGCCTGGGTATACGGTTGCTCGTGCCAACTGTGTCAACGTTGCTCAAGCTGAGCATGCACCTAGAGTTGTCATGGGTATGCTTCCTGTTAACTCAGTTCCTGCACGAGTTTTATTTGATTTTGGTGCTTCACATTCTTTCGTGTCATACAAGTTTGCGGAGAATAATAGGTTACCTTATGATACTTTACCAACTCGCCTTATGGTGCAATCTCCTGGTTCAAACATGAGGGCTTCTAAAATCAGCCGTGACAATCAAATTGAGATTGGTGGCTCTTCGTTTCCGGCTTCCTTAATTATTCTGCGCAATTCTGATATTGATGTTATCTTGGGCATGGATTGGTTGACAGCAAATGCAGCTATGATTGATTGTGCTGAACGTTCGGTTTCTCTGAAAATTCCTGAAGGCCATATAGTCTATTCTCCAAGTCTAACTCCTGCAATTCAGCTTTATTCTTTGGCGGCTCTGAATGATGATGCTATGGAAGGTATTCAAAGTGTTCCTGTAGTCTGTGAGTTCCCAGATGTCTTTCCTGAAGAGTTGCCAGGTATGCCTCCGGATCGTGAGGTTGAGTTTGTCATTGAACTTGAACCTGGTACCGCTCCTATTCCCAAGCGGCCTTATAAAATGGGTCCTGCTAAGTTGGCTGAACTCAAACGTCAGTTGGATGAACAAGAGAAGTTGGGTTTCATTCAGCACAGTACTTCTTGGGGAAGTCCAACCATCTTTGTGAAGAAACGAGACAAGACTGATAGACTTTGTGTTGACTATCGGGCACTCAATGCTAAAACAATCAAGAATAAATATCCCCTTTTGCGGATTAATGATCTCTTCGATCAGCTAGCTGGAGCTGTGGTATTCTCTAAGCTTGATTTGAGAAGTGGTTATCATCAAATCAAGATTCGCAAGGAAGATGTTCCTAAAACAGCTTTCGCCACCCGCTATGGCCTGTATGAGTACACGGTCATGTCTTTCGGTCTCACCAATGCACCTGCCACCTTCTCGAGGCTTATGAACTCGGTTTTCATGGAGTATCTTGATAAGTTTGTTGTGGTCTATCTGGATGACATTCTAGTCTATTCTAAGTCAAAAGAAGAACATGAAGAACACCTTCGGTGTGTCCTAAACAAGCTTCGTGAGAACCGCCTGTATGCAAAGTTCTCCAAGTGTGAATTCTGGCTGCCTCAAGTCACATACCTTGGTCACGTCATCTCTGCCAAGCGCATTGCCGTCAACCCAGAAACTATTAAGACAATTATGGACTGGCTTCCACACATAAATGTCAAAGAAGTCCGGAGTTTCCTTGGTTTGGCCAGTTACTGTCGTCGATTCGTTCAAAACTTCTCAAAGATTGCAAAGCCTCTTACCGATCTCCTCAAGAAAGGCAAGAAATACTTTTGGACTCCTGCATGTCAAGCAAGCTTTGAAACACTCAAAGAGAAGCTCACTTCCACACCAGTCTTGGTTCCTCCAGATACATCAAAGCCTTTCCAGATTTTCTGTGATGCTTCATTGCAAGGATTGGGTGCGGTCCTTATGCAAGAAAAGCAAGTTGTTTCTTATGCCTCTCGTCAGTTGAAGACGCATGAGATCAACTATCCTACACATGACCTCGAACTCGCAGCAGTTGTCTTTGCTTTGAAAGTATGGAGGCATTACTTGCTTGGCAACCGTTGTGAGATCTTTTCTGATTACAAGAGTCTGAAGTATATATTCACACAGCCTGATCTCAACCTTCGTCAGAGGAGGTGGATTGAAACAATCAATGATTTTGATTTGACCATCAACTACACGCCGGGCAAAGCCAATGTCATGGCCGATGCTCTCAGCCGAAAAGCTTATGTCAACAATCTCATGGTGGAAGAACAACAGCCTCTCTTGTGCGAGGAATTCCGCAAACTCAACCTTGAAATTGTGGATCAAGGTTATCTTCTGAACCTTCTAGCAACACCTCTCTTTGAAGAAAAGGTCTGTTCCATTCAGCTTGGAGATCCTTACACTAAAAAGATCATTTCCAACATTCAGCTTCCGAAGTATGAGTCTTTCCATGTAGATGACCAAGGCACTCTTTTCTTTGAACACCGGATGTTTGTTCCGAACTACCCGGGTTTAAGAGAGCAAGTTCTCAAGGAGGCGCATGATTCTGTTCTTTCTATCCACCCTGGCAGCACTAAGATGTACATGGACTTAAAAACACAATATTGGTGGCCTGGTTTGAAACGATATTGTGCCAAGTATGTCTCGGAGTGTGATGTTTGTCGCAGAGTTAAAGCTGTCCATCAGAAACCTTCCGGTCTTCTACAGCCATTGAAGCCTCCGGAATGGAAATGGGAGAAAGTAGAGATGGACTTCATCACTGGTTTTCCAAGGTCGCAGAAGGGCAACAATGCAATCTTTGTTGTCATTGACAGGCTTTCCAAAGTAGCTCACTTCTTTCCAGTCAAGGAAACAATTTCTGCAATTCAGTTGGCTGAGCTCTATATCAACAGAATCGTCTCTTTGTATGGAGTTCCTCTTGAGATCAGTTCAGACCGTGGAAGTATCTTCACTTCCAAGTTCTGGGGAAGTTTCCAAAATGCTTTGGGAACAAAACTAAACTTCAGCACAGCTTACCACCCTCAGTCGCAAGGACAAGTCGAAAGGATCAATCAGATTCTGGAAGATATGCTCCGCCCTTGCGTTATCTCTTTCGGCATGAAGTGGGAAGAATGTCTTCCTTATGCTGAATTCTCTTACAACAACAGCTTCCAGAAAAGTCTAAATATGGCACCATTTGAGGCTCTCTATGGTCGCAAATGCAGAACTCCGATTGGTTGGTCGGGCGCAGGTGAAAGAATATTGTTTGGCCCTGACATTGTAACTCAAGCGGAGGAGAAAGTTCACATCATTGTTGAAAACCTGAAGATTGCTCAAAGTCGCCAGAAGAGCAATTATGACAGAAAGCACACGGACATGGAGTATGTCCCTGGTGATCTCGTTTACCTTCGTGTCACTCCCATGAGAGGCACGCACCGCTTTGGTATCAAAAGAAAGTTGGCTCCTAGATACATCGGTCCTTTCAAAATTCGTGGAACAAGAGGAGAAGTTGCTTATGCTCTTGAGCTCCCTGAACAACTCAAAGTCCATGATGTTTTCCACATCTCTCAACTCAAAAAGTGCTTCAAGGATCCCGGCAGGACCGTGGACCATGAACTCATTAATCTCCAAGAAGATCTGTCTTATCAAGAACAACCCACAAAAATTCTTGAAGTCACAGAAAGAAGGACTCGCAAAAAGTCCATCAAGTTCTGCAAGGTGCAGTGGTCGCACCATTCCATTGATGAAGCCACTTGGGAACGTGAAGATGAGCTTCGTGCCAAGTATCCTACCCTCTTTGAGTCTTCTTCTTCCTAGAATCTCGAGGCGAGATTCCTGTTTAGTGGGGGAGAGTTGTAGCATCCCAATTGTCTAACAATTGTAATGCTACTGGTCTAGTAAGATAATGGCTACTTCCTATATATAATTGTTGCATCATAATTATATCATTCTCATGTCATCATGCCACCTTGCATTTGAGCATCATATAAAACCCTCTTTCATTGGTTCTTCTCTCATATGCATTATTAATTGTATTTGCCTCTTGATATTGTATTTGGTTATTGATATATTGTCTAAATGCCCAAGTTGAGTTGGGGGCATATCTTTTATTCAACTCCATCACCTTTCTTTTTACCACCTTATAATTCCACCATCTAATTACCCATGAGCTTGTTTTTCTTTTCTTTTGATATTTATTCTAGCTCATGTGGGTTGGGGTGGATCTAATTCTATTAATTCTTTTGCTTGGCCTTATACCACTTCTTGGGAATGCATAAGAATAATGCCATATTATTATTATTGTTTTCACAAAATAAATCATGGCATTTATTATTTTTGCATGGGCCATGCAACCATCATCACCACCTTTGTCCCATTGGTTTTTCCTTTGTTTTAGTGGTCCATTCTTTGTGGGATCATCTACATATCTCTCCACCATCTCCATATTCTCATCTACACCATTTTATTCTTTGCCATTCATTATGCAAGTGAGGCCCTTTTCCCATAAGCTATTCCCTTCTCCTTTTCTTGATTACTATTTCACCTCGTCTTAGCCTAAATCCAAGCCCTCATTTTTACCTCTTGGATTGATCTTATAAACAAGTTTAAAACCTAAATACCTAATAAAAACCTAACCTAGCTATCTCTCTCTAATTTCCTCTAACCTAGTTCTACATAAACCCTAACCCTTAATCTCACCTCTCTCTCTTTCACTCCCTCTCTCTCTATCATGCTGGCCCCACCTGGCCCTCTCTCTCTCCCTGGCCCACACCCCATCTACCCATCTAACCACCCCCAACCCTAGCCCATGCCGTAGCTACACCCTAGCTCACCCGAGCCCTCCTCTCCTCTCTCTTTCTTTCTACCTGCCATGCTGGCCCCAGCTGCTACTCCACGCTGTCCCCACCTGCAGCCCTCTCCCTGCCCTGCCCTGGCTACCCAGGTCGAGCCCCAGCTCGACCACGTGATCGAGGAGAAAGGAAAAAGGGCCGAAGCCACTTTTCCCTACCCCATGCCCACCAGCCTCTCCTCTCCCTCCCTCGCGTTGTCCTCATCCCCCACATCTCTTCTACATCGCCCAGATCCACCCCAAGCTCTGCCGCGCCTTCCCTCCCTCTTCACCGTCGCCAGATCTCGCCGCCAGTCGCTGCCGTCTACCCCTGCGTCTCGTCGTTCCGGCCGGCGTGCGCGTCGTGGAGGTGGTCTGGAAGACCAAGGAGGTACCACTGCTCCACCTTGACCGGCCCAGCGAGGAGGAGAAGGCCACCAGGACCGCCAGATCCTCGCCGCTCCCCAGAAACCCTAGGTCGCCGGAGCTCCTGCATCCTCGTCGATCGGCCGCTTCCCTGCCCGAGCCAACCCCACCGACAACCCCGCGGTGAGCCCGTGATCCTCCCAGACATCTTCTATCTCGCCGCCGCTTCCTAGTCTCGTCGGACGTCGTGCCGAACGCCCTCTGCGCACGGCGGGTTCGTCGTCGCCTTCTCGCTGTGCATCACGGGAACCCTATCTAGCCGCGCGATCCCGTTCCTCCAACTGCCACAAGCCACCCTAGCGGTAGCCGCCGCAGCTCGCGCGCGCGAGGTCGCGGGATCGAATCCCCGCTGCGCCGCGCCGTGCGTGCCGTCAGTCCGTCAGAGAACAAGAAGAGAAACAGTGCCCGTGGCCCTTTTTGCACTTAACCCCCTGCGTCTTTTGCCGGCTCCACCCGCGCTCCTCGCTAGCCCCACCAGTCAGCCTCTCGCGTATCTTACAGAAATGCCCCTGGCGTTTAGAATAACCCACCCGCGCTCCAGCCGCTCCCCACCTGTCAACCTCTACGGGTTACCCGCACTGGCACGTGGGCCGTAGCCGCTGGACCCGCTTGTCAATCGCATGGGCTAGCCAGAGCCCCGGTGAGAAAAGAATTTCCGCGCGCCCGTGCCCCGCCAGTAGCTGGCCCACCTATCGGTGACTGTGGCTAGGTTGGCCTAAGTGTAAAATGCTTTTCTGTTTTCTGTTTAAATAAATTTTTCAGAAATTGTTTAAATTCAAATTTCAAATTAGATTTAAATAACCTTTAAAATACAAATCCAAATAATACAAATGATATATGTTTTGGAATCAGGAAAATGTGAGGAATTCAAATATGCCCTTCAAAATATTGTTTGAGCACTTTAAAATTTCGAGTTGATTAAAAATTACAATAAAATGCCCTTTTCCTTAATTAATTAATAACTTTAATTCTACAACTCCAAATTTGACAAATAATATGTCTAAATCGATCAGCGCGACGAGCCCGTTCTATCTATGAAGTTCTTGTTCTGAATTGAAGCATGCATCATGTAATTATTAAAAATCTGAACTGTTTATGACAATAAAACTTGGGTAAATAAATAGTAAAATACTTTATTTCTTCTATCCACACCTCACCTATGCCATGCTACTTTAATGCCATGCAAATTGTGCATCATTCATCATGGCATGCTTGGTTGCTTGTCGCATTTTAATTCATATGCTTGTGCACTTTATTTATGTTGGCCCTTGTTTGTTTGATTCTTCGTCGGATAGACGCCCAGCAGGAGAATTACCAGGAATCACAGGAGTACTACCCAGATCCATCTCTCGCTTCAACTGAGCTGCCAGGCAAGCACTACCACATGCTTGCATACATACAGTACCTATTGCCTCTATCTTATTCTTGCATCATTGAGTCGCGATTGCATTAAATTGAATCCCAAGTACTGCATAGCCTTTACTTTTAAACCCCACCGAAGCTTGTTCCTCCTTCCCATGAGCCATTACTACAGGAGTTGTTCGAGCCATGCGAGTCGTAGAAAAGCATGAGTAGGGTATGTGAGTGTCTGATGAACAATGAGGTACCTAAACAACATAACCTGAGTAGTAATGGGATAACTAATGAAAGAGGCACCGGTGAGCAATATCTGCTATTTGGTTTTTCATGCTCACTTGTGTCCCGTAGGACCCCGAGTACTTGATTCCTGTTCCTTGACTATTCGCACTATCCACATCCGGGAGGCCTTATGGACCCCCAGAGCCAGAGCTTGATTCATACTTATTTCTTGGGGCCACAATTAGTTTGGGGCTTTACTACTATCCTGTACTTATGCCATGTTACTGCTTTATTAAAGATTGTGCGGGGAGCACCTGTACTGTTTTGGATCGCACCATGTTTTCGCGGTATCGACAAGCCCAGTCATATTTTCGGGTTCCCAGTCGTTTACAGCCGTCGTCGCAAACCCTGGGTCTGTCTCGGAGCCGGCCAACTTCGTTGCGGGTAGCTTATTGGGGTGGCCCCCTGAAATATTTCTGAATCCTGTGATTGCTTTGTCGTGAATGCCTCGTTGGGTTTTGAGTTGGTTTTTTCGAGGTTGATCGAGTGTGTGTTGCTATTCGTGCACCCCTGCAGGGTAAATCTTTCTGAAAGCCGTGTCCGCTGTTATGGACGACTTGGAGCACAGTTTCTCGATCATAGACAAGTATAACTAAAGCACCGCTTTTAATTTGACTAAGTACTTGACTAGTAAATAGTGCAATGCTCATGGAATGGTTAATAAAACTGCCAACGGATGATGGGGGTTGTTCGTACGCTTTGTCGTTGGTAAGCGAGGAGGTGGATGGATCTGTTAATTATACTGTTATAACTGTTGTTCTTAATTCACGGACATCCGTCTATCATTGGTTAGGCGGATGGTTAGTGAGTATCTGTAGAATTGTTAGGTATTATCTTTTGCTGCAATTGCGTCACCCCAGGTTGTGTCCCCTTTAGCGGCTTAAATACTTGCTGAGTACCCCTAGGGTCTCACACGATAAATTGTTTGATTCATATGAACAGGTGTACCCGCAAGACGGATACTGGGTGGTAGAGACAGATGATGTTGGCAACGATCATTCGGTGTAGAGATTCCGGGAACGGGGATCCCTGAGATCTGTGGGCGGGATGTGTTTATTTATGTGGCATCTTATGCCGATTTGCTTCTTATCCGTACTCGGATCTTGTTTTCCGCTTCCGCCTGATACTCTGATGTTTGTTGTATGAGGAGCTATCCTAAATTATTATCTCTATCTAGGATATTTGAACCTTGCCGTATGGTGTTGCAATATTTCATATTTCTTTTAGATGGAATGGCTCTGAGGACTGTTGTATGTGGCTTGCATACATACTCATTTGTGTATGTAGTTGATCCCTTCGCCTGCCGATTACGCCGCTCGTTCTTGTCCCGATGTTCTGAAAGTGGTTAGGACGGCCGAAAGGTCTATCGTGAGTGGCCCTGGGCTCCACCGTACTATTTTAACCACTTTTGTTCATCCAGGCATGTAATTAAGAGCGTAATTCACCGAGGTAGTTACACGGGAAGAGCTTCAGATCCCTCCCGATCTAGGGATGGAGATGATGGCGGCTATCGACTCTTTCGTGGATTTTTATCGGGTACTTAGGGTTTTCGTCCCGAGGGCAATATATAGGCGGAAGGAGAGGCCGAGGGGGTACCGGGAACCACCACACCACCCCCTGGCGTGGGCCCAGCCTGGCCGCGTGGCCAGGTGGTGTGGCCGGCCCCTTGATCACTTCCGGAAAAATAGGCACTTTGTCTTTTGTCCCGTCCAATTCCGAGAATATTCATTTTCTGACTTTCCTGGAACCAAAAACAGCAAAAAACAGGCAACTAGCACTGTGGCTCTTGTTAATAGGTTAGTCCAAGAAATCATATGAAATGTACTCCAAAGTTGGAACAAAACACAAGAAAGTGGATAAAACCAAGCATGGAACATCAAAAATTATAGATACATTTGCAATGTATCAACATCCCCAAGCTTAACTCCTGCTCGTCCTCGAGTAGGTAAGTGATAAAAAGAAAGAATAATTTTTGAGGTGACATGCACCATCAAAAACTTGATCAAAGTATTTGCAAAACATTCAAAGATGGGATCATAATACTTCAATCATAACATGAAAGACAAAGTTCTAGCAATAAGCAAAGAAACTATGATGCAACATGAAAAGGCACAAACAAAAGATTCATGAATAACAATGCTTTGCAAGACGTTTGTTTGTTTCACATAAAGAAAACATAGCATAGTAGTATTCAGCTTGTCCCTCAATAGAGTAGCAAATATAAATGCATAGGACACCTTCAAAGTTCATAAGAGTGCCTAGATACAATAGTTTAAAACAAGCAATATCAAGTTATGCATCAATCAACTAGTCTTGGGACAATGCACATAGAACTAAGAATGGCCACTATGCTCTCAAAGTAGGTGCATAAAGGTAGAAGGTGGAGACTCAATATAATGGTGGAAGAAAAGCCTTTTGTAAAAGGAAGTAGGGATTCAAGTCTAATAAAGAGCTTCCAAAAATTATGGTACTCATAGCTTTCAGCTCTCATTGCCCCTATCATAAGCATCTTTAAGGTGATTAAGGTTAAAGTGACACAACTAAGAGGATATGCTTGACAAGTTATAAACCGAAATCTCATGCCCCTTACTTACGAAGACCGATCCTCATGCTACTCAACTTCAGTCACGAGTAAGCTCTTGTCATTGTAAGTACATGTGTATCATTAAGAACCGCCAACGGGGTACCCCTTGCACATGATACGGGAGTTTTCCCATAATCAAAATGACAAGGCAAGCTTGACTTGAGATAGTCATAACATGGTGTGAGCATTGTAAGGAAAACTAAAGGATCATAAAGGCTATGGTGACTTGAGATAGTCATAACATAGTGTGAGCATGTGCCAAGTCAACCCAAATAAAGCATCAAAGGAGAATACCACTATACTATGCTTTAATATGCTAAAACAACGCATGATTCATCCAAGGCACATTAAGCAATTCTCAATTGTTTATAACAAGTCATGCTACAGCAAAGAATACTAAGCATAAAGCCAAAACAATATCAAGCATGGCATGACAGCGCATAGGCCACAGTCAAAAACGAGCTCTTTTTACCACATAAGCATGAACGTTCCTACTCTTTTCCAAACCAAACCAAACTATTTGCAAACCAAAGTGTGAAGAGGGGGTCCAACCAACTTATTAAGAAAACTAAGCAAACCAAGCAAACCAAAAACCAAAACGAAAACGAAAAAGAAGATGCTCCAAGAAAAACACAATTGTGCATGAAACAATAAAAATGAAGCGTTTGGAAGAAACCTGGGATTTTTATTGATGAAGAAGGGGAATGCCCTGGGCATCCCCAAGCTTTGACGCTTGTACTTCTTGGATATTTCTTGGGGTGACACGCGTGGCATCCCCAAGCTTGAGCTTTAGTCCATCCTCCATCTCATTACTCATTCCTTCCATACACCTGAAATTTTTCCTTCATACAAAACTTCACACAATCTCATTAGCAACATTAGTGCACTTAAGCTAAATAAGTCTCAAGGTTCAGTTCTAACACCAAATAAACTTCCATTAGAACACTAGATACTGTAGCACTTCCCTCAAAAATCTCAATTCCCCAAAGGAACTCAAGAAGGAACTAACAAGAAGCAAATGCAGAAAATGGCAGAAATTTGTCAAAACAGACCAGCAGGTAAAGACGAATTTTTTCGAAGACCTTCTGTTGCTCAAATCAAAAAGTGCTGAACTAACGAAAGTTAGATAACAACGTGGGGCAGAAGCACACAACATTACAGCTCAATCCGACGTACAGAGCTCTCTCAGGAATTTTTACGGTGAACCACAGAAATCTGTTTCAGGACAACAACTTTTCCAATCATTACTTCACTCTCTTTAGAGGTTACTCTTGGCACAAAAAGCAAATAAAAAGGATAAGGAGAGGTTATTACAGAGGTAATAACTTCCAAGACTCAACTAAAACTCTTGGGTTATCTTCCAACAAGTACTTTTCTTGAACGCCTTTAAGTTAGGCATAAGAAGCAAAGAAAGAATCAAGTGTTATCAAATGAAGAAGCATTAAGATCAATACCAGAAATATTTTCAACAAGGCAAGGTATATCATCCAAATAAGTTCTAGAGGATACTCTCTCAATACTCTTAGGTTCACTATTCTCATCAAAAGGGTTTGCAGGAACAATCCAATCAAGATTCTTTTCTATGGCATCATGTATTGCTACTAGTTTGAAGGGTATTGGTATCTTAGGTTTCTCCCCATTAGGTTCGGTTTTGTTTATATTTTCTCGTGTACCAGCAACATCTACACATGAGCCTAGCATATTGAATCGTTCAAAAACTTTTCTAGCTTCCTTGGCAACGTCATAGAACTCCTTAAACAAAGTTTCTAGAATAAAATCCTTCTTTTCACGGTCTTCAATTTCCTTAAGCTTAAGAAACATTACTTGCATTAAGGGGCTGAGGTTAACAAACCTAGCTTCTAACATGTGAATTTAAGAATCTGCAGCAATCTCATAATTTGGAGAAAGTTCTACAAGGGATCTATCTTCAGTATCTTCATGTTTGCTAACATGATTAAAGAATTCTTCAATATTATCCTTCCCAATTATAGAACCACTACCAATTGAAAGGTCTTTCAAGACGAATGTAGGGATCAACATGGTGAGCTAAGGAAGGGGTGACAACTAATGGAGACTTAATTTTTTTGTGTTTTTGAAATAAGAAAGCAAACTTGTAAAACTATTTTTTTTGTGTTTTTTGAATAACAAAACAAGCAAACAAAGCAAAAGAAACTAAGCAAAACAAAGACAACAAAGTAAAGATATTGGTTATGAGGGACTCCCCTTGTGAATATGTCCTTGACTCCCCGGCAACGGCACCAGAAAAAATCTTGATGCGCTCGACTTTCGACGTAGAGCTTGTTGGGAACCCCAAGAGGAAGGTATGATGAGCACATCAGTAAGTTTTCCCTCAGTTATGAAACCAAGGTTTAATCGAACCAGTAGGAGCAAGGAAACACCCCAAAGGTGTTACTAGCTGAGCTTTGGCAGGGCGCACTACCGGTGCTAGTAGCAACTTGGAGACATGCACAACACAACCACAGAACTTTGTCCCCAACTTGCGATGAGGTTGTCAATCTCACCGTGTTTTGCGGAAAACAAAGGATTAAACATATCAAATGGATAGAAGTGAAAGTTTGCAGAAAGTAAACACAAAGCAGTAAACAGTTGTACATTGTATGTAAAGAAAAGGACCGAGATCCATAGTTCACTAGAGGTGGCTCTCCTTAGATAGATAACATGCTGGGTGAACAAATTACAGCAGGGCAATTGACAAACACCGAGAAAGCAATACATGCATATACTAAACATCTTGACTCCTCTGAGACTTGATTGGGCATTACAACATAATACATAGACCGCCATCCAACTGCATCTATGACTAATAATCCACCTTCAGGTTATCATCTGAACCCCCTCCAGTATTAAGTTGCAAGCAGTAGATTACTGCTTTACGAACTGCATGTAAAGTAAACAATACGATTATTCTATGAACAAAGGATTGTTGTTTTCTCCCTAGTAGCAACAACACATCTAGTACCTTAGAGATTTCTGTCACTTCCCCAGATTTCCAGAGGCATGAACCCTATACCGAGCATAAATACTAACTCTTGGAGTTGCTAGCATCTACTTGGCCAAGATAGCTATTAACAACGGAAAGCATGCAAGATCTCAAATAACAAAGACATGATAGAATCAATAATCAATCTGAAATAGCATCTCAATATCCATCGGATCCCCACAAACACAACATGTATGAATTACAAATAGATGATCTTGATCATGAACGGAGCTCACAAGATCTAAACATGGAAGCACAAAGGAGGAGAAACCAGCCATCTAGCTACTACATGGATCCGTAGTCCAAGGATAACCTATTCACACATCACACCGGAGGCTTGCATGGTGATGACAAGGCCTCCAGGGTGAATTCCCCTCTCCGGCAGGGTGCCGGGAAGATCTTTAGATCCCTCCCGATCTAGGGGTGGAGATGACGGCGGCTACAGACTCTTTCGTGGATTTTTGATCGGGTACTTAGGGTTTTCGTCCCAAGGGCAATATATAGGCGGAAGGAGAGGCCGAGGGGGTGCCGGGAGCCACCACACCACCCCCTGGCGGAGGCCCATCCTGGCCACGTGGCCAGGTGGTGTTGCTGGCCCCTGGCCCTTCTCCGTCTCGTATTCTGACACTTGATCACTTCCGGAAAAATAGGCACTTTGGCTTTTGTCCCGTCCAATTCCAAGAATATTCATTTTTTGACTTTCCTGGAACCAAAAACAGCAGAAAACAGGCAGCTGGCACTGTGGCTCTTTTTAATAGGTTAGTCCAAGAAATCATATGAAAAGTACTCCAAAGTTTGAACAAAACAAAAGAAAGTGGATAAAACCAAGCATGGAACATCAAAAATTATAGATACATTTGCAATGTATCAGGTACCCCTTGCCCCATGACACAGGAGCTATCCCGTATCAAAATGACAAGGCAACAGACGATGAGCATCTTAGCGATCTTTTTATTTACTATTTGCATAGGTTTTTATTGAGGATGCTTCATAGAATGCTCACTATGGTTATGCTGCAAGTTTCCACCATGATTAGGCATGGCTTAGGCTAGCCGCCCATGCGTTTGTCTAACACACATACAAACTCTATGAGCTTACAAGCTCCACTTTTATTTCACACCGCCGGGATCCATAAGCAAAAGAACAAAATATCAACTGAATAATAAGTGCAATGTTGAAAGCGTTCCCCATGACAGCATGGTTCTGCTAATTCACAACTTATAAAGTGCAAGCATATAAGCAACATAGATGGACACAATGGTTCAAATTTATTAAATGCAAGAAAGTAAAGTGTGCCATCAAGTTCGTGAGAGCTTTAATCACTAATTTTTACATAACAAGTTTAATTCAGAAGGTAGATAAAAACATGAATTTGCTTGAAATAGCAATAGTGCTAATAGGTAGGTATGGTGGACACAAATGGCATAGGTTTTGGTTTAAGGATTGGATGCACGAGAAGCATTCCCTCTCAGTATAGGTTTTAGGCTAGCAAGGCTGGGTAGCAAGCATAAGAGTTGAAGGAAACAAACAAATATTCAGATAATAAAAACAAACATGCAATCTTCCTTGGAAGCACAAAAGATCTTAACTAGAGAATACTAAGCTTACGAGACAATCAAGGAAGAAAGATAATGAAATTATATTCTTTAAGAGTATTTTTATCTTTTTCATTCAATGCTCATAATAGTGTTGCTACTGACCGAGCCAGATTTGCCAAAACCAACTAAATTTACTCAATGATCCCAAAGTGATACCAATACTAATAACAGGATCAATCATATAATAGTAATTGAAAACTAAAATAAGATATGCAAAAGAGTAAATTATAGAACTTCTCATTAAAATAAGATATGAAAAAATTCGCAGTTGCAACCCGCCTTGCAACCGGAAAAAAATCAGAGTTACAATCAAACTTGCCACCGGAAAAAATTATAGTTGCATTCCCACTTGCAACTAGAAAAATCACAGTTGCAACACCATTTGCAACCGGTGTTGCAATCCACTAAGACCGACACAAAATTTTAAAAAATAACTTCTAATGGATATATACAGGAAATATCACGAAAAAATCCAAACACAAAAACAAGTAAGCACAAATGTTAATTCAACTGGATAAAAACAAGTTAGCTACCTTGTACTAGTACATGGCCTTCTCATGCGCTAATTAGCTAGTAAAAATGGGCTAGTAGCGTGTGCATTCAACAAAACAGTTATATGTAAGCTGCTAGCAAGCTAGTCAGTGCATGCACATAGAAGTGACGCACATCAGCGACGGATAAAATAAGATGCTGCCAGCGGGAAGGATTTCTGCGCCACCTACAGCTACTCGGCTATGCCAAGGCGTGTCCGAAGAAAAAACTCGGCCATACCAACCTTGATGTTCTGACAGTTACAAAGTTGACTATGTCCTAAGCTTTGTCACAGCAATCTATGACTTAGCAAAACTGTATAAACAAAGGGAAATCCCGGAGTCTAAAATGGAGCAGAGTCTGAGCTGTTAGGGTATGCCTATAAACGAGGGTAGCGAGCCGCCGCTGCCTCTCCTCCAGCGATCTATGCATGGCAATTTGATCTTTTTATCTATTAAGTTAGGCACCTTTATGCATCAATGTCATGTTGTGACTTTTGCTTAGTCTAAAGGTGCAATTTTTTGTTGCAATTGTTGTTATCTATGGACTCGTCTATGCAATGTTCGCCTCTTCTTTGTGTTGGGGAAGAGGTACACAACCCCCACCTTTTTGCGGTGAACTTCGAGGATAGTTTCGATCAATAGATATGTAGTGAAAAAGAATGACCACATGCATATGTGACACAATGATTTACGTGAAAAAACCTCTTCAAGGCGAGGAGGAAAAAACCACGGCTGTGGACCAACCGGTCCACGTGAGTTTCACTATGAGCAACCTGGATACAGAGTCTTCTCTAAAATATCTAGATATATACAACACACTCAGCACGTTGCCAACTGGCAACATCAACAACAACCACTTGAAAGAAAGATTACAGCAAAGTAGAGTATCTCAGCTTCTTCTCCCTTCGATAATCAGTAAACTATTCTTAAACCATAGATCCAATGAGCACCAAACTTGGTAGACAAGCAGGCATACGAGTTCCCAATATACACGCCAAATTTCAGATCAATAAAATATCGTTGGCCTGCCCAATCTGTTTGTCTACCAAAATTGTTCTGTGCTGAAACTGCAGCAATCCGAACTAATAGAACCGCTTCCAATCTGATGCTACACTGACATAAATCTCAAACCAGCTAACCATATCGAAGTACTCAAAGTAAGGAACAAGCTCACCAAGTTTGGAGCCAATCCAAGCACCTTTGAGCCTCCAAACACCAGCTTGAAGACAGACCGGTCAGATCTCAGAAATCTAGACAGAAATCACCTCTCCTTGTTCTTCCTCTCTTCTCACTAGGTTGTGGTGTTCTTGTGTGTTCTCTCACCCTCTCACGCAGAAGCCACGATGGCTTGCTTTCTCAGCTCTCACACTCACTGGTTGAGTCGCTCACATAGCCACCAAGTGTGGCTAGGGTTTTCTTTTCTACTCCTATCCCAAGGAACACCTCGGCCATTGGATACGAACATCGATTAACGGTTGAAACGCGTTGGACTTCACGGGCTGATGTTGGGCTTCCAACACACCTTCATGTGGAGGGGCATGACCCAATTGAACGAGCACATTTTAAAAAGCTCTCCACTCCACATTACTGTTCTCCTTAAAAATCAGCAGACAGGAAAAGGCTTCATGTCTTGTACTTAAGAATCAGCAGACAAGAATCGCCTCTCCTTAAGAATCAGCAGATGGGATGTCGAGTCCGATCCGGTCTAATGCCTTGTCCTTGGCATCTGGCCGGCCGGCAACTGGCTTAGGCCGGCGATGGTGACGGTTACAGGCCCTGCTTCCTTCTTGAAGGCATCGCCGAGGTGAGGTTCTGCCATCCCTGTCTAGGGAAGCTCCGGGGAAATCCCTAGATCCTTCGTGATTAGACGATGGCGCTTTTGTGTCGTCTTTCCTCCTGGGGCATCATTTGGAGTTTCTTAGGCTGGAGGGACCAGTGGATAATGGTGGTGTTGGTGTTGCGAGTTGTGGCAACAATGACAACGGTTGCTCCTGCCGTGATGGTGAAGTCGGAGCTGCGCTCGCGGAGCGACTTGTGGCAACAATGCCGCTTGATCGATTGCGTGGATTTCGTTGGTGCAAGGTGTGCAACTTTCTCCTTTGAAGGTCATGGTTGAAGTCGGAGCTACCTACTCCTCGACGCGCTTGGGGTCAATTGTTTGGCGTGGGCCGATATGGGCTCCAACGCCTTTGCGACGAGGGTCTCGTTGGCGGTCGGCGAAGGTGAAGTCAGAGTCGCTGGCTCATGGAGGAGTGATGACGATGACACTCAATGAATTCCTCGACAATGGTGTCTCTTCTCGATGGTGTGTGTGCTTTGTGTGGGTGGCCAGGTCGGCCGGGCTGCACAGTATGGTCGTATCATGGGGACACATTGGTGTTTTGTAGCGTTTTTGGCTTGTTTCCCATTAATAAACCAGTCAATTATCTTCTAATATTTTAATAAAATGAGACAAATTGGTCGGTTTGTTTGTTCGAAAACAAAACGCTTGAGCTTTAGTACCGAGACGTATCTTTTTCCCTCCTCTCCTCGGTTCCGAGCCATCTGATCTCAGTGGACGGTTTGTCTGTGCACAGCTAGCGGGTGGTGTTTCAACAAGTGGAAATTTGCCATTTTTATTTTACAGCTTCAATCTCCCATGACAGCATCGGTCTCCCAAAGGCGTGGAAGGCTTACGACCATGCTCTGTTTCCTGCCATCGACTGCCATTTGAGAATTTTCTGGGGAAAAATAAATCCTGTTTTGCATATGCACGAGATGCTTGTATGGGCCTTTCAGAGAAAAGAAAACCAGTTAACGTGCATGAGATAGTAGTCTGGGGTTAATGCGACGTTACATATGTTCCTCTGTTTGGGCTTAGGCCCATCAGTTTGTGCAGTGAGGTTAGGGCCCAAGCCTATGATAAGCGCAGCTCAGAGCCTTTTGCAGTATTTTTCATGGAAAGCTTTCCAAAAAAAAGTATTATTCATGGAAATTAAATGAGCGATGTCTAGGTTCTGGTTTAAAGTGCCTACACGTATACCTAGATCGTTAGTTTGACCAATAAAATATTATTTATTTGATAGAAAAATTATATCATTAGAAAGTTTAGATGTTATACTTTTAATGGTATAACATTTGTGTTAAATAATTTATATTCTATTGGTCAAATAAATGATCTAGGTATAAGCATAAGCCCTTTAAACCGGGACGAGGGAGTACTCCAGTCCCTAGCTTCTCCGTGCCCCCATTAATCTTCTCGTGCGACGGATTTCAAGAAAAATAAATTACTGATGAATAAGTATGGCTAAACATAGACCGCCCAAAATATACACGATGAGTTGAAGGTTTAAAATAAACTAGCAGATTGCTCGTGCGTTGCTACGGGTTTATTTTTACTAAATATTGTGTTGAAGTTTTTTACTATTAAAACCAAATATTTTTCTTAATGGGTCGAGTGACTCAGAGAAGTAGTCTTGTATTGTATATGTGTCAATCATTGTTTGTGGAACTTCTTAGTAACGTGCTACCACTCTTACCCCCTTATTGGAGAACTCCAGGCGCCTTCAATACCTTGTGGATAATGAGAAGGCGGTCGCTCCGTAATTTGACGATGTAGCGCATTCCCTCATGCCGATGTAGCCTCTATCACCACACTAATGACAATCTTGAATCTGAGATCTTGGTCTCACTGGTGCCGTCGTAGCTGAGGTCTAACGCAAGGAGGCAAATTACCACCTCGTTGATATGGGCTTCGTCCTCGTCCTTGACCTCCTGTACAGGGTGACGAACATTTGGACGTGTGAGTCGACGTCTTCACCTATACATAACTTTGATTGAGAATGTGGACCAACGGGAGGACTCGCCCGGATCCGACCATCATGTTACTCCCTAGAGTAAAAATCCAACCAAACTGAATGAATCAACCGGGTGACGTCTCGGTCGGAGGATAGTACAGCTTGGAGGGCGGGGGTGGAGGCGGAACCGGCGACGCCATGGGTCGATCAACAATGGTATTCTATGTCTAGGCCAATAAGCAGCACCACTGAAGTTTTATGTCCAACCAGCTGCAGTGGATGGAGACACAAGCAGGTGAAGTATATGAGTTTTCTGAATGTTACTTCGTTTGATGTGAATGTGATGCAGACTATACACCATGTATCGGCAAGTGTACCTCCAGAGTCTGTATATATGCTTCACAAAGTACGTACAAAAGAATACTTACCGGGTTGGTTGGCTCCAATTCTGAAAATTAACTGCCCGAAACAAAATTTCACTTTAACAGTTGTCAGAAGAAAAGTTGGCATAGAGTGTGCCGATCCTGCTAGGACTGAACACTCTTTTGTTGTGTAGATTTATTTCTTCACATTACCTATGGTGGTATCGTTTGTTGTGTAGATTTATTTCTTCACAGTACCTATGGTGGTATCGTAGTAAATACGTATATGCCGAGTTCCTCGATTCTGTTGATGGGGACGGAGCCTGGGAGCCACCGTTCTTGGTAGTATCCTCATTGAACACCTACGCTTGCAGAGGTAGGGACGCTGCCCTGAGGACGGAGGTCAGGGCGACAGGGAGAGACACGTGACGACTCTGGCGTCGGCCAGCGAGGCGGAGACGGGACAACGCCTGCAGGGAGGCGGCGACCGGGAGGAGGAGCATGCAAGGCGGTGCGGCGGCCTGCAGAGATCGGCGGGGGTCGGGGACGGCACAGGAGCGCAGGTGGCGGCGCTGCTCGGCGGCGAGGAGGGTCCCGTGAGGCGGCGGTGACGAGCAGGGGCCGCGGGGCCGGCAAACTGGGAGGCCGAGGGAAGCGGCCGGGCGGGGGTCGCGCGCAGGCGGCGGCCGAGTTGCAGAGAGGGAGGCGGCGGCTCGAGGAGAAGAGCGCCGGCTAACGGGAGGCCTGGTCGCGGCGGCCGCGGGGTGGGGTCGGTAGTCGGCGCTCGCGGCGGCGGCGGCTGACGCGAGGGAGGGAGAAGGGGACGCAGGCGAGAGATGCCAGTTCGTTTCATGAACCTTTTTTTTCTTAGCGGTGGCAGGAGATGTAATACCTTCAAACAAGTAGGGGCAAACTCGTAAAAGCAGGGCAAACGGAAAAATCTAGAGGTGACAAACATACGGCTACATAAATTAGTAGATAGATAGATAGATTCTACTCCCTCTGTCCTGAATTAGACGTTGAAGGAATCGTCGACGGAGCAAGTACTACGCAATAACTCTTTTTGTTTTTTGTTTTTTTGACAAATGGGACCATATGTTGGCATGAAGTTAGGCATTCATTTTATGAAAGGTGCACATCTTTTCTTTTCTTTTTTGCGAGGAAGGTGCACATCTATGAACGTGTTTTGAGTATTGTGTAAGAAGCATAATTACGTAAACCCTAAACTCAAGCATCACCATAAAGTTACAGTGTCTTTTCATTTGTTCCCGGTATAAAATGACACCAGGGCGATAGTTCCCTCCCCCCCTCCCCGCGTCGCCCTCCCCTTGGCGACACGGGGGAAACCCTAGCCGCCGCCGCTAGAGACCCCTTCCACCGCCCTTCCCCGCGTCGCCGCCGCCGGAGGGCCCGCCGGCAAAGCTGGGCGTGGCTCAGGGATGGGGGCGGCGGGGCATTTTCCCTCTCCTCCGGCGCGAGGAGGCCTCTACTGGCGGCGCGGGCTGGCTGCATCGGCATGCGGCGGCGGCGCTGCAGGCGGCGCGTCGTGGCAAGGAGGGGCTGGCGGCGTTGCAGGCAGAGGCGCTGTGCCGGTCTGGGCTGCCGTAGGGGTGGGGGTGGTCGCCCGGGCCCGATCTGGGCCTTGGATGGGCTGGACGGGCCGTGACCATGGCGCCTCTCCTGCGGCCGAGGAGGACGCCAAGCCAGCGGGCTCGGGCATGGATCCGGTCGGGGGCGGCGTCCCCTGACCACGGCCGGGCGACAGGGGTGGCCGTGTTGCTGCTCCTGCGCGGCGGCGTCCGTTGGCCGGAGTTGTGGATGCCGGGGCGGCGGCCTCGGGGACGCGGTGGTGATGGGGTGGCCGGCAGCAAGATTCTGCCTCGACGCAGCGGTGGCGTGGAGGACGGCGGGGCTGGGGTGCCTCAGCGCGATGGACTCGCGGGGGCGCGTCCAGCCGTGTCGGTGTCTTGGCGGCTGTGGGGGGTCGCTGTGGGTGGCAGGCTGGCGGGGGCGCTTTGGCCCTGCCCGGCTTTGCAGGTCCATGGCGGAGGTGTGCCATGGATTGAGGACGGCGGTGCCGTTTTGGTGGGCAAGGCGCCGGCTTCCGGCGTCTTGTGTTCGGTGGCAGGTTGGCGTGAGGTGCTCCCCAGCTATGCGAGGAGGCCGGAGCGGCGGCTCCGGATCGGTTTGGTGGTGCTCTACCTTGGCTGCACGGGCAGCGAGGCATGGCTCCGGGGGCGTGGGCGTCGGCTCTCTTGCCGGTGATCTTGGTCGTAGGGCGGCATGGGCCTTCTCTATGATAGTCCATTGGGGATGTGGTCGCGGTCTCCGGACGAAAGTCTAGCCCGACTTGGTCGGTGCCGACAGCGGTGGCGCCTGAGGGCGCCGTTCACCCTCTTGGGGGCGTTGTCGTGGAGCCCGGACACTCCCTGCCCATCACTCCGGGGGCGAAAGCCCAAATCTGGTTTGCCGGATTGGATGACGGCGGCGTCTTTCGACGTCGTTACCTCCTTGGAGGCGTCATTTTTTCGGAGTGAGGGGAGCCTTTCTTGTGAGTCTTGTGATGTCGGTCGAGTCGATGTCTTCGGGCCCTGTCGGCGTGCGAGTGCCGCTGGCGAGTTCCCTGCGGCCTGCCTCTCGCCATGAAGCTTGTGAGGCCTAGCCGTTTCCTTTCGGCTCTGACTTCCTCTCCGGGGACGTGGACCAGGCTTTTCGTAGTGACCGCTATTGCCGTTGTGCTGGTGTCGGTCGGCGGTGCTCCAGACCTAGTCGAGCTAGGTAGTGTGGCCTCATGTGGGTTTTGCCGGTTTTTCCTTAAAACTGTGTCGTTTGGGGGCCTTTTTGGTCCAGTTCCCCTTTTAACTGGACCCGTGTGTATATACGTCTGTATCGGGTTTTGGCCGGTTTCACTTTCAAATCAGCCAATTCTCTTCTTCTAATAGAAAAGGCAATGCTCCTATTGGTTGCTAAAAAAAAATGACACCAGGTTTGCACATCCCGATGTGACATCTGACAGGCATACACACAGACGGGAGAGCAGCCGAGAGCTAGTAGCTGGTATCCGTTGAAAAGACCGAGCACCACCTTCTTTATCAGGCGAAGGGGGCCCTATCTACCCAAAGGATCGCTATCACGAAGTACTACCTGCTTGGAAATGACAAAGCATGCGTGAACACAGCATCCCCCCTAAACAAGATTAGCCTAACAAGATCGACGTGGAGGCCTCATGGCTCGCTGACCTCTCGATTTACTTTCAAATCCGTCGCGCCGTCGCTTTTATACCCAGAAAACGACTAAACCTCCCGTTCTAGCTAGCGCCTAGCAGCCGCAGCTGCAGCCTCCACATCCACACGCACGCGCGCGGGCGTTCAACTTGGAGCCGGCCATGAGATCATGCGATCTCTGTTGCTCAGAGCATCTCCACTACCATTTTTAGGAGGGACTCTCCAGCCCCTTTTTTTTTTACTCAGGCGACGAAAGTTCGCGCATTCGCGTTCTCAGGTGTTCAGTTTTTACCGGATTCGGTCTATTTTGCATCCGGGGCTCCCAGGTCAAACCCGGAGCACGGGAGTCGTCTGTGAATGCCGGATGAAGCGAAATCGGCGGAAAAGAAAAAATCGTGCTACCCCTCCGACGAAATCCTCCTTGCTGTCGCCGCGCTCGCCGTCCATCTGCGCTACGATCCCCGCCGCCAACCGCCACAAGATGGAGAAGAGATAAAGATGCCAGGATGCCCTCTCGCTCACCCCTATCCTCTCACTGATCCCCGCGGTTCGCCTCTCGTTTTCCCTGGAGCCCACCCTAGCCCTACAGCCGCCGTTGGACGCCGACGTTCCGGCCTTCCACGAGCCCCACCGATGGTTCCTTCATCTCCGCAAGCTCGCCTTCAACCTTCCTGCTGAATCATGCTTGCTGGGAAGCTTCTAGTCCACCGAATCAAGGTCTCCTTCCCGAGCTCTGGCCATCGCGTTCGTCGACGATTCTAGCCGCCTCCGCCCTCGAGCTTCATCTTTGACTACTTCCCTGCAACCACCGTGAGCTAGCGGTTCTCAAGAACCCCTCCTTCCTCTCCCTCCCGCTCTGGTTCGCTCCTGTGTCATGCATCACCGTCGATATAGCTCGTCGCCGCCGTCGCTCTAGTGGAAAAAGTTTAGCGACGCTGCCACCCCTAGGTTCCTCGTGAACGCGCACGTCAAACGCAATCCATAGCACAGCCTCGCTCGCTCTCCTCTATCATCCTCGCCGTCGTCTGATGCGTCAGCCGGCGAGCTGGCGTGACTCCTATGTGGCGCCGATGTGGCCTCCGCATGGAGTCGACGTGGCCGCCCCACTGTCCTCCAGCGTGGACTGCTGAGGTGGTTACGATGCCTAGTCGTCAATGACCGTGGCTTGCCCCGGCGCCTACATAAAAAGAATTAAAGGCATGCGCTGAGCGTAAGCATGACGTAGTAATCAAATTTAATTCGTTTAATATTTTTAGAAAATGATATAATCTTGTGAAATCAATAATTTTTAATCTATAAATGAAAAAATATGTATAATATATCAAAAAATTCATAAAATGAAATCTAGCCTTTTGCATCAAAATCATGCATTGTTAAGCAACTTTCATGACAAGTTTATTAGAAGAACATGATGAACCCCCGCAGGTGATTCCGAGGTTTCCCAGTATTAGGGTTTGCAACCCTTGGACCATGTTTAAAATGATCAATCATGTTTTAGGGTTTTATTTCCATACTATTTAACTTTTTATATTATCATTCTTGCTTGAGCATTGCATCAATGCCATGTGTTGATTGTTTCCCTTTTTTTCTGGTGTTTTGCTTCTTCTTGGTAGAATACGAGACCGAGTCCGAGATCAAAGACAGAGATCAATATCATCGAAGATCGAAGATCAATACTTGACCAACTGTAATCAAGTCAAGTACAAGGTGTCCAAAGATCTTCTTATTGGTTATCAACAGGCAAAGGCAAGTATATCCCCACCATTATATAATCCTATGCTTTCAAAGTGTTTCAATTCTTGTCATGTTGCATACAATTCTACTATGGTTATCGATAGATAGAGTACCATATATGTTGCATTACTCCCTTTGAGCTTATATTACATGATCCATTGCTCCTAACATAACTAGGTTTGGCTTGTGTGCACTGCTAGAGCTTATATACGTGTCCTTCTTAGCCATGCTTAGTTGTTGGTGTTGGTTCATCCTAATGATGTATCAGATACAAATGAATCTAGTACGAAAGGAGTTTGAGATACACTTATGAGGTGAGATCAGTGGTAAAAAGTTAAACATGTTAAGGCTTGTATGGGAGGCCATAATGAGATGTGGTTTTTGTAGTCCCATGCTCGCCACCACTAAGACCCGAGTTCTTGCCTTTGAAACCGAGATGAGCGTACAGCCACACGGGGGCCTGGAAAACCCCACAGTAACTAACTTGCCTAGTAGATTCCATGAGTCACATAGTTTGGGTGTTCCATTCAACATATTCATCTTGGTTGTTCTCACAGGCGGTGAAGGAGGTGCTTCATAACAGGAAGGTAAGCATGGTCGGGGTTGCTTGGGGTTAATAGAGCCCTTGATAAACCAACCTCGCCTCACATCTCTATGGAATGGATTCGGGATTTGACCCGTTACGGCGGAACTCTCCTTAGGACGTGACTCATGGTGTCGGCGAAAGTAAGGTAAAGGCCGTGTCCAACCACCCTCTGCAATCCTTTCAAGGAAGAAGGCTAATCTTAAGTGGTATTAAGAGTCGGTAGGTACGTTTGGGTAAAGTTATACACCCCTGCATGGTTAAATCTTTTCGAAAAGCCATGTTCACGGTTATGAACGACTCGGTGACCTAATTCTTTGATCATAGAGAACATTAACCTAATCATAAAACTTGGCAGATCAATGTGTGCTTAAGGATGCTTCCTCATGGTTACGAGGGGGTGATCCAAGTTCTGAGGTGATGAGGATTACTTGGTGGATATCAAAGATACGATGATCAATTCAGTTGGAGATGTCACTCTCTTAGCCCCTTTTAAAATTTTCTAATTAGACGAGCTTCTACCCCTCTTGTTTTACAAAGAAAGGTAGATTTATGCAAAATAGATACACCAGCCATAAGTCTTATGGAGTACACCTTGTACTTACCCTTTCTTCGTTGATACTTTTGTAGCAGAGTAAGTGGTCCATGAAGATGAGTTTGGTACGACATCGACATCAACGAGTAGCTTGGGATTTCCGGCCGACGGCCTGGAATTTATGGGCTTGGACGTCATCGTTATGCTTCAGGCCTCTTAGGCCATTTGTTAACTTTGCTATACTTAATAGCATAATTTGCCTTCCATTGTTTGATGTTTGTGGTCAGTGACCTCTACTTGTAATATTTTGGTTCTCTACTCAGTTATGAGGTTGCTATAATAATTTTTGTGTCGTAGGATCACTGCTGCTCACTAGATATTCTCGAGCTCTAGGTTCGGCTTATGTCAGACTGGGGGCTGGTATTTGTCTAGCCTTGATCCCTGGGGTGTCACAATGATCACCAGGATACAGTTAAACCTACCTGATATAGGAAGACCATGAATAAAATCCATGCGGATAGTTTGCCAGGCTTGTGTAGGCACTTGCTGATGGGTTCGTAGCATGGAAAACAAAAAATTTCTACCGCAAGAACGAACAAAACCCAGATATAATCTAGATAAAAGCCAAGATCTAATCTATTAGACATGTGCAACGAGATAGATAGGAACTAACCCTCATAGATCCGAAAGCGTTAACGAGATTAGATCTCGTGGTTGATGTAGTCGATCACTTGCCGATCTCAATATCGTGTGGACGATCCTTCCGGCGCCGCGTTCCGGCAGCGCTTCCGCAGTCGGTCACACGTGCGGAGTCGAAGCAGACCTTCCTCTCCTCGTTCCAGCGAGCAGCGGAGGTAGTAGATCTTCTCCACGGAATCCCAGCAGCACGACGGCGTGGTGGTGGTGGTGGAGTAGAGAATTCTGCAGGGCTTCGCCTATGCCTGTGCAGAAGAAAGGAGGAGGAGAGAGGCGGCAGAGATTGGGTGTTGTAAAAGAGGAGCTGGAGGGGGCGCCCCTACCCCTCTATTTAAAGGGGGAGGCGCCATGGGAGGGGGAGTCCTTGTAGGACTCCCCTCCCTCCTATGGCCGGCGGATTGGGAGGTGGGGGGAGGAGTCCTCCCCCCCACGAATCCTTGTCTTACCCCACAAGGACTACTTGATCCTTTCTTGGTTTTCAAGCAAACTCCAAGAAATCTTCCAGAACCTTCCGGAACATTCCGAAACCTTCTAGAAACCTCATACAAATACTCCGGAACATTTCCTAACTCAGAAAATGATCCCCAATATATGAATCTTATTCTCCGGACAATTCTAGATCTCCTCGTGATGTCCCGGATCCATTCCGACATTCCGAACAACATTCGGTCTCCAAAGCACATTCCATATCTACTTAAAACAACTTCGAACCTTAAGTGTGTCACCCTACGGTTCGTGAATATGCAGACATGACAGAGACACATCTCCTATCAATAACCATTAGCGGGACCTGGAGATCCATAATGGCTCCCACATACTCAACGATGACTTCGTGATCGATTGAACCATTTACATACGAAACCAATTCCCTTTGTCACACGATACTATACTTATCCGAGGTTTGATCGTTGGTATCTCCATACCTAGTTCTACCTCGTTACTGACAAGTACTCTTTACTCGTTCCGTGATATGTCATCCCTTGTGACCCAGTCACATGCTTGCAAGCTAACTATACGACATTTCACTGAGAGGGCCCAGAGCATATCTATCCGTCATATGGATGGACAAATCCTAATCTTGGTCCATGCGCTTCAACACATACTTTCAGAATACCCAATGACACCTTTATGACCACCCAGTTATGAAGCGGTGTTTGATGTCATCAAAGTACCCATCCGGTGATGGTGATTAACACAACCTCATGGTCGAAGGATTAGGTTACTATGTATTTAAAAGCTTATAGCAAACGAACTTAATGACTTGATCTTATGCTATGCTTACTACGGGTGTGTGTCCATCACATCATTCTCCTAATGATATGATCTTGTTATTAACGGCATCCAATGTCCATGATCAGGAAACCATGATCATCCATCAATCAACAAGCTAGTTTAACAAGAGGCTTACTAGGGACTCTTTTATGTTTACAAAACACACAAGTATTAATGTTTCCGGTTAATACAATTATAGCATGGGATGTAAACATTTATCATAAACATAAAGATATAATAATAACCATTTTATTATTGCCTCTTGGGCATATCTCCAACAGTCTCCCACTTGCACTAGAGTCAATAATCTAGTTAAAAACTTGTGCATTCAACACCTATGGCTTTCTGGTGTTGTATAGACACTATTGCTAGTGGTAAACATAATCTTCGGATCTGACACTTCCAGGTCCGTGTGTATTTGCATGTCCTTGCGTCTCTACGCATTACTCATTCTCCAATGAGATGGCATTGTATAAATTTGGTTCTTTGGTGAGACCTTTAGTTCCTTGGGATAAAATTATGTTGATAAAATTGTCATACAATGTATCTTCATAATATTATCCCGCTATGAACCACACCTAGTTTGATAACAAACTACTTAACACAAATGCCCTCCTTTGCTGCTACTATAGCAGTTATATACTTAGCCTTTTGTTGTAGTATCCGTCACAATATCTCAACTTTTGGAACTCATCCAAATCCATCATGGAACATCCTTTCCATTATATTGTGCCACCCATAGTCTAAATTGAGATAAAGTTAATTTGTATCTTGTGACAAAACTAGTCTCAATGTAACACTTTACAATGAACTACCTTTAACTATTTGTCACTTATACATGATATATTCTTAGTTCTTCCAAAGCTCATAAGAATATCTTTACTATTGTCCAATGATCATCTTATGAATCATTCTGGTATATGCTCATAACATTTAGAGCATAGGACATATCTGGATGTGTACATCTCAAAGAATGACTGATCAAAATATTCTTGTGATTTCACCAAGTGTCAAAACACTTGAATCTTGTGTCAACACACTTGAATCTTGATTTAGTCCTTTCCGTACGTCAAGAACCTTTCTTGTTGTTTCCATATTGAACTCATTCAACATCTTATCTATGTACATTTGGCAAAATCATATTAGCGCCTCAATCTATCCATATAGACATTGATGCCTAATTCTTGATTTATGCCTAAGTCTTTCATCGAAATGAAATTCTTAATCTGTGTCAATAAAAGATACATCATTTCCAACAATATGTCTTTCACATAATGCATTAGAAATATGTCTTAGCGCTCCTACTTAATTTCTTGCAAAATGCAAACATCTTCATCGTCTCTGATGAAATTAAACCTTTTAACGGTTTCATCACAGTGAAGATTCCAACTCCGCGATGCTCACTTCAACCATTGAAGTTTTGCATAATCTTTTAGCATCCTTTGAATTAACAAAACCCTTTGGATCGTGTCATGTACACGTCCTAGGTAACCATTCTATTAGAAGAACTTGTTTTGTTTGTTCAACTACCATATATCAAAATATATGTAGTGGTTGCTACATTAATCCGTCCAGACTAAATATCGCTATGAAAGATCAAATCTTATCATAGTCAATTCCTTGAACATTGTCGTAAACTCTTTCCGACATGTCGACAATTTCATAGATGTGAAACATCCACGTCTATTTATAGATCCATATACGACTGTAAGGTCTTGCACCTTTCCAGAGGGTCTTCTAAGTTCAGAAACTTGATTTATCGTGTATGGATACTATCACGGATTCCTTGACTTCTAGTCATTTTATGGAGTCAGGGCCCATCATCGCTTCTTTGCATGTAGTCGGTTCATCATTGTCAAAACAATAACGACTTACTTATCAAATCTTACTATTTGATTCTTACCGACCCACACGGTTCTATAGGAACTCTAATCTCCGAGATCACACCTTTTGTAATCACGAGAGCCATGAGCATTGTGGCCGCCACCGGGACACTTTCCGGTGCTACGCTACTTAGCACATATAACTAAGGTTCAACAACCTTATCAAAGTTATATTGTCCTCCCACTTAACTTTTCACGAAAAATTCCTTCTCAAGAAACTTGACGTTCCAAGTGACAAACTCTTTTGTCCTCAGCGTTTATGGAGAAATTCCCAACAAATTCTTTGGAATAACCTACAAAGACGTGCTTATCCAACTTTGGTTGTAAACATTTTACTTATGCATAGCATACCAAAATTTAAGAAAAGACAATTCAGATTTTATCCCAAACCATGACTTATATGGTGTCATTTCAACGGATCACGATGGAGCTCTTTTCAGTGTAAAAGCGGTAGTCACTAAAGCTTTAATCTTTAAAATATAATGGCAGTTTTATAAATGACACCTTTGATCTTACCATGTAAAACAAGGTTTCATTACATATCTCGAACACTCCATACTCCTATGGCGTTTTGGGAAATGCAAATCCATGGAACGATTCCTAAAATCTTAGGTGTTTTGCTAAACTTGTAACTCAAACATCTTTCTTTATGATCCAATCATAAACTCTTTTATTTTCTTGTTACAATGATTTTCCACTTCATCTTGAAAGTCTTTGAACATTTTTCAAATGTTTCATACTTCTTCCTTATTGAGTAAGTATATACATATACACACTCAAATCTTTGGAGAAAGCATATGAAGTTGAAATCCATCGCCCACGACTACACATGATGGACTATATACATCAATATGTACAAATTCCAATCAGTCAGTCGTCCGTTCCTCTTTTGGCCTACGAACGGAGTTTTAATTATCTCCGGGATAGTATCACAAGCGTCATTTGATCCAAATCAAAGACTCCAAAAATCCATCAACATGGAGTTTCTTCATGTATCCCTTTCAATATAATTTAAACGGCGATGTCACTTCGCAAGTGATCTTTCAATCATTTGTCTTGCGACATTTTAGCATTAGTTTTATGGTCGTAATTTCTCCTACCAGACTTGTATATTATCCATCTATTATGGAATACGGTAATTATTTGAACAACCTTTTGTCGTCATAATATCTGATCAAAATAAAAATTATTGAAACAAATCTTGAAAGCAAGCTTTGATGTTAACGAGCAACACAACAACCCTTTGTTTGTTTTCGATGAACATCATCACATTTTCTCTTGTTAGTTAATTAGGCCATTGCAGTTCATGAATTGTGTTGTCCTGTATGACACTTCATACCAACCAATTCGGTATCCAATACCTAAGAACCACATTGTTTAACAAGCAAGGAATACAACCATAACATGTGTATCTTCTATATGCCTAAGTTGGACATCTCCAACCTTTTATTTTCTGCCAAATATTTTGTAGATTCTCTTTTAGCAATTCCTTTTCTTTTAAAAGAATCTATCAACATCAATAGTGGTGTCATCAACATGACACATGGTACAAAGTGTGTATAGTCAAATACCAATACCTTTGGACTTGCACTTTGAAGTGGATCACCATCATCAAATGTTTGGTGTTCTTTCAAAAATCCATTCTTTAGTAATCTTTTTAGTGTAGTAAATATTTTACTTACATCTTCTATTCATCCTTATCATGACAACTTTCATGATCAAGCTGCTATAGCTTATAAAGGTGAATTGCGAGTATAATGTTTCTTTTTCAAAACCTTTGGATGATTAGGATGACTAGCATCTCCAACCTTCACAAATTCTCATCAAATATGAGGACGTATACTCTATCATGTTGTAACGAACACATTGTTTTAGATATCGCAATACCTTTCACATATGATGGTTTCTGAAACATTGCTTTCAGCTCTTAGATAAACTTGATATTAAAAACAATCTTTTGAGTATCAAGAATCATAGAGGCAAACATGATACATTAGATACTAACACTGGAATTGTTACCCTTGATTTAATACTATTTATTAAACTTCATGGAGTAAATAGAGTTTGCTAAAAGTTTACAATAGGACATATAAATTTTAAATTGACATTCAAAACAATACGATACCAGTTCGTAAAGTAAATATCCAGAATTTCTATAGTTCCACTATCTCAACTATAACTAAGCGTAAGGTGGTGAACGGATGCCAATGACTACAACAAACTATGCAAATTCACTTTGATTATGTTTATGATAAATTGAGTTCAACTAATCCAAATTACAAATAAACTCCCACTCAAAACAACATCCCTCGAGTTGTTTTAGTGATTACATGAACCAAATCCACTACACCAAGTCCGATCATCACGTGAGATGATGTAGCTTTAAAGGCAAACAATCAACATGTTCATCATATCATCCATATGACTCATGCTTTACCTTTCGGTGTTTCGTGTTCCGAGACCATGTCTGTACATGCTAGGCTCGTCAAGGTTAACCTTAGTTTCCGCATGTGCAAATCTGGCTTGCACCCGTTGTATGCACACGTAGAGTCTATCACACCCGATCATCACGAGATGCTTCGAAACGACGAGTCTTAGCAACGGTGCTAACTAAGGACAAACACTTTATTACTTGATACTTAGTGAGAGGGATCATCTTATAATGCTACCGTCGCGATCTAAGCAATACAATATGCATAAAGGATTAACATCACAGGCAATTCATAATTAGTGTGATATGATATGGCCTTTTCTTCTTGCGCCTTTGATCTCCATCTCCAAAGCACGAACATGATCTCCATCATCACCAGCATTGCGTCAAGGTCAGTGGCGCCGCTTCATGGTTGTCCATCATCACCAACAACTATTACAACTACTTGGAATAAAGCTATTACAAGATGAATAGACACGCAGGTCTTAACAGAATTAAAGACAACCATTAGGCTCCTGCCGGTTGCCATATTACAACAAGGATCATTGCATACATCAAATACAATCACAATCACATGATGGCCATATCACATCACAAAACCCCTGCAAAAACAAGTTAGACGCCTCTAATTTTATTTTCATGTTTTACGTGGTTTGGGGCTTTCGCATAAGACCGATCTTACCTACGAACAAGAACCACAACGTTGATACAAGTGTTGTCAGATGCTCATTGTAAATTGGATCTATACTATTGTGGGAGAGACAGACACCCGCAAAGCCACTTGTGAAAAGCAAGTTGCACGTCAAGCGTGGAGCAAGTCTCATGTGCGATGACATGTAATGTTAGCCCGAGCCGCTTCATCCCACCATGCCGCAAGATGCAAAGTACACGCTAAGACACCGACAACAAAAGCATCAACACCCCAAAAAACATTGTGTTCTACTCGTGCAACAGATCTACGCATAGATACGGCTCTGATAC
Source organism: Avena eriantha (assembly GCA_910589775.1). Taxonomy (NCBI): domain Eukaryota; kingdom Viridiplantae; phylum Streptophyta; class Magnoliopsida; order Poales; family Poaceae; genus Avena; species Avena eriantha. The sequence continues at coordinate 227,168,343 of OU342746.1, read as the reverse complement.
CACTGATGGGTTCGTAGCATGGAAAACAAAAAAATTCTACCGCAAGAACGAACAAAACCCAGATCTAATCTAGATAAAAGCCAAGATCTAATCTATTAGACATGTGCAACGAGATAGATAGGAACTAACCCTCGTAGATTCAAAAGCGTTAACAAGATTAGATCTCATGGTTGATGTAGTCGATCACTTGCCGATCTCAAGATCGTGTGGACGATCCTTCCGGCGCCGCGCTCCGGCAGCGCTTCCGCAGTCGGTCACATGTGCGGAGTCGAAGCAGACCTTCCTCTCCTTGTTCCAGCGAGCAGCGGAGGTAGTAGATCTTCTCCACGGAATCCCAGTAGCACGACGGCGTGGTGGTGGTGGTGGAGTAGAGAATTCTGCAAGGCTTCGCCTATGCCTGTGCAGAAGAAAGGAGGAGGAGAGAGGCGGTGGAGATTGGGTGTTGTAAAAGAGGAGCTGGAGGGGGCGCCCCTACCCCTCTATTTAAAGGGGGGAGGCGCCATGGGAGGGGGAGTCCTTGTAGGACTCCCCTCCCTCCTATGGCCGGCGGATTGGGAGGTGGGGGGAGGAGTCCTCCCCCCCCACGAATCCTTGTCTTACCCCACAAGGACTCCTTGATCCTTTCTTGGTTTTCAAGCAAACTCCAAGAAATCTTCCAGAACCTTCTGGAACATTCCAAAACCTTCTAGAAACCTCATACAAATACTCCGGAACATTTCCTAACTCAGAAAATGATCCCTAATATATGAATCTTATTCTCCGGACAATTCCGGATCTCCTCGTGATGTCCCGGATCCATTCCGAGACTCCAAACAACATTCGGTCTCCAACGCACATTCCATATCTACTTAAAACAACTTCGAACCTTAAGTGTGTGACCCTACAGTTCGTGAATATGCGGACATGACAGAGACACATCTCCTATCAATAACCATTAGCGGGACCTAGAGATCCATAATGGCTCCCACATACTCAATGATGACTTCGTGATCGATTGAACCATTTACATACGAAACCAATTCCCTTTGTCACACGATACTATACTTATCCGAGGTTTGATCGTCGGTATCTCCATACCTAGTTCTACCTCGTTACTGACAAGTACTCTTTACTCGTTCCGTGATATGTCATCCCTTGTGACCCAGTCACATGCTTGCAGGCTAACTAGACGACATTTCACCGAGAGGGCCCAGAGCATATCTATCCGTCATATGGATGGACAAATCCCAATCTTGGTCCATGCGCTTCAACACATACTTTCAGAATACCCAATGACACCTTTATGACCACCCAGTTATGAAGCGGTGTTTGATGTCATCAAAGTACCCATCCGGTGATGGTGATTAACACAACCTCATGGTCGAAGGATTAGGTTACTATGTATTTAAAATCTTATAGCAAACGAACTTAATGACTTGATCTTATGCTATGCTTACTACGGGTGTGTGTCCATCACATCATTCTCCTAATGATATGATCTTGTTATTAACGACATCTAATGTCCATGATCAGGAAACCATGATCATCCATCAATCAACAAGCTAGTTTAACAAGAGGCTTACTAGGGACTCTTTTATGTTTACAAAACACACAAGTATTAATGTTTCCGGTTAATACAATTATAGCATGGGATGTAAACATTTATCATAAACATAAAGATATAATAATAACCATTTTATGATTGCCTCTTGGGCATATCTCCAACACTTGCAGAGGTTGCAACTTGCCAGGATATAAAAATCTCTCAGGCTTAGCTTGTTCGCAAACTTGACACGTAGCCACAAATTGCTGAATCTGCTTTTTCATGCCATGCCAATGAAACATGGACATAATTCATTTGTGTGTGATAGGAAGACCAAAATGGCCACCAATAGATGAATCATGGAATGTTGAAATAATGTGTGCTTGTATTTCAGGCTAAGCACCAATCCAGATGCAATTCTTGCATTTCAACAGTCCGTCCTACAGGGAAAAAACTAGATGTGATTTCGGGTCTACAACTAATTGTTGCAGCAATTTTTTAGCCTTGGGGGTTATCAATGTAGTTTCTAAGAATGTCCTGAATCCAAAGGGGATGAACACTGAAACTTTCCAAAATCTCCAAATCAGCAGCAGGCCTTCTAGATGAAGCGTAAGCTACTCTATTCTCTGAACACTTCTTGTAAACAATTTTATATTGCAATCCCATAAGTTTAGTCAAAGATTTTTGCTGCAAATTAGTGTGCAAACGTTGGTCAGTTAAGCTGCATAGGCTTTTCTGGTCTATGAGAATAATAAATTTATTCATCTGCAAATAAGACCTCCATTGCTAAACTACTAGCAAGATAGCTAGGTATTGATCCTTTTCATACACAAATGAAGTCTGATTCTTAGGACCTAGATCATTGTTCACATATCCTAGAGGGTGACCATCCTGCATTAACATAACATCTATGCCAACATCACATGCATCTGTTTCTATGACAAAGGTCTTGTTAAAATTAAGAAGAGGTAGTAGAGGAGCGGAAATGAGAGAAGCCTTCAAGAGCTGAAATGCATTTTCAGTCTCAGAAGTCTAGATGAAAAGATTACCTTTCTTGAGCAAACTGGTGAGAGGCCTACAAATAATACCGTAGTGTTGAATAAACTTCCTGTAATAACTTGACATCCCTAAAAAACTTCTCACTTGTTTCACATTAGTAGGTTAAGGCCAAGATACCAGTGGAGAAATCTTTGACATGTCAGTAGCTACTCCTTGAGTGCTACTTGTATGACCAGTAATTTCCTGTTGGGAAAAAGCACATTTAGAGAGCTTCACTTTCCACTATTGAAGAGCTAATATTTCCAGGACTTGCTTAATGTGTGCCAAATGTTTCTCATAAGTTTTACTATATAAGAATATCATCAAAGAAAACCACATCAAATTTCCTCAAAACTGGAGCCAAGGTGTCATTCATAGCTCTCTGAAAGCTGCCAGGAGCTCCAGCTAGTCCAAATGACGTGACCTTAAACTCAAAGTGGCCATTATGTGTCTGAAATGCTGTTTTGCTTTACTCCCCAGTTGCCAATACAGTTTGATAACTAGCCCTGAGATCAAGCTTACAAAACTAACATGCTCCCATTAATTCATCCAACAACTCATCTATCACAGGCAGGGGGTATTTTCCCTTTTTTGTCAAAGCAATCAGATATATATAGTCCACCACCAATCTCCAGGTCAGGTCCTTCTTTATTTACTAAAATTATTGGAGAAGAGAAAGGGCTACTGTTGTATTGTATGACACCTTGTTCTAGCAAATCTACAACCTGCTTCTCAATCTCACCCTTTAAATCATGAGCGAAACGGTAGGGCCTGACAGAAACTGGTTGTGCTCCAGGGATTAAGGGGATCGCATGGTCATATATTTTGCTGGGTGGCATTCCAATGGGAGATACAAACACTGATGCAAACTTATCATGTATTTTCTGGATATCAGCAGGAAGTGAAATTTCTTCTATGGGAGTGGCATAAACTTCCACAACAGAGTAGCCCGTTTCTGGCTATGGATCCCCCAAAAAGTCAAAGAATGGCCTTAATGGTGAACCACAATCCACTACTGCCCCCAATCAACCCCCATGGGCCCCAATGATGCCAGCCAAGCCAAACCAAGAATTCCATCATAATGTCCCAAGGACAGAAGCCTGAAGTGGGACAAAAATTTCTCATCTCCATAATTCCAAGAGCAACCAGGTATGTGCATGTTACATTGGATGGAATTTCCATATGCTACTTTGGCAGTCACTTGTGGCATCATTTGAACACCAGGTAATTCAGGAGAAAATTTTGAGTGGAGGAATGAATGGGTGCTACCTGAATCAATCAACATTAGATATGTTTCAGGACTAATAGTGACGAGGGTTAAACTCATCAATGCCCATTATTATGGACTTGGATTTTGGAGAAGAGGGGAGAGCTGGAGGCATAAGTCGGCTAGTAAACAAGCACACAGGGATGCAAGATTTACCCAAGTTCAGGCCTCGTAGAGGACCCTACTCCTGCTTGTCCGCTATTGGAATTATCGAGGGAGTCGAAAGTTACAGGGGGTGCGCAGATGCAATCTGGAGATGGTGTGGAAACTAGGGTTGTGATTTTCCTTCTCTTCGCCCCCTCCTAGCCTTTATATAGATAGGCTAGGTCTTGGGATATCAGGCCGAGTCAGTTACAAGTTAGCGTTTTCCCTTAAAACTTTATATCTTGAGCTCGCCGTGTGTCGCAAGCAGTCAGAGTCTTCTTAGGTCACCCGAATCCTTAATTGGGTCCTGGTAATATCATGGGCTTCTGCGAGGCTGGACTGTATATGCCAAACTCGAGTACCTATAAGGTATGTCCATGTCAGTAGCCCCCGAGTGTCTGGTTGAATCGCAGATTCGAGTAGAGACTTATGAAGTATTTTGAGTGCACAGCCGAGCATGTTTTCGAGTGCTCTGATTTGTATCATAGGGATTGTTGATATACGTGTCTGATTTATCCGATGTATCGGGATCAGTTAACTGCCTTAGGGCAAAATGACGCAATCTACTCAAACTCAAGTCCCGGGACTCGAATTTGGGAAAGTGCTGGCGTAATTTGACTCAGGTTGCGGAGGTCTTATAGAGTCGAATCCCAGTGTATAAGTGTGAGCACTTGACGCGTCCGTCAAGGCTTTTTCATCATGCCTGTAGGCACGGATTATGTCTGGTAGAGCGCAACATGTGCGTTTTCAGGCCTTATTCAGGTCTTACCTTCACGTTGTAGACGTGGCATCCGAATTTTGTCATCGTGGAGATGTTTCAGGTGGCCTAGGAGACGTAATCTCTTTGCAGGGAAGATATGAGGCGGAGTCGCCAATGCTTTTGAGTGTGGACATAGTCAACACGCAGTTATGTGTAAGAAAAAATCATAGGGTGCGCGACCAGCGCTCCTTATGGGAGTAGCCCTCGAGTGCCTATTCGAGTCATAGACTCGAGTGGGGACTGTAAGTATTTTGCGACTACTGTCATCTTTTGCTTGTTTCAGTCGAATGTTCTTTCAATGCTCCCTATGGGAGTAACCCGAAGGCCATAGTCGAATCGTTGATTCGAGTGAAGGGTTTTTCTGAGAAAATATGTTCTCATAATGCTTGGATGTCTTATAAAGTTTCTCGGGTGCGTGGCCAGTGCTCCTGTTGGGAGTAGCCCCCGAGTGCCTGGTGGAGTCGAAGACTCGAGTAAGGAATAGAGTAGTCACAAAGTGCTCCTGCTGGATTTTAATGACGCCAGTGCTGACGATGAGGTGATCTCAGTTGCCTGCGTGAGCGGTTTTGACGGGACGTGACGAAAATGTGGGTCCCATTTTCTGACTTTGATTTGACTGGGCGTGTGTAATCTTTGGTTTTAACTGTGTCTCCTCGATTCTCACGTGTAATGGGGGGACTGGAGCGACGGTTCGTAGTTTACCCTGCCACGCGTCGACACTGATGTGTGCCACGCGTCTGGTTGATTCTCTCATGGCCGTTGGATGGGATCTTCGATGAGGTTAAGTAGAGATTCCCCACATCCTCTTCTCGCTCGCGCACTTCTGCCATTGCCGCTCCTACTGTTCCATTGCTCTCATCTTCCTTGTGGCACTGGACCAACTCCGCACTTTTCCGAGCTACTTCCTGTGCTCCCGCCGCAAGCGCTAGATGTGGAAGAAGAAGGGAAGCTTTGCTACTGGATCTACGGTGGCCACTGCTGCGACCAAGAAGAAGGGCACTGCCATCGCGGGCACTAGTGATGCCGCTGGAGCTGGGAAGAAGAAGGGCCCCGGAACCCGTGTCACGAATGGGTCATGGCGCGCCTCCATCATCAAGCCTACGGAGCTCTTCACTTAGCATCAGGATGGGATGCTCCCTGCCACGAAAGATGATTGCCGCATCCCCGGCGACGAGGTAATCCCCCGTCCTCCCACTGGGTTTCGACTGATGTTCCTTGCCTTCATCATTCGCGGTCTATCCCACCCCCTTCACAAGTTTGTGAGGGGGTTGCTTTGCTTCTATGGGCTCCAGCTACATCAGTTGACCCCAAACTCTATCCTCCACATTGCATGCTTCATTACTCTCTACGAGTGCTGGCTCGTAATCGAGCCACACTTTGGCCTCTTTAAAAAACTCTTCAAACTCAAACGACAGTCGGGCTCTGGATCTATAGTCTATGATATAGGAGGCTGCGGTATCCATGTCGACTCCAACATCACCTACTTCGCCATCAACTTCAATGCATCCGTCCAAGGGTGGAGGGAGAAGTGGTTCTACATTCGCGACCAAAAAGTGGATGGAGAGCACTATGGACTCGCGCCCTTTGACCCAGTTGCAGTCTGCAAGAGGAGAAGGTCGTGGAAGAACGTTGTAATGCCCAGCGAAGCCCAAGAAAAGAGATTCTATACTAGCGCATCTGCGACTTGGAGCGCCGCATTGGCAAGGAAATAGGCGGCACTGATCTCATTCGCACGTGGATGCGTCGTTGAGTGCAGCCACTACAAGCTAGGGTGCATCCCATGTGCTGCTGGACTGGAACTAAGGATGTTACTCGCATCTCCGCAGAGGGCATTTCTTCTGGTGAAGTAGACAAGAGGTTTCGACTGCTGACCAAGTACACCGCTAAGCAGGATCTCCCGGGTGACTCAGTCGTGCCTCCCTTCTCTGCAAGCCATCCTCCGCCTGAGGTGGATTTCCTTTAAAAGTTATTCTTATTTTTTGATTGCTTCCTCATTGTAACTTATACTGATGCTTGGTTCTAGTTTCAGGACTGGAAGGTGGCCGCCAACTTGCCTCCTCAGCCCGAGGGAGTGATTCCTCGCGAGGCTAAAGAAGAGGATGAGTTGGGCTCTACCGTTCCCGTGGAGGAGGAACGCGAAGCCCCCGAGTCCGAGGGGACTCGAAAGCGCTCCCAAAGCAAGGACTCGGATGCCTCGTCACCGTCGATGCCAGAGGATCTTCCTGCTATGGCAGAGGAGCCAATTCCTGCCGTGCCCGTGCACGCCGTGGCTCCTCCTTCACGGAAGAAGTTGAGGTTGCCAAAGGAGTCGTCTGATGATTCATTCGACCTCGAAAAGTTTGACGGGTACGTGTGTATGTTTTTGTGAGTTCGTCCTGCCTTCTCAAAATCTATCCTTTGAAGTAGTTCTGGGTATTCTTGTAGTCAAACAGCATCGTCATCATCCGATGACTGTCGCTTTATCAAGGAGATTCGAGTCATGGACTCCAAAGACAAGGAGGTGGCGGCACCATCTCCTTCCCCTCCGGTGGTGGACTACTCGGGTGCTAATTCTTCAAGCTTCACCCATCCCGGGGAGAATCAAATTGTTGCTCGGACGTTGATTCTGAAAGAATCTTCGAAGTCCCTAGAGGAACACGTGAGTTTTCTCGTGCCTTTGGCCGTCGAATGTTGTGTTAATGCTCATATTGCTTCCCTTTTCTTGTAGCCTATTGTGAAGGATTCTACTCGCCTCGCCGAGCAGATCATTTCCTTGGGTCGACAGCATGCTTTGCTGGAAACCCGCTATCGTGCTTTCCAAGGTCAGGTTTATACTTTTCTCTCCGTTTCGTTTGCGTAGAGGTTTGTAGGCTCAAGTTTTACTGTCGTAGGTGAGCATAATGATCCTCTTCATCGTGTCGACTCCCTCGAGAAGGGACTTGCCACAACGGAGAAGAAACACGATGAGGCACTCGAGGCTCTGGAAGAGTCGAAAAAGCGCGAGAAAGACTTGCGCTCTTCCACCGCTGAGAGGGAGAAGGTGTTTATAGAACAGCTCTTCTCTGTCGCGAAAGCGCTCTCAGGTATGATATTGCTCACTTGCATTTTCCATGCATTTTGCTTTCATGCTATTGTGCTCATATGTATATTTTGCAGATGCCGCCGGTGTAGACTTTGATGCCCAGGCTTTGACCCGTGTGGATGCCTTGGCCGGCGCCGTGACTGCACTCAAAGACCATAGTGTCTCTGTCAAGGACACACTAGAGAGCGCCAAGGGCGTGCTGGGCCGTCTTCGAGAGGAGATGCTCCCCAAGGCCAAGCTGATCGAGAATCTTGATGGCTTGGTGAAATCCTTCGCTGAAGGCGTGCCTATGGACTTGAAGAACGCACAACGACGAGTTGGAGCTACCATGGGTCTCGCGATGGCGCAGGCTCATGGCGTGGATCAGAACCCCCTAGCCAAATCTCCTAAGTGATGCCGGTCACCTCGGATAGCCAGCAGGTAGTTTGCTCCTTTTTCCACTAGCTGCAGTAAATATGGGCCTCGGCTCATTGATACAGTCGCCACGTATTCGGTTGAGTTGAGGCGGCAGAAGAAGGCAAAATGTTGAGGGCAAACCTCTAGGTTGGCCCGATCTTTCACGATTCCCTTTCAAATCAAGGGTGGAGTGCGGGGGAAGGAGGAAAGGATGAACACGACGAACACACGCACGAAGAACGCGATGAACACAAACACACAAACCCGCGATAAACACCAATAGCTCACACCGGCGGTGAACGGTCCGGCGCAATCCCTAGGATCGGCGTCGGGCGGAGGACTCTCTCTCGAACCGGCACGGCGAGATGGGAGACTCGGTGAGATCTTGACGTCTAGGCAAAGGAACACCGATGCCTAGGCCTTGTACAACGCGGAGGCACGATGCAAACTCCAACGAGGTTTGGGGATATTGGTGCTCCTTAGTCAAGGAGCATGAGGCAAGAATTAGATAGATCCACAAGGAGTTTCCACTAATTCCAATATCAAGCCTAGGGTTTGCAATGGAGGTGGGGGTCTATATATAGGTCAGCCACAAGTTCAGGGGTAATTCAGGCATTAAAGTAGAGTTCTGGGCGAAGTAGAGGCGTACATGGGCCATAGGGCCCAGCTAGGCTCGCAGGCCCATCACTTGGGCCGGACAGTTCAGGTCGGCACGGCCGGATAGTCCGGGCAGGGCGGACACTCCGGGGAGTGTCCAATTCGACCTTCTGAATGTCCACGCCAGGTCCGGGCTCGGCCAGGCCGGACACTCCGGCTGAGTCGGGCCGGACACTCCGGGGTGGCCGGACACTCCGGCTGGATTCGGGCGGACACTCCGGCGGCTTCAACTCAGGTGTAGCTTCAGGGCTCGTGGGTCGATGCGGCGGGGGCTCGTACCTGATGATGCATAGAGTAGAGGTATGAAGTAGCACGCCATCCAAGGAGGTATCAAATTGGCACGAGGAGATGTAACTACCTCGGTGAATTACGCTCTTAGTTACATGCCTGGATGAACGAAAGTGGTTAAAATAGTACGGTGGGGCCCAGGGCCACTCACAGTAGACCTTTCGGCCGTCCTAACCACTTTCAGACATCGGGACAAGAACGAGCGGCGTAATCGGCAGGCGAAGGGATCAACTACATACACAAATGAGTATGTATGCAAGCCACATACAACAGTCCTCAGAGCCATTCCATCTAAAAGAAATAGAAATATTGCAACGCCATACGGCAAGATTCAAATATCCTAGATAGAGATAATAATTTAGGATAGCTCCTCATACAACAAACATCAGAGTATCAGGCGGAAGCGGAAAACAAGATCCGAGTACGGATAAGAAGCAAATCGGCATAAGATGCCCCATAAATAAACACATCCCGCCCACAGATCTCACGGATCCTCGTTCCCGGAATCTCTACACCGAATGATCGTTGCCAACATCATTTGTCTCCTCCACCCAGTATCCATCTTGCGGGTACACCTGTTCATCTGAATCAAACAATTTATCGTGTGAGACCCTAGGGGTACTCAGCAAGTCTTTATGCCGCTAAAGGGGACACAACCTGGGGTGACGCAATTTCAGCAAAAGATAATATCTAGCAATTCTATAGATACTCGCTAACCATCCGCCTAACCAATGATAGACGGATGTCCGTGAATCAGGGAAAACAGTTATAACAGTATAATTAACAGATCCATCCTCCTCCTCGCTTACCAACGAGGAACCGGACGAACAACCCCCATCATCCGTTGGCAGTTTTATTAACCATTCCATGAGTGTTGCACTATTTACTAGTCAAGTTCTTAGTCAAATTAAAAGCGGTACTTTAGTTATACTTGTCTATGATCAAGAAACGGTGCTCCAAGTCGTCCATAACCGCGGACACGGCTTTCAGAAAGATTTACCCTGCAGGGGTGCACGAATAGCAACACACACTCGATCAACCTCGGAAAAACCAAATCAAAACCCAACGAGGCATTCACGACAAAGCAATCACAAGATTCAGAAATATTTCAGGGGGCCACCCCATTAAGCTACCTGCAACGAAGTTGGCCGGCTCCGAGACGGACCCAAGGTTTGCGTCAATGGCTGTAAACGACTGGGAACCCGAAAATGTGACTGGGCTTGTCGATACCGCGAAAACACTCCGCATCCAAAACAGTACAGGTGCTCCACGCACAATCTTAATAAAACAGTAAAGCATGGCATAAGTATAGGATAGTAACAAAGCCCCAAACTACTTTGTGGCCCCAAGAAATAAGAATGAATCAAGCTCTGGCTCAGGGGGGTCCATAAGGCCTCCCAGATGTGGATAGTGCGAATATTCAAGGAACAGGAATCAAGTACTCGGGGGTCCTACGGGACACAAGTGAGCATGAAAAACCAAATAGCAGATATTGCTCACCGGTGCCTCTTTCATTAGTTATCCCATTACTACTCAGGTTAGGTTGTTTAGGTACCTCGTTATTCACCAGACACTCACATACCGTACACATGCTTTTCTACGACTCACATGGCTCAAACAACTCCTGTAGTAATGGCTCATGGGATGGTGGAACAAGCTTCGGTGGGGTTTAAAGTAAAGGCTATGTTGTACTTGGGATTCAATTTAATGCAATTGCGACTCAATGATGCAAGAATAAGATAGAGGCAATAGGTACTGTATGTATGCAAGCATGTGGTAGTGCTTGCCTGGCAGCTCAGTTGAAGCGAGAGATGGATCTGGGTAGTACTCCTGTGATTCCTGGTAATTCTCCTGCTGAGCGTCTATTCGAAGAAGAACCAAACAAACAAGGGCCAACATAAATAAAGTGCACAAGCATATGAATTAAAGTGCGACAAGCAAACTAGCATGCCATGATGAATGATGCACAATTTACATGGCATTAAAGTAGCATGGCAAGGGTGAGGTGTGGTGCAAGAATTAAAGCATTTTATTATTTATTTAGTCCAATTTTTATTGCCATAAACAGTTCAGATTTGTAAGAATGTCATGATGCATGCTTCAATTCAGAACAAGGACTGCATAGATAGAACGGGCTCGTCGCGCCGATCGATTTAGACATATTATTTGCCAAATTTGGAGTTATAGAATTAAAGTTATTAATTTATTAAGAAAAGGGCATTTTATTGTAATTTTAAACATCTCGAAATTTTAAAGTGTTCAAATGATATTTTGAATGGCATATTTGAATTCCTCATATTTTTCTGATTCCAAAACATATATCATTTGTATTATTAGGATTTGTATTTGAAAAGTTATTTAAATCTGAGTTGTATTTGAATTTAAATAATTTAGAATTTGGTTTAAATAAAACAGACAACAGAGAAAACTTTTGTCATCCAGGCAAACCTAGCCGCAGCCACTGACGGTGGGCCAGCTGCTGACTGGGCGAGACCCGCGCGCAAATTTTTTTTACACCGCGTTTGCTTCTAGCCACTGCGACTGACTGGTGGGGCTGGGTGTTGATGGGGCCACACACGCGCGCGGCCAGCGGGCGACTGACACGTGGGCGGTCCGGGGAGCGCGGGTTGGGAATCGGCAAAGCGCGGGGGCTTGCTTGCAAAGTTGCACCGGGGCTGACGTGTGGGGCCGCTGGGGCTGCTAAGGACCTGAGCGTGGTCGACAGAAGTTGCGGGGGTTCTTTTCACAAAACAGCCGCGCGAGCTCTGAACTGAATCTGGCGTCTCCTCTCTGAATCGCGACGACGACTGGCGACGGCGAGGTTTTCCGGCGAGGGTGGCGTCGCAACCGTGGCAAGATAGGTCTTGCCGTAAAAATGAAAAAGAGAGAGGGCAGCTCCAGCTACAGATCTTGTTTAGGAAGGGTCGGCGGCGGCGGGCTGCACTGGTCGGGGCGACTCGGGGAACAGAGGGAGGAATGCAAGCCTGGCTGCTCATCGACGGAATAGCTCGCCGGCGGGGCCAAAAACGGGCGGCGCTAGGCACGCGGTGTGGGGGTGAACGGGTGATGCACGAGAGGGCCCTCACCTTGATCGATTCCCACCGGAATCGAGGCAGGAGGTGGTCGGAGCAGAGGGGGATGGCGGGGCTGCTGCGGTGGTGCGCGGTGCTCTGACGAGGGGGAGGCTCCGGGCGGTCCTGGTCCTCCTGGCTGGCGGAATCGACAACCCGGACCGCGGCGACGCTCCCTGGCGTGTTCCCGGTCAACGGCGAGGACGGCAACGGCGACGCGGCCCTCAGACTGGCGGCGGCACGCGAAGGAGAGAAAGAGGGGAATGTGGCAGGTAGCTAGGGTTAGGGAGAAAGCGGCTCGACGCGAGGATAAGGAGGAGGGGCTGGCGTGCGGGAGGCGTGGGCTGACGCGGCAGACGGCGGGGGGAACGGCCACCTGCTCCTCGCCGCTGCTGAGAGAGAGAGGGCGAACGGCGTTAGAAGAGGAGGAAGAGAAACAGGGTGAGGCGACGGCGCTGCGAAGCGATACGGGCTGGGGAGGCAGGCTGGGGGAAGTGGGCCGGGAGATGGGCTACGAACAGGTGAGGGCTGCTGCTGGGTTGCAGGTAAGGTTTTTCTGTTATTTCGTTTTTCTTTTTATTTTATTAGCTGTTTTAATTTTTGTTTTGTTGCAGATTCAAACAAACTCAAAAATACCCCTTTTTGGAAGTTTTGTAAATTTGAAATACAAGAGAGAGAGGTGAGATTAGGGGTTAGGGTTTATGTAGAACTAGGTTAGATGAAAAATAGAGAGAGGAAGTTAGGTTAGATTTTTATTAGGTGTTTAGGTTTTAAAATGTGTTTATGAGATCAACCAAGAGGGTAAAGTGAGGCTTTGATTAGGTTAAGATGAGGTGAAGGAGAAACCAAGAAAAGAGAAAGAAAAGGATTATGGGAAAAGGCCTCATTTGAATCATGCATGGAGAAATAAAATTAAAATGATGTTGATGAGAATATGGGGATGGTGAAATGGATGGAGATGGTCCACAAAGAAAAGATCCACTGAAACAAAGGAAAAACCAATGGGATAAAAGGTGGTGATGAAGGTTGCATGGCCCATGCAAAATATTAAATGCCATGATTTATTTGTGGAAACAACAATAATAATAATAATATGGCATTATTCTTATGCATTCACAAGAAGTGGAGTAAAGGCCAAGCAAAAGAAATGTTAGACTTAGATCCACCCCATTCACATGAGCTAAGAATAAATTCAAAAGAAAAGAAATACAAGCTCATGGTAAATGGAATGGTGAAATTATAAGGTGGTGAAAAGAAAGGTGATGGAGTTGAATAAAAGATATGCCCCCAACTCAACTTGGGCATTTCGACAATATATCAATAACCAAATACAATATCAAGAGGCAAATACAATTAATAATGCATATGAGAGAAGAACCAATGAAAGAGGCTTTTATATGATGCTCAAATGCAAGGTGGCATGATGACATGAGCATGATATAATTATGATGCAACAATTATATATAGGAAGTAGCCATTATCTTACTAGACCAAGTAGCATTACAATTGTTAGACAATTGGGATGCTACAGGAGAGGAGTGAGTTGACCTTAGCTTGCAGGAGTTTGGCTCGGGCACGAGTCATGGGTCCACTTGGGGGACTTGTTGGTGTAGATGTAGAAGCGTCCGTAGGACGGGCTGCATCAGCCCCCCCCCCTTGGGAAAGAGTCGTCCTCGACTCTTCATGGATATCATCTTGAACATCTCCATGGTAGGGTGAGAGATCCTTGACATTGAATGTATTTCTTGCAAGGTACTTGGAGGTCGGGATGTCGATGATGTAGGCGTTGTTGTTGATTCGTTTGAGGACCTTGAAGGGACCATCTCCTCTTGGCTTGAGCTTGGAGTCACGTTCCTTGGGGAAGCGGTCCTTGCTTAGGTGTATCCACACAAGGTCACCTTCTTCAAATATCATCTCCTTCTTGTCCTTGTTTAACCTTGAAGCTTGGCGAAGGACTTGTTGTTTGATAGTTGCTCTTGTTTCTTCATGAAGCTTCTTCATAGCTTGTGCACGCTTCTCGACGTCCATGTTTGTGCGCTCATGGAGAGGTAGTGGTAGGATGTCGAGCACGGTGAGGGGCTCAAAACCATAGACGATCATGAATGGACTCATCTTGGTTGTTGAGTGCTTGGCTCAATTGTAGGCGAACTCGGCGTGTGGAATGCATTCCTCCCAATCCTTCAGGTTTTTCTTGATCAACACACGAAGGAGAGTTCCGAGGCTTCGGTTGACAACTTTAGTTTGGCCATCAGTTTGAGGATGTGGTGCGGATGAAAAGAGGAGCTTGACGCCGAGCTTGGCCATGAGGGTCTTCCACAAGTAGCTCATGAATTTGACGTCGCGGTCGGAGACGATTGTCCTTGGCACACCATGAAAACGGACGATTTCCCTGAAAAACAGATTTGCAACATGTGAAGCATCGTCGGTCTTATGGCACGGTATGAAGTGTGCCATCTTGGAAAAACGATCCACAACAACAAATATAGAATCATGACCATTCTTAGATCTAGGCAATCCTAACACGAAATCCATGCTAATGTCGGACCAAGGTGTATGAGGAATAGGCAATGGCATATAAAGACCATAGGGATTAGCTTGCGACTTAGCTTGAACACATGTCGTGCATCGTTGAACGTAGCGCTCCATGTCACGCTTCATCTTGGGCCAAAAGTAGTGATTGGAGAGCATGTCCAATGTCTTGTCGCGACCAAAGTGACCCATAAGGCCTCCACCATGAGATTCTTGGAGAAGCAAAAGTTGAAGCGACGACTTCGGAATGCATAGCTTGTTTTGTTTAAAAAGAAAGCCCGTATGCAAATAGAAATCATCAACTCCCTTGTCATTGGAGCACTTTGCGAAAATTGGTTCAAAGAACGGGTCGGAATCATACAAAGATTTTATTTCCTCAAGACCCAACACGTTGATTTCAAGTCTCGTAAGAAGGCTTGTATGCTTGCGAGACAATGCGTCCGCAACTACATTATCTTTGCCCTTCTTATACTTGACAATATACGGAAAATATTCCATGAACTCAACCCACTTAGCGTGTCTCTTGCTCAAGTTAGCTTGGCCTTTGAGATATTTCAACGACTCGTGGTCGGAATGTATGATAAATTCCTTGGGCCAAAGGTAGTGTTGCCAAACTTGAAGGACACGAACTAAGGCAAAAAGCTCTTTGTCATAAATCGGATAGTTAAGGCGAGCACCATCAAGTTTTTCGCTATGGTAGGCTATAGGACGTCCGTTTTGCATAAGGACTCATCCAATGCCAATACCACTAGCATCACACTCTATCTCAAAAGTTTTTGTGAAATCCGGTAAGGCAAGAAGAGGTGCTTCGGTGAGCCTCTTTTTAAGTTCATCAAAAGCTTTTTGTTGTGCTTTGCCCCACACGAAGGTGACATTCTTTTTGGTCAATTCATTAAGGGGACAAGCAATGGTTGAAAAGTCTTTCACAAAGCGACGATAGAAACCGGCCAACCCATGAAAACTTCGGAGTTCACTCACATTTGTTGGTATGGGCCAATCTCGTATGTCCTTTACCTTGGAAACATCAACTTCAATTCCCTTCGAAGAAACGAGAAATCCAAGAAAAATCAACTTGTCTTTAGCAAAAGTGCACTTGGGAAGATTAGCATAAAGCTTTTCATGTCGAAGGATTTGCAAAATTTCCTTGACATGTGTTATATGGTCCTCAAGTGATTTGCTATAAACAAGAATATCATCGAAATAGACAACAACACTTTTTCCAATGAGAGAACGCAAGATGTGATTCATAAGGCGCATGAAGGTGGATGGGGAATTTGATAAACCAAAGGGCATAACCAACCACTCATAGAGACCAAGTTTGTTCTTGAAGGCGGTTTTCCACTCATCACCTTCAGCCATGCGTATTTGATGGTAACCACTACGAAGATCGATTTTCGAAAAAATAGTGGCTCCACACAACTCATCAAGCATGTCATCGAGACGTGGTATGGGATGTCGATAACGCACGGTGATAGCATTGATTGGACGGCAGTCCATGCATAACCGTAACATATCATCCGTCTTTGGAACAAGAATCATGGGTATGGCACTTGGACTAGTGCTAACTTGGATCAAACCTTTGGAGACGAGTTGGTTGATTTGACGTTCAATCTCCTTTGTCTCCTCCGGGTTCGTGCGGTAAGCGGCACGGTTAGGAAGTGGTGCACCGGGGATGAGGTCAATGCGATGTTCTATGCCGCGAAGAGGAGGTATTCCATATGGGAGATCCTCGGGGAACACATCCTTGAATTCCTACAAAACACTCATCAAATATGGAGGAACATTGGTTAATTCGTTAGTTCCTTGCGCTAGTCCCTTGCAAAGGAGGACATAGTGCAAGATGGATGGGTTGTTCCGAACATCTCTCATCTCACTTTTGGTGGCAAGGAGAACACTCTTAGTTTTTCCACTCGAATTTGGCTTGTGGCTCTCACTCACTATGAGGTGGTTCTCTCTCTCTCACCGCTCTTCTCACAAGTAGGTGTTGTGCTTTGCGCCCTCGCTAAAGCCTTTGCATTGTTCGCAATTATTTGGCTAGGAGTCATCGGTTGCAAAACACATGTTTTGTTGAGCCATTTGAAGGTGTATATATTGGTGCGACCATCATGTTGAGCAGCCTTGTCAAATTGCCATGGTCGACCAAGAAGCATGTGGCAAACTGTCATAGGAACCACATCACACTCCACCGTATCTTTGTAAGGACCAATGGCGAAGGAGACCGATACGGTATGCTTGATCTTCACGGACCCTTGGTCACTTAGCCATTGCACGTGGTAGGGGTGCTTGTGGGGATGGAGGTTGAGGTTGAGCTTCTCACACAACTCGGTGCTATCAAGGTTGTGACAACTCCCTCCGTCAATGATCACCTTGATAGATTTGCCATTGATGCCAGCTCGTGTTTGGAAGATATTGGAGCATTGGTCTTCATGCTCTTATGCTTGAGTGGTCAAGATTCTTGTGACGACAAGCGATGGACTTGCGTCATGTTCACACATGAGGAGTTCTTGATCATCTTCCACTCGTTGCCTTGCCATTGCTTCATTGACATGGGCATCAAACTCATCTTCACTCAAGTACTCTTCATCACCATTGTCATGGATGAACAAGACTTTCTTGTTTCCACATTCGGCCGACTTGTGTCCTTTACCTCCACACTTGTAGCATTCACAGTTGAAAGGTGTATCACTCTTTGCTTGCTTGCCACTTGGGGGCAGTTTTCCTGGAGGAAGTGTGGGCTTGAAGGAAGGCTTGGAGGTACTTGAGGAGCTACCATTGAAAGTTGTTGGTGTAGGGGTTGAAGCTTGCTTGTAGGTGAAGTACGTCTTGGGCTTGTTGTACTTGATATCCTCTTGCACTTGACGTTCAGCCTTTGTTGCGATGTGCACAAGCTCAACCATGGTGTTGTATGTTTGGAACTCGACGATGCGCTTGATTGGGTGATTCAAGCCAATAAGGAAACGTGCCATTGTTTGCTCCATGCGCTCATCAATGTTGGCGCGAATCAAGTTGAGTTCCATTTCCTTGAAGTATTCTTCCACGGCCTTTGTCCCTTGACGAAGAGCTTGAAGGTTGTTGAAGAGGTCACGCGTGTAGTGCGCGGGGACAAACCGGGATCTCATGTGAGCCTTCATGTCATGCCAAGTTGTGATTGGCGGCTCTTGTCTTGCATCACGAGCAACTTGAACTTGTTCCCACCAAAGGTTGGCGTAATCATCAAACTCTAGCGAAGCCATGTCGACCATCTTCTCGTTGCTATAGTTGTGAATGCGGAAGATCTTGTCGACTTTGAGTGCCCACGAGAGGCATTCTTCAGGGTCATTGGATCCGGTGAACTTGGGCATTGAGAACTTGAGCTTGCCAAAAGTTTCTTCATCGTTGCGGTCATTACGACGAGCTTGGTGATGATCTTGTAGTTGGGGAGGTGGAACTTGGTTCTCGCGTCCTTGTTGCGGAGCTTGCTCTTGGTATTGTTGTTGATGAGGAGCTTGCTCTTGCTCTTGGCGCGGTTGTTGACGTGGTTGAGGTACTTGGGCCTCATGGTGGCAAAGGTGTGTAGCCTCTTGACGCGGTTGCTGACGAAGAGGAGGCTCGTTCCTTGGTTGGTGATGTTGGTTAGGCACATGGGCCTCACGGCGAAGAACATGGTCATGAGCCTCTTGACGTGGTGGGCGTCGCTCAATTTGTATCACTTGACGCTCCAAGTTTTGTTGAGGTGGAGGACGCGCCTCGTGATGACCATGGTGTCGTTGTTGACGTTCATGATGTTGATGACGAGGAGGAGGATCTTGAAGAGCTTGACGTCGATGACGAGCTTGATTATCCAAATTGGAGTCATCACTTATTGTGTCAAGAATGTGTCGCGGTCGATGGTGGTAGACTTGCAGTTGCGCTTGCGGTTCCTCTTGTGGTTGCTCTTGTTGAATCACTAGTGCCCTTGCGTGATGACGGTGTGCTTCTTGCCTTGCTCGTGGCCTTAAAGAGAGGTCACCATAATAGCTTGACGTTGCGGCGTGCCGTGGGGAAGGTACATAGTTCGAAGAAATTCCATCTTCAACCATGGGGGCATCATTGCGTCTTTGAGCACTTTGATGTAGATCTTGTGGAAGAGGTGCATGACGATGCGAAGAACTTGCCGAGCTTGATGCGCGTGAACAGGGTCTTGTCATGCCGTCGATGAGGCGTCGAAGATTGTCATTTGTTTCGGCGACGGAGCGTTGGAGCGCTTCATTTTGGTGGCCGAAGTTGTGATGCATTGCATGCATTTGTCGTTCGAGGTCGTCGAAGCGGTTGTCGATGTTCTTGAACTCGGCTTGTGTCTCGCCAAATTGTTCATCTTGTCGCGTCTCAAGTGCTTGGCAACATTCACGGAACTCTTGTCGAATGATGAAGTGACTTGCGCGCGTCATGTACGGACCTTGATCTTCTTCTTGGGGAGGTGGTTGGCTCGTCTCACCGTGCCTATCCATCATGCAAAACACACAAGTATTGTATATGGAAGTGGAATATGGTGGTGTTAGCCTTTTACCTCACCTTGGGGATTGCACCAAACTAGAAACCATAAGTGGGAGCTATAAGCGTGCAAAGTGGAAATGCAAAGAAAACTCACACTCTCAAAAGCTTGTTGGTGGTAGGTTAGGGTTGTGGAAAGCCAAAGAACCAACCAAAATAAAAAGGATAGTCAAAGGTGGTAAAAATCCAACAAAACTCAAGTCAAAGGCGAAGGTCAACAACTCAAAAGGGTGACGGGAACCTATGACTATATACACACACGTGGAGAAAGTTGGGATTGACACGACTATGAAAATGAGCAAACAAAATGTCCTAACGAAGACTAAGCTCATTGTCGTGCCAATGCAAGGAGAGACCGTGGCTTGTTTGCAAATAGGAAAAATGAGCAACGGATTTGTGCACTTGCCTTGGGCGCTCTTCTTTCTCTTTTGCTTATAAGCTTTGAGACTCTCTTTTGCAAGGGGAGACTATTTTTCTTTTGCTTTTTCTTTGTATTTTTTTTGCTCTCCCTTGATGCTACCTAGTCACACCTGATATTGCTCTTGCACTCTCACTATCCAAGGACAAATGCACAATGCTCAAGCAAACACAAGATGAGCCACTCTCATGGGATAGGTACACACAAAGGAAGATGGGTGTTAACAAGGTGACGCAAGTTATACCTTCTTTGATGACGAACTTGGCATCGGTGGTGCGGGATGATGTTCGTGGTCCGTGGTGTCGATGAGCGCGGAAGTTGATGATGCGGAAGCTTGCTGGTACTTGCTGACACGCACACGGGACACGAGAAAACAAAGGAGATTAGCCAATGCAAAAAATGTGGCCAAACTGTCAAAACTGTTGTTACAGCCGGACACTCCGGTCTGTCTGGGCCGGACACTCCGGTCTGGCCGGACACTCCGGTTGGTATGAGCCAAACACTCCGGCGCGGGTTTCCTGCTCGTGTTCTTGAGCGGAAATCCTCGCCTTCGGGCCTCAAATCCGCGAAAAACTGGCCAAATCGGGCTGGGAAAACGCAGGATAAAGCTGGACCAACTCCTTAGACAAGGTTTGGTCGGATCAAAACCACAAATAACACTCCAAATCAAGAGATCGATCCAAAGGCAAATATGGGCTGTTTTTTGTGGGGATTTTCGAAGTTTTGGTGGATAGAAGAAAAATTTGTGGGGGAAATCGTGAGCAACGAAGCTCTTGATACCAATATGTTGAGGGCAAAGCTCTAGGGTGGCCCGATCTTTCACGATTCCCTTTCAAATCGAGGGTGGAGTGCGGGGGAAGGAGGAAAGGATGAACACGACAAACACATGCACGAAGAACGCGATGAACACACACACGCAAACCCGCGATAAACACCAATAGCTCACACCGGCGGTGACCGGTCCGGCGCAATCCCTAGGATCGGCGTCAGGCGGAGGACTCTCTCTCGAACCGGCACGGAGAGATGGGAGACTCGGTGAGATCTTGACGTCTAGGCAAAGGAACACCGATGCCTAGGCCTTGTACAACGCGGCACGATGCAAACTCCAACGAGGTTTGGGGATATTGGTGCTCCTTAGTCAAGGAGCATGAGGCAAGAATTAGATAGATCCACAAGGGGTTTCCACTAAATCCAATATCAAGCCTAGGGTTTACAATGGAGGTGGGGGTCTATATATAGGCCAGCCACAAGTTCAGGGGTAATTTAGGCATTAAAGTAGAGTTCTGGGCGAAGTAGAGGGGTACATGGGCCATAGGGCCCAGCTAGGCTCGCAGGCCCATCACTTCGGCCGGACAGTCCGGGTCGGCACGGCCGGACAGTCCGGGCAGGGCGGACACTCCGGGTGGTGTTCGGGGAGTGTCCGATTCGACCTTCTGAATGTCCATGCCAGGTCCGGGCTCGGCCAGGCCGGACACTCCAACTGAGTCGGGCCGGACTGTAGCATCCCAATTGTCTAACAATTGTAATGCTACTTGGTCTAGTAATATAATGGCTACTTCCTATATACAATTGTTGCATCATAATTATATCATGCTCATGTCATCATGCCACCTTGCATTTGAGCATCTTATAAAACCCTCTTTCTTTGGTTCTTCTCTCATATGCATTATTATCTGTATTTGCCTCTTGATATTGTATTTGGTTATTGATATACTGCTTGATGCCCAAGTTGAGTTGGGGGCATATCTTTTATCCAAACCCATCACCTTCCTTTCCACCACCTTATAATTCCACCACCTCATTAACCCATGAGCTTGTAATTCTTTTTCTTTTGATATTTATTTTAGCTCATGTGGGTTGGGGTGGATCTAATTCTTTAAATTATTTTGCTTGGCCTTATTCCACTTCTTGGGGATGCATAAGTATAATGCCATACCATTATTATTGTTTTCACAAGAATTGATCATGGCATTTATTATTTTGCATGGGCCATGCAAGAGCACCACCACCTTTAGCCATTTGCTTTCCTCTTGGTCTAAGTGATTCTTCCTCTATGGAATCATCTCCATCTCTCTCCACCATTCCCATGTACTCATCAACACCTTTTATTTTATTTTATTTTTTCTCCATGCATGATTCAAATGAGGCCTTCCTCCCATACATCTTTTTCTTTCTCTTTTTCTTGGTTACTCCTTCACCTCATCTCATGATAATTCAAAGCCCTCACTTTTACCTCTTGGGTTGATCTTTAAACAAGTTTTAAAATCTAACCACCTAATCAAAACCTAACCTAGCTTTCTCTCTCTAATTTCCTCTAACCCTAGTTCTACTTAAACCCTAACCCCTACCACACCTCTCTCACCTCTCCCTCTCTCTACCATGCTGGCTCCTAACCTAGCAAGCCTCTCTCTTCCTGGTCCCACACCTCAGCTACCACCCCACCTACCCCAAGCCAAGCTAACCCGAGCCCCCTCTCTAAGCTAACCCTAACCTAAGCTACCGCCGATCCCTCTCTGAGCCCTCTCTCTCTCGTAACCAGTTGGCTCCGCCGTCCCCACCTGGCCCACCTGCAGCCCCTCTCCCTGCCTCTGCCTGCCCAACTCGAGCTCCATCTCGAGCACGTGATCGAGGAGGAGAAAAAGGGCCAAAGCCACTTTATCTACCCCGTGCCCACGGCTGCCTCTCCTCTCTCCCTCTAGCCTTGTCCTCCTCCCACACGCCTCCTCTACATCGCCCAAATCCGCCCCAGAGCCCTGCCTCTCCCCTCTTTCCTCTCCACCGACACCGTCTACCTCTCGCTGGCCCCCGCCAGCACCAACGTCGTCCCCTCGTTCCAGCTAGCAAGCTCGTCGTGGCAGTGGTCGAGGAGTCCGAGAAGACCTCCCCTGCTTCATCTGGCCGACTAACCCCACCTGACACCAAACCCTAGCTACCGCAGTGGACACCGCCGCCTAGCGCGAGCCCTAGGTCCCCAGATCGATCCCCCGCGCCGCGCCGTGCTGCCCGTCAGTTTCGTCAGACAACGCTGGAAGAAAAACAGTACCGCGGTCCCCATTTTTGTATTTACCCCCAGCCTTTTGTCTCCTAAACCCGCGGTCCAGCCTACCCCACCTGCCAGCCGCTATGCTCTTTATGCAAAAAGGCACCCCGGTTTTCATAGACGTAACCCGCGGTCCAGTTCGGCCCCACCTGACAGCCTCTGCGGGTTCTGTCGCTGTCACGTGGGCCTTAGCCAGCTGGTCCCACCTAGCAATCGCATGGGCTAGCCAGAGCCGCGGTGGAAAAAGTCCTCTGCGCGCTGTGTCGCCCAGTCAGCCGCTGGCTCACCCGTCAATGACTGGGGCTGGGTCAGGCTGAGTAATAAAAGTTTCTCTGTTGAGCTGTTTAAACAAAACAAATTCAAAATTGTTTAAATTCAAATTCAAATCAGTTTTTAAATAACTTTTAAAATAAAAATCCAAATAATACATATAAAATATGTTTTTGACTCTGAAAAATGTGAGGAATTCAAAAATGCCATCCAAAATAATGTTTGACCACTTTAAATTTTCGAGATGTTTAAAATTACAATAAAATGCCCTTTTCCTTAATAAATTAATAACTTTAATTCTACAACTCCAAATTTGACAAATAATATGTCTAAATCGATCAGCGCGACGAGCCCGCTCTATCTATACAGTCCTTGTTCTGAATTGAAGCATGCATCATGTCATTATTAAAAATCTGAACTGTTTATGACAATAAAACTTGGTTAAATAAATAATAAAATGCTTTATTTCTTGTATCCACACCTCACCTTTGACATGCTACTTTAATGCCATGTAAATTGTGCACCATTCATCATGACATGCTTGTTTTCTTGACGCATTTTAATTCATATGTTTGTGCACTTTATTTATGTTGGCCCTTGTTTGTTTGGTTCTTCTTCGTATAGACGTCCAGGAGGAGAATTACCAGGAATCACAGGAGTACTACCCAGATCCATCTCTCACTTCAACTGAGCTACCAGGCAAGCACTACCACATGCTTGCATACATACAGTACCTATTGCCTCTATCTTATTCTTGCATCATTGAGTCGCGATTGCATTAAATTGAATCCCAAGTACTGCATAGCCTTTACTTTTAAACCCCACCGAAGCTTGTTCCTCCATCCCATTAGCCATTACTACATGAGTTGTTTGAGCCATGCGAGTCGTAGAAAAGCATGTGTAGGGTATGTGAGTGTCTGATGGATAACGAGGTACCTAAACAACTTAACCTGAGTAGTAATGGGATAACTAATGAAAGAGGCACCGGTGAGCAATATCTGCTATTTGGTTTTTCATGCTCACTTGTGTCCCATAGGACCCCGAGTACTTGATTCTTGTTCCTTGACTATTCGCACTATCCACATCCGGGAGGCCTTATGGACCCCCCCTGAGCCAGAGCTTGATTCATTTCTATTTCTTGGGGCCACAAACTAGTTTGAGGTTTTATTTACTATCTTGTACTTATGCCATGTTACTGCTTATTAAGATTGTGCGTGGAGCACCTGTACTGTTTTGGATGCGGAGTGTTTTCGCGGTATCGACAAGCCCAGTCACACTTTCGGGTTCCCAGTCGTTTACAGCCATTGGCGCAAACCTTGGGTCTGTCTCGGAGCCGGCCAGCTTCGTTGCGGGTAGCTTAATGGGGTGGCCCCCTGAAATATTTCGAAATCCTGTGATCGTTTTGTCGTGAATGCCTCGTTGGGTTTTGAGTTTGTTTTTCCAAGGTTGATCGAGTGTGTGTTGCTATTTGTGCACCCCTGCAGGGTAATTCTTTCTGAAAGCCGTGTCTGCGGCTATGGACGACTTGGAGCACAATTTCTCGATCATAGACAAGTATAACTAAAGTACCGCTTTTAAATTGACTAAGTACCTGACTAGTAAATAGTGCAATACTCATGGAATGGTTAATAAAACTACCAACGGATGGGGGTTGTTCGTCCGCTTTCTCGTTGGTAAGCGAGGAGGAGGATGGATCTGTTAATTATACTGTTATAACTATTGTTCTTAATTCACGGACATTCGTCTATCATTGGTTAGGCGGATGGTTAGCGAGTATCTATAGCCTTGTTAGTTATTATCTTTTGCTGCAATTGCGTCACCCCAGGTTGTGTCCCCTTTAGTGGCATAAAGACTTGCTGAGTACCCCTAGGGTCTCACACGATAAATTATTTGATTCAGATGAACAGGTGTACCTGCAAGATGGATACTGGGTGGAGGAGACGGATGATGTTGGCAACAATCACTCGGTGTAGAGATTCCGGGAACGGGGATCCGTGAGATCTGTGGGTGGGATGTGTTTATTTATGTCGCATCTTATGCCGATTTGCTTCTTATCCGTACTCGGATCTTGTTTTCCGCTTCCGCCTGATACTCTGATGTTTTATGTACGAGGAGCTATCCTAACATATTATCTCTATCTAGGATATTTGAATCTTGCCGTATGGCGTTGCAATATTTCTATTTCTTTTAGATGGAATGGCTTTGAGGACTGTTGTATGTGGCTTGCAGACATACTCACTTGTGTATGTATTTGATCCCTTCGCCTGCCGTCGTTCTTGTCCAGTTGTTCTGAAAGTGGTTAGGACGGCCGAAAGGTCTACCGTGAGTGGCCCCGGGCCCCACCGTACTATTTTAACCACTTTCGCTCATCCAGGCATGTAACTAAGAGCGTAATTCACGAGGTAGTTACAATTGGTATCAGAGCCATCCCGCCCTTCAGGGTCTCAGCCAAAATGGTCGTTGTCAGTCTAGCAAATATTTTTGGTGGTTATGTATACTAGGGAAAAACAAATTGTGAGAGTAGGAATGCTTCCATTTTTCTTCTTACCCACCCACCCACCCTTTTCTGGTAAGGAAGTGTAACGTTTTCAATCCTCTTCTAAAATTAAAACTAGGATTCACGTGTTCTGGGTTCCGTAGTACCACAGGTTGTGTGTGTGTGTGTGTGAATTCCTTGTCTATCTGTTGCATCCAAATGTTATCACTATCTGCCTTTTGGTTATCAGCTGTTGGTACATTCCATACCGACAGGCCTTTGTAAACCGATGCGATTTTTCTTATTCGTTGTATACCGATGCGATCTATCTTACTATTTGTTATCCGACGTTATCTTGCTGGGGTGTTCTTCTTCGTAGTTACCAATCTTTAGGTTCATCTTAAGAAGAAGGTGTTGGGATATGTGTTTTACTGATTCATGTGCGGAGTAATGATTTGAGTGCGGGATGGAGTCGTGACCATATCACTGCTTTTATCATTTGCTCTTGTATGTTGAACTAGTAGAGTTACTAATCTTGATTCGTGAAGTGGTTTTTGCGCATATAGTGGTATTTTAATGCCGAAATTTGCACAAAATTTTTCTTTGATAATTGTGCACCACACTCCTTGTTCAGTCGTGTGCGTTATGCTTAATATATTTTAGTTTCCTTTAACTTTGTTGATATTTTAATATCATCTCAGTGAATTGCATCCTTTAATCTTGATTAATTCCATTTTGGTACTATTTTGGATTATTATCATTCTCCATTATAGTACTGACTTGTGTTTTATATCAATCATAGGATGGCACCACCACGCCGTTCTGAGGAGGACATACCACCTGAACTTGGGGCTGCTTTGGCAAGTATTGCAAATGCTTTGGGCACTATGCAGCAGAACCATCAACGCTTCGAGGAAAGCGTGAGGAGGAATGAGTTTGTTCCGCTACCTCCACCTCCCAAGCGAGGAGACATCAAGAGTTTTCTCAAGTTCAACCCACGCCAATTTGAGGTGTCTGATCAGCCACTTGATGCGGATGATTGGCTTCGTGAAGTGTCAAGGTTGCTGATGACTGCGGATGTTCCCGAGCAGGAATGGGTCAAATGTGCCACTCACCTTCTGAAGGGAGATGCACCTCTATGGTGGGAAAATTACCTCAAGGCAGATCTCTCTGGTTTTCAGCCTACTTGGGAGCAATTCACTTCTGCTTTCAAAGAGCAATATCTGTCAGAAATTGTCATGGAAAGGATGAAGGAAGTGTTTCTCAACCTCAAGCAGGGCACTGACAATGTCAACACCTACATCAGAAACTTCATGAATCTGTCTCGGTATGGTGGCGATGAGATCTCTGATGACAAGAAGAAGGAAAAGAGGTTCCGGCAATGCCTCAATGCTTCCATCAAATATGCTATCACTCATGCAAGGCCGGCGTATTTTCTGGAACTCCAACACACAGCTCTGCAGGAAGAAGCAAGTAGGCAAGTGTTTGAGGAGTCAAAGAAACACAACCGTGATACAGCAAGCTCTTCTGCTATGACAGCTCCTTCTAAGCATCGTGTCTAGGTTCCTAACACCCAACCGTCGCTCCCGGCTCCACCAAGACCGTCAAGCTACGCACCAAGGCCACCAAACTCTTTCACTGCGGCTCCCAGGGGCTACAACCACAACTACCCTGGAGCGCCTGGCGGAATCCCTGGCTATGTTGCTCCACGTCCACCTGGTGCTTGTTATACTTGTGGAAACACTGGGCATCAGCACTGGAATTGTCCATTGAACAACAAAGCTCTTCCACCACCACCTCCAAGACCTGCGGCAAGTGCTCCTATGATTCGTGCACCTCCACCTCGGGCTCTCAACATCAACACCAAGCCTGGGTCTACGGTTGCTCGTGCCAACTGTGTCAACGTCGCTCAAGCTGAGCATGCACCTGGAGTTGTCATGGGTATGCTTCCTGTTAACTCAGTTCCTGCACGAGTTTTGTTTGATTCTGGTGCTTCACATTCTTTCGTTTCTCACAAATTTGCAAATGAGCATGAGCTTGTTATAGACCAGCTGGATAAAAAGTTAATGGTTCTTTCTCCCGGGGCAAGATTGTTATCTACCAAGATCAGCCATGGCAATCAAATTGAGATTGGTGGCTCTTTATTTCCGGCTTCCTTAATTGTTCTGGGCCATTCTGACATTGATGTTATCTTGGGCATGGATTGGTTAACAGCAAATGCAGCTGTGATTGATTGTGCTAAATGTTCAGTTTCTCTAAAAATTCCTGAAGGCCATATAGTCTATTCTCCAAGTCTGACTCCTGCAATTCAGGTTTACTCTTTGGCAGCTCTGAATGATGATGCTATGGAAGGTATTCAGAGTGTTCCGGTAGTCTGTGAGTTCCCAGCTGTCTTTCCGGAAGAGTTGCCAGGTATGCCTCCGGATCGTGAGGTTGAGTTTGTCATTGAACTTGAACCTAGTACCGCTCCTATCTCCAAGCGGCCTTATAAAATGGGTCCTGCTGAGTTGGCTGAACTCAAACGTTAGTTGGATGAACAAGAGAAGTTGGGTTTCATTCAGCACAGTACTTCTTGTTGGGGTAGTCCAACCATCTTTGTGAAGAAGCGAGACAAGACTGATAGACTTTGTGTTGACTATCGGGCACTCAATGCTAAAACCATCAAGAATAAATATCCCCTTCCGCGGATTAATGATCTCTTTGATCAATTAGCTGGAGCTGTGTTATTCTCTAAACTTGATTTTAGAAGTGGTTATCATCAAATCAAGATTCGCAAGGAAGATGTTCCCAAAACAGCTTTCACCACCCGCTATAGCCTGTATGAGTACACGGTCATGTCTTTCGGTCTCACCAATGCACCTGCCACCTCCTCGAGGCTTATGAACTCGGTTTTCATGGAGTATCTTGATAAGTTCGTTGTGGTCTATCTGGATGACATTCTAGTCTATTCTAAGTCAAAAGAAGAACATGAAGAACACCTTCGGTGTGTACTAAACAAGCTTCGTGAGAACCGCCTGTATGCAAAGTTCTCCAAGTGTGAGTTTTGGCTGCCTCAAGTCACCTACCTTGGTCACGTCATCTCTGCCAAGGGTATTGCCGTCAACCCAGAAACTATTAAGACAATTATGGACTGGCTTCCACCCATAAATGTCAAAGAGGTCCGGAGTTTCCTTGGTTTGGCTAGTTACTGTCGTCGCTTCGTTCAAAACTTCTTGAAGATTGCGAAGCCTCTTACCGATCTCCTCAAGAAAGGCAAGAAATACCTTTGGACTCCTGCATGTCAAGCAAGCTTTGAAACACTCAAAGAGAAGCTCACTTCCACACCAGTCTTGGTTCCTCCAGATACATCAAAGCCTTTCCAGATTTTCTGTGATGCTTCATTGCAAGGATTGGGTGCGGTCCTTATGCAAGAAAAGCAAGTTGTTGCTTATGCCTCTCGAAAGTTGAAGACGCATGAGATCAACTATCCTACACATGACCTCGAACTCGCAGCAGTTGTCTTTGCTTTGTAAGTATGGAGGCATTACTTTCTTGGCAACCGTTGTGAGATCTTTTCTGATCACAAGATTCTGAAGTATATCTTCACACAGCCGGATCTCAACCTTTGTCAGAGGAGGTGGATTGAAACAATCAATGATTTCGATTTGACCATCAACTACACTCCGGGCAAAGCCAATGTCATGGCCGATGCTCTCAGCCGAAAAGCTTATGTTAACAATCTCATGGGGGAAGAACAACAGCCTCTCTTGTGCGAAGAATTCCGCAAGCTCAACCTTGAAATTGTGGATCAAGGGTATCTTCTGAACCTTCTGGCAACACCTCTCTTGGAAAAAAAAGTTCGTTCCATTCAACTTGGTGATCCTTACACTAAAAGATCATCTCCAACATTCAGCTTCCGAAGTATGAGTCTTTCCACGTCGACGACCAAGGCACTCTTTTCTTTGAACATCGGATGTTTGTTCCGAACTACCCGGGTTTAAGAGAGCAAGTTCTCAAGGAGGCGCATGATTCTGTTCTTTCTATCCACCCTGGCAGCACTAAGATGTACATGGACTTGAAAACACAATATTGGTGGCCTGGTTTGAAACGATATTGTGCCAAGTATGTCTCGGAGTGTGATGTCTGTCGCAGAGTTAAAGCTGTCCATCAGAAACCTTCCGGTCTTCTACAGCCATTGAAGCCTCCGGAATGGAAATAGGAGAAAGTAGAGATGGACTTCATCACTGGTTTTCCAAGGTCGCAGAAGGGCAACAATGCAATATTTGTTGTCATTGACAGGCTTTCCAAAGTAGCTCACTTCTTTCCAGTCAAGGAAACAATTTCTGCAATTCAGTTGGCTGAGCTCTATATCAACAGAATTGTCTCTCTGTATGGAGTTCCTCTTGAGATCAGTTCAGACCGTGGAAGCATCTTCACTTCCAAGTTCTGGGGAAGTTTCCAAAATGCTTTGGGAACAAAATTAAACTTCAGCACAGCTTACCACCCTCAGTCGCAAGGACAAGTTGAAAGGATCAATCAGATTCTAGAAGATATGCTTCGTGCTTGCGTTATCTCTTTCGGCATGAAGTGGGAAGAATGTCTTCCTTATGCTGAATTCTCTTACAACAACAGCTTCCAGAAAAGTCTAAAGATGGCACCATTTGAGGCTCTCTATGGTCGCAAATGCAGAACTCCGATTGGTTGGTCGGGCGCAGGTGAAAGAATATTTTTTGGCCCCGACATTGTAACTCAAGCGGAGGAGAAAGTTCACATCATTCTTGAAAACCTGAAGATTGCTCAAAGTCGCCAGAAGAGCAATTATGACAGAAAGCACACGGACATGGAGTATGTCCCTGGTGATCTCGTTTACCTTCGTGTCACTCCCATGAGAGGCACGCACCGCTTTGGTATCAATGGAAAGCTGGCTCCTAGATACATCGGTCCTTTCAAAATTCGTGGAAGAAGAGAAGAAGTTGCTTATGCTCTTGAGCTCCCTGAAAAACTCAAAGTCCATGATGTTTTCCACATCTCTCAACTCAAGAAGTGCTTCAAGGATCCCGGCAGGACCATGGACCATGAACTCATCAATCTCCAAGAAGATCTGTCTTATAAAGAACACCCCATAAAAATTCTAGAAGTCGCAGAAAGAAGGACTCGCAGCAAGTCCATCAAGTTCTGCAAGGTGCAGTGGTCGCACCATTCCGTTGATGAAGCCACTTGGGAACGTGAAGATGAGCTCCGTGCCAAGTATCCTACCCTCTTTGAGTCTTCTTCTTCTTCCTAGAATCTCGGGGCGAGATTCCTGTTTAGTGGGGGAGAGTTGTAGCATCCCAATTGTCTAACAATTGTAATGCTACTTGGTCTAGTAATATAATGGCTACTTCCTATATACAATTGTTGCATCATAATTATATCATGCTCATGTCATCATGCCACCTTGCATTTGAGCATCTTATAAAACCCTCTTTCTTTGGTTCTTCTCTCATATGCATTATTATCTGTATTTTCCTCTTGATATTGTATTTGGTTATTGATATACTGCTTGATGCCCAAGTTGAGTTGGGGGCATATCTTTTATTCAAACCCATCACCTTCCTTTCCACCACCTTATAATTCCACCACCTCATTAACCCATGAGCTTGTAATTCTTTTTCTTTTGATATTTATTTTAGCTCATGTGGGTTGGGGTGGATCTAATTCTTTTGCTTGGCCTTATTCCACTTCTTGGGGATGCATAAGTATAATTCCATACCATTATTATTGTTTTCACAAGAATTGATCATGGCATTTATTATTTTGCATGGGCCATGCAAGAGCACCACCACCTTTAGCCATTTGCTTTCCTCTTGGTCTAAGTGATTCTTCCTTTATGGAATCATCTCCATCTCTCTCCACCATTCCCATGTACTCATCAACACCTTTTATTTTATTTTATTTTTTCTCCATGCATGATTCAAATGAGGCCTTCCTCCCATACATCTTTTTCTTTCTCTTTTTCTTGGTTACTCCTTCACCTCATCTCATGATAATTCAAAGCCCTCACTTTTACCTCTTGGGTTGATCTTTAAACAAGTTTTAAAATCTAACCACCTAATCAAAACCTAACCTAGCTTTCTCTCTCTAATTTCCTCTAACCCTAGTTCTACTTAAACCCTAACCCCTACCACACCTCTCTCACCTCTCCCTCTCTCTACCATTCTGGCTCCTAACCTAGCCAGCCTCTCTCTTCCTGGTCCCACACCTCAGCTACCACCCCACCTACCCCAAGCCAAGCTAACTCGAGCCCCCTCTCTAAGCTAACCCTAACCTAAGCTACCCCTGATCCCTCTCTGAGGCGTCTCTTTCTCGTTACCAACTGGCTCCGCCGTCCCCACCTGGCCCACCTGCAGCCCCTCTCCCTGCCTCTGCCTGCCCAACTCGAGCTCTAGCTCGAGCACGTGATCGAGGAGGATAAAAAGGGCCGAAGCCACTTTATCTACCCCGTGCCCTCGGTTGCCTCTCCTCTCTCCCTCTCGCCTTGTACTCCTCCCACACGCCTCCTCTACATCGCCCAGATCCGCCCCAGAGCCCTGCCTCTCCCCTCTTTCCTCTCCACCGACGCCGTCTACCTCTCGCTGGCCCCCGCCAGCACCACCGTCGTCCCCTCGTTCTAGCCAGCAAGCTCGTCGTGGTAGTGGTGTAGGAGTCCGAGAAGACCCCCCTGGTTCGCCCTGGACGCGCCAGCGAGGAGGAGAAGGCCACCACTGCCGCAGTACGTCGACGCCTTGCCGAAACCCTAGATCGTCGGTTCGCCAGCTCCGCCGACGCCCTGCTACGCCTCGTTCCGATCCGCCGCCGTCAGCCACCCCGCGGTAAGCCCCTCTACCGCCTAGACATCCTCCGCCTCGCTGTAGCCCCTCTGCCTCGCCGGACGTTTCACCGAACGCCCTCGGCGCGCCGTCGGTCACTATTGTCTGCACGCCCCCGTGCCGCGCAGAGCCTCATTTGGCCGACTAACCCCACCTGACACCAAACCCTAGCTACCGCAGTGGACACCGCCGCCTAGCGCGAGCCCTAGGTCCCCAGATCGATCCCCCGCGCCGCGCCGTGCTGCCCGTCAGTTTCGTCAGACAACGCTGGAAGAAAAACAGTACCGCGGTCCCCATTTTTGTATTTACCCCCAGCCTTTTGTCTCCTAAACCCGCGGTCCAGCCTACCCCACCTGCCAGCCGTTGTGCTCTTTATGCAAAAAGGCACCCCGGTTTTCATAGACATAACCCGTGGTCTAGTTTGGCCCCACCTGACAGCCTTTGCGGGTTCCGCCGCTGTCACGTGGGCCTTAGCCAGCTGGTCCCACCTAGCAGTCGCATGGGCTAGCCAGAGCCGCGGTGGAAAAAGTCCTTTGCGCGCTGGGTGACCCAGTCAGCCGCTGGCCCACCCGTCAGTGACTGGGGCTGGGTCGGGCTAAGTAATAAAAGTTTCTCTGTTGAGCTGTTTAAACAAAACAAATTCAAAATTGTTTAAATGCAAATTCAAATCGGTTTTTAAATAACTTTTAAAATACAAATCCAAATAATACATATAAAATATGTTTTTGACTCTGAAAAATGTGAGGAATTCAAAAATGCCATCCAAAATAATGTTTGACCACTTTAAATTTTCGAGATGTTTAAAATTACAATAAAATGCCCTTTTCCTTAATAAATTAATAACTTTAATTCTACAACTCCAAATTTGACAAATAATATGTCTAAATCGATCAGCGCGACGAACCCGTTCTATCTATACAGTCCTTGCTCTGAATTGAAGCATGCATCATGTCATTATTAAAAATCTGAACTGTTTATGACAATAAAACTTGGTTAAATAAATAATAAAATTCTTTATTTCTTGTATCCACACCTCACCTTTGACATGCTACTTTAATGCCATGTAAATTGTGCACCATTCATCATGGCATGCTTGTTTGCTTGACGCATTTTAATTCATATGTTTGTGCACTTTATTTATGTTGGCCCTTGTTTGTTTGGTTCTTCTTCGAATAGACGCCCAGCAGGAGAATTACCAGGAATCACAGGAGTACTACCCAGATCCATCTCTCGCTTCAACTGAGCTGCCAGGCAAGCACTACCACATGCTTGCATACATACAGTACCTATTGCCTCTATCTTATTCTTGCATCATTGAGTCGCGATTGCATTAAATTGAATCCCAAGTACTGCATAGCCTTTACTTTTAAACCCCACCGAAGCTTGTTCCTCCATCCCATTAGCCATTACTACATGAGTTGTTTGAGCCATGCGAGTCGTAGAAAAGCATGTGTAGGGTATGTGAGTGTCTGATGGATAACGAGGTACCTAAAAAACTTAACCTGAGTAGTAATGGGATAACTAATGAAAGAGGCACCAGTGAGCAATATCTGCTATTTGGTTTTTCATGCTCACTTGTGTCCCGTAGGACCCCGAGTACTTGATTCTTGTTCCTTGACTGTTCGCACTATCCACATCCGGGAGGCCTTATGGACCCCCCTGAGCCAGAGCTTGATTCATTTCTATTTCTTGGGGCCACAAACTAGTTTGAGGTTTTATTTACTATCCTGTACTTATGCCATGTTACTGCTTATTAAGATTGTGCGTGGAGCACCTGTACTATTTTGGATGCGGAGTGTTTTCGCGGTATCAACAAGCCAAGTCACACTTTCGGGTTCCCAGTCGTTTACAGCCATTGGCGCAAACCTTGGGTCCGTCTCGGAGCCGGCCAGCTTCGTTGCGGGTAGCTTAATGGGGTGGCCCCCTGAAATATTTCGGAATCCTGTGATCGCTTTGTCGTGAATGCCTCATTGGGTTTTGAGTTGGTTTTTGCGAGGTTGATCGAGTGTGTGTTGCTATTTGTGCACCCCTGTAGGGTAAATCTTTCTGAAAGCCGTGTCCGCGGTTATGGACGACTTGGAGCACAGTTTCTCGATCATAGACAAGTATAACTAAAGTACCGCTTTTAAATTGACTAAGTACCTGACTAGTAAATAGTGCAATACTCATGGAATGGTTAATAAAACTGCCAACGGATGGGGGTTGTTCGTCCGCTTTCTCGTTGGTAAGCGAGGAGGAGGATGGATCTATTAATTATACTGTTATAACTATTGTTCTTAATTCACGGACAGTCGTCTATCATTGGTTAGGCGGATGGTTAGCGAGTATCTAAGCCTTGTTAGTTGTTATCTTTTGCTGCAATTGCGTCACCCCAGGTTGTGTCCCCTTTAGTGGCATAAAGACTTGCTGAGTACCCCTAGGGTCTCACACGATAAATTGTTTGATTCAGATGAACAGGTGTACCCGCAAGATGGATACTGGGTGGAGGAGACGGCTGATGTTGGCAACGATCACTCGGTGTAGAGATTCCGGGAACGGGGATCCGTGAGATCTGTGGGCGGGATGTGTTTATTTATGTGGCATCTTATGCCGATTTGCTTCTTATCCGTACTCGGATCTTGTTTTCCGCTTCCGCCTGATACTCTGATGTTTGATGTATGAGGAGCTATCCTAACATATTATCTCTATCTAGGATATTTGAATCTTACCGTATGGCGTTGCAATATTTCTATTTCTTTTAGATGGAATGGCTCTGAGGACTGTTGTATGTGGCTTGCATACATACTCACTTGTGTATGTATTTGATCCCTTCGCCTGCCGATTACGCCGCTCGTTCTTGTCCCGTTGTTCTGAAAGTGGTTAGGACGGCCGAAAGGTCTACCGTGAGTGGCCCCGGGCCCCACCGTACTATTTTAACCACTTTCGCTCATCCAGGCATGTAACTAAGAGCGTAATTCACCGAGGTAGTTACAATTGGTATCAGAGCCATCTCGCCCTTCAGGGTCTCAGCCAAAATGGTCGTTGCAGTCTAGCAAATATTTTTGGTGGTTATGTATACTAGGGAAAAACAAAACGTGAGAGTAGGAATGCTTCCATTTTTCTTCTTACCCACCCACCCACCCTTTTATGGTAAGGAAGTGTAATGTTTTTAATCCTCTTCTAAAATTCAAACTAGGATTCACGTGTTCTGGGTTCCGTAGTACCATAGGTTGTGTGTGTGTGTGTGAATTCCTTGTCTATCTGTTGCATCCGAATGTTATCACTATCTGCCTTTTGGTTATCAACTGTTGGTACATTCCATACCGACAGGCCTTTGTAAACCGATGCGATCTTTCTGATTCGTTGTATACCGATGCGATCTATCTTACTCTTTGTTATCCGACATTATCTTGTTGGGGTGTTCTTCTTCGTAGTTACCAGTCTTTAGGTTCATCTTAAGAAGAAGGTGTTGGGATATGTGTTTTACTGATTCATGTGCGGAGTAATGATTTGAGTGCGGGATGGAGTCGCGACCATACCACTACTTTTATCATTTGCTCTTGTATGTTGAACTAGTAGAGTTACTAATCTTGATTCGTGAAGTGGTTTTTGCGCATATAGTGGTATTTTAATGCCGAAATTTGCGGAAAATTTTTCTTTGATAATTGTGCACCACACTCCTTGTTCAGTCGTGTGCGTTATGCTTAATATCTTTTAGTTGCCTTTAACTTTGTTGTTTTTTTAGTATCATCTCAGTGAATTGCATCCTTTAATCTTGATTAATTCCATTTTGGTACTATTTTGGATTATTATCATTCTCCATTATAGTACTGACTTGTGTTTTATATCAATCATAGGATGGCACCACCACGCCGTTCTGAGGAGGACATACCACCTAAACTTGGGGCTTATTTGGCAAGTATTGCAAATGCTTTGGGCACTATGCAGCAGAACCAGCAACACTTCGAGGAAAGCGTGAGGAGGAATGAGTTTGTTCCGCTACCTCCACCTCCCAAGCGAGGAGACCTCAAGAGTTTTCTCAAGTTCAACCCACGCCAATTTGAGGTGTCTGATCAGACACTTGATGCGGATGATTGGCTTCGTGAAGCTTCAAGGTTGCTGATGACTGCGGATGTTCCCGAGCAGGTATGACTATATGAGACACATGCCTAGGATTGTCTAGTACTTGGATGCTTTATTTTATTTATCTGCAATTGCCCTATGTTCTGATTGCTATGTGAATTGTCTTGTCCATGCAACGCCCGTCCATCCATCCTTATGCCTACTGCACTCGAATCCTATTGTTTACTGCTATTGTTACTACTGTCTTTACTTTACTACTGCTGCTACTTTGCTATTCCTACTATAAAACTGTTGCTACTGATAAACTGTTGTGAGCAAGATTGTTTTCAGGTGCAGCTGAATTGACAACTCAGTTGTTAAGGCTTATAAATATTCTTTGGCTCCCCTTGTGTCGAATCAATAAGTTGGGTTTCACTTCCCTCGAAAATACTACGATACACCCCCTATACTTGTGGGTCATCAAGACTATTTTCTGGTGCCATTGCCGGGGAGCATAGCTTTATTTATCAAGTTCACTTGGATTCTCTATTGTTCGCTGCTATCCATCCATCATGGGTAAGTCTCGTGATGGCAAAGTTCCTATTTTACCATCCACTACAAGAAGAGGTACGGTTCAAAACACCTTTGCTGCTCTTGATTCACCGTCTGTTATGAGTAAGTTCCTTACACCACCACATACACATGCTGCACATACTGCTACTACTGCTGAATCTGAAACTTCTGATGCTTATGATGCTGCTTCTACCGTGCTTGATAAGAGTGGTTCATTAGGTCCTTTCCTAGATGCTACGATTGCGAGAACTGTAGCTGGAAATACTGAAACTCCTAATGAAGACACTACCACACCTGTTAGTTCACCTGAGTCTAGTGAAAGTTATGATATTGTAGATGGTTATGTGGAGATGACCGATGAATTTATTAAAGAATGTAAAACACCCATGATAGGAGCGTTGCTAAGAGTCTCCTTGAGAGGCGTACTATTAGACCCAAATTGTCTCCTATTGCTAAGTTTGCTGCTTCTCCCATAAACATTATAGATGAAGATTATGATTTCTCTCTCGATCTATCTTACATAGCTATTGTCGAGAAAGAAGCTTTTTGTGGGACTAAAAATGAAAGTGCGGTAGCACATATGAATGAACTTTCTACCATGAGTGGCTTGTTTTCTGATGATATTAAGATGCGTACTTACTTTGTTGCCAAGATCTTCCCCTTTTCACTGAAAGGAGAAGCTAAAACTTGGTTTAGTAATTTACCTCCTGGATCTATTGATAGCCCTAAGTGCTTGATTAGTACTTTCCTGCAGAAATATTTTCCTCCTAGTGCTAGACATGCTGTTTTGCAGGAACTTTTTTATTTTAAACAGGGAGAAAAAGTGGTATTACCCGAATCTTGGGCAAGGTTTTATGCTCTGATTCATGCACAAGTTGGAAATCCATTACCTAAGAATGAGCTTCTTGATATATTTTATAATGGACTAACAGAAGAATCTAGGATATACCTAGATAGTTGTGCTGATTGTGTTTTCAGGAATAGGACTCCAAAGGAAGCTGAAGAATTAATGGCTAAAATAAGTAAGAACTATGACGATTGGAGTCCTCCTAAACAAGCTATACCTGAAATAATTGTACCTGAACCATCTATTCCGGTGCCTATTCCAACATCAAAGAAGAGGGGAGTTATTGAATTAAATGATGAAGTGATGAAGGAAGCTAAGAAATGTCTTAAGGAGAAGGGAATTAAAGCTGCAGATGTCAAGAATTTACCTCCTATAGAAGAATTATGTAAGCCTATTCCCTACTCATCCACTATTGAGGTACACTCTCTCCAACACTTTGATGAAGGTGATATCCTTACTCTAAACCTCCTGATCAATGCTTAGAAGAATTCGATATCTTTATTGTTAAGCAAGATAACTTTAATAAAAGGGTGCAAAATCATCTAATGGAAAACACTAGAGCTAAATTTGAGTTGAAAGATATTGTGGAAAGAACCTCTAATGATGTTAAAATGATTGTTAAACAATTTCAAATGGTTCAAACTCAAATA
Source organism: Avena eriantha (assembly GCA_910589775.1). NCBI lineage: Eukaryota > Viridiplantae > Streptophyta > Magnoliopsida > Poales > Poaceae > Avena > Avena eriantha. The sequence goes on along the minus strand of OU342746.1, from coordinate 227,129,959 downwards.
GATCAACTCGTTAAAGTGCAAAACGACTTGCTAGTTAATGCTGCTAAAGAAAAACATGCTTATGAAATTAGAACTAGAAGTGGTGCTGCTACCCAGGATCCTCTATATCCTGAGGGGCATCCCAAAAGAATTGAGCAAGATTCCCAACAAGCTGAAAATAGTGGTTCTACTCATAAGAAAAGGAAAAAGAAACATAAAACTGTTGTAGAACCCTCTGAACCTGCTATAGATCCTAATAGTATATCTATCTCTGACGCTAAAACTGAAAGTGGTAATGAATAAAATGAAATTCCTAATGAAGAAAAAGTTGAAGAAGAACCTGAAAACCACACTAAGAATACTAAATACACTAAAGAAGATTTTATTGCTAAGAAACATGGTAGTGAAAGAGAACCTTGGGTCCAAAAACCTATGCCTTTCCCTGATAAGAAACACAAGTCAAAGGAAGATGAACATTATAATAAGTTTTGTGAGTGGATGAAGCCTTTATTCTTGCAAATTCCTTTGAATGATGCTATTAAATTGCCTCCTTACTCAAAGTATATGAAGGATATTGTCTCGAATGAAAGGAAGATCCCTAATGAAGAAATCTCTACTTTGCTTGCTAATTATTCCTTTAATGGTAAGGTTCCTAAGAAACTTGGAGACCCAGGGATTCCAACTATACCTTGCTCTATTAAGAATAGTTATGTTAGAACTGCTTTGTGTGATTTGGGAGCTGGAGTTAGTGTTATGCCTTTCTCTCTCTACAAGAGGCTTCAACTAGAAAAATTGATACCAACTGATATATCTTTGCAAATGGCTGATAAATCTACCACCATTCCTGTGGGTATATGTGAGGATGTACCTGTTCAGGTGGCTCATAATTGCTTGATATTAACCGATTTTGTTGTGCTTGAAATGCTTGAAGATGATAATATGTCTATTATTTTTGGGAGACCTTTTCTTAATACTGCAGGAGCTGTTATTAATTGTAATCAAGGAAAGGTGACTTTCAATGTGAATGACAAGGAACATACTGTCTATTTCCCCAAGAAGATTGAAAGGACTTATGGTTTGAATTCAATTGAACATGTTGAGGGCATTCAAGTTGGAGAAATATATTGTCCCATACCTAGAGAAAAATTTGAAACTATTATGATTGGGACCATTGCTATCAAGGTTGAGGTAACATAATCATTAGTGGAATACAAAGTTTTGTCTCATATGCAATTGTTTTGGTAGCAAGACTTGATCAACCTTGTTAACAAAAGGATTCCATTGAACAAAACAATGTTTTCACTATGATTATCTCCGTTTATTTCTATCCTTTGCATTTTAGTTTTTGCTTTCGTTTAGTTTTCTTTTTGTTGTTAGTTGCTTGCATGTTAGAACTTCTGTAGTTCTAGCCTTGTTTTATCCTTGCATCATGTTAATAAAAGAAAAAAATTATGTCTGTCAGAAAAATCTTTCTTCTATGCCTGAAAATGCCCAAAAATAAAGTGTCTCAAAAAATTCCAGAAAACTCATATTAAATTTTTACATGAAAAAAGGGGCAGAGGAGTACTTGGGAGGTACCAGGGAGGCCCACCAGGCAGGCACACCACATGGTGGCGCGGCCAGCCTTGGGTGGCGCCATGCCCTGGTGTGGGCCACCCCTGGCCCCCCACTAACTCTCTCACCTGCCACTTTCTTCTCTCTCCCGAGTAAGCTCCAGTTCATAGCTCAAAATCGCGTTCTTGTTATGCTTGCTCTCGATTTTTTCGATCTCCTTGTTCAGCCCATCTTTCTTGCTGAAATTTGGAGCATTTGTTCCCTGGTATGTGACTCCTCCCCTTGTCCAAGTAGATTCGTGTTTAGTGGATTATATCTTGAGTATTTTGTTGCTATAGGTGACTGGTTATGAGAGCTTGTAAGCTTGTTTGATGCTTAGAGATATAGTTTTGATGCATGTTTAGGCCTCTTGCAAGTCCCTATGAGTAGAATCCTTCATTATATTTACTCTGCAATCACTTGTTTAATAGGTGTTTAAATTTCAGAATACCAAGCATGAACAACCATACTTTTGGAGAGATATTTGAGAGTGATGCACCAAGGAGGTCGAGGCCCTCAAGAACAGCCTCTTAGGCTAGGCCATCATACAACGAAGATCTCATTGCAACTCGTATTGGTAGTGAAAGGGATGATGGGGATGCTCACCCATCCTCTTTTCCTTGTTTTACTTTCTTACAAGCTGCAAGTATTCTTGATGATTTCTTGCTACTGATTGAGAGGGTTGGTTTGACCTCATATATGCAAGATGAGAGTGCGCAATACGCTATGCTCACCAAAACTTTTGTTGAGAGATTCACGTTTACTAACACATCCTATCAGTCGACTGTCTCTTTTAAAATCTATAATCTGCCCTTCACCATGCCTTTGGAGAGATTTTGCAGTATTGTAGGTGTACGCATGACAGGGACCGTGAAGAAAATTCAAGGGCGACCTGCTTATTTGTTGGAGCTTTACCGAGGGGTGACCAATGATGATGATCGCGTGGCGCAACACGAAAAGATAAGAAATATCCAACTCCCTGCTCTTAGATACTTTGCATATTATCTTGCTAGTGTACTGGGTAGGGAGAACACAAGTAATATCTCCAACTATCATTTAGCATTCCTTGCTGCTGCGCTTAACAATGATACTCGGTACAATCTTGGCTCGCTTATTGCTCGCCGCCTAGCTGCTAGGGGGCCTATCTATGGGGGCATCATTGCCTTGCGTATAGTCAATGCATTAGGTCTTTTAGTGGATCCCAATGATGCTATGCTGGCACCACAGAGGCTTGACCTTGTTGCTATGAAAACTCATCACTTTGTCACTGCTACTTCTGATTTGGACAGTCTAGTATATAGGATGCTTTTCACTGACGGGGATGAAAGGGAGATCCTTTTGCCACAGCCTGCTTTGTTTAGTGTTCACAGGAGACCGTGGTCGCGCTCCAAGGAGGAGGTGGACGAGCAGCTTCGCTTGCTGGGCTTCCACGAGCAGCACCAGGAGGATGTGCCCTCCTATGATTACTCCGCGCATTACAGAGGGACGTACTCGAGTTCGCACCAGGATGAGGGGACCTCTTCGTCGTACCAGGGTGACACTTCATCCTGGACAGCTTGGGATTGATACCCACTTAGGCCAAAAGCCTAGGCTTGGGGGGAGGTACACCGACACCGCACTCATCTCCATATCATGTTGCGTCGGTACTTTGTATATTCATGTTTTCGTTCTCTTTTTAGTTTTTGTTCTCTTTTTAGTTTTCGTTCTTCCTTGCTTTTGCTTTCTAAAAACACAAAAAGACCAAACATATTTCTGTTGTTTCTCTTTGGTTTGCTTCTTGTTTTTGCCTTGGTTTGCTTTTCCCTTTTTGCTTTGTTTGAACTATTCGAAAAACCCAAAAATATTTTGCTTTGCTTGTTTTTCCCTTTTGGTTCTTATTCAAAAATCGAAAACACAAAAAATATTTGTCGTTCTTCTTTGGTTTTGTGAGTTTGCTACAGGGTTCAGCAGTCCTCAGTGGATATTGGTTTCATATTATTATTCAAGCCACACAAGTGAAGAGCAATAATGAGGATTAATGACAACTTGAGGCGTGGTAAGAGGCTGGTAACGAACTCTATTTGTTTTCATTTTTGTACATATACTCATCATTGTGAGCTTGCTTAGTCCATTCAAGTAGGGTGTATGTTATCTTTGGATGCTTAGTAGTTCTTGCTTTCTTATGATTAGCTCCAGCTTGCTAATAGTTTGTAGCATGTCTTATGAATGTTTGCTTGCATTGCTCTATTGATAAATTGGTATGACACCGCGGTATTCTCCTCTGAATGTTTCATTTGAATTGACTTAGCACATGCTCACGCATGCACATGACTGTAATAATCAGTTGAGCCTCGATGAATTATTTTGCCTTGAGGATCTTGAATCACTTTCATGCCATAAGTAGTCCTGTTTTGTTGCAAGCATGATAATGACAGCTATTGCTCTCTCGTTTGTCGCTCCCTTACTATTGCTAGCCTTCAATTTCACTGAGTATGTTTTACTCAAGTTCCCAACTCCCTAAACCAAATATTTCCAAAGTGTCCACCATACCTACCCATCAGCATCATTTGCTACTTCCGTGCATATTCATTATGCCTTGTTTTCTTCCGAATAAAATATTTGCTTATTATGAGAAACTTAGTTAGTAAAGCTCTCACGAACTTGATGGCACACTTTATTTCCTTGCACTTAATAAACCTGAACCATTCCGTCCTTCTTTGTTGCGCATATGCTTGCGCTTTATGAGTTGAAGTTAGCAGAACCATGTATCATGGGGACCGCTTTCAACACTTCATAGGTACTTAGTACCTAGTTGATATCATGTTCTTTTGCTTATGGATCCCGGCGGTGTGAAATGAAAGTGGAACTTGTAAGATCATGGAGTTTGTATGTATGTTAGAGACACGCCTGGGCCGCTAGCCTAAGCCATGCCTAATCATGGTGGAAACTTGCAGCATAACCATAATGAGCATTCTATGAAGCATCCTCAATAAAAATCTATGCACATAGTAAATAAAAAGATCGTCGAGATGCTCATTGTTTGTTTGCCTTATTATTTTGATTATGGGATAGCTCCCGTGTCATGTGCAAGGGGTACCCCGTTGGCGGTTCTCAATGATACGTATATACTTACAATGACAAGAGCTTACTCGTGACTGAAGATGAGTAGCATGAGGATCGGTCTTCGTAAGTAAGGGGCATGAGACTTCGATTTATAACTTGTCAAGCATATCCTCTTAGTTGTGTCACTTTCACCTTAACCACATTAAAGATGCTTATGATAGGGGCAATGAGAGCTCAAAGCTAACGAGTACCATACTTTCAGCATTTGGAAGCCTTTCAAATTATTCAAAACCTTTTCTTCTACTTGTTGAGTCTCCTTTTATTCTCCGAGCACTTTCTTGAGAGCATAGTTATCCTTCTTTGTGTTTGTTCCATTACTTGATTATTTGTGTTATGACTTTGATGCATGTATCCTTGATATCTTTATTTCTAGTCATCACTTGAACTTCAGAGGTGCCTTGATATTCATAATCAAAGGCAAGCGAGATACCACTCTATCATACCTTTCTATGAGCATTGCAATGTTGCTTATGTTTGTGCCTCATGCTACTTATTATTCTTGAGTTGGAATCTCTTCATAGCTTGCAATGACTATTAAGTAGACTCAGTTGCATACTCTTTATTATGAACTGTCTAAGTATTTGATCACATTGCTCAGAATATTTACATCTTATGAAGCAAATGTGTTCGTGAAAGTTCTTTTATCGCACTCAGTTTTCAACTGAATTGCTTGAGGACAAGCAATAAGCTAAGCTTGGGGGGAGATGATACGTCCAAAACGTATCTACTTTCCCGAACACTTTTGCTATTGTTTCTCCTCTATACTTGTGTGATTTGGATACAACTAATGCGAACTGATGTTGTTTTTAGCAGAATTGCCTTGGTGTCTACTTTTTGTGCAGAAAACCAACTATCAGGAAAAATCCCAGAAAATATACCAAAAATCCTATTTCACCCGAAGACTCCAGGAGCCAGAATACGAGACGGAGAAGAGCCAGGGGGTGGCCACACCACCTGCTGGCGCGGGCCAGGCCAGGCCGCGCCAGGGGTGGTGTGGGCCTCCCAGGCACCCCCTCAGCCTCTCTCTTCGCCTATAAGGAGCCTTCTGACCTAAAAACTTCGGGGGGTTCGACGTTTTTCCAGAAGGAGTTCCGCTCCACCGCCACCACCAGATTCCACGAAATAGCACCAGAAACTCCGTTCTGGCACCCTGCCGGGACGGGGAATTGGAGGAGATCATCGCCATCATCATCACCATCGCTTCTCCATCGACCATCCATGTTTCCCCCATCTATGAGTGAGTAATCCCCCGCTGTAGGCCATGGGGATGGTAGGGGTTGGATGAGATCGTTCATGTAATGGCATCAGAATGTTAGGGTATGGTGCCTAGTATCTTTTATTAGTGCTTTATGACTTTGTTGCGACTTGTTATGCTTAATGCTTGTCACTAGGGCCCAAGTGCCATGATTTCAGATCTAAACATGTTATTGATTCATTACGATAGTATTGTTTATGGTCTTATCTGCAAGTTGTATACACACGTTGATGTCCGGAACCTATGGCCCCGAAGTGACAGAAATCAGGATAACTGGAAGGGAATGGCTTTGATGTGAGGATCACATGTGTTCATGGAGTGTTAATGTTTTGCTTCGGTGCTCTATTAAAAGGAGCACCTTAATTTCCAGTAGTTTCCTAGAGGCCCCGCTGCAAACGGGCTAGCAGGACAAAAGATGTTGTGCAAGTTCTCATTGCGAGCACATATGACTATATATGGGACACATGCCTAGGATTGTCTAGTACTTGGATGCTTTATCTTATTTATCTGCAATTGCCCTATGTTCTGATTGCTATGTGAATTATCTTGTCCATGCAACGCCCGTCCATCCATCCATATGCCTACCGCACTCGAATCCTATTGTTTACTGCTATTGTTACTACTGTATTTACTTTACTACTGCTGCTACTTTGCTATTCCTACTATAAAACTGTTGCTACTGATAAACTGCTGTGAGCAAGATTGTTTCCAGGTGCAGCTGAATTGACAACTCAGTTGTTAAGGCTTATAAATATTCTTTGGCTCCCCTTGTGTCGAATCAATAAATTGGGTTTCACTTCCCTCGAAAATACTGCGATACACCCCCTATACTTGTGGGTCATCACGTGCATAACTGGTATCCAATAATCCTTCTTTAGCCAGGTTGGAAGCCCCGTCCTTCTCTTGGGCTGGCCCGAGCCCATCTTATCATTTGGTCCTGGCCCATGAACTAAACCAGTGACCTCGTCGTTGACACAATGGATAAGGAAAATCCTATTCTTCATCTAGATGATTCGAGTGCGTGTATTCTCCCTCTCCAGCGTGTTCCACATGCCCCCTTACGCATCGGAACAGTACGAGGACATATCCCCATCTCGCTATCATCTTCCTCTTTCTTCCCATCCACCGAAGACTTTGGAGAATAGGAGTTCGAACCTAATCCCACCACCGCTAGTCCTCCTCCCTCGCCTCAACCCTCATCTGCCCCATCGTGAATAGCCTGCAGTGTAGGTCAATCGCCGCCGCCAGCGGGAGGCGCGAGGCAGACGCCTCCATCCTAGCACCATGCCATCCACTTGCGACGTAGAGCCGGTGCTGTGGGGCATGTCCAAGGAAGTAGATGTTGGCCCTCTCTGGCATACTAATGCTCGGGAGCTTCTAGTTCCTGCCAGCCACCTACCCTTCTTACCCTGCCGGCCACAGCACTTTTGACCCCACACACCGCCTGTTTTTTCTGCTGCTACAAGCACATTGCTCTACCAGTATTGCTACAAACACCGGCCACTGCTTCTACAAACGTTGGTCGCTGGTGCTAAATGGTCCGCTGCTGCTTGGCTCCTTGGTGCAAACGTAATCCTCGCGAGCTACAAATGGCGGTCTCTTCTGCTACAAATGCCGGCCAGCGCTGCTATAGAAGTCTGTCATCAGTGATACATGGTTCACCACCGCTTGGATGCTTGCTGCAAAAGCCATCCGCTCGAGTTACAAATGGAGGTCTCTTCTGGTACAAATGCTGTCCACCGCTGCTACCGAAGTCGCTCACCGGTGCTACATGTTCCACTGCCATTTCTTGCTGCAAACGCCAACTGTGCGAGCTACAAACGCTGGTCATCCATGCTATAAGGCATTATATGGTTGTTGGTGCTACTAAGGGCGACCGAACCTATTGCCTATGGTGGCTGGCGTTGCTGCCTATGCAAGCGGCAACCTTAGTTCTACCTAGTTGTGAGCAGCAACCATCGATGCATCGGCGCTCGAGCGTAGCAACGAGTTGTTAGATCGCGGGTTCTACGGGCGGATGTGGTGTGGCGAGCTTTTACGAGAGTTTCGGGTAGTGCGTTATGTGCATTCTATGCGTGTCCTGGGGGAAATGCAATCCCACATGTATGTTGGACCCCTGATACATTGCAAATGTATCTATAATTTTTGATGTTCCATGCTTGGTTTTATCCACTTTCTTGTGTTTTGTTCAAACTTTGGAGTACTTTTCATATGATTTCTTGGACTAACCTATTAACAAGAGCCACAGTGCTAGCTGCCTGTTTTCTGCTGTTTTTGGTTCTAGGAAAGTCAGAAAATGAATATTCTTGGAATTGGACGGGACAAAAGCCAAAGTGCCTATTTTTCCGGAAGTCATCAAGTGCCAGAATACGAGACAGAGAGGGGCCAGGGGGGCCACCACACCACCTGGCCACGCGGCCAGGCCTGGCCCGCGCCAGGGGGTGGTATGGCCGCTCCCGGCACCCCCTCGGCCTCTCCTTCCGCCTATATATTGCCCTCGGGACGAAAACCCTAAGGGCCCGATCAAAAATCCACGAAAGAGTCAAGATGATTAGTATATGCATGTATTGCTTTCTCGATTTTGTCAATTGCCCCGCTGTAATTTGTTCACCCAGCATGTTATCTATCTAAGGAGAGCCACCTCTAGTGAACTATAAACTGTTTACTGCTTTGTGTTTACTTTCTGCAAACTTTTACTTCTTTCCATTCGATACGTTTAATCCTTTGTTTTCTGCAAAACACGGTGAGATTGATAACCTCATCGCAAGTTGGGGACAAAGTTCTGTGGTTGTGTTGTGCAGGTCTCCACATTGCTACTAGCACCGGTAGTGCACCCTGCCAAAGCTCAGCTAGTAACACCTTAGGGGTGTTTCCTTGCTCCTACTGGTTCGATTAAACCTTGGTTTCATAACTGAGGGAAACTTGCTGCTGTGCTCATCATACCTTCCTCTTGGGGTTCCCAACGAGCTCTACATCAGCCACACACCAGCACTTTTCTAGGCGTCGTGCATTGAGCCATCAAGCATTTTTCTGGCGCCGTTGCCGGGGAGTCAAGGACATCTTCACAAGGGGAGTCGCTCATAACCAATCTCTTTACTTGTTGTTTTTGTTTTGCTTAGTTTCTTTTGCTTTGTTTGCTTGTTTTCTTTATAAAAACACAAAAAATAGTTTTACTAGTTTGCTTTCTTATTTGAAAACCCCAAAAAATGACTACTCTTGAAAACACTAAGTTGTGTGACTTCACTAGCACCGACAACAATGATTTTATGAGCACACCTATTGCTCCACATGTGCCTAAAGATACTTTCTTTGGGATAAAACCTGCTTTGCTCAATCTTGTTATGAGAGAACAATTTTTTGGTATTGGTAATGAAGATGTTGCTTCCCATCTAAATAACTTTGTTGAACTTTGTGAGATGCAAAAGCATATGGATGTAGATGGTGATATTATTAAGCTGAAATTGTTTCCTTTCTATTTGAGAGGAAAAGCTAAAGAATGGTTGAATTCCTTAACTAGGAATAGTATTGATTCTTGGACTAAATGCAAAGATGCTTTCATTAGAAAATACTATCCTCCTACTAAGATTATATCTATGAGAAGTGAAATAATGAAGTTTAAACAACTTGATAATGAACATGTTGCTCAAGCTTGGGAAAGAATGAAATCTTTGGTAAAGAATTGTCCCACTCATGGACTGACTACTTGGATGATCATCCAAACTTTTTATGCAAGATTGAACTATTCTTCAAGGAACCTATTGGATTCTGCTGCTGGAGGTACCTTTATGACCATCACTTTGAGTGCTTCAACAAAACTTGATCCTTTTTCTTGCTTCTTATGCCAAACTTAAAGGCGTTAAAGAAAAGTACTTATTGGGAGATAACCCAAAAGTTTTAGATGAGTCTTGGAAGTTATTACCTCTGTAATAACCTCTCCTTATCCTTTTTATTTGCTTTTTGTGCCAAGAGTAACCTCTAATGAGAGAGACGTAATGGTTGAGAACGTTGCTGTCCCAAAACAGATTTCTGTGCTTCACCGTAAAAATTCGTGTACAATCTCTGAACGTCTTTTTGAGGCGTGAATTTTTTTTCTTCTGACCCAGGTTGTTATATAACTTTTGTTAGTTCAACACTTTATGATTTGAGCAACATAATGTCTTCGAAAAATTTTGTCTTTACCTGCTGGTCTGTTTTCACAGATTTCTGCCATTTTCTGCATTTGCTTCTTGTTGGTTCCTTTTTGAGTTCTTTTGGGGAATTGAGGTTTTTTAGGGAATTGCTACAGTAGCTAGTGTTCTAATGGTAGTTTATTTGGTATTAGGACTGAACCTTAAGACTTATTTATCTTGAGTGCACTAATGTTGCTAATAAAGATTGTGTGAAGTTTTGTATGAAGGAAAATTTTCAGGTGTATGGAAGGAATGAGTAATGAGATGAATGATGGACTAAAGCTCAACCTTGGGGATGCCACGCGTGTCACCCCAAGAAATATCCAAGAAGTACAAGTGTCAAAGCTTGGGGATGCCCAAGGCATCCCCTTCGTCATCAATAAAAATCCCAGGTTTCTTCCAAACGCTTGATGGCACACTTGTTATGAGAAAACTAGCAATGAAAGCTCTCACGAACTTGATGGCACACTTTAATTTTTTTGCATCTAATAAACTTGAACCATTGGGTCCTTCTTTGTTGCGTATATGCTTGCGCTTTATAAGTTGAAATTAGCAGAACCATGTTTCATGGGGAACGCTTTCAACATTGCACTTGTACTTTGTACCCCGTTGATATCATGTTCTTTTTCTTACGGATCCCGACGGTGTGAAATAAAAGTGGAACTTGTAAGATCATGGAGTTTGTATGTGTGTTATGAGAAAACTAGTGATTAAAGCTCTCACGAAATTGATGGCACACTTTATTTTTTTGCATCTAATAAACTTGAACCATTGGGTCCTTCTTTGTTGCGTATATGCTTGCGCTTTATAAGTTGAAATTAGCAGAACCATGTTTCATGGGGAACGCTTTCAACATTGCACTTGTACTTTGTACCCCGTTGATATCATGTTCTTTTTCTTACGGATCCCGGAGGTGTGAAATAAAAGTGGAACTTGTAAGATCATGGAGTTTGTATGTGTGTTAGAGAAACGCTTGGGCCGCTAGCCTAAGCCATGCCTAATCATGGTGGAAACTTGCAGCATCACCATAATGAGCACTCTATGAAGCATCCTCAATAAAAACCTATGCAAATTACAAATAAAAAGATCGTTGAGATGCTCATTGTCTGCTTGCCTTGTCATTTTGATTATGGGAAAACTTCCGTATCATATGCAAGGGGTACCCCGTTGGTGGTTCTTAATGATACACATGTACTTACAATGACAAGAGCTTACTCGTGACTGAAGTTGAGTAGCATGAGGATCGGTCTTCGTAAGTAAGGGGCATGAGATTTCGGTTTATAACTTGTCAAGCATATCCTCTTAGTTGTGTCACTTTAACCTTAATCACCTTAAAGCTGCTTATGATAGGGGCAATGAGAGCGGAAAGCTATGAGTACCATAATTTTTGGAAGCTCTTTATTAGACTTGAATCCCTACTTCCTTTTACAAAGGCCTTTCTTCCACCATTATATTGAGTCTCCACCTTCTACCTTTATGCACCTACTTTGAGAGCATAGTGGCCATTCTTAGTTCTATGTGCATTGTCCCAAGACTAGTTGATTGATGCATATCTTGATATTGCTTGTTTTAAACTATTGTATCTAGTCACTCTTATGAACTTTGAAGGTGTCCTATGCATTTATATTTGCTACTCTATGAGGGACAAGCTGAATACTATTATGCTATGTTTTCTTTATGTGAAACAAACAAACGTCTTGGAAAGCATTGTTATTCATGAATCTTTTGTTTGTGCCTTTTCATGTTGCATCATAGTTTCTTTGTCTTATTGCTAGAACTTTGTCTTTCATATTATGATTAAAGTACTATGATCCTAGCTTTGAATGTTTTACAAATACTTTGATCAAGTCTTTGATGGTGCATGTCACCTCAAAAATTATTCTTTCTTTTTATACTTACCTACTCGAGGACGAGCAGGAGTTAAGCTTGGGGATGTTGATACATTGCAAATGTATCTATAAATTTTGATGTTCCATGCTTGGTTTTATCCACTTTCTTGTGTTTTGTTCCAACTTTGGAGTACTTTTCATATGATTTCTTGTACTAACCTATTAACAAGAGCCACAGTGTCAGCTGCCTGTTTTCTACTGTTTTTGGTTCCAGGAAAGTCAGAAAATAAATGTTCTCGGAATTGGACGGGACAAAAGCCAAAGTGCCTATTTTTCCGGAAGTCATCAAGTGCCAAAATACGAGACGGAGAGGGGCCAGGGGCCACCACACCACCTGGCCCGCGCCAGGGGGTGGTGTGGCCGCTCCCGGCACCCCCTCAGCCTCTCCTTCCGCCTATATATTGCCCTCGGGACGAAAACCCTAAGGGCCCGATCAAAAATTCACAAAAGAGTCAAGATGATTAGTATATGCATGTATTGCTTTCTCGATGTTTGTCAATTGCCCCGCTGTAATTTGTTCACCCAACATGTTATCTATCTAAGGAGAGCCACCTCTAGTGAACTATGGATCCCGGTCCTTTTTCTTTACATACAATCTATAAACTGTTTACTGCTTTGTGTTTACTTTCTGCAAACTTTTACTTCTTTCCATTCGATACGTTTAATCCTTTGTTTTCCGCAAAACACGGTGAGATTGAAAACCTCATCGCAAGTTGGGGACAAAGTTCTGTGGTTGTGTTGTGCAGGTCTCCACGTTGCTACTAGCACCGGTAGTGCGCCCTGCCAAAGCTCAGCTAGTAACACCTTTGGGGTGTTTCCTTGCTCCTACTGGTTCGATTAAACCTTAGTTTCATAACTGAGGGAAACTTGCTGCTGTGCTCATCATACCTTCCTCTTGGGGTTCCCAACGAGCTCTACATCAACCACGCACTAGCACTTTTCTGGGCGCCGTGCATTGAGCCATCAACCCCCAACAACATCATTACCATTGGTTTGTTAGAGATTCGCAAGAAGATCCTTCCACATCAGTCTAGATTCATACGAGATTTGTTAGACATTTAAAACTGCTTTGAATCTTGACAGACAAATTGGAAAAAATAACAAAAATTAGAAAAAATAACCAAAACTAGAAAAAATACAAGTTTCTGTAGTAGAAAAATTAGAAAAAATAACCATAATTAACAAACAGTAGATCTAGTCAAAAAACATACAAGTTTCACTACCAAGTGGAGCTTGGGTTGTTTTCAGCTTTTTAGGAGGGTTTAAGTGCAAATGTGTGATGGTCGTTAACTTCATGGACTCTGCATGAATCTCTAACAATCGTGCGGCGTGGAAAAATGCTGGGATCCAACCTACATGTGAAATCTACACTCGTGTGCTAGGGGACGAGCCATCGTGCGGCTGTAGGTTGTTTGCTAAGACGATTGTTGAGGTAGGAGGACCATTTGTTTTGATCCCCGGAAATGCTCAGCGTCACCCAAAAGGGTAACCAATCGGAAAGGGAGTGAGAAGTGAAAAGCATGGTGAAGAGGATGGGGCAGGGACAGAAGCGCCACCGCCGCTAGACTCCGTCACCAACACCGTCTCTAAACCATGTCAGTAAGCTCGTTGACTCGCCGCCAGCATGTCACACCCGCCCCCTTGCCGGTATGGTCGTTGGCGTGAGGCACGATCGATCGCCTCAAATTGAATCTGAACGAAGAGAAAGCAGAGAGAGAGAGAGAGAGAGAGAGAGAGTAGCGAGCAGAGTTTTGGTTCTATCCAATATTCAGACTTGTTCCATGTGTCTGCATCGCAGCCACAACTTCCTTCTTATCATCACCCAAATGGGAGGCCCACTATAGCGAGCCCACAACCCATGTCTGTTGAGCCTAGAGTACCACAATGCACGGGCATGACATTACCGCCCTCAAGAAACATTACTTGCCCCCAAGCAATGGATCGCTCAAGTTGCGGTACCGTTGGGATCCAACTATGAATCTGGTGGTAACTGTATAAACCCTTAACGACTTTCCAATCTTCTTCCAGCTTTTATCAATGAATTGCTTGGAGGTGTGATAGCAGTACAGATCTTTAAGTGTGATTTTCCATAAGTTCTTGCTTTGTACAGAATATTAATCTTGCCATGGAAGAGCCTCCAAAATGCCTGGATTCCATTGTTTGTACTGAAGTTTGTTTACAAAAGTTGCCACTAAATAGAAATCTTGAATTCCGGACCGAGTGCTGATGCGCTCGACTTTCAACGTAGAGCTCGTTGGGAACCCCAAGAGGAAGGTATGATGAGCACAGCAGTAAGTTTTCCCTCAGTTATGAAACCAAGGTTTAATCGAACCAGTAGGAGCAAGGAAACACCCCAAAGGTGTTACTAGCTGAGCTTTGGCAGGGCGCACTACCGGTGCTAGTAGCAACGTGGAGACATGCACAACACAACCACAGAACTTTGTCCCCAACTTGCGATGAGGTTGTCAATCTCACCGTGTTTTGCGGAAAACAAAGGATTAAACGTATCGAATGGAAAGAAGTAAAAGTTTGCAGAAAGTAAACACAAAGCAATAAACAGTTGCAGATTGTATGTAAAGAAAAAGGACTAGGATCCATAGTTCACTAGAGGTGGCTCTCCTTAGATAGATAACATGCTGGGTGAACAAATTACAGCGGGACAATTGACAAACACTGAGAAAGCAATACATGCATATACTAATCATCTTGACTCCTTTGAGACTTGATTGGGCATTACAACATAATACATAGACCGCCATCCAACTGCATCTATGACTAATAATCCACCTTCAGGTTATCATCCGAACCCCCTCCAGTATTAAGTTGCAAGCAACAGATTATTGCTTTACGAACTGCGTGTAAAGTAAACAATACAATTTTTCTATGAACAAAGGATCGTTGTTTTCTCCCTAGTAGCAACAGCACATCTAGTACCTTAGATATTTCTGTCACTTCCCTAGATTACCAGAGGCATGAACCCACTATCGAGCATAAATACTAACTCTTGGAGTTGCTAGCATCTACTTGGCCAAGATAGCTACTAACAACGGAAAGCATGCAAGATCTCAAATAACAAAGACATAATATAATCAATAATCAATCTGAAATAGCATCTCAATATCCATCTGATCCCCGCAAACACAACATGTATGGATTACAAATAGATGATCTTGATCATGAACGGAGCTCACAAGATCTAAACATGAAAGCACAAAGGAGGAGAAACCAGCCATCTAGCTACTACATGGATCCGTAGTCCAAGGACGAACTACTCACGCATCACACCGGAGGCTTGCATGGTGATGAAGAAGGCCTCCAGGGCGAATTCCCCTCTCCGGCAGGGTGCCGAGAAGAGCTTCAGATCCCCCCGATCTAGGGACAGAGACGACGGCGGCTACAGACTTTCGTGGATTTTTGATCGGGTACTTAGGGTTCTCGTCTCGAGGGCAACTTATAGGCGGAAGGAGAGGCCGAGGGGGTGCTGGGGTCGGCCAGACCACCCCCTGGCACGGGCCAAGCCTGGCCGCGCGGCCAGGTGGTGTGGCCGGCCCCTGGCCCCTCTCCGTCTCGTATTCTGGCACTTGATCCCTTCCGGAAAAATAGGCACTTTGGCTTTTGTCCCGTCCAATTCCGAGAATATTCATTTTCTGACTTTCCTGGAACCAAAAACAGCAAAAAACAGGCAGCTGGCACTGTGGCTCTTGTTAATAGGTTAGTCCAAGAAATCATAATAAGAGTACTCCAAAGTTGGAACAAAACACAAGAAAGTGGATAAAACTAAGCATGGAACATCAAAAATTATAGATACATTTGCAATGTATCAACATCCCCAAGCTTAACTCCTGCTCATCCTCGAGTAGGTAAGTGATAAAAAAGAAAGAATTTTTGAGGTGACATGCACCATCAAAGACTTGATCAAAGTATTTGCAAAACACTCAAAGCTAGGATCATAGTACTTCAATCATAACATGAAAGACAAAGTTCTAGCAATAAGCAAAGAAACTATGATGCAACATGAAAAGACACAAACAAAAGATTCATGAATAACAATGCTTTGCAAGACGTTTGTTTGTTTCACATAAAGAAAACATAGCATAAAAGTATTCAGCTTGTCCCTCAATAGAGTAGCAAATATAAATGCATAGGACACCTTCAAAGTTCATAAGAGTGACTAGATACAATAGTTTCAAACAAGCAATAACAAGTTATGCATCAATCAACTAGTCTTGGGACAATGCACATAGAACTAAGAATGGCCACTATGCTCTCAAAGTAGGTGCATAAAGGTAGAAGGTGGAGACTCAATATAATGGTGGAAGAAAAGCCTTTTGTAAAAGGAAGTAGGGATTCAAGTCTAATAAAGAGCTTCCAAAAATTATGGTACTCATAGCTTTCAGCTCTCATTGCCCCTATCATAAGCATCTTTAAGGTGATTAAGGTTAAAGTGAGACAACTAAGAGGATATGCTTGACAAGTTATAAACTGAAATGTCATGCCCCTTACTTACGAAGACCGATCCTCATGCTACTCAACTTTAGTCAGGAGTAAGCTCTTGTCATTGTAAGTACATGTGTATCATTAAGAACCGCCAACGGGGTACCCCTTGCACATTATACGGGAGTTTTCCCATAATCAAAATGACAAGGCAAGCAAACAATGAGCATCTCAGTGATCTTTTTATTTGCTATTTGCATAGGTTTTTATTGAGGATGCTTCATAGAGTGCTCATTATGGTGGTGCTGCAAGTTTCCACCATGATTAGGCATGGCTTAGGCTAGCGGCCCAGGCGTTTCTCTAACACACATACAAACTCCATGATCTTACAAGTTCCACTTTTATTTCACACCACCGGGATCCGTAAGCAAAAGAACATAATATCAACGGGGTACAAAGTACAAGTGCAATGCTGAAAGCGTTCCCCATGATACATGGTTCTGCTAATTTCAACTTATAAAGCGCAAGCATATACGCAACAAAGAAGGACCCAATGGTTCAAGTTTATTAGAGGCAATAAAGTAAAGTGTGCCATCAAGTTCGTGAGAGCTTTAATTACTAGTTTTCTCATAACAAGTGGAAGGTAAACAAAAGCATGAATATACTTGGAATAGCATAAGCTAATAGGTAGGTATGGTGGACTCTTTGGAATAACTTGGTTTAGGGAATTGGATGCATGAGTGGAACTCATACTTTGTTGTGGAGGCTAGCAAAAGACTGGGAGCGACAAACTAAGAGAGCAATAAGGGCCATAATCATGCAGAGCGACAAAACATCATTGATCAAAGCATAAAGTGATACTACAAGTTGAAAACTAAAGGATCATAAAGGCTATGGTGACTTGAGATAGTCATAACATGGTGTGAGCATGTGCCAAGTCAACCCAAATAAAGCATCAAAGGAGAATACCACTATACTATGCTTTAATATGCTAAAACAACGCATGATTCATCCAAGGCACATTAAGCAATTCTCAATTGTTTATAACAAGTCATGCTACAGCAAAGAATACTAAGCATAAAGCCAAAACAATATCAAGCATGGCATGACAGCGCATAGGCCACAGTCAAAAACGAGCTCTTTTTACCACATAAGCATGAACGTTCCTACTCTTTTCCAAACCAAACCAAACTATTTGCAAACCAAAGTGTGAAGAGGGGGTCCAACCAACTTATTAAGAAAACTAAGCAAACCAAGCAAACCAAAAACCAAAACGAAAACGAAAAAGAAGATGCTCCAAGAAAAACACAATTGTGCATGAAACAATAAAAATGAAGCGTTTGGAAGAAACCTGGGATTTTTATTGATGAAGAAGGGGAATGCCCTGGGCATCCCCAAGCTTTGACGCTTGTACTTCTTGGATATTTCTTGGGGTGACACGCGTGGCATCCCCAAGCTTGAGCTTTAGTCCATCCTCCATCTCATTACTCATTCCTTCCATACACCTGAAATTTTTCCTTCATACAAAACTTCACACAATCTCATTAGCAACATTAGTGCACTTAAGCTAAATAAGTCTCAAGGTTCAGTTCTAACACCAAATAAACTTCCATTAGAACACTAGATACTGTAGCACTTCCCTCAAAAATCTCAATTCCCCAAAGGAACTCAAGAAGGAACTAACAAGAAGCAAATGCAGAAAATGGCAGAAATTTGTCAAAACAGACCAGCAGGTAAAGACGAATTTTTTCGAAGACCTTCTGTTGCTCAAATCAAAAAGTGCTGAACTAACGAAAGTTAGATAACAACGTGGGGCAGAAGCACACAACATTACAGCTCAATCCGACATACAGAGCTCTCTCAGGAATTTTTACGGTGAACCACAGAAATCTGTTTCAGGACAACAACTTTCCCAATCATTACTTCACTCTCTTTAGAGGTTACTCTTGGCACAAAAAGCAAATAAAAAGGATAAGGAGAGGTTATTACAGAGGTAATAACTTCCAAGACTCAACTAAAACTCTTGGGTTATCTTCCAACAAGTACTTTTCTTGAACGCCTTTAAGTTAGGCAAAAGAACCAAAGAAAGAATCAAGTGTTATCAAATGAAGAAGCATTAAGATCAATACCAGAAATATTTTCAACAAGGAAAGGTATATCATCCAAATAAGTTCTAGAGGATACTCTCTCAATGCTCTTAGGTTCACTATTCTCATCAAAAGGGTTTGCAGGAACAATCCAATCAAGATTCTTTTCTATGGCATCATGTATTGCTACTAGTTTAAAGGGTATTGGTATCTTAGGTTCCTCCCCATTAGGTTCGGTTTTGTTCATCTTTTCTCGCATACCAACAACATATACACATGAGCCTAGCATATTGAAACGTTCAAAAACTTTTCTAGCTTCCTTGGCAACATCATAGAACTCCTTAAACAAAGTTTCTAGAATAAAATCCCTCTTTTTGGGGTCCTCAATTTCTTTAAGCTTAAGAAACATTACTTGCATTAAGGGGTTGAGGTTAACAAATCTAGCTTCTAACATGTGAATTAAAGAAGCTGCAGCAATCTCAAAATTTGGAGCAAGTTCTACAAGGGATCTATCCTCAGTCTGCTAACATGATTAAAGAATTCTTCAATATTATCTTTCCCAATTGTAGAACCACTACCAATTGAAAGGTCTTTCAAGGTGAAAGTAGGGATCAACATGGTGAGCTAAGGAAGGGATGACAACTAAAGGAGACTTAATTTTTTTTGGGTTTTCAAATAAGAAAGCAAGCAAGTAAAACTATTTTTTTTGTGTTTTTTGAATAACAAAACAAGCAAACAAAGCAAAAAGAAACTAAGCAAAACAAAAACAACAAAGTAAAGAGATTGGTTATGAGGGACTCCCCTTGTGAAGATGTCCTTGACTCCCCGGCAACGGCGCCAGAAAATCTTGATGCGCTCGACTTTCGACGTAGAGCTCATTGGGAACCCCAAGAGGAAGGTACGATGAATATAGCAGCAAGTCTTCCCTCAGTTATGAAACCAAGGTTTAATCGAACCAGTAGGAGCAAGGAAACACCCCAAAGGTGTTACTAGCTGAGCTTTGGCAGGGCGCACTACCGGTGCTAGTAGCAACGTGGAGACCTGCACAATACAACCACAGAACTTTGTCCCCAACTTGCGATGAGGTTGTCAATCTCACCGTGTTTTGCGGAAAACAAAGGATTAAACGTATCGAATGGAAAGAAGTAAAAGTTTGCAGAAAGTAAACACAAAGCAATAAACAGTTGCAGATTGTATGTAAAGAAAAAGGACTAGGATCCATAGTTCACTAGAGGTGGCTCTCCTTAGATAGATAACATGCTGGGTGAACAAATTACAGCGGGACAATTGACAAACACTGAGAAAGCAATACATGCATATACTAATCATCTTGACTCCTTTGAGACTTGATTGGGCATTACAACATAATACATAGACCGCCATCCAACTGCATCTATGACTAATAATCCACCTTCAGGTTATCATCCGAACCCCCTCTAGTATTAAGTTGCAAGCAACAGATTATTGCTTTACGAACTGTGTGTAAAGTAAACAATACAATTGTTCTATGAACAAAGGATCATTGTTTTCTCCCTAGTAGCAACAACACATCTAGTACCTTAGAGATTTCTGTCACTTCCCCAGATTACCAGAGGCATGAACCCACTATCGAGCATAAATACTAACTCTTGGAGTTGCTAGCATCTACTTGGCCAAGGTAGCTAGTAACAACGGAAAGCATGCAAGATCTCAAATAACAAAGACATGATAGAATCAATAATCAGTCTGAAATAGCATCTCAATATCCATCCGATCCCCGCAAACACAACATGTATGGATTACAAATAGATGATCTTGATCATGAACGGAGCTCACAAGATCTAAACATGAAAGCACAAAGGAGGAGAAACCAGCCATCTAGCTACTACATGGATCCGTAGTCCAAGAATGAACTACTCACGCATCACACCGGAGGCTTGCATGGTAATGAAGAAGGCCTCCAGGGTGAATTTCCCTCTCTGGCAGGGTGCCGGGAAGAGCTTCAGATCCCCCCGATCTAGGGACAGAGACGACGGCGGCTACAGACTCTTTCGTGGATTTTTGATCGGGTACTTAGGGTTTTCGTGCCGAGGGCAACTTATAGGCGGAAGGAGAGGCCGAGGGGGTGCTGGGGTCGGCCAGACCACCCCCTGGCGTGGGCCAAGCCTAGCCGCGCGGCCAGGTGGTGTGGCTGGCCCCTGGCCCCTCTTCGTCTCGTATTCTGGCACTTGATCCCTTCCGGAAAAATAGGCACTTTGGCTTTTGTCCCGTCCAATTCCGAGAATATTCATTTTCTGACTTTCCTGGAACCAAAAACAGCAGAAAACAGGCAGCTGGCACTGTGGCTCTTGTTAATATGTTAGTCCAAGAAATCATAATAAAAGTACTTCAAAGTTGGAACAAAACACAAGAAAGTGGATAAAACTAAGCATGGAACATCAAAAATTATAGATACATTTGCAATGTATCAAGTGCCCATTTTGATGCTATATTCAGCAACCTCGAATGCAATTCCTTTGAAAGCATATCTTCTTACCACTGCCCTAGCCGTATCTCCTTGGTGCCTAGAACAAAAATCACTCCATCGACTGAATGAGCATGTACAGCCAGTAGAAGCATGGAACTGAAACGAGTACTGAAGCAACACATAATTTGCTGAAGGAATCATCTCAGCATCATAGTAACTACTTAGGTTTTCAGAGGGTTGTGCAGTACTAGAAAGAAGTAGTGCTGCCAGCTGGGGTGCCACGGTTGTGTCGATGGTAGGATAGTTTTAAATTCACACTCAAGGCGTTGCAAATTCCCATCGATGGCCTGCTTGAATTGCCTATATTTTTCATTCATTATGACACGTATGAGAGCTCTGAACAAGAACTGGATTTTCAGTATAACCATGCAACACTCTATAACGTTACGCTTTGGCTGCCTTACTGGTGTGCTAAAAAATCCATGAATGATCTGACACAGTCGATAGTAAGCGTGCTTCACCTGAAGTATCCAACTGAAGCTCAGAGTATTTGTACATTGGTCAGTCCAAGTTTATCTTCCTTCCATGGTAGATAGTAAGAAGCACATCAGAGCATCTTGCATATATTTTGTTGACAAGCAAACTAAGCTCAGATGCGTTGTTTCGCTACTTCCCTCAAATGCTTCAGCAACAGTATGCACACAAAGATCCAGAAAATATGACATGCTACCCACATGAGTGAGCACCTGGTCTGACTTCCATACATCATTAAAAATTATTGCATCACACACCTTATCTGCTGCATCCATACCATGTTTATAAAATAGAGCTGAGCTTCCAATATCAATGAAGATCTTATGTGAGTCATCCTTGGCCAATGGTTCTGCCAGATCTTGTATGTACCCCAAACTCACATTAGACCCCAAGAATTGTTGCATATATGCGCCTTCATGTTGAGCCTCATTGGGTAGCTCCTCATTGCACATTACATCCTTGACTTTTGATGTCATTAATGTTCCATCTGTAGGCTCTGCAGCTAGCTCCATGAATAGCGATAAGCCTCCAACAATAGTGAATACATCATCCTCAGGCTCCATTTGACGCAGTTCAGAGAACACCATCTCTGCAGGTTCTACACAAGGCTCTAGGAACAATGGTATACCTCCAATATGGGTTAGAACCTCTTCATAACTAGCAGCAGTGGGCTCTGGCATCTGAGTTACAACCCGCATGCTTGCCTCACACCTCCTCAGTTGCTGCTCAACTGTATCGTGTGTCTAGGAATCCCCAACAGCAAAGTGTGCTTCCACGGAGGTCATGAACTGGGACCAATCACCAACAGGTTGACGCAACCTGTGTGCATAATACCAATCGGCAGAAATACCTTCCATGTGCAGTGTGGCAGAAGTGACCCACATGCATTCATGTATATTGAATGTCTTGAAGAATTCAAGGCACTTATCATGCCAAAGTCGTGGATTGTCGCCGTTAAAGCGAGGGAAGGAGATCTGCAGAAGTAGTGGAAGTAGTGGACCCTGAACAGCGGGCTGCTCCTCCACTTGAGAAAGAGGACTGTGAGTCACGTTGGCATCAATGTTGCAAGCTGGTGCACAAGGAACATCTGGACGCCATGTGCTAACATGTGTCAAACACCTTGCGGGCATGTTCATGTTAGCCCCGCCCACACCGTGCAGCGTGCAGTTCCCAACACCAGATGACATCATAGCAGGGAGGTGTGTAGTGTCACTGGCTGGGAACACGAGTTCATCATGGCCGTTGTTGACGTAGTGTCCATGACCTTTTGTCAAACACCTGGTAGGCATGGCAGAGGCGATGACAGCATCCGCGTGCGTAGCATCAACACCCACGGCCTGAACTACCGAGAAAAACAAGGACGACGAGGGCTTGGTCGTCTGCTGCTCCAGTACTCGACCTGGCATGAACATCGACGTGGTTGTGGTTGTTGGCGTTAGTGTCGTCATTGTCTTCTTCAAATCCTCGAGCATCTTATCCTGCCTGGTGGCAATACGTCCCAACATCACGTTGAGCTGGACCAATCTCTCCTAGATCGCGCTCATGGTCGTCTCCCTTGGTGTTGTGGCCACCCCCATCGCCTCCTCACCACCAAATTGAATCTGGGGATATTTGTTTTGAGAATTTTGGTGGATAATAACTTGGCTCTAATACCAAATTGTCACACCCGCCCCCTTGCCGGCATGATCGCCGGCGTGAGGCACGATCGATCGCCTGAAATTGAATATGAACAAAGAGAAGACAAAGAGAGAGAGAGAGAGAGTAGCGAGCAGAGTTTTGGTTCTATCCAATATTCGGACTTCTTCCATGCGTCTGTGTCATAGCCACAACTTCCATCTTATCATCACCCAAACAACATGCCCACTATAGCCAGCCGCCCACGACCCATGTCCGATGAGCCCAAAGTACCACAATGCACGGGCATGAGGGAATCTCCACCGGCCCGACCCAACCCGCCCGGGCACCTCCAAACGCGTTCGTGCGGACGTGTGGGTCGTGCGCGGTCTCCCAGTGGCACAACCCATCTGGTTCGACGCATCTAGCTCGACTCATCGGGGCACCTAATTTGCGTGACCGTTGTGTCGGCCCAGACACGGACGGGTCGAGAGCGTGTCCTCCCCGCGCGTGCTACTGGCCCACCCGCCAGCGTCCATAGCGAGTCAGAGGAAACCGCGACATCGATTCAGACACAGCCGCAAACATCGATTTAGAGGTGCGGGCAGCAGACTGAATGGCAGCACTGAGTCAGACGCAATCGTGACAGCCTTCGCCATCAATGATGACGGGACGGGGCGTCGCCTGAGTTCCCACGCCGGCATTTATGGCGAAGACACGAGAACCTGCACGCGCTCCCACATGCCATGGATACTTAAGCTGCCCCCTACGACCGTCGGTGCCACACACCTCCCCTCCTCTCGCCATCGACATCGTCGTCGCCGTAGTCACTGAGCAACTAGCCGCCGCAGCCACCGCCACCACCACCACCACTGCCGCGATGAAGAAGCCATG
This sequence comes from Avena eriantha, assembly GCA_910589775.1. Lineage (NCBI taxonomy): Eukaryota > Viridiplantae > Streptophyta > Magnoliopsida > Poales > Poaceae > Avena > Avena eriantha. Next base: position 227,105,963 of record OU342746.1, on the reverse strand, counting down.
GTGGTTCAAGAAGTCGAAGAACGACCATGAAGCCGGCGGATCCGGCTCGAACGGCCGGCACCGTCAGGGGAGCGGCATGCCGGCCTTCCTTCGGGGGGTCCTGCCATCGCCGCCCCGGGTGTAAGACTTCGTCGGCGTTCGAGCCGCGCGCCGGGAGGATGCGGAGCTAGCCCGTGACCGCCGCTACTTTCACGTGGTGGAGTGTGAGCAGTGGTGGAGGGAGGGGAGAGGCATCGCCTACCAGGATGTCTCCCTCCCCACGGACTGGCACCTCAACCAGGAGCGGGTGCCGGTGCCGCCAGCGGCGAAGGAGGGCAGGCCGCTCGAGGAGGAGATCGCCAACTGCATCCGCAAGCTGCCGCCGGCTTTCCGCTACGACCGCACCTACCACAACAAGATCTTCTGGAAGGAGTTCCTAGACTGGGAGCACACGGCGCCGCCTCAGCGCCTACCATGGCGAGTTCGACCCGTGGGGCCCCCGCGACCTTCCCGCCATCGAGGCAGCCTCCGATGATGTTGTCAACCACTCCGATGCTGACCTCGGCGGCGACGATGCCAAGAAGGAGGAGGAGAGGTCATCCTCCGCATCCGCCGCCGCGCACCTGCCCCCGGAGTACCAAGAGGTCCTGGCGCGGGGCTACGACGAGGACGCATTCCTCGAGCAGGCCATCGCGGCTAACGCGAGGGAGGAGGACCGGATGTGGGACGGCTACCAGGAGGCCGTCCAGCTCACCGACCTGGTGGCGCAGGTCAACGCCGGGTAGCCGCTGCCACTGCCCCCGCCGCAGCCGCTACGGGGGTGGGCTGCTTTGCCCGCATCGGAGTGGTCTGCCCTACCCGTGCCGGGGTGGTACGCTCGCCCGCGCCGGCGGAAACGGATGCGTGGCCGGCGTGGACAGGCCAGGTCATCGACCACCCGACACCTCCCGCACCCACGCCGACGCCAACTCCGGGTATGTCGCCGCCACACCTCTGGAGGCCGACGGAGTGCATCGACCTCGATCCATAGATGGACGGGGCAGCGGTGGCGTGGAGATTGTCAATAGCTATGGCTAGGGCCAGTTTTTTCCCTTTTTATGTTTTTGAATGTAATATATTATGTATGAACTTTGGTAGTTTATTTTACACGTGAATCGTGTCGGTTTGGATTTAAAAAAAACAATGTGGCCCATGGCCAGACGCGGACATTTGGGTCGCGCGACTGGGCGCGACTGGCCACATAGACCGAATCGTGACCCCAAAATAACCGCGGGCTGACCCAAACAGATAGGAACGGATCGATTCGGTCGCGCTCGTTTGAATCAGCCTAGTGGAGATTCCCTGACAGCACTGGCCGAACTGTTAGTTATCACTATCGTTGCCGCTGTTGTGCCGCCTTGTCATTCCGTCTTGCCCCGGTCTCCTTCTCCTTCTCCTCCTTCTAGGCTAGCTAGTCCACCTCTCCCTTTTCTTCCACCAACCTACATGCCGACACTCTGGCCCCTTACCTAAGTTTATTCCTTGCCAGATTTCACACATCCTGACTCCGGCCCTCTCTCTAGTCTCTCACCTCGTGTACAAATAGGAGGCCACAACGCGTTGCTTTCACCATCGCCTCGGCCTCTCTGCAATCTCTCCACCGCGCCATCGCCTCGCCCTCTGCAATCTCTCCACCGCGCCGTTGTCTCGCCTCCCCTCCTCTCCAATCTCCACCGCACCGCCATGGAGATGCCTGCGTGGAACTTCTACGAGGCGGTGATGTTCGTGCACTTCGACATCCTCGTGCCGCTGGGCGCGACGGTGCCTCACGGATGGCGCATCGGCTATGCGGGTGTGTCGGTGGCTCCGCTCCACGTCCCCGGCGGAGCCGAGATGGAGAGCGAAATTGCGGCGCGTCGCCGCCAGATGCCCGCGTGGAAGAGGGTGCTGCCCTGGTACGCGGCGGCCAGCCCGTACTGGCCCCGGCTATTCAAGAAGGAGCGGGAGGCCAAGATTGGCAAACACATCGTTTACGAGCGCGTGGTGCACCCGGATCTCCGCAACCGAGACCAAGAAGGGGGGTTTTTGGTCCCGGTTCGTGGCATGAACCGGGACCAATGCTCCGCAGAGCGCCACGTGGGCGTCGCGGGGGCATTGGTTCCGGTTCGTGCCACGAACCGGGAGCAATGCTTACAGATGAACCGGGACCAATGCCCAGACGGCATAAACCGGGACCGGTGTCTGGCATTGATCCCGATTGCGAAACCGAACCGGGACCAATAGAATTTGGATACTGGACCAAAGATCATTTTTCTACCGGTGCTCACGACCTCTCTTTTTCACTCCATGGAGAAGGTGGTGTGGTTTGGGACGCACGTCGTTGGATAGCCTATGATGAGCTCACACAATATGTCCAAACCCAAGGTAATGCAACTCAATCTCTATTAAGTGCCGTCCTTACCAGCATGACGTCGCCTGCCCACCTGTATGTACAGGATAGCTCAAAGCTAGAGTAACAAACCGCGCCAGATTTAGGGTGTGTTTATTTGGACCGTGGCTGGCTGGCTGTACGACTGTGCAGCTAAAGCTGCTGTGCAGGAAAAACTGTTTTTCTGAGTTTGACTGTTTGGCAAGTGACTAGCTGTTTAGTCATATGTTAAGAAATTGTCTTAAATAACCCTCAGTCTTGAACTAAGATGTCGTAATTTTGTCTAGATTCGCATACATCTAGCATGTTTTGCTAAAAAAATATTCGACATCTAATCGGAGATAGAGAGGAGTATAATTATTGATTGAAGTGTATACGTATATGTCACCGTACAATACCATAAATAATTGACAATCGTACCAGCGAGTAACATTAGCTAGCGATATGTGGTCCAATTAATGAAGATGTAAGAATACAGACTAGTACTAGAGCAACAAGTTTGTAATTAAACATCACGAGAACTAAAAGGGAATCATGTAGGAGTACCATTTCGAACCGAGCAGATTAATTGTACAAGGACGTGGCCAGATAATATACCGAGTACGGACGGTGGGTGTCGATCTGCTGTGTCCGTCCGGTGTTGAAACGCGTGGAGAAGAGTAGGCAAGAAATGGCAGTCAGCCGTAAATATGTTGGACTGCAGTGGCAAAGCAAAGTACCGGTTCGATTTTGAGTAGGAAGCTGCGGGAAGCACGTCCCGGGGTGCTTCAGCCGCGCAGTGCATTGTCTGCTTTGGCGTTTGGAAAGCCAGCAACGAAGCTGAGTCGTTTTTTAAATGAAACAGTGTTAGAGGATCTAAACACTTTTTTATATAGCAGAAACGAACTCCGGTCGCTAAGATGCGTCAATTGTGACCCAACCACTAGGCTAGTGCCCCGTTCTCTAGACCATGCATAATATTTTACCGAGGAATACATAATTGTGGTGTCATCACACTTTAACCCTCTCCCGAGCCGCCCCCAGGCGACTCTGGAGGGCCACTTCTCCTTCCTCCCCTAAGAACCCCCCAACCTCACCGTATTGGCCACCGCTGTTGCCAACTTCGGCGGCGGTGGCGACGCCACGTCCATCAAAGATAGGAGGAGAGGGGGCTGCGGCGGCATTCACATGGGGAAGGTGTGGCGCTGGTTGTGGGCTTGGTGCGGCGTGGCCGTCTTGGCCGGGGCCTGCGGATCTCCGGCGGCCGGCGAGGGGATGGAGGCGCACCTCCGTTTGGGCCGGTGGCCATATGCCGCCGGGGGTGAGGTTGTGGCCTAGCCACGCCGATCTCATGCGGTTGTTGCCCTCTCCTCCTCTATTGGTCCTGCATGGAGATAACGGGTGACGTGGGGGCCTGCTCGTCTGCTGCAAATGATGAAGGCGGTCCTAGGATTCCTCTTGCGCCAAGACGAGGATCTACTTGTTGCTTGCCCTCTTTGATCTGGTCAGAGTGGCGAGTTTCGAAAGGCTTCGTCGGTGAACTCCCATGGGCGAATAATGCCTGGAGATTGCCACATTGGAGGGATTCGGTCATGCGCACCCATGTTTTACTCTGACCATTTAGGTTCAGAGGGAGCGCTTCGAAGCTCTCTTGGTTGTTAATATCATGGGGCATGTTCTCATTCCATGGTGCTGAGGGAGAATGTCGAGACCAAGATCTGAGGACTGGCAATGGTGGTTCGAGTCTGGTTGGTGATGAGGAATTGGCTTTGTTACTCGTGACTTGAAGCAGTGGCATGCAAGTGGGAGCGACTGCACATGAGAGGTTCACAGTCCTACCTTTCAGGGTGAAAACCTAGGGTCTGGCCTTAATTGGTTGTGTCTGGCAATGGCCTTGTTGAAGGTATTATTTTGAGAGCGTGGACTTTCTTCAGGGTGAGAACCTAAGATCTATGATCAGGCGATGACGGTGTTTGTGCAATGTTCTCTTCTTGGAGGCGTGGCTTTTGGAGAAGCTGGACTTCTAGTGTTGTCTTGGTGGTGGTAGTACCGTTGTTTCAACGAATGGATCACTGTAGCGGGAGTTTTTTTGTAATTCTTCTTTCATTTTTTTGACTATGCGCATCTGTATGGCCGCGAGGGCAATGCGTTGTTGCAGAGGTTGAGTGTAATTGGTATCTTGTGATATTAATATATGCTCCTTTCCAAAAAAAAAACACTTTAGTCCGGGCGAGATGGCATACATGAGGTGCAAGATAACATAATGACGAAGGACCTCCCTCCCTCCTCTCGTGACTTGTATCAACCCCGCGCGTGCGACCGGGTTCTGGCAATCTCCTCCTCCCGCCCACCCCTTCCTCCCCTCTCATATTCCTCCTCGCCGTCACCATCAGGAAAGACCGGCAGGGTGCCAGCGGTGACAAGCTCCTATCTTTTTCCCTCCTGAGGTGGGGGACTTCCTCGACTTCGGTTGGTGTGACACGGATGGCTCTCGTTTGGCACATAGCCGAGGGGCGACGGAGAGGTGGCGCTGGTGATGCGTCGGGGGGAGGGAGGGTACGGCTAGCTGGAGCCTGCTCACGCCAGATTTAGGCTCTACGGGACCCATCTGGGTCTATGGCGGGCTCACTTGTCCGCGATGATGGCACTTCTTGGATACGAAGTTGAAGGTGAGCTTGCTACTGGGAATGGGCGACGATGGCCAGCCTATTGCAGTGTGGCGTGGGAGGGGGATTATGGGCTAGATCTAGGCCTGGACGAACCCTAATAGGACTAGTGTGTCTCCACAGGGGCTTTGCGTGCCTGATCTAGGCCTTGTTGGACCCCACTTGGGACTAGTGTGCCCCTGTTGCCGCGTCGGGTCGACTATCGCCATGGAGGTTGTTCCCACCCGCGCAGCCGCAGTGCTGCTGCCCCCAATTCAAATTGTGATATTCGCCTCCATCTTGCAGGCCTCATGACGGTAGCTTCAGTGAGACGACGTTGGTGGCTTCATGACCATAGTGGCGCGTGCTGGTGGGCGGTGAGTTTGGTGGTGTTGAGGCTTCTGACGGGACCACGTGGGGCTCATGCGCAACAGACTGTCCCAGGGTTGTGGATGAGTTTTTTAGGAGAAATCCATATCGGCATGCCGGACACAAACGTGGTGCCGCCTTCGGGTGGCACCATTCCTTTCTGGAGGGTGTTGTGGCTACCCTCTATCCACTTCCCTCTGTGTGCTGGGACAAACCCTAGGACCAATGCATTGGTCCAGGCAGCAGCATCGTCGACGTCGCTTTTCTTATTGAAGGTGTTTTGTGGTACTTGGAAATTTTGTGCTAGGAGCGTGTGGAAAACTTCAGAGAGCACATAGGTTGTGGATCACCTTTGCTTTGTCGATTCACCACTGTCTTTTTGTGTCTTTCCTTTTCTTTTGGCCATGTTTTTGCTCTTGGCCCAGTATTTTTCTTGAGACTATCGTTGGTTGTATCGTGTGACAGCTATATTAATATAGCTGGACAGAAGCTATTCGAGAGGATGGTAGACAGGAACGCTGTGAGCCAGTTAGATGGAGTTGTACGTCCTCTTTTTTTTAAAGAATAGCTGGACGGAATGCGTCGCCACGCACGCAGGGCCACTGCAGACAGCCAGAAACTACTAATACTAAACTCCAACTGCACTGAGCACTACTACCACACTTGATCGCATCAACCGGAAAATCATCTTGAACAAAACGAAGAGGATTCCACAGCTTACTAACCTAATTTGGATGGGTTGCTTTCCGAATAGTGGAGGCAGACTACTCTCCGGTCGCTTTTCCTTGCTCTCTGCTCGATCGTATTAATTTAAGCCGCATGCATACGTCCTTTTCGAAAAGAAAAGAGTAACTTTGGCCTCTGCGTGAACTGACGTAGATTGTCTTTTTATTAGTGAGCTCAAATTGAACCCTTCACATCATAAGGATCACTCAAGATCGATACAGTATCAACCAACAAAAAAGAAACAATAAAAAATAGGCATGCATTGAGAATTCTATTAGAAAGCCGCCAGCCAACATGAGAGAATATATCGTGAGCAACCAGCCAACCGGTTACGTCCAGTAGCCATAAACTCTCCAGGGTAGATGGCGCCATAGTTCGATCTAGTGCACAACCAAATAGATAACTTCCAAAATATTAGAAACTTCAGTCTTGTTAAACACAATATTATCCTTGCAATTTCATATCGACCGACATACATCTTAAACACCTATACATTTTTCAGCCTTACTTTTCTTATCAATCTATTTAACCAATTACCAAATATTTTTTTATATTAGTTAGTGGCAGGATACTCAAAGTAAGATGACAATTCTCCAGACAAGACGGGCAAACACGGGCAAACGAAAATGAGAGAAACAAATGCTCAACTGTCTCCTCAGAGTCACAAAAACATTTCTTACTGCCACTCCAGTTTTCTTTTGACAGGTTATCTTCCGTACTCCAGTTTTCTTTTGACAGGTTATCTTCCGTACACACGTAGTTTCTTACAGCTAATGAGCAAGCATGATCCGAAGCAGCTTTTAAAATATGATAAATGTTTGTGTTGTTGGTCCTTGTTGCTTTTGCTGTTGAATTACACTCGAATATATGTTTTGCAAAACCCAAATTCATAACAATTCCTATGATCAAAGGTTTTATCGAGTTATATATGTATTATGATTTCTTTGATTCTATCAATGGGATTATTCGTATGACTAATGATTTCTTTGAGTTTCAGAACTAAATGATGATTTCTATGGATCAAAAGTTTCATCAAATTATATATGAAGAAATCTCCGATAGGAGATATTTGAAAACATATTGGATGAATTAGATGATGAATGTCATAAAGGTTAAAATACTCGCCACCATCATTGATTTGAAGATATGTGAATATGACCAAGAAGAATAAAGTGAAGATAACTTCAAGGCATGAAGAGTGGGTACAACGATTGAACCCGATATAGTAAAACATGAAGTTTATATGAAGATGGAGTAATGACGAAGAATATAGTTCATTTTGGTAACTCAATGATAGTCATTTTTGCGCTAAAGAGTTGAGCCATGAAAGGGCAATATCTTCATAAAAAGAACAGAAGAGTATGCGAAAGGACCTAGATGTCGGCTAGAGGGGGTGAATATGAGTTTCATTTTTTATGGTTTAGGTTGGTAAAAATATGGAATAAAACTAACATTTAATTTAACAAGCACAAACCTATATATGCTAGGCTCAACTATGTGCACATACAACTTATGCTAAACAAGACAAATAACAATGTGACAACAAGATACTATATTATTTCAAGCACAAAGACTATCATAATGTAAAGTGCATAAGTAAAGAGTTAGGGTATAGACATAACTGAGGAACATGGAGATGACGAGGTATCCCAAAGTTCACTTCCAAGAGGAAGACAATATTCATTGGAGAGGCCCGGTGGTGTAATGCACTCTGAACGCCACAAAAGACTCACGTTGAGGACTAGTTGTTCAATGCTAACCGAACTCCACAAAGGCTTCTCCCCAAGATGTGAAGGCTCACCACACACCAAACGCTAGAAAGGCTCACTTAATCCCCCCATCACGTGTGCACCACCAAGGTGGGCACCTAATCCACTATGGTACACTTAAGATAAGTCATCAAACCCATACGAGGTTGGTGCAATCTCCACAACTTAATTGTAGGATCCCAATATATCACCACAAAGTTTCACACCACCAATATATCACCACAAACTTCATCTCCCCTCGAACAAAGAGAACTACTCACACCTGGAGGCCCAAGACATCATCATAGCAATAATATAAAAGGTAGATGCATGATTAAATGAGTACACGTGCAAATCCACACTAGAGTTTGAAATTGCAACGAGATGCATGAAGGGATTTTTTGGAGACGTTGTTGTTGTTGTTGTTGTTCTTGATGATGATGGATATCTATGTCGTGCCTTCAATATCCAAACATTATCTTCCTTTTGGGTGGTGGTGATTATGGAGTTGCAGTGGTGGAGGTGGCTATGGAGGCAGGACTCTGTCGTGGATGTGTATGGAGAGGATGCACTGGCGGCTAGATTTTCCTTCTTTAAATGGGCATCTACAGGTTGCTTCTGTGTTTCTGAGAAGCTCTGCCGCAAATATAACCATGGGCCCTTCACAAACAAGGTTCGATTTGACGTTCCAGGCCCGTTAGAGGGTGGTACGGCGATGCGGTACAATCATATCCGCCGAACTAGCACTCATTAAAGTTCATGATGTCTTTCGTATTTTTGTCGGCATTTCCTCATACGGACTCTGATTGAGGTGTCCTTGGGCTTGTTGGATTCGTATGGATGAGGGCTAAAACACCATGCACTTGGATATTCATTTCCACACTCCATATGGCTAAGTCGGGTGCTTATAACTCCTTCATATTGCATCCTCTCGGCTCCTTGCACCTTGCTTTATAAATAAATCCTCAATACACCTAAACGACATGAAATACAAGAAAAAGTTATAAAATCCTAATAAAAAATAATACTTGTGCAACACTCACATGAAAATATATGGGAAGAAGTAGCGGCTGAGCTTCATCCCGGGCAGCCTGGGCAATTACGTGGGCTTTTCCCAAGATCTCCCTTGAAACTATAATTGTAAACGGTCAAATAATCAACAAGAGTATGTGGGCAAACGAAGGTTGGCCACTAACAATTTGATTTTTTCCTGGGCTGGCTCGCCACTAGGAAGAACTAATCATGCATAATAGACACAACGACTACTAGATGAAGCATGATATGAGTGGTTTTATAAACATAAAGTATGATTAAAACACTAAAATCCACTCATCAATATCCCATGAGAGGATGACATCAAGTGGTGATGGCCATCAAAGTTGAGAAGATCAAGTTCAAGATAAGAATCTCGGAGGAATTAATTCTTCAAGCTTTGTTGTATATTTTAGGATAATGAAAATGTGAAGATGTTCCTAAGTAAGACTTTCCATATGGAATATGTGGGAGTCATTTGAGAGTATTTACCAAGCAATTACAATGAATAAAAAAGCTCCAACTTGAGGCAGACGTTTGCATCATCAACGCATCCACACCCCTATCCATCATAAGGGGGAGTAGTACACCCATTGGAATATAGGTTTATGGTGGTAACTTGATCCGATCTCTATATGTATTATCATTGTAGTAATTTGTATGAGCTATCCTGCATGATCACGATGTTATAGATGTAATTTCTGCGGTGCATATTGTGGTATGAGATGATACTCCCGCTTTTTCAAAATATAAGATGTTTTAGCTTTGTGAAAGAAGTGTATCTAGACTCTTTTTAGTGTATAGGTTCATGTAGGTTTGGAGTGAACCTACACACTAAAAGAGGTCTAGATACACTCCTTTCACGAAGCTAAAACATCTTATAACGGAGGGAGTACATGTTATGCATTAAGTAGAGATATATTATGATGTCTAATGCATTTGTTTGGTTATTTTATGCCATGAATTTATCATGGTAATGTATTGTTTTCCCACGTAATGAGGTTTTTTAGGTTGATGAGAAGGGTGTGATATGCACAACAAATAAAACCTTTGCATTAGTGTTGTAGTGTATTTTTATATAAAGAGTAGATGTGTGTGATAGTGGAGGGTGTAGCCGAGTGATAGAAATGTTACCACTGTGTGACACCTAGCACCAAATCCTTTAGTATACGAGTATCTAGGAATAAAAAGAGAGGAAGTACTCGACCAAATGACAAAAATGATGTGCTAAGTGACACAACACACATAAGTTTACTTTATTTCTCAACTGCCCGTGTTTTGGACATGTAGCTCATATAAACGTTGGCGATAAAAACATGATAAGTGCATGTACTTTATCATCCATAACTATGATCACCATCATTGTTAGATACCCGGGTCCATAGTTTCTATACGATTAAAACCTTTGTCTTATCTTCTTACTTATTAGAGGATTGGGGCACTTTTACGTTTACTAATTTGTTGCGCATTATTTTCTTGCATTGAACTAATCTACATTGTTTTCTTAATTTGTTTAGTGCATAAACAACTGGAGCTGTGATACTCTAATTAGAGAAAATAAATAGGTTTACCTTCTTGTTTTTGTGGTTCGATATCCATACTTTTACATTGAAATGTGTTGCGGCAATCCCCTGTACATGGGGTTATCACCAAGCTACACTACTCTGTTCTTCCATGACACAATGATCCCACCCCTCGTATCGGCAACCGGCAAACATAAATAATGATCAAAATTCATGCCTAGGGCCTCCATTACGCTAGGAGATGTGGTGGTCAAGCCTCAACAAGGTGACCTCCCGACGGCCCTCGGAGACGTGGAGTGCAACCTTTAATCATGGAGAGCGTCCACCCCGTAGATCTCTGCCACCACTTCGATCATGTTGTATGTCAATGGTAGATTGTACATCCTATGGTAAGCTTCCAAGCGGCCTCAGAAGGTGTGCCTCATCCTCGGAGATCAGCTCAAGGTTTCTCGTGGAGTTGCAGATTGCCTTCATCTCTGCATTGAGCTCGCCTGGTTGGCTCAGATAAAATAATTTCACAAAATTAACCCTTTTGGGTAGCACCTTCGGGACGCTAGCCTTTACATGGTAGCGCATCTCTAGCAGGCGCTACCCACCTTGTCAGCGTGGCACATAGATTAGAGGGGCCGTTTTGGTAGTGCCATGGTATGGGGCATTACTCTCTTTAGGCTAGCGTCGGGGAAGGGCACTACCCTCTCCATCGAGCCTTGCACGATCTCGCCGGTGTCTCATCTCTCCAGTGGCTTTCGTGAGGCGTTGCAGCTCCTAGCAATCATAAAGGGGATATGCTCCGCGTGTCGGGCCAGCTCCCTGCTCCTTAACCCTTGCGACGATTGGTGCGCCGCCAACAATTCCATGTCCTTGTTGCTGCTACCATGACACATGTTAGGCGGTGCGCCGCCTCACATCGCCAGCGCGACCCCACGCCACTTCCTGAAGTACGACTTGTGGGAGATGGAGAAGGCATGTCCGACGGCGGCACAGAGCACACGGGCCAGCCACCCCGACGAACAAAAGAAAGTAGCGTTCAAAGTACATTTTAGAATTTTATTTGGTTCATCAACCGATTTGTTCAGATCCGATATATATGTATGTGCAGATGGGGAAAAAAATCAATGTGTCGGATATACTATGATTTCTTTTTTGTTCAAAGTACACTTTCGTATAATGAAAAAGACAAATTCGAATGCTTCAAGATGATTATTCTTGGACATTGTTTTGTCCTTTTACAAGTCACATAAAACTTTTTTTGTCAAAATCTTGTGTATGAATCCAAAATGCCAGAACGTACACGACGAAATTTTCTTTCAAACTATTTAACATTCTAAAATTTATTTTTTAATATTTTCATAATAAGTTCATTTGCAATCGACGAGGCAAAACACCACACTCAAATAAAATGTTTTTATTCTACAGAAACTAAAAGCTGTCAAAAAGGTCTTCTGCTGACAGGTAAAGAAACTGAACCACGAGACGGCGGCAGCTCGTCGTTTTTATCATCCTCGCGCTCGCCTCCTCCGACATCACATCGCGGTTTGCCTCGCGCGCACCACCGAACCCAAACCGCAGCTCGCTTCCTCGCAAGCACGCACACACCGCCGGCCCAGCGGAGCGGAGCGGCGCTCCGCGCGCGCTCTCCAAACCCGACCACGGAGGGGCCCCCGATTCCGGCGTCTTGGTGCGAGCTGGCAGCTGGGAGGAGCACCGAAGGGAATGGCGGGCGCGGCGAGGAAGAAGCTGGTGGGGCGGTACGAGGTGGGGCGGACCATCGGGCAGGGTTCGTTCGCCAAGGTGAAGTTCGCGGTCGACACCGACACGGGCGCCCCCGTCGCCATGAAGGTGCTCGACAAGGCCACCATCCTCAACCACCGCATGCTGCAACAGGTAGCCAGCCGCCCCTCCCCTCTCCTCTCATCTGACCCGTTTTCAATTCTCGGCAGCACGAATTCAAATCAAACTCGTCCTGCTCCCCCTCGTCCCCTTCCCGTCTCAGCTTTGATCTGGTAGCCTGAAGTAGCAATTTGGATAATTCGCTGTATATTCCGTGCGATTAGTGGCAGTTTCAATGATTCGCTGTATATTCCGTGCGATTGGTGGCAGTTTCAATAAGTCGCAGTATATTCCGTGCGATTTTGGGGCGAGAAAGGCCAGGGATGCGGGTGGGGGTGGAATATGCCACCGGAACAATGCGCGCCACGCAGTAGGAGCCAGCAAAGTTGTGCGGAGTGCCGTCATCTGAGTATGTGACCCTGGAGAAAAAATACTGTCTCTTTCTGTTCGATTTGAGTTCTTACTTCCCTGGTTTGGAACATCTGGAACATACTTTTGAGAACTTGTAGGATATGAACTGGAGTTGTGATATGGGGTCACTTGTATTATAGGTGGGTGGATAATTTTACCCAAAAGCGGATGCTGTGCCAAATGGTTTGTGTAAAATGTGGGGATTCGGGTCTCTATATTTACAGAAATGCTAGAAAGATTGGCTTCACTGTGAGTGTTAATTTGGAGGCTGCTGTCGGGTATTATTTCACTGATAATCCGAACAAATTTTATGGATTCCAAAAACACCACCATCCCATCCAATGGTAGCTTCAGGAAAGTTTATATCTTCATTTCGATGTTTACAGTGTGACTCACTTCTCACGCTTTTTGACAGATCAAAAAGGAAATATCAATAATGAAGATTGTAAGGCACCCCAACATAGTTAGGCTAAACGAGGTATACTGAACATCTACTTTCTGCTATCTCTGTACGACTTCTTTTGGTCACTAATCCTTCTGTGTCGCTATCTTGTAGGTTTTAGCTGGACAGACAAAGATATATATAATCTTGGAGCTTATGACTGGAGGCGAGCTATTCGACAAAATAGTAAGAAGCCTCTGATCTACTGAGCACTTCATTGTTGATTATATATTTTAGCAGATGCATATGGCGACCAGAATTTGTGATAGTTGACTCACTTCGTTTTCTTGAAAACCATGATTATGTTTAGGAGTATATTTATATGCTTCAAATAATGAAGCTAATGAACAACTGCTTGCCCACTTGAACCGTGTCAAATCCAAAAGCTAATCCCGATGGTGTTTCCATAATTCACCCATCTATATATCAGAAAATTGCTGTTTATTAAATATTAACTTAGATTCTGGATAAGGTCAGTATATGCTCCAAATAGCCAATAGTAAGCTTTCCAGCATAATTTGTTTGTGGAAATGCTTGCACAATACAGGTTCTAAAGTAAATGCAGAGTTCTGAACAATTCATTGGCAACCACAAATGTTTTAGGATCAATCTCAAAAGATAAACAAGTAGGTTACAATTTATGTGTTGTGTATAGAAGTACTCTGTGATTTACTATTGTGTACTTTATTCAAATCTTAACATTTGTCACCATCAAATATTTGTAGGCCCGCCAAGGTAAACTTCGTGAAAATGAAGCTAGGAAGTACTTCCAGCAGCTTATTGATGCCATTGATTATTGCCATAGCAAAGGAGTTTATCATAGAGATCTGAAGGTCTGTTCTGGATAAGTGATGCATGTGTCACTTTATTTTGTCTTATTCTCTCATTGCATTTTCTCATGTGTGACAATTTTAATCTGCTTCTGTAGCCTGAAAACCTGCTTCTTGATTCACGTGGGAACTTAAAAGTTTCCGATTTCGGACTTAGCACACTGTCCCAAAACGTGAGTAAAGGGATTTCTTTTGTTGACAATGTCTACTTATATTTTACTGTGCGGATTAAGAGTTCTTAATTTTTGGGGGTTCCAGGGAGGAGGCCTTCTTCACACAACATGTGGCACGCCAAATTACATTGCTCCTGAGGTATGTGATGCTTCTGTTTTCAGCCTAAACACGAAGTGGCTTCTGACACATGTTCTACCAAAACATGAAGGAAAATACAATAAAAAAAGAGAGCTAATTACACAGAACCACAACCCGAAGGGTACTTATAACACTGAACGACAACTTTTGGACTTTGTTATCCATAGAACCACAACTTTAGAGCTAACCATCAACACAGAACCAGAATCTCCTGTTTATCTCCATCTGACACTAAAAGACATAGTTGGCCCACATGCCAGCGCTGACATGGCCGAAACAGCCCACCCGGGCGCCAGGGTACTCTCACTGCACTCTAATTGGACAAGCCAAACCAGTTTGGAGCTTCTCTCTCGAAGCGGTGCTTGGAGGCGACAACAGCGGTAGCAGCACGATGCGAAGCGAGGGCGGTGCCAACGCCGTGAAAGGGGTGCTGTCCTCATTGAATAACTCCGGCGCATGAAATTCACCAGTACTCCTTCGCTTGCCCCTGTCATAACTTTTTGGTTTCTGACGGAGAGAAACAAGAGATATTAAGTTCTGTGTGTTTGCTCTAGAGATGTGGTTTTCTAAAATCAAGTCCAAGAGTTGTCGTTAAGTTCAATAAGCGCCCCATGGGTTGTGATTCTGTGTAACTACCTCTAAAAACGAAGGGATGTTCTTAGGGTACATAACTAATTGTTAGCTATAACTTCAGAAGTTCTGTTGTTAATTTCATAAAGAAATCAGGATGCATGTTAGGGTTGTGCAGTGATTGAGAATGCACTCGCTTTTTTCTGAATTTTTTAGAAACATGTTTGTGAAATAAAGCACTTAAGATTGCAAAATGCCTTCAGATTTGAACAAATACCATATATTTGTTTTGTATTTATCATATTGGAATCAGTCAGTTTGCCTCTTTCAGTGATCCAATCCTCACTTTTGTGCTGTATATCAGCAGTTAACTTATGGTTATTTTCTATCATATTTCCCATGTTCATACCAGAACTAGTTATGGTCGAAAGTAGTTCATGGTGATCTCAGTGTGAGCATCTTGAACCGTTTCTTTGGACGAAATTAGAATTTTTAGTACACATGTGCTCTGGAGTCGGGGCTTTAAATTGAATTGTTTTTTAGGTGCTTAGCAACGATGGCTATGATGGATCTGCAGCAGATCTTTGGTCATGTGGTGTTATTCTTTACGTGTTAATGGCGGGGTACCTTCCCTTTGAAGAAAGTGATCTTACAACCTTGTATGATAAGGTACTGGCTTCTTTACTAGTGTTATACTATATCTCTCCAAATTTGACACTTTTGGAAGCTAACTTACAGTTCTCAAATTTGAAGATAACTGCAGCTCGCTTTTCATGCCCAGATTGGTTCTCTCCACGAGCCAAGTCATTGATCCAGCGAATACTTGATCCAAATCCAAATACTGTAAGTACAGGCATGAGTTTATTTGATTACATCATCTAGGAACATTTAGCAGGTACGACATAGATCATTTGAGTCGAAGCATAGCCAATACAGAAACTTGTTAAGCATAAACAACTCTGTAAATCTAGTGCAGTAGATATTACATGCATGGAGTGTTTCAATTATCTGGATTTACAAATTGCATTTGGTTTCATAGGCTTCGTACTATTTTGCAGCGTATGACTATTGAAGAAATAAGAGCAGACATATGGTTTAAGAAGAATTATGTAGCCCTTAGACGTGGTGAAGATGAAAACGTCAGTCTGGATGATGTACAAGCTGTTTTTGATAATATTAAGGTTTGTGGATAAATTATTGATTGGTGCATCTAGTGACGTTTCATATATTACTGGCTAAATTATTATGTAGCTCTTGTTCAGAGTCTCATAAGCTGTCTATGATTCGTTATCCATTTGAAAGGTTTGTTTCCACTATTAAACTCACCTAACTATCTTGCATCAGGACAAGTATGTATCTGAGCAGGTGACTCATAAGGATGGTGGTCCTCTTGTAATGAATGCCTTTGAGATGATTACACTATCTCAAGGTTTAGATCTTTCATCATTATTTGATAGACAACAGGTAATTGCATTACCTTCTTTTTGTCAGCATGGTTGACTGTTTACTTTCAGTAGGATTGGCACTGTAAAGTTTTGATACTTTGATGGTTCAAAAATTGTATGGACGTTCTGCCTGTACAGCATATTTTCATCAGTAATGTTTTACCAGCACTTTACCTATTGCATTTCGTTTTAGTTGGTGTCATATACTGTTTCCCCAGCTCCTGTGATGTTAGGCTTGAGCCACAAAGAGCTTGGAAGTAGTACTGTTTTATACATATTTTAAAGAATACAACATAATTTGGCCTTTAATTTTTACCGATCTTGTTACTATCAAATGTTTTGGTATAGTCTGCAGATTTAGCACCAGTTGGTTGTCCAACGTTTCATGCTCTATATATTGCACCTCCCAAAGAATTTGGACACATCAACCATATATACACAATTCTGGCAATTGTTTCATTCTGTCAAAAGAAGCTACCATTTTATCATTTCACATTTTGTTCCATACCTTCCAATACATGCACTAATTAATCTTTGTTTAACATTTAAGTGGACTAATATATTTTGTTGTCATTTTGATATCAATGTCTCGAGTGTTTTCCTTTGATGTTTGCTGCATGCAATTATGCATAACTGCAGTTGTCATGGATAACTGACATACTTTTTGCTTCTGATTCCTCTTACCATCTTTCGTTGCTGAACTACACATCAATTCATGTGTCTGTAGAAGCCATATTAATGGATTTTCTGTTTATAGGATTTTGTCAAACGTCAGACTAGATTTGTCTCGAGGAAACCAGCAAAGACTATAGTAGCTACAATTGAAGTAGTAGCTGATTCCATGGGTATCAAGGTGCATTCCCAGAATTACAAGGTAATTGTGGAAAAACTGTTTCAACGATCAACTCTTGGGTAATTATTTATCTTTCGTTAATCTTGGTAAGGTATTGATAAGCATTCCTACTTTTACTGCAGTTACGGCTTGAAGGAGTATCGACAAATAAAATGAGCCCACTTGCTGTTGTTTTAGAGGTCATCTTTTCAACCGCCTTATTTGTTACTTGTTCACGAACAACGTTTGAAATTTATTCTCATGCGAAGTGCATTGTTTTCAGATTTTTGAAGTTGCTCCGTCTCTGTTTATGGTGGATGTTCGAAAAGTCGCTGGAGACACTCTGGAATACCACAGGGTTTGTTCTTTTCGCATCACATCCTGTATCGTAAACTCGTAATTGGATTTTCAGGGCATTTTTGTGGTAGGAAAATAGCAGTGAAAAAAATGAGCATAACCAGATAGCCGTCCTAGTTAAGAAGGAAAAATTCTTATAGTTTCACGATGCAAACACCAACAATTATTTTGCCACAGCAGATGGCAAGTCATTTGCAAATGTGACACCATGGGTACTAATGTGCATGTGTTCTGAAACTGTGGGGCGTATTGTGTGAACTTAGGGGTTTGCTATCACAGAGAAGTTTAGAAATTGAACACCTGATATCCTAGAAAACTTCAGCAATTTTGTTAGCAGAATGCTAGTTTAAAGGATCTGATTTTCTATTCATTCTGCGTTCTGATCAGTCCATAGTGTATGCTAACTTGGTGTTGTACCCATGGCAGTTCTACAAGAACTTGTGCAGCAAACTCCAGAGTATAATCTGGAGACCAATAGAGGTTTCTGCAAAATCTGCATTGCTGAGGACAACCACTTGCTAGCCTCGCCCTAGCCGCCGCTACACCTTCACCAATAGGATTTCCCAGGTGTCAAGTTGGGGCCTTGTGGTGTATCTGGCATCGCTACTGCATGGTGGACCGCGCTGCCGATCATCATCCCAGTTGCTTCTGTGGGCACTGTATGTACCATAGCCGAGCGACCGAGTCAATCCCGCTAGATCAGATAGTGAAGTCTTGCTACATATTGTATCTTTGACTGTATCATTAGTGTATATACAGTTTGGATCGTGCCAAACTGCCAATACAGTCCCATGCGTAGCAGGTATACATAGACTTCAATTAGAATATGCGTATAGGCAATAACCTGGCTGAAGTGTTTGAGGCTTTGAGCCAAACCCTGTAAATGCTTGTAAGACTGCAAGAAGATACGGGTTTTACAAGGTTTGATCATTCTGCTGCAATAAACCGGGAAAGCGAGAACTGACTTGTGAACTACCATGTACTTACACAAAGCATAGGAAGTCTTGTAGTGCTGCCATGGTCCAACTGGTGCTTCTTATATTTCTATCTGCTATTCCAAGTTCGCGAAACATTGTATCTGTAGTTTCTGCCACAGACATATCTCGACTATGTTGTGTGCTAACGGCGAGAAAGGCCATTGACCCCGAAGCGCATAGGTCACATCTTGTTTTACATCAATCTATATATTTTTCTATCTATATATTTTTCGCTTCCAACAACAACAGTTTTTTTTTTCTTGAATCAATTTTTTTTTAACGTGGAACACTTGTATTTCATTAAGAGGTAGCCGGTCACCACCACAGCGGGTTAAGATATTAGGGAAGTACGACCTCTACTCCGTGTGGCCATCCCAAACCTCACCTACACCCAACGCCGCAAACTGACGAGCTTGCATGTTACACGCCCTCGGGGCATACACAATGCTTGCCTCTATAAAAGAGGTTATTGGTCTGAATTTCAAATCGCTATAGAGGACCCCCAAAGGCGCCTGGTCATAACCTGAAGAGTCCATGACTTGTTTGAGGACGATGCAGTCCGTCTCAAAAAATAACACGGCCTAACTCCCTCGTTGATCAGCAACCTGGACGACATTGGACAAAACCATCGCCGGTGCGTGAAGAGCCTCCCTCATCTCCTGGAGAGGGACAGGGACCGCTGCAGTGAACAAGGTATCATAAGGGTTATGGTGGCAAATGGCTCCAAACTCCCAAATAATTGACGCCTCCAACAAGCCACATTCGGGCAGTTCACCTACTTTCGGCAACAACAACAGAATTTCATGTAGCATTTCACAGGTGGAACGGCTGCTTACACCATTTCGTAGCCTGCAGATGGTGCGGCCAGGCCCGTGGGCGAAGAAATCGGTTCGATTGGTTACCCGCATACATTTTTGGCCCGCATGAGTCCGAACCTCAAAGCACCCCTCAGTTAGGCCCATGGACAACGCCTGATTCGGCTGTTTCCCCGGAGCCAGCCTCGCTGCGTGCAAAAAGGGGAACGCAGCGGCCGAGCTCGTGCAGGCAGGGAGATGGCGGGAGGTCGCGCGTATGAGGACGCTCGAGCTTTTCACCCATCAGATCTAGATCGATGTCGTTCGATTCATCTGCCTCCAGCACGAGGATCATCCTACCGTCTTCGCCGGCGAGCACGGCGCACTTAGTAGTCCTGCTTCACCAAGGAGCTCATCGAAGGCGATTCTGGTGCCCACTGCTTCCGATGCGACCACGGTGAGTTTGGCGGCCTCAAAGTCAACCGCGGCGCCGGACGACCTACTGGCATCTCCTTCGTCCCCTACGTCTGTGTTGCATCGTCTGCAAGCTGATGTAAGAAACCTCTCACTTTGGGATACAAGTACATAAATCTGCTTGTTCGTAGTTACTGTAAGCATGCGTAGCTCAATTTGTTTATAAGCCATCATGCTTAGCATCACAAGAATCATGCTTAGCACAATTTGTTTGTAGGCCAATTCGGTTGGCAAGTCACAAAATCTGGCTACCGTGTCCCTCTTTGGAGCATGAGAAAGCTATCCTCATTCAATCATACTAGGTGGACACGCGCGTTTCGCCGCGGCGCATACATTCTATTTAGCAGAGTGTGGTAGGTGTGTTGTACTCACTGCTGGTAACACATTTTATTTTATTTGTGTTACCATAAATCATAAATTAAATATATGAACATGTGCGGGGCTGAGTGTTTTAATAGGTAGATAAATGTGTCATTCACGTGTTAGACATGTCTGAAATTGAGAGATCTGACCTTAGACGCAAGAAACAGGCTCTTATTACATATTGAAGCTCATAAGCAACATAGGGATACCAGTGTTTCTTCAATTAAACAAAAAGATACATCGAGCAAATTTAAAAAAAAACACATCAAGCAATAGACCAAGTTCAGTACCACAAGAAACTGGCATGTTACATGATCAAGGTAAAGTACTAATATGTCAAAACAAGCTAACTTATGAAGATCACACGGTAACCTTGTCCGACTGCCTCAAAATCGATGCTTACAACTATTTAGATTGCATAGCTCCAAGGGAAGGCACAACTTTGTATTCAACACTTATAAGTGGTTGAATTATTAAATGATTAGTTTAATCAGTATAGACAACCAGATTATATATATACTAATTCTATGTAGGAGTTATACTTGATATATTCAAAATTATTCATTGTTTCAATAAAATTTAAAAGAGAAGGTACGGTTGGAAGTTTCCACAAATCTTTATATAAAAGCAAGATCTAATATGTAATCAAGTTTGATAATTTATGTACATCAAAATAAAAAATAGAAGTTATGACATTAATTTTGGACCCACTTAGTCGATGCAACCCGCTTGTTCATTAATCATAGAGCATGCTCCAAGTCAAGGGCACTCAAATTTTTGTTAACTCTATCAATTTACCTAAGCATCTCATGTATTCTCGAGATATGCTAATATATTCAAAAGTAAATTCAGTTGCAGAGCCTAAGAGGGGCCAAAATCAATTTATTCTACTTTATTTCAGGAAAACATACATGTTAATTGTTGAAGTGACATCAAACGCGACCGTTTCTCGCAAGGTGCGACCATTTCTCGCCCTGTTAGCGCTCCACGCTTTTCTTTCAGCCATTCTTCCATTCGGTTACTATAGATTTCAGGTTATGGACAATCTCTATATGCCGCGTCATCGCATGCCTCATGAGTCTTCTCCTTTTCAATTCCTTTTTTCTGCCATCCCTCTGTGATTTTTCCAGTCAAAGCGGTAAGGATAATGCAACGCCTTCGCGTAGTCCCGCATAGGAGCATCTCTACCTGCGCCGACCCTCCCTCTCACCCCCACTGTCCCACGCGCTCACCTCCTCCTTATCTTCCTCACCACCGGCGTGGCGGCGGACGGGAGCACGAGGTCCGTGGCGTTGTTGAATCGGTACTTGGAAGGTTTGAGGCGGGGAAGCAGAGGCGGCCGACGCTGGATACAGGAACTGGACAGGAGGCGTTGGCCTTGTGAGTGGAGGGGCGAAGAGAGCAGAGGTGAGAGGGAGAGCTCGAGAGCGGAGGGGCCTTCTCCTTTTCAATTCCATTTTCCACTATCCGTCCCTGATTTTTCCAGTTAAAGTGGTGATGATGATGCGACATCTTCGCGTAGTCCCGCATAGGAGTGTCTCTATCCGCGTCACCCCTCTCTCTCACCCCCCATCGTCCCACGTGCTCACCCCCTCCTTATCTTCCTTACCACCAGTAAAGCATGGCGACGGACGGGTATGCGAGGTTGGGGGTGATGTTGAATCGGTACTGGGCAGGTTCGAGGTAGGGAAGCAAAGGCGGTGGATGCTGGATGCGGGAGCTAGACGAGAGGCGGTGTCCTCGTGAGTGGAGGGAGCAGATGTGAGAGGAAGAGATCGGGAGCAGAGGGGGCGACACATGTTGCTGGGGGGAGACGAACGTGGGGCCGGGATGGCGCGGGAGCTCGGGAATCGAGAGCTCGGGTGGAGGGGATCAAGATCGAGATGGGGGTGGGGGTGGGGGCAGGGAAGGGAGGGACCAGCTCATAAGACTTCAGTCAACACCTGAAACTACATGGTTCAGATGACTCGGAATAAAAATCAAATAGCTAGAAATGCACGCGCGAGCTGATGGCCTCAGATGGCTCGCTTTTTCTCAGACTTAAGCTATAGTATAATATGTGGATGCCAAAATCAATGGTGTGGGATCCTTCTCTATCTCTTTTCGTTCTGAAGAGGCTATGTGAGTTCGTCAAAGAAGGGGTTAGGTGTGACCAGGTGTCGAGGGGTGACCTCGACAATATCTATTGTTATGGACTTGGGTTTGCTGGAAAAGAGAGTGTTGGTGATTTCGTCGGCCTATCAGACAAAAAACAGAGGATCATAGAGTCGTCAATTCGCTAGATGCAATCTAACTCACGGCGGGTTGTGTTTCGCTCAAAGCTACGGTGCCCTCTCCGTCGGCTCCTCCTAGCCTATGAGAGGCTAGGTCTAAGAGCCCAACACAGATCGGTTTACAAGTTTGATTACAAATACTTGACGATGTTGGTTGGTACTTCTATCTTGATCAACACGTTTGGTTCCTAGGCTTCGGATGTTTCCAGGACTATCATCTCTTTGTGGGCCTTGGGCCGTAGCATAAGTACGTACCAGGTAATATCAATTATGGGAATCCGATAAGTCATATCCATGTCACCAGGGGTTCAAAGAGATTTACCTACAGCATGTGTGCAATGACGTTCTTGAGTTCAATGGAAAGGAGCTCATCCCAACTCAGGTGTACAACCATATGAGGAAGTGGAAGAAGAAGTGGGCTCATGTACGCAAGCTCCAGGGTTTGGACGGCGTCGAATGGTGTCCGGACAGCACGTCCTTCAGGATGGAGAATGCCAAACAAATGGAGCTCTCACGGGTAGCGATGAACTGTTTAATTCATGTTTACTTGCTCCAAGATGTTTCTCCGCTTCTTACTTAATAGAGCTATGTGTTTTGTCTCAGATTTTCCCGGTGGATCTCCTGTCCAATATAGTGGAGAACTATGCTCAGATGGAGCTTATTTTCACGCCCAAGCCACTCCTCGAGAAGCATATGTACACCATCCGAACTCTGATCATGGCCATGGGCCACCTTGCTGATAACCCGATCCAAGATTGGTTGTACACTTCCATGTGTGTCCGTGATAGGAGGGAATGGCTCAGGTGTTGGCTACGCAAGAACTACATCTATGGAGAGTCTATCTATGCAACAACGTTAGTCATACTACTTACCTATGTTACCTCTATGATGGTGCAGATGATCTGCTTGAACAAGAACTTGTATATTTTTGGGAGGCAGCGAGACATTCCCTCCATTAGGTAGGGCCAATAAAACTATGGTCAGAGAAGGTATATAGTGCAAACTGATGAGTTACACGCCCTCTGGGCATACACAATGCTTGCCTCTATAAAAGAGGTTATTGGTCTAAATTTCAAATCGCTAAAGAGGACCCCCAAAGGCGCCTGGTCATAGCCTGATCAGTCCATGACTTGTTTGAGGACCATGTAGTCCGTCTCAAAAAATAACACGGCCTAACTCCCCCGTTGATCAGCAACCTGGACGGCATTGGACAAAACCATCGCTGGTGTGTGAAGAGCCTCCCTCATCTCCTGGAGAGGGACAGGGACCGCCGCAGTGAACAAGGTATCACAAGAGTTATCGTAGCAAATGGCTCCAAACTCCCAATTCTTTGACGCCTCCAACAAGCCACATTCGGCAGTTCACTGTCTTCCGGCAACAACAACAGAATTTCATGTAGCATTTCACGGGCGGAACGACTGCTTACACCGTTTCGTACTGCAGATGGTGCGGCCAGGCCCGTGGGCGAAGAAATTGGTTCGATTGGTTACCCGCATACATTTTTGGCCCGCATGAGTCCGAACCTCAAAGCACGCCTCAGTTAGGCCCAGGGACAACGTCCGATTCTGCTGTTTCCCCGGGGCCAGCCTCGCTGCATGCAAAAAGGGGAACGCGGCGGCCGAACTCGTGCAGGCAGGGAGATGATGGGAGGCCGCGCGCACGAGGACACTCGAGCTTTTCACCCATCAGATCTAGATCTATGTTGTTCGATTCATCTGCCTCCACCGCGAGGACGCTCATCCTGCCGTCTTCGCCGGCGAGCACGGCGTCAATTAACAGTCCCGCTTCACCAAGGAGCTCGTCAAAGGAGATCCTGGCGCCCACTACCTCAGATGCGACCACGGTGAGCTTGCCATCCTCAAAGTCGACCGTGGCAACAGTCGGCTTGGCGGGCTCAAAGTCAACAATGGCGCTGGTCGGCCTACCAACATCTCCTTCGCCCCCTACCTTTGTGTTGCATCACCTGCAAGTTGCTGTAAGAAACCTCTCACTTTGGGCTACAAGTACATATATCTACTTGTTCCTAGTTACTATAAGCATGTGTAGCTCAATTTGTTTGTAAGCCATCATGCTTAGCGTCACAAGAATCATGCTTAGCAAATTTTTTTTAGGACAATTCCGTTGGCAAGTCACAAAATCTGGCTATTGTGGGTGCTCCCTCTTTGCAGCCTGAGAAAGCTATCCTCATTCAATCATGTATGTGGATGCCAAAACCAATGGTGTGGGAGCCTTCTCTATCTTTGTTCGTTCTGAATAGGCTATGTGAGTTCGTCAAAGAAGGGGTTAGGTGTGACCAGGTGTCGAGGGGTGACCTCGACAATGTCTATTGTTATAGACTTGGATTTGCTGGAAAAGAGAGTGCTGATGATTTCGTCGGCCTATTAGGCAAAAAACAGAGGATTACAGAGTCACCAATTTGCTAGATGCAATCTAACTCACAGCGGGTTCTCTTTCGCTCAAAGCTACGGTGCCCTCTCCGTCAGCTCCTCCCAGCTCTTATATGAGAGGCTAGGTCTCAGAGTCCAACATGGATCGGTTTACAAGTTTGATTACAAATACTTGACGATGTTGGTTGGTACTTCTATCTTGATCAGCACGTTTGGTTCCTGGGCTTCGGATGCTTCCAGGACTACCATCTCTTTGTGGGCCTTGGGTCGTAGCATAAGTACGTAACAGGTAATACCAATTATGGGAATCTAATAAGTCATACCCATGTCATCAGGGGTTTAAATAGATTTACTTGCAGCGTGTGTGCAATGACGTTCTTGAGTTCAGTGGAAAGGAGCTCATCCAAACTCAGGTGTACAACCATACGAGGAAGTGGAAGAAGAAGTGGGCTCATGTGCGCAAGCTCTAGGGTTTGGACGGCGTCGAATGGTGTCCGGACGCCATGTCCTTCAGGATGGAGAATGCCAAGCAGACGGAGCTCTCACAGGTAGTTCAATTCATGTTTACTTACTCCAAGATGTTTCTCCGCTTCTTACTTAATAGAGCTATGTGTTTTATCTCAGATTTTCCCGGTGGATCTCCTGTCCAATCCAGTGGAGAACTATGCTCAGATGGAGCTTATTTTCACGCCCAAGCCTCTCCTTGAGAAGCATATGTACACCACCCGAACTCTGATCATGGCCATGGGCCACCTTGCTGATAACCCGATCCAAGATTGGTTGTACACTTCCATGTGTGTCCGTGATAGGAGGGAATGGCTCAGTTGTTGGCTACGCAAGAACTACATTTGAGAGGAGAGTCTATCTATGCAACAATCTTAGTCATACTACTTACCTATGTTACCTCTATGATGGTGCAGCTGATCTGCTTAAACAAGAACTTGTATATTTTTAGGAGGTGGTGAGACATTCTCTCCATTAGCTAGGGCTGATGAAACTATGGTCGGAGGTGGTATATAGTAACCCCTCCAATGATGAACTGCTTATTATGAATTGCTTGTGTATTATCTACTTGTGTGTCATCTGATTGTGATGTTGTGGGTATCCTCACCACTCCAATGTCAGTGGTTACCAATGTGTTCACATACCGACGCTAAAGGCGTTATTTATAACACGACGGCACGCGTTTGGGGCGCGAGCGAGTATGTGCCAGTCAGCACACAGTCATGCGACAGCGATACCCTGCCGTGATCAGATTAGCGATCGCAACGTCTCCAGATCCTCTATTGGCCACGGCGTGTCCACGCACCTTTGCTTAGAACAGCAAACAAGACCGTAGCATCGGTCTCACCAGCCTCCCCCGAAAAGTTCATCTGAACCTGGTCCCCCCGCCTCCCCCGAAAAGTTCAGCGAGCCGGGCTGGGCCGGCCTCCCGTTCAACGAAACGACCGGTAAAATTTCGTCACCCCGGTGACGCAACAAGGCTGAGCAGGTGCATGAACCGGCGCGCGAGGGATGGAGGGAGGGAGCAGGCGCAACAAGAAAAGGCTGAAAGGGACGGGGCCGATCGAGAGGATGCACTGCACATGGACCTGCCTCGCTCGCTCGCCGCCCGTCGCCGTCCATGGCCTGCTCGCCGGAAAGTTAGGAGGAGGAATAGGCAGCGGAAACTTGATCACTTGCATACTGTATCTCCCGACAAGATGTTGATTTTCGTTGGAAATCAACAAGCAACTCTAGCCATCGCAGAGGTCGCAGCATACCGTATCTCCCGGCACCTCTAAGGTCACAGCATAACTCTAGACACGCAGGACTACAACAATCAATACATTCTGGGAGAGAGTACAACAAAGATAACAATGTTACAGAGAGTACAACAAAGATAACAATGTTACAAGGTTGCAATCGCATGAAGCACACAACTTTGACGGAAACAAACAATTTTATTGATTCTGGGAAGGTCGCAAAGGTTACAGCACCCACACACGCGCCTGCAAAACACCAGGGATCCGGAGAAGAAAAACAACCACGCAAGCTTGTCATGGCAACAAGGGCCTCCGCTGCTACGCGTTGCACCTCGCCAAGGCCAAGATCCCCAGGGATAAGCAGGCAACCCATACAGATGCTGCAGAATACGAGCGCGCGCGCACACACACGCGCTACGAACGGTGCCGCATACTGGTAGAGACTGGAACTGGAACAACCACACACACATCGAAGAACCGGAGCTAAGCATCCCGGACAGATAGAACTTGTAATGAAATTGAAACCAGAAGTACTGATGCCCACAACTCTGGAACAAGAAGTACTGGAAAAGAAGACACACGGCTGACTGATGATATTTGAGCTCCCACACAGGACTCAAGGAGAAAAAAGAGCATGGTGTAGGGACTGTGATCACAAGGGCATAGGTTGGGGTAGGAGGGACAAGGGCGCCACGCTAACAATGGCAGCCGAAGGCTCAAGGAACAGGCATCCTGAGAGGACGCCTGCAAAAAACGAGCGCTCGGCTAAAGCGTCCCCCGGAAAACAACCGGCCCTAAGACAAAGGAAGCCCACCATGACTCCGACGAACTGACTCTGCTACGAAGGTTTGACTGAAGAAGGTACTACCTATTGGTCGTATATTTGCATCATGACTTGTTGTTCCTCCTCTTAGGCGAGGATGTCGCACCACCAGAGCTGCTTCTCCAGCGACGCGATGTTGTGGTTGCCGATGAAGTTGAACTGGAGATTGAGGCCCTC
This sequence comes from Avena eriantha, assembly GCA_910589775.1. Lineage (NCBI taxonomy): Eukaryota > Viridiplantae > Streptophyta > Magnoliopsida > Poales > Poaceae > Avena > Avena eriantha. The sequence continues at coordinate 227,078,513 of OU342746.1, read as the reverse complement.
CAACGAAGCAGGCATGCTGCCCAAGAAAGGAACGCTCTTCTGTGTCACCTTGAGACAGCCGGACAGCGAGAGGATACGGAGTTTGAGCCCAGCGGCACATGCCAAGACCGCGACTCCGTAGTCGCTGACCATGCAGTTTGAGAGATCGAGCTCGGCGAGCTGACAGCAGCTCTCGGAAATGGCAAACAGACTTGCATCTGTTATCTTGCTGCAGCTCTCGAGACTCAGATGTGTGAGAGAACTGCCGTGTGTCTTCACCAGGGCGGAAATAGATGCATCCGTGAGATTCTCGCATCCATTCAAGTCGACATGGACCAGCCCACTCTCGGAGCTCCTGATCAACGGAAGGAGGCCATCGTCGGTGACTGCACCGAGACCGCTCAAGTCGAGATTCTCCAGATGAGGGCAGATCATGCCGACCACGGCCAAGCTCGCGTCTGTGAAGCCCGGGCAGTGTTTGATGGTAAGGGAACGCAGGGACTTGCAAACGGGAAGCTGTGCAGGCGCAGAGCAGATGTCCTTGATACCAATACACTTGACCAAGGAGAGAGCCTTAAACTTTGGGCTGCAGTTCAGGAGGAATGCAAGGATGCCCGTGAGAGTGATCTTGTTGCAATCCTCAATCTGCAAGTTCTCCAGCACCTTTGCTGACTCCGCGAAATCCTTGAGAAGAACATCCGAGATCTGGCTGCACTTCCTGAGGTAAAGCTGCTTCAGGCTCAGGCAGAACTTGGCGATGGAAACAAGCGCCAGCTCCGTGACTCCTGGGCAGGAGGTGATACTCATGCATCTGAGCTTCTGCAGGCCAAGAGCATTTGCCATCACCCAAAAACCCCTCTCACCAACCGTGGGGAGGCGAGCAAGGGTGAGGTCCGTGATCGCCTTCCCGTAGTACCCGATCACAGCAAGCGACGCGTCGGTGATGTTCAGGCCCTGGAGGCGGACCTTGGCAAGCGAGGCCGTCGCGGAGCAGATGAGGCCAGACACACCCTGGTCACTAACATGTGCACAGTTCTTGATGTTCACCGCCTGCAGCTTGGAGCAGCACCGGCCGATAGCCTTGAGGCCCTCATTGGCAACGCCGGAGCACGCCTCGATGGTCAGCGTCTTCAAATCCGGGCATCCCTGAGCGACCGCGACGAGGCCCTTGTCGGTGATCAGCGGGCAGCCAGTGATGTCGAGCTTCTCCAGCGAGGGGCACCCGGCGGCGATCTCGGCGAGCCCCGCGTCGGTCACCTGCGGCACGTCCCACAGGGCGAGCGAGCGGAGCGACGAGCAGCCACGGGCGACCGCGGAGAGGCCGTTGTCGGTGACGCCGCGCGTCGGGTGGCTCCCCCGGACGACAAGGCTCAGCAGGTGGCCGCGGAGGGCGTCGGCGACGGCCGCCGCGGTGAGGGCGACGTCCGTGGCGCCCTCGCCCTCGAGGCTCCTCTCGGAGCAGCCCGGGCGGGCAGGAGCGGCCTCCTCGTCCTCGTCAACGAACACCTGGTTGAGGTCCGGCACGGCCGGGGCCCGCTTGATCTCCGAGGCGCGGATGCCGCCGAGCAGCGCGAGCCAGCGGCGGGAGACGCACGAGGCTGCGCCCCGCGCGCGGCGCCCCTGCACGCGGCGCAGGATCTCGAAGAGGCACCCGTCGGGGAGCGCATCGAGGGACGGCGCCGCCCTCAGCTTCTGCTTCTTGGCCGCCGCCGCCTCCTCCTCCGCCGCAGCCGCCGCGGCGGCGAAGAAGGAGGGGGCCACGGCCGTGACGCGCGCGCGCTTCCGCTGCCGCACGCCGCCGAACAGAGCCGCTGCCGGCTCCAGGACAAACAGACCACCATCTACGCAAACAAACACAACATGCATAAGAACACCGAACCAGAAAACCAACAACAGCAAAATTTCCTCCAGATCTCCGTGCAAACAACAAAACGAATCGCGCCCAATTCAGGATCCTTACCTCGGTAATCATGGAAGGGAGGCATGCCGAGGAAGAAATCGAAACCGAAACCGAGCGAGCGTAGCGGCGATTGCGAGTTGTATTGGATTGGATTGGATGGATGAACCCCTATGACAGGGAAAAAATTGTGGGAGGAGGAGGAGGAGCGGGGGAACGGGGGAGGTGGGGTGTGGTGGTGGGTTGGGGAAGGACGAGGCGGGTAGTGGTTCTTATTTGGATGGTGCGGGAGGAATCCCCCTAGTTGCCCAACTTGTCACCGAGATTTGCTGGGATTCAATGAATCTCTTGGGGCGGGGAGGGTCAAGGGGGGAAGGGTGTACACTGTACCGCCGCTGTGATGTGCTGGGCTCGGCGTGCATGCATGCACCTGTTTCCTTTTGTTTTTTTTAGCTGAGTAGGTTTTTTCGCTGGGCTAGCAGCCTACCACAGGGAGCACCAAGAGTTTTTCCTTTTCTTTTACTCTCTCTAAAATCGAGGGAGAAGGTTATTTTTTGTGAGAGTTTTAGATTCTTTCTCGTCTTGAATGCTTGATGATAATTGAAAGAGGTTGCTTCTGGAAGATAGGCTAGACATAGTTGAAACTTGAATTAACTGGGAGAATTTCTGGCGCGGCAACCGTGGTAACCAATTCTAGCAAGAATTTGATTTGTGGGTCATATACTTTTGTGAAGATTGTATATGTGTGTAATTTTCATTTCAAGAAGTGGGTTCGTTGTTTGTTTCACATGATTATTTCATACAGAAAAAAGAGTGGGGCACTTGTTTTTTTTAATTCTTTTGGTTGAAAAGTGAGTGGGCACTGCAATTTGACATGTTAGTTTCAACTAAGTTGAACTTTTTTTAAAAGATTTTAGCTACCTTTAATTCATCGAATCTATGTGGATTTTCACTGAAATATAGTTGTACCTTTTTTTATTTCAAGCAGTTGTTTGGAAATATGTTAGGGAGATCGGCCCTCCGTGCAATTGGTCCACGTCCATCTTTCTCTCACAAGATGATAGTTTTATATAGGTATAGTTCCTATACCAGGCTATAGAGGGGAGCCAAGGTCTACACATTTACGTCCTTTCTCTTCTTTCTCAAATCGAGGAAGAAGGGTGCTTGGGGTTTCGGAGGTTATCCATCTTGAATCGTCGCTAAGAAATTCATCTGATTGGAGGTTATCCATCTTGAATCGTCGCTAAGAACTAATTGGAAGAATTTATCATGCTATGATAAACACTTCCAGACTTTTCCATTAGCAACTAACATAATCGAAACATTTTATTTGATATTTGGTTCACTAGTTTTAATTAATGTGGATTGCATTTTTTATATTTGTATAATAATATTAATATAAGCGGACCATTCTTGAAAATTCATGTTTACTCAGACTTCAGGTTTCACGAACAAGACTCCGTGTCCTTAAATGTTTTTAAGCAGTTTGTAACTCTCCAAAATCTTCCGAGGTTTCATTAAATAAAGAAGCTCTTTTAAGTTTTGACCAAAACATAGTTTAGTTAAAATACCTTGCAATTGTTTTTGCATTGCTTTGAAAGACAATTTGCACCGTACAGTATCTATACAAATTCATAGCGATGTTCCTGAGTGCGTATACAAATTAGTTTCGCAACGTCGGGGGCGTAGAATAAGTTAAACGAACAGCGAGTGAGGGGATATAATTGTCATTTGACATGTAGTAGAAACATAAATGCTGATACAGCTAGGAATGAATAATAGGAATATCAACACCCGAAAGCCGCACAGCCGTCCACTTATTAGGTTTTGAGAAATGTTGGACAATCGACTATAGTGTGTTGGAGTTGCTGAAATAATTGGCTGATCGTATAAATTTTCACAGATTCTGGTATCTTCACACTTTCATATTCATGAAGTTCAATATCGGTCGTCATATTTGAATTTGTGTTTTGCTTTACTAGCGAAACAAACCTTCCTTTTTCAGAAACGAACACGTCGTGGCAGGTACTCCCTCCGTTTCAAAATATAAGATGTTTTAGATTTGTGAAGAAAATGTGTTTAGACTTCTTTTAGTGCGTAGATTCACTCTAAACCTGAGTAAACCTATATTATTAAAAGGAATCTAGATACATTTGCTTCACAAAGCTAAAACATGTTATATTTTAAAAATGAGGGAGTATTTCATAAAACTCAAAAAAAGCTTCCACCTGGCACACACGCAGGAAATCCAGCCCGGCACGTAAGCACGGGTCCAGTCCAGCCGTGTCCATCCATCCCCCCACGCGCGCCGGCCAGCCACAGGAGCAAACAAACGTACGTACGTACACGACCGACCGTGCATGCATCACCCACACGTCGAACCGAGCGAGACAGAGAGAGAGATTCGTGCACCCACCCCACCCCACTCCCACGTACAACACGCACGCACCGCGCCCGCGTGTTCCGTGTGCACCGTACCTGGACTCCACGGCCCTTTCTGTTTAGATTAGCCTAACCCAGCAGCTAGCGACGAATAAAATCAAGGAGCGGATTAACCATAGATAACCACTACCACCACCACCACCAGGTGCATGCACCGTACCGTATGTACCCCGCATGCAGCCAACGGAGCACCTTCCCTTCTCTTCTCTTCTCGGGATCTTCTTATCTGATCTGCCGATCCGTCCGTCCGTCCACTGGACTGGCTTTTCTTTTCGTTTTTCGTTTCTTCTCTGCTAGCTAAACTGCTGGGCTGGACCGGGTCGCCCGTGATTTCTAAACCCTAAACCCTAAACCATTGGGTTGGCGGCCGGTCGGGACCGACGGTGATTCTTATTATTACCCAGTCTTCACCGTTGGGTTGGCGGGCGGTTAGGACCGACGAAACTGTCGACGATTTTTTAAACACTTCTATACCAGGTTTCACCCATTTGCGTATTTTTAAACCTGATGAATGGGCAACTTGTGTCTTTTTTCTAGGATATGTGTATAGACTCTAGTAAGTACTAGCTACCAGTCGACTGTGGCTGGTCATCGTGTTCACGCATGCTGCGGTTTCTTTGACCCACAACTTGATCAATGATGATTCCTGCTATTCTATCAGATCGGCTTATTAACTGGTGTGAGGTGAGGTGCGGTGCGCCGTACGTAATACGGGTTGAGTGTAAACCGTGGGTGTATACGACGATATGCAGTACGTACTACTCCGTCCGTCTTTGGATGTCGTAAGTTTGCCAAAATTTAGATGGATCTATATATTAAATAGTGTCTGGATTCATCAGTTTTCACAAACCTGATACCGCAATTTTGAGACGGAGGGAGTACTGGATTCTAGCTTCATGTTAAGTACTACCTCCGTCCCAAAGAACAGAGCATCATCGTTTTGTGTTTTTTCTTTAATCAAGATTTACTCTAAATATATAAAGAATGTTGTGTAAAATTAGCATTATTGAAAAACGTGTTTCAATAGGAGTCCAAAGATACTAATTTTATATAATATAATCAAGTTTTAGTTAGTACTCTATTTATTCGGTCAACTTTTACTTTGAAATACGTGTGCGCCTTATTCCTTGGGTAGCTAGCGTATGTTTTGGTTGGTGTCCAAACCCAAACCTCCTATTTTGTTTGTCGTAGCCTCACCTTTAGGCCATGTTTATTGTCATTTTTTTAGAATGTCTGCTAATTGAATTATCCACCTAAACCATTTTTCTTCACACCATTACGCAAATTCCTTTTCCTATCCATGTATTTGGCGGGGTACTTGGGCTCAAACCAAACTATATCATCGCAGTGTCTTTCTATGTAAAACCGCACATGTATTTCATCCGCTCTGCTCCCTCTACGGCGTTATTTGCGCAGTTCGTGGCATCATAGTCACAAATGAGATGGTACTTGGGCTCGATGTGCTTGCAATTTTGGTGAGATCCTGGTTCCTTCGTCTGAGCCACAACTCTACTTCTATCATGGTTGATGTCAACGAGGTTCAGCGCAGAAGACACCACAACAAGTTCGGTGATGAACTTCTTAATCCAATAGCCCTCCTCGGCAACCAATGAACCAGCCATATACTCCGCTTCCATTGTAGAATATGCAATAGTACTCTGCGTGGAACTTTTCCAGCTTACCGCACCCCTGTTCAGTGTGAAGACAAAAATAGATTGAAATTTGAAGTCAACCGTATTTATATCGAAGTCGGCATCGGTGTAACCTCTTATAGTGAGTTCATCTTCACCACCAAATATTAGGAAAACATCTTTTGTCTTTCTCGGATGCTTCAATGCGTTTTTAGCCGCACTCCAGTGATTCATTCCAAGATCACGTTGGTATTTTGCACAAAGGCTTATCACAAGTGCCACATATGGCCTTGTACTTATCATGGCATACATAATGGATCCAATAGCGGAGTCATATGCAATCTACTCATGGACACACTCTTAAACTGGCATTGGACATTGTTCCTTATTGAGCTTAGTCCCACGTGTCATGGAGTAAATCCTCTCTTAGAATTCTCCACGTTGAACCACTTCAACACTTTGTCGATGTACGTGATTTGGCTCATCCCTATCAGTTGTTAGGATCTATCTCTATAGATCTTGATGCCCAACACGTACTCCCTCTATTTCATAATATAAGATGGTTTAGATTTATGGAGAAAATATATCTAGACGCTTTTTAGTGTGTAGATTCGGAGTGAACCTCCCCGAATCTACACACTAAAGGGCGTCTAGATACATTTTCTTCACAAAGCTAAAATATCTTATTAGGGATATTATAACTGGGACATGAGGGAGCTCTCTCACGAGGTAGACGTTTTCAGCCGTATGATCGTCATATGGAACCTTTGTTGCTTGTACGATTTAGGTGTGCTACCGAACTAGCCCAATTTCCCTAGAGGATGGGTCTCTGTGCATCAAATTGGTGTTCTTTGGTAAACTGGACCAAAAACGTTGAAGCAGCCCATTAAATTTCCAACCTTCTGTTCTCACGCCCGTAATCCTACCGGAGGCGGCGGCCGCAGGATGGTCCGCCGGCGCTACTGGCCTCCACGCCACCGCCTCACCTCTCGTTGCTCTCTTGGCCCCATGGATCAACAAGGGATGCAAGAGGCACGTGGGATGCCTATCCACCTCCCCTTCCCGCAATCCACTCCTCCATATGTCAACCATAGGTCCGATCGCTGCCCCAACCCACTCCTCCATATGTCAACCATAGGTCCGATCACTGCCCCATCCCTATCCTTTGTTCGTGCAGCGATTGTGGCCTCCCTTGCCGCTATGCTGCTCACGATTGGGGGATAACGGGGCAATGGCCGCCGAGATCCTGTCTATCCTGGTGGAGTCCCGCACGCGGTGGCAGGTGAAGCCACCTCAGCCAGTGGCACCGTATCCCATGACTGAACATTTTACCAAGAATACTGAACTTAAGATGCCCCTACAGATCGTGGAGCAACAAGTACAGTTACAAGATGGTAATTTTTGTATTCGACTCACTGTTCTTTATGAATTTCACTTCATTCATTTTGCCAAGAATATTTGTACCACACGGAGGACCAGTAGTATCGCCAACATAGTCTAAAAAATTACCTCAAGTCATATTACCTGTTCGTTTCTAGAAAATGTTGAAATGCTACACTCAACTTCAGCAGAACAACAAGATCATCTCACCTGCATGATGTCGTTTCTCTCTCTCTCTCACACACATATATATATATATAATTTCATTTTTATCTCTTTTACTATTTACACAAAGCCTAAATTTCAGCTTCTTTATTGTTTTTTGCAATCTGCTAGGATTAAGACAGCGTGTTAACTTTTGTAACATATGGTTGCAGATCAAGCATAGACAGAGGCTATATGTGACCAAACTGGCCCCTGCTCCTTGAGGATGTCTTTTCCTTGCTTAATAAGGATTGTGTGGAGCTCTTTTCTTTATTGGGCATCAAAGAAATAGCCTAATTTAATCAAGAAGTCAGTGTTGGCCCTCCTTGATCTTGTTCCACGCTCTACCATGCATGATTTTATTCTAAGATGCAAGAAATTAATCTTATACTTACATAATGAGAACCCAGGTAAAAGCCGGCAGAAACTCAATTTCTTTAGATTAAAACCAAAATCCGTTAGTAACACTATTAGTTCCTCCTTTAGCCTGATGGAATACTTTGCTCTTTTATTTGAATTTATATAAGGGTCTTAAGATATACCACATTGAGTTATTTTTCTCCAATTGATGTTACTTATCAGTTACCTTTTTACTGACATTTCAGGCCATGGTATCATAAGGCAGCAGTTTAGACAGCTCGTTTGGGGAGCGGCCTGCATCGAGCGACATAGAGTGACCACCAACAACCCTATTTTCAGGATATTGAAGTACTTTAGCAGGGACTATAATTGATTCCTCCTTTAACCTTGATGGGATACTTTGCTCTTTTAAATTTATATAAGGGTCTTAAGATATACCACATTGAGTAATTTGTCTCCAATGGATGTTACTTATCGGTTCTCTTTTTACTGACATTTTAGGCCATGGTATCATCAGGCGGCAGTCTAGATCAAAGCTGGTTTGGGGAGCGTCAGGCGTCGAGCGACATAAAGTGACCATGGCCAACAACCCTGTTTTCAGGATATTGAGAGGGACTATAATTGACATCCGTTAGTGACACTATCAATTCCCCTTTTAGCCTTGTTGGAATACCTTGCCTTTTTATCTGAATTTATATAAGGGTCTTAAGATATACCACATTGAGTTATTTGTCTCCAATGGATGTTACTCCTACTTATCAGTGCTCTTCTTACTAACATTTTAGACCATCGTATCATCAGGCGACAGTTTAGACCAAAACATACGGTTTGGGTCAAGTATATGCAGCAAGCTAACTATGGAACGCCAAGTGATTGTATTAGTTATGATCCCTCCACTACTCTGATTGCATTCCTTTCGGGTACCTAGCTCATCCTTCATTTAACAGTGTTCTCTATAGTTATTGATTGGCTTAGCCTGGTTAGTAAACTTATCTTTTTTCTTCTCCCAAAAACGAAAACTATTTTTTTTCTTAAAATCCAGTTCTAAGGATCAAGTTCACCACTTAAAATGGGTTCACACAGAGATAACCTGCAGTATGGAGAAGGCAATAAATATTGTAATTCTTCCCACGCGCACTTGTTTTCTGTCTGATCAAATGGCATTATACTGTTTGTACAAGTCATACAACAAAGGAAGTATCATTGAGAGTCTATTTCTTTGAGCGTATGCTTGATTGTGGGCCTTTTTAAGCAACTTGGAGTCAAACAGTGTAATGCCTTCAATATGGAGTCAAATAGAAGATACCAAATATTGTAATTCGTCCCACATGCACCTATCTAATCAAATGGCATTATACTGTTTGTACAAGTCATGCAAAGAAGAGAGTATCATTGATAGTCTGCTGCTTTTGCCGTATGCTTGATTGTGGGTCTTTTTAAGCAACTTGGATAATGTGGTTTAATACAATCGTACGAACTTCCTTCACGCATGATTATTGGCAATTTTATTTTAACTGAGGATTGACGAATTAAATGTAGTTAGCGTTCAAAGGTGTGCTTACCATTCCATCACATAAGACCAACTTGGATAATCTGATTTTATATGACTGTAACAACTTCCTTCACGCATGATTGATTAAAGATTGACGAATTGAATGTAGTTAGCCCTCAAAGGTGTGCTTACCATTCCATCACATAAGACCAATGTGTATTATTGATAATGTCCGATATTAGAGCAGCATTTTCATCACCTTATCGAATTTTCGACAATTATCTTCCGGTCTCATGCCATCAACATATTGATTAGATATATAGAACTATAGATCCCCTTTAACCGTAGAGTTTCTATTTATTTTCCTTTTGTTATATGTGATTAACTGTATTTGCATGCGAATTTACGATCATCAGCCTATGCATTCCTTTACGTTTTGATAGCCCAAAACCATATTAGACCACACATTATATTTTTCATTGAAAGATTGTACCTCCTATGTAATTTGTAGTTAAAACTTCCTCCGCGAGTGACTAGGTGGGCATAACATGAACCACAGTAATGACATAGATGGTTATATATTTGGAAACAAATTGGTGTTTTCACTTTATCGTCTTCTCATCAATATTATATCTTTTTCTTTGTCATATTTACATGTTGCTTTTGATGCACTACAGGTTGACTTTTATTGAAAGATCGAGAGCCCTCTAGCTAAAAAACAAATTGTGTAAGCTACATGAATGTGATCTTTTTTTTGTTCAGTTGGACCAAAAGACACCCTTGCTTCAATTCATGCTACAAGATTTTAGGCAGCTTAATGTTATGTTAACTACCTAGACTTGGACTAAAATTTTATGAAATTATTATTGTATGACCTCATGAATCAATTATTATACCATGACCTCATTTTTTCTAGGGATGCACTTGTAGTTATAGCTGCTATGTTATCCAAAGGGTGTGTTTGGTAATCGAATAGGATGGAATGGAATGTCATGGTTCCATTCAATCGGAATGGAATGGTTCCATCCTCTTGTTTGGTTAGGATAAAAGGATGTAATGGAACCGTTCCGTTTGGTGTTTGGTTGGAGGAATTGGAATGCTGAAATCGTTTCATTATGTGTTTGATTAGGGAACTGGACAGTCACAAGATGTAATCCTAAACTCGGTTTTTGTCCTAAAATTGGAATTGACAAGACCAAATCAAAGAAAGGGCAGCAGACGTTCTTCTCATCCAATGATATCGAGTGGACAGTGAGCAAAATAGGAGTGGATAGAGGCAAAATTTGGTGCAGAAGGTCAACATCAGAGTTGCCGTAGAGCTAGGTTCCCGTCGCCACACATAGGTCCAGCTGCCGCCGCACCGGATCCCGGCTGCTGCCGCGAATGCTTCCCGTCGCTGCACCGGATCCCGGTTGCCGCCACGCCTGCTTCCCGTCACCACACCGGATCCCGGCTGCCGCCGCGACTGCTTCCCATAGCTGCACCGGATCCCGGCTGCCGCCGCGACTGCTTCCCGTCGCCACACCGGATCCTGGCTGTCGCGACGCCTGCTAGCCTCCTCCCCTCTATCGCCTTAGCCTGTCGCGATTGCTTCCCGTCGCCAAGCTGCCCGCCGCTGCTATCGCGCTGCAGTTGGGAGAGATGGTGGACAGGGACAGACGATGGAGAGGAGGGTTCGGTCATGGTTGTTGTTGATGCATTGTTTTTTTCCTTTAACTGATTCCACCGTTAGCGAGCCGTTCCACCACGTTCGACTGATTTGGTCGAACGGGTGGGTTCCGGATCTAGTGGGTATATTCCCTTCTGAGAATGAGTTGGTTCCATTCCTACTTTCTAACCAAACGCTGAAATTAGTTCTAGGTGCGGAATGATTCCATTACATTCCACCCCATCCCATTACCAAACACACCCTAAGCTGGCAATGTCATGGCATGGTTCAACACTTTGGAACATGTTAAAATCCAGATATATTTGCATCAATCTCTAACAATCTATTGTCATAACAGACGGGCGCAACAACACGCGCCTACATGATCTAGTATTTTAAAATGGAAGGAGCATGTGGCTTCGTCTAAGTTTTTCGTTGAAAAACTATTCTTCAATGAATCCTTTATTGTGTTAAGAAATTTTATATCATTTCCAATCAACAATATGTCATCCACGTAAAGTATCGGAAATGTCTTTGAGCTCCCACTTGCCTTCTGATACGCAAGCTTTCTCACAGTTCTGCATGAAGCCAAACCCTTTGATTACTTCATCGAACCGCTTGTTCCAGCTCCTTGATGCTTGCTTCAGGCCATAGATTGACCTCTGAAGTTTGCATACCTTTTCATCATCGTTAGGATCGACAAAACCGTCGGGTTGTGTCATGTACACTCCCCTTCAAATTTCCATTTAAGAAAATAGTTTTAACATTCATCTGTCATATTTCATAATCATAATAGATCACAGATAGCTAATAAAATCCGCATAGATTTAAGCATTACTAGTGGCGAGAAAGTCCCGTCACAATCAACTCCTTGCACTTGTCGAAACCGTTTCGCGACAAGTCTAGCATTATGTATGATCACATTGCCATCCGCGTTCATTTATATTTAATAGGCTTCACACCTTGAGAAGGATCTACCAAGTTTCAAACTTGGTTCTCCGACATGGATTCTATTCGGATTTCATGATGACTAGCCATTCTTTTGAGCTGGCGCTCCTCGTAGCTTTCTTGTAGCTTCCCCGGGCTTGCCCTCCGAGAGCTCGAAAATCAGCCCAGGCTACCGATCACACCCCACGTAGCTGTTGCTGGAATAACGAAGCACATTTCGTGATAGCTAGGTTGCATGCCCTGATAAATTCTTGCGCGTGTTGTGTTCCCCGGTCGAGCAAGCTGTACGCTGGCAGTCTTCTGTTTTCTCTGATAGGAAATCAAAAAATCGACTTAATTTGTCCTCTTAGTTTGTTCAGATTTCAGAGCTAACCAGCCAGGGTGAGCTGTACGAGCCCTTCTTCCTCGACGATTCCGAAGTCGCTGCCTCCAGGGAACAGGTTTCTTCGATCGGGGATTCATTCGATAATGTCCATGTAAGTATTATATAGGTGCATAATTAAGGCCGCATCTTTGGACGCAAAACTCAGCACCCCTGTAATCAACAGGCGCGCGCGTAGCTGTTTCAATTTGTCGATGATGTGTTGTCGTCTGACATGGAAGATCCATTGCATCTGCGCTGCGCAGCTCTGGGTTCGATCCGGCCGGCGCCCTTAAACTACTACGTACATTAACACGGCTGCTAGATACTTTGGTTTGACAATTTGTCTCCCTGATCGATCGACCAGGTGTCGGTCAATTGCCGTTGCCGCCAGCTTGTACAAGTTTTGCTCTCCGACGATGCGGCAATGATGGTTCCAAGAATTTCCTAGGAAAAGGATCACAAACGTTCATGCATGTTTGGTTCGTCGGCTAAAAGCTGCTGAAGACGTACGGGTCAATCCGACTCCTCTCTTTTCTGTAGACAAAGCCTTCTTTTTTACAGGGTAAGACAAAGCCTTCCAACTCTCGTTCCCGTAAAGGTTTCTTTAGGCCGATTTTTTATCCGGACAACAAAAATTCACCCACTTGCATTCTCAGAAGGCTATTTGCATTCTCAGAAGGCTATTTTTCGCCGAATTCAGCCCAAATTACATATGGCGTTCTCAGGCCGAACCCGAGGCGCCGGGTGTAGCCTGGAAATGCCGGACAAAACTTTATCAGCAGGAAAAAAAGATCCTCGCTCGTGGCCCTGCCCTATCAGCGATTCATCCCCATCCCGTCGCCTCGACTACCGCGACGGACCGCCGGCAAACGACCGCCTACCCACTCGCCCATGCGTCGCCGTAGTGGTGCGCCACCGCCCGCCCACCTTCCCGCCGTTTTCCCATTTCACGCACTCGCTGCTACACCCCTCTCGCCCTCGCCGCCCTTTCCCCCATTTGGCTATAAATGTCGGCGCTCTCGCCGTTCCCGTCTAGGCTATCCGCTGCGCTCGTCGTTGTCATTATCTCGACGGAGCAGGGGCTCTTCCAGGATGCTCAGGAGGATGGCCATCGCCTCCTCGACGTTGGCCTCGAGCTCCTCCGGCTTGGTGCCAGCGAACTCGTCGACCCTTCGGCCGGTTAAACAGGAGGCGGAGTCGCCGATACGCTCACCACCGCAGACGCACTCACGCAGGATCGTCATTAACGAACGTCGTGAGTCGTCGCCGCCGAGTGGCCACCTGCGGCTGGTGAGGCCGAAGCATCGGAAGTCGAAGACGGAGCCGGTGGAGAGGGCGGTTCTGGTCGACGAGGACAAGTTCCTCCTGAAGATGGAGATGTAGGCCTCCCTGAACCACATCATGCCAACGCCGGCCCCCGACGCATGCGCCTGGTCCAGGACGGACTGCGAGCGGGAGGAGGCCGAGCGCATCTGACGCCTACAGGAGCAGGCCAAGCGCCAGGCCACGCGCAGAGCATGCCTACCGGCACACACCGCTCATCCCCCTCGACGACGACGAGGAGGACGAGAGCGGGCCGGGAGCATCATCTTAGCAGTAGCGCTAGGGCGATGCCGACCAGGTAGCTCCAGGCCGCCGAACCACCGAGCGACGACGACGACGGCACCAAGGACGCCGACTACACCGTCTTCTACCGTCACATCGGCATGTGATAGGCGCGCTGTCGGCATCATCTAGTTTTACTGTTTCGATGTCTTTTTTATGTTTTTCTTAGCCTAGTGAGTCTGAAGTTGACATAATATGTACGAACTTGCGTGTATTTTAATGCAGTCGCCTATATTTAATGCAATCACCTGAATTAGTCTAATCTTTTGTCAAACTTTGTCTGAACTTTCGAATTTCTGTGAACTCGCCCTAGGAACGCGACTGGGAATTCGGCCGTTATTAGGCCGAAAGTTCCATCCATCCGGCGCTAAATAGCGCCGGATTTATAGCGCCGGATTTCGGTCTGAGAACGTCGAACGAGTGGATATGCTCTTAATTAGTAGTACATGTACTCCCTCAGTCTTAAAAAGGATGTCGCATATATATCTAAATTCGAATGTATATAAATAATACTTAGTATATAGATACATTTAAATTTAGACAATTTATGATATCCTCTTAAAAGAGAGGGAGTACCTCATCTGATTATGTGGGTGCTGATGTGAGGAAAGACAGCGAGAGCTAGAGAGTCTGCCAAATGCATGCACCTCCTAGCCGAAAGACCTGAGCAACTTTCAACTCTTTGATTTGATTACTTCCTTGGTTCGACTGAACAGCTTTCGACCAAGACCTCTCAATCTACGGAACTTTAGTCGTCGTCGTCGTCGTCGTCCTAAACATTGAAATCTGAAATGTGTGAGCTGTTTCGCAAGTTGCTAGCTAGGAAAATGCTAAGAAAGGCAAGTTAAAGTACAGTTCAATACTCAATCTCCCTTGTTTTGTGTCAAACTGCTAGAAGCTTCATCGATGTGCTTGGTCTGTACGTAGTCCCTTTGTTGGATTGTCCGGGTGGGCTGAACCCAACAAGCATGGACACGCATCTAGTACATTTTACTACTCGATCGACAGTACTAGTATTTTACTAGTACGACAAGGTAGCTAGCCGTGATATGAGACTAGTACAGTGTCATAAATTCATAATCTGCGCGCTGGCGTGCTTGCTTGATATTTTGAATGCCATCCTTAAAAGGCCAGGAAACTTGTTATTATGCGAAGACGTCTCTATTCTGCGAAAAGCTTCAGAATATCAATCGTGAAGATCAATCATGTAGTCTGCCACCATGGGTGGCCAGCATCGCCATCGCGAAAGCACACAATGACACAAATCTGCAAGCTCGATCTTGATCCTCTCACTTCGCCATCTTGGTGCGTGCATGCATGCCCTTTACTCATGTTTCCTTGGGGAGCTGAATCATCCGTGGTTAGATTCTTGATCGATGCGTGAAATCGAAACCTTAGCTGTATGGTAGTACTACTATATCTCGAGCTCGGCTCTGGCGTGCAAGCTGGCCAGAAAACCTATGGGAAGTTGTTGCTAATTAACAAAGGAAGAGTAGAAAAAATACCAATAGCTCTACCAAGTGGCTAGCTGAGTGCACTCTTTTAGGCTCATCAATCGTCTCCTCAGACCTTTATTTGGGACGTCCGTCCTGGTGAGCTGAATCTTGGCGCACTAGTGATAAATAAATCTACTACTCGTCTACTCCCTCCATTTCAAAATATAAGATGTTTTAGCTCTGTGAGAGAAATGAATCTAGACCTCTTTTAATGTATAGGTTCATCTAGATTTAGAGTAAACCTACACACTGAAAAAAGTTTAGATACACTTCTTTCACAAATCGAAAACATCTTATATTTTGAAACGAGGAGAGCGGTACTGAAGTATGACGATGGATGAAGAACCGTTGTCTTTCATCGAGGTGTCTAAAACAATCCGCAGGCCCTGCTGCTGATCCCACACAAACACACAGCCGTGGTGTTTTCTTCTCGCGTACTGTACGTACGTGTGTGACCACGTCTCTCCCGTCTGCCTTGCTTGGCCGGCGCAAGTTCAGTGAACCTGCAAGCTGCATGCGCTTTTGGGCGGTTTCTGCCGTGTGTGCTTCTTCTGTTGCGTGCTGGCCACGGTGGCATGAGAGGATCGGACGCGTCTGTCCATTTCGCCGGTAATTAACCTGTCCATTTCGATCTTCGTTCAAGTAGTAGTACAAACAGGTGGCTGTCGATCCGTGCCGGCGACGTACGCGACACTACTAGAAAAAGGGGTTACCCATGGCGCACGCTGTTTTGGACATGCGCCACGGTAAAAATTAGCTGTGGCGCAGGACTTGCTACACTAAGAGCGTGAGCGTGTTTGGTTGCTCGTTTCCCCATTTCTTGCATGGTGCGGAAAAAAATAAAGATGTTTGGTTCCGCACGGCGGAAAGAATCTTCCTATCGCACGAGTTTTAAAGCGCCACTCAGTCTGCCCCTGGAGGAACGTCGAAATCGAGCGTTTCCACGGAGCCAAGTTTTTCTCGCGCTCGCGGGAGAAGAAGCTGCATGCGCTCGTGCAAGGGAGGGATGGCGGGAGCTCGCAAAATCCGGCGAGAGAAATTGGGGTTACCGCCCGCTGATTCGCCACGGCTATTTACACCACCCCTCCGCCGGCTCCAAAATCCCCGCCCCCATTTCCGCTAATTTCGAGCTCTCCCTCCAAATCCTCTTCCTCACCAACGAGCAGGTAAACGGCGCCTCCTACTCCGGTGGGTCTAGCTCATCTCCGGCAAGTCTTCCTCCTCGGCTATGTCGGGCATGTCGTCCTCGTTAGGTGAGGTTAAGATTGTGATAAGGAACACCTAACCCTAGCTCTAGCAGCTTAGATCTGTTGCCATGTTCTAGCTCACAGTTCTAAGCTGTGAGCTGGTGTTCTAAATGTGAACCTGAGTATTTTCGCAGTCGGTATTCATATTGTCCTTTGAGGATTGCCATGTGATGTAGGTAGGATTAGTGTTATACGTATAGTTCATCCCCTAAAACTGAACACATTATTATCCCTACTGCCGTAGGAGAAGGTTGCGTCCCCTGATCTGTCTGCAACCTCTATGCTGCCTCTGCGTTATGTGCCGATGCTTGATGCGATCATTGAGATGGTCAGGAGGAAGTTGACCATGTCATGGTCAGCATCTCTGTCCACCTTCGTCCTGAATCTGGTTGTCTAGATGATCGAGAAAGGGGGTTCAGTAGTGCGGGGATTTAGACAGGCAGACATGCGCCTGATTGCAGAGGATGTCTTTAAGTTTTGTGGTGGGACAGTCACTCCAACCCAGATGTACAACCACATGTGGCACTGGAGAGTGCTGGATTCGGATGATGAGAATCAAGAGGCTTGAGACCGTGTGCTGGGTTGAGGATTCCTCTTCTATCATCGTGGACGATGATGATTACTATGTGCACATCAAGGTCCGATATATCTAAACTTGCATCAGTAGTTGTAAAGCTCACATATGCGCCTACATGTCTTAAACTAACAGTGATTTTCATGTAGGATCAACCATCGGACACTGAGTTGATCAACAAGCCCATTGAAAACTATGCTCAGATGAAGATCATTTACGGTCCTCGTATTCCCGTTGCGTCCATCTCTATGGCCACGATACACCGTGCTCTTACCCACCTGATGGAGCACAACGGACATGCAACTAGGTATCTTGCCATGACCCCTGAGCACATGATGAACTGGTTCATGGCCTTCCAGAACAAGCACTACCTCTAAGCAGCGGACTGAGCTGTTCGACGAGGTGCTAGTAGTGATGATATGGATGTGATGTGTACTTTGGAGTAGCTGGGCTGATGAACTATGGTTGCGGTGAACCCTGAACTTTGGTATGTATATTTTGGGAGGTGGTATTCAGTTATAACATCTCCGTATGTGATGAACTAGTGCTGCATCACGAGCATTTCCTTGTGAACTCGTGCTGCAGCACACACGCTGTGACTTATTATGTCGAACCTGTGCTAGTACAAGCTAGTAGTTCTCTATATTGCACTTTTTTGAACTCTGTTTTTTTGTCTTGATGATGTTGGGTAAACTCACGTCACTAGCCAGGAGGTAAGGCTAACAGGAACAATGCAGTTAACCAAACAAGTACCAATTTGCTGAAATCCTAAAATGCATGGAAACTAGGGCTTGGCTTCTCAACCCCTAGCGAAATGAGAATGCATGGAACCAAACGAATGACCCTTTTGGTATGAGAGGTTGCATTGCCGCGCGCAACTTCTGTGGAGCCATGATCTACATGTGCGAGTAAATATCACGAGCAACCAAACATGCCCCAAGGGTATCCAGACTTAGCCGTGGCGCAAAGCACGGTGCACCTCCGGCTGTCAAGCCCATGCGCCATGGGGTAAGATGTCTGTGGCATGCGCCATGGGGTAAGATGCATGTGGCGGCCCCATACATCAAGGCCTGCTACACAAAGTTATGCTGCATCACGAGTATATATTCTTTTTTTTAAATAGGCTTTTCACGTATATACATATATACAGGTGTACAACACATATATGAATACACAGTTCACAAAACAGTATAAATAGGATAGAAATAGATAAAGTACAACCAAAGTAGCTACATATATAGATCACAACCGGAGTAGCAAGACGTAGATCATAAACAAGCGACAATATATGAATACACTGTCTCGCAAACTCACTAAGACATCTAAAGTAGCAACACACAAAACGGAAAACAAGCACGATAAGGCCCCGTTCGGTCTGCGGAAATTTCCTAGCAATTCCGAGGGCTCTGTTTCCGCCAGAAACTTTTCCTTGATATGTGTTCTCTTTAGAGGAATCGAGCTAGCTCATTGCCTGCTGAAAAGTTTCGTTCACCCGTACTTTTCACGTGAAAAATAACATCTACTCTAACCGGAGGAACGGCAGGCAGAAGAATCTTTTCCCTGAAGCGAACTAACCACTTTTCCCATTCCTCTGTTTTGTATTCCCGTAAGTTTGTTGTTTTCTTCCCAATCTATTCCTGCACAGTTTTATCTTCCTCTAGTTTGCAAACCCGTGGTCCGAGTGGGGCCTCAGCATCATCACGACAAAGGTGGAGGTCTTCATCCAGTTTCTCCTCCTACCTCCCGCTAGATAGCGCGCATATCTAGCTTCCGCCTCGGCGTTGAAATCCCCCTCGTCATCTCTGTTTGTTCCAGTAGTGTGTCATATCATCCGAACATGTATAGTAAGGAGGTACTAGAGGAGAGAACCGTAGTCACCACATAAAAAGATTTTGGTATTTAACGCACATGTATATAGATCCTGTTAGAAAATTATAACAAATCCTTATGGATACTCTGGTGTATTGCATTGTTGCACCGTAGCAACGCACGGGCACTTAGCTAGTTTGTAATAAATATTGAGCTATATACATTTGTCGACGCAAAAATCAGGTCAACCAAAGCATCCAATTCTTAAAACAAGTTTACTGTTACAAAATTGAAGTACAGAGGAACCCTTAAAAATACAGAGAATAGATAAAAAAACCTTGTGTTTTCTTACTGAATCTGGGGAGAACGTTCACACGATGGTGCCCTAGCGTGACTCCACGAAAAGTTGCTATGGGAAATTCCGAAAATGTGAGGCCTGGCAACATTTGAAGATCCGAAAATGTGTTCGCTCCACGAGACTAAATTTTTTCTTTCTTTTTCGATAGAAAACTTCCATCATATCTATACCTAATAATAAAGTACGGATCGTTTATGTCAAGCAGCCTTTTATTTGGACGATTTACCCCTGAGGTTTCGGTGATATTACCTACCGTGCCACTGCTGAGTTAAACTGGACGGTTACGCTTCATTTTCTGTCTCTCCCTACCTCCCGACCTTATCCCAATGCATCGGATCCTGTGACCTCCTCGGTGGCTCCTCTCTCCTGTGACGTCCCCATCGTCTGACCTCTCCCGCGACCACCAGGATGCAGCCGCCGACGCTTCCACCACGGCCTCCAACCCCAGAATCCTCGCCACATCCACGAAGCTTCCCTGGAGGTCACCGCGACCAAGTAGCAGGTCGCCGGACAAGCCGGAAGTGGAGGCAGTAGAGGAAGTACGCGTCGGGCGGCCAACATACGCGACCAAGGGCGTGTGTAGGAGGAGAGGCGTGATGTGGTCGAGGGCAGAGCAGGCCAAAGATAGGGAGGAACCTTAGATCTTGAGAGACCACTAGGATTGGCCATGTCGTCACGGAGCAGAGAGTCGTGGCGGGTTCAGGCCTCACGGGCGAGCGGCTGGCGCGGGGCAGGAGGCATCGCAAGTTGCAGCGAGACGACGGGGATCATGGCAAGCGGGAACCTCCGCATCACTGCGTGCAGAAGAGGAGAAAGACCGAGACGCACGGGGTCAGAGCTTGGTCTCAGCGTGGCCAGAGTTGAAGCAGGATAGCTCGAAATCGAGGGGAAGGGAGGTGAGGTGGTGACCCCCATCCTCGGCGGTGCGACTTCGAACTCCCTCGCCACGGCCAACGCCCGTGGGTCGCATCAGTGTTCGCATCAAGCCACGACGCTGACCATGAAAATCGGTGGAGGTTGCCACGGCGTGGGAGATGTTCCAGGCCGCGTCACAGTGCCTCTACCTGAGGGCCATGGAGACCATGAATGCGCGGGTGGTGCTCGCCTGCAGGCTAGTGTTGCATGCATGTCCTCAATTCTGACTACTCTCACCAGTGAACCGCGCATGTCAAGCGTTCGAGCAAATGACCAAAGAAAAGCAGAGCAAGAAAACAGAGTACACACAGGTTAGTTTTCTAAGGCGACAAACACTTTTTTTTCTAATTCAGCAACAAATGCTCCGGTCTGCACTTTTCAACATATGCAAGGTTTAGCTTATTACATGAGCACAAGCACATTCTCCTCACTCGACCAACGCGCAATGTACTGCACCTGATTAAGCATGAATAGCCATATGACACAATAGCATGTCCACACACACATATATACAATATGCATGCAATCAGGTTCACCTGGCACAAATCAAACATGCTTCAACAAATGATCATGATCAACAACTAATGAATCGACACATATTAACAACATTAACTTCTAACAGTAAAGCTCTCGCAGATGGTGGAGAGGCAAGCATAGAGCCGTCCTTCTCATGCGCCGTTGAGGCCAACTTGACAGACTTAGAAGCCATGAGGGCTAACATCCTTAGCGTGAAGAACTAACTGATCCTCACATCACTAGCAGCGGGCTCTTGGACTACTTTTTTTTATCAGAGATTAAGGGGTAAAATTGAGGCATTGGAGCTATAGCAATATAGACAGTATATAGATATTATTTTTCTTCTTTTCCATTTGTTAGTAAGACACTGCAACAATTTTCTATGATAAAAAAGGATCAAGAGAATGGGTGATAGAATAAGTACACGGAAATGCAATACCACATCTAGGTTGGTCCCCCGACACCATCTTTACCATTGATTTGTTGGAGATTCGTGCAAACTATTTTACAGGAAGACCCTTTCACTTTAGTCTAGATTCATACAAAATTTATTAGAGATCTGAAATTGCTTTGAATCTGCAGACACATACACGATTCATACATGATTCAATAGCAACCATAAAAATAAATGGATAAAACAACTAAATTAATAGTAGAAAATTAGAAAAAAGAATAAAATTTGAACATTCATACAAATTTCAACATATCCGGTCAAGAAACATACAAGTTTCACTATCTGGTGAAGCTCAGATTATTTCCAACTTTCTAAGAAGGCTTAAGTGTAAATGTGTGACGGTTGTTGACTTCACGGACTTGCACGAATCTCCAACAATCGTAGGGCATGTGTGATGCCGGGGGACCAACGCCCTTGTGGTGAATCCGGACTCAATAAGTACATGGTGAAGTGAATTCTTCTGTGTTCTCTTTTGAAGAATCGAAGAAATTGTTTTCTAAAAAAAAAATGAGCACAAGTTGGTTTTCCCAGGCGACAAACACTTTTTTTTTCTAATTCAACAACAGATGCTCCGGTCTGCACTTTTCAACATATGCAAGGTTTAGCTTATTACGTGAGCACAAGCACATTCTCCTCACTCGACCAACACGCAATGTACTGCACCTGATTAAGCATGAACAGCCATACGTCACAATAGCATGTCCACACACACACATATACAATATGTATGCAGTCAGGTTCACCTGGCACAAATCAAACATGCATCAACAAATGATCATGATCAACAACTAATGAATTGACACATATTGACAACATTAACTTCTAACAGTAAAGCTCTCGCAGATGGTGGAGAGGCCAGCACAAAGCCGTCCTTCTCCTGCGCCGTTGAGGCCAACTTGACAGACTTAAAAGCCATGAGGGCTAACATCCTTAGCGTGAAGAACTAACTGATCCTCACATCACTAGCAGTGGGCTCTTGGACTACTTTTTTTTATCAGAGATTAAGGGGTAAAATTGAGGCATTGGAGCTATAGCAATATAGACAGTATATAGATATTATTTTTCTTCTTTTCCATTTGTTAGTAAGACACTGCAACAATTTTCTATGATAAAAAAGGATCAAGAGAATGGGTGATAGAATAAGTACAGGGAAATGCAATACCACATCTAGGTTGGTCCCCCGACACCATCTTTACCATTGATTTGTTGGAGATTCGTACAAACTATTTTACAGGAAGACCCTTTCACTTTAGTCTAGATTCATACAAAATTTATTAGAGATCTGAAATTGCTTTGAATCTGCAGACACATACACGATTCATACATGATTCAATAGCAACCGTAAAAATAGATAGATAAAACAACTAAATTAATAGTAGAAAATTAGAAAAAAAGAACAAAAATTTGAACATTCATACAAATTTCAACATATCCGGTCAAGAAACATACAAGTTTCACTATCTGGTGGAGCTCAGATTGTTTCCAACTTTTCAAGAGGGCTTAAGTGTAAATGCGTGACGGTTGTTGACTTCGCGGACTTGCACGAATCTCCAACAATCGTAGGGCATGTGTGATGCCGGGGGACCAACGCCCTTGTGGTGAATCCAGACTCAATAAGTACATGGTGAAGTGAATTCTTCTGTGTTCTCTTTTGAAGAATCGAAGAAATTGTTTTCTCAAAAAAAATGAGAGAGTTTAACCACGTTGTGCTGAATAGTACCAAAGATGTTTTAATTTGAATGTGTAAGCATTCGCATCTAGTAATAACAAACTACTCCAATTGTTTTGCTAAAATGATGTGTCAAATATTTCATCTATCCGTATCAACACACGGGTATTGTACTAGTATATATTTATCAACAAAATCGGGAAACATACACTTTAATACCTGATGATTTGGTTCGTGTGGTCAAGAAGGTGCCAACGAATAAACATGCAATACATCGCGTTCCATTTTGTGCGCAACGAAGTGTACAGTGCAGCACAGCATGCCAACGTACATCACGTAGCTGTCGTCGGAACAACGAAGCACATTTCGTGATGGCTAGGATGCATTGCCCTGATAAATTCTTGCGCGTCTTCTGTTCCCCGATCGAGCAAGCTGTACGCTGGCAGACTTCTCTTTTCTCTGATAGTGAAATCAGTCGACTTAATTTTTCTCCCTTGTTTATTCAGGTTTCAGAGCTAACCAGCCAGGTGAGGGGAGGGGAGGGGCAGGCCCCAAAGCAGCAGGTGCATGTACGAGCCCTTCTTCCTGGACGATTCCCAAGTCGTTTCCTCCAGGGAACAGGGTTCTCCAGAGATTCATTCGATAGTGTCAATGTATGTACTTATATATGTCCATAATTAAGGCAGCGTCTTTGGACGCAGAACTCGATCAGCAGCCCTACAATCAACAGGCGTGTAGCTGTTTTAATTTGTTGATGCGTTGTCGTCTGACATGGAATATCCATTGCATCTGGGGTGCGCTGCTCCGAGTTCGATCTGGCCGGTGCCCTTAAACTACAGTTTCCAATCCATATTAGTTGACTTTAATTTATCTAGATTTAGATGTATCTAGTACTAAAACATGTCTAGATACACCTAAATCTAGACAAATTCGAGTCAATTAATATGGGTCGGAGGGAGTACTTAACTAAGGGACGTCTGCTAGATACTTTGGTTTGACAATTTTATTTGTCCCTGATCGACCAGGTGTCTGTCAATTACCGTTGCCGCCGCCTTGTACTATAAGTTTTGTAGATGCGACGATCATGGATCCAAAGAATTTCCTAGGAAAAGAACCACAAAAGTTCATGCATATTTTTTTCGTCTCCTAATAAAAGCTGCTGTGAAGACGTACGAGTCGATCCAACTCCTCTTGTGTGCAGACCATGACGTCCAACTCTAAAGCTACGATTTAATTACTACTCTCTCCATCTCGTATTAGACAGTTGGTGATTTTGTAAATTTGTATGTATCTGTACACTAAAACGAATATAGCTAGATAAATATATAAATTTATACAAATCTCCGACATCTAATCCGAGACTTCTAATCCGAGACGGAGGAAGTAGTACAAGTACATCATCTGATTATGTGGGTGCTGATGTGAAGAAGGATAGCGAGAGCCAGTAATCATAAAAGTGGAAAGAAAGAAAGAGAGTGATACCGGTGAACATGCATCGTCTGCCAAATGCATGCACCTCTCGTAGCTGAAAGAAGACCCCTCAATGACTCAATCTATGGAGCTTTGGTCGTCATCAGGCGTAAACATTCAAATCTGAAATGCATGCGTGAGCTGTTTCTCAAGCTCAGCTCTGTCACTTGGACTAGAAGCTTCATCTATCGACAGTATTTTAGTAGGACGAGCGAGGGAGCCGTCATATGAGACTAGTTCAGTATATATCACACACTCATAATATACTGCCGGTGTGCTTGATATTTTGAATGCCATATATCCTTGTTATGCGAAGATGTCTGTTCGGTGAAAATCAGCATCGCTATCGCGAGGGCACACAACTTGCAAGCTCGATCTTGATCCTCTCTCTTGGTCTTCTTGGTCCATGCATGCCCTTTATTCAAGTTTCCTCGGGGAGCTGAATCCGTCGTTAGATTCTTGATCGAAACCTAAGCTGTATAGTACTGTATCTCGAGCTCGGCTCTGGCATGCAAGCTGGCTAGAAAACTTGCGGTCAGTTGTTGCTAGTTAATAAAGGAGAAGTAAAAATATCAATATCTCTACCAAGTGGCTGCGTTAGTGCACTCTTTTAGGCTCATCTATCGTCTCCTCAGACCTTTATTTGGGACGGACGTCCTGGTGACTACAATAATTTATTACTGGAGTATGACGATGGAGGAAGAACCGTTGTCTAGCTGTGATTGAGGTGTTTTAGGCTCATGCTGTCATGCATGCATGTAAAACATCGCCTGGTCCCAGAAACAGCCGCGTATGTGTGTGATGACGTCTCCCGTCTGTGCAAGTTCAGTGAATCAGCTGCTTGCGCTTTTGGGTGGTTCTTCTGCTGCGTGCTGGCCACGGTGGTATGAAAGGATCGAGTGTATCTGTCCTTTTCGCTGGTAATTAAACATTTTTTTTTGAAAAGGGGGAAAAACTCAGCCTCTGCAGCAATCGATGTATACGGCCTTTTATTGTATTATTAGAAGAGTTTATAAATTATTACAGCTCAAATGTCATCCAAAGTATGGGTAGACATAATTCCGTGACGCATAAAAATATGCGCCACAGAAAAGTTGGACGGGATTCGAATTTTGAATCCCGCCGACGCTCTTCTCCTTCTATTTTCTCCTTATCTCCTTTACTCCTCTCATCCACTTCTTCTCTCCTTCCTTCCCTTCCTCTCCTCCCCCCTCCCTCATTCCTCCTCCTTCTCCACTCTCCGATGACCTCCTCCTCCTCCTCCACCTCCATCCATGGCATCCTCCACCACCCCGGTGACCTACTCCTCCTCCATCTCCGGCGACCTCCACCTCCGGCAACCCCCTCCTCCACCGGCGGCCTCCTCCTCCTCCTCGTACTCCTCCGCCTACTCCTACTGCTCCTACTCCGGCAACCCTAAGGGAATATGCCCGAGCGACAATAATAAAGTGGTTATTATCTTATTCCATGCTTATGATAAAAGTTTATCTCTCATGCTATACCTGTGTTAATTGGAAACCTTAATACATGTGTGTTTAATAAATAAATAAAGAATTCCTAGTTATGCCACTCATATAAACTAGCTTGTTGATTAACAAGATGATCAAGGTTTTCTCATCATGCATATTGGATGCTTTTAATAACGAGATCACAACATTGGTAAAATGATGTGATAAACATTCATCCGAAGTATAGTAATATGATCAAAGTCATTATGTTTACATTGCTATAACATCATGTGAAGTAACTTTAGTCCTTAGACCATGAGATCATGTCAATCACTAACACCATAAGAGTAACTTGATAACATCAAACTTCACACCGTAATAGGGTGACAATAAAGGTGATTTCAGATACTCTGAAAGTGTTATGTAGAGGCTCATGGATCAAGAGTGAGATTTGTCCATCCCGATGAAGGAGAGATATACTCTAGGCCCTCTCGGTGATATCACATTGACATAGCTTGCAAACAAGTGATAAGATCACTACAATATTATATCATGGGAACGAGGAAAGAATAATTGTCGGTAACAAGATCAAACTAGGTACGATGATCGAATCTCGGACATGTATATGTCGCGAGACAAAGGAATTTAGTTACGATGTTAAAAGTTCACACGATCACTAGTGTCATTGTTAAATATGTGGGAGTCAGTACGGATCTCCAGGTCCTGCTCGAGACAAAGGGATTTAGTTATGATTTTAATCTCATATGGACATTTTTAAATCTAACTACACTTAATCTCAAGTCAAATTGCACCTGTGGTCAAACTTCCCAATTGGTCACCCATCCTAATACTACTCCAGCCCTTGCACGCTTAACTTCTCCCTTCCTTCCGGAAAAAATTAGAACTTGTTATTATATCATATAAATCCTATTAACCATTGGACCACGATGTTAGATGTATTTATTTCTTTTACGTTCCAAATAATTATTTAAGTAAGCAATAATGAATAAGTAATAATAATCTTGAATTCAAATAGAAATGAAATAAAATTTATTTATTTTGTATTTTTCCATTTAATATTAAATAATTCATAGTTATAAATCCGTAAATCGTCATTCGACAAATAATATATACAAATCGATCAGAAAAATGAGATGAATTCAAATATGACATCCTTATCATATTTTAATCATGTATCATATCTTTTTAACACTGGACCAACCGAAACTATGTTAGGATTCACAAAATACCCCTTTTTTGGCACTCAGAAAATAGTAAATCGCTTTTGGTGCGATGAAAAAAAACATGAAGTGGATCTCTAATGAAATAGCATATTGCGAACCTGAAAATTATTTGTCCACAAAATCATGAACATTAGATCATGTACATGTAGTTCAAATATGACCCACTTCCTACTGATTCGGAATAAAAAATTTTTTCACGAGGGGTGGTCGAATAGGTTTAAGATACTCCGTCTATGACACTTCGAAAATGAAAAATGGCTTTTTAGTGCGATGAAAATGAAAACTTCCTCCTACAACATTGTTTGCAATTTCATAATGCACATGTGTGCATAATATAGGCACATTATCACAAACTATGTCGCGATTCTAGCTATAATATTGGGCATTTGGTCTGAAAATCATGAAACCTCGAACATGATAGCTAATTTCTGTCAAGGTCTTTTTGAGATGGAATCAATATACCAAGTTTGATATTTTTTCTTGTAAATATGTCATATAATATAACACCACGTGAAGATTTTACATTGTTTGGATCGTTTTATATTGTTTTAAGCAGTTATTATCTTATTCCAAGTTTATGATAAAAGTTTATTTCTCGTGCTATAATTATGTTAATTGGAAACTTTAATACATGTGTGTTTAATAAACAAATAAAAAGTTCCTAGTTATGCCTCTCATATAAACTAGCTCGTTGATTAACAAGATGATCAAGGTTTCCTGATCATGGATATTGGATGTTGTTAATAACAAGATCACAATATTGGTGAAATAATGTAATGAATATTCATCCGAAGTATAGTAATACGATCAAAGTGATCATGTTTACATTGTTATAACATCATGCGAAGTAACTTTAGTCCGTAGACCATGAGATCATGTCAATCACTAACACTGGAAGAGTAACTTGATAACATCAAACTTCACACCGTAACAGGGTGACAATAAAGGTGATTTCAGATACTCCAAAAGTGTTCTGTAGAGGCACATGGATCAAGAGTGGGATTTTTCCATCTCGATGACAGAGATATATACTCTGGGCCCTCTCGGTGATATCACAATGACATAGCTTGCAAACAAGTGATAAGATCACTAGAATGTTATATCGCAGGAACAAAAAAAGAGTAATTGTCGATAACGAAATCAAAATAGGTACGATGATCGAATCTCGGACATGTATATATCGCGAGACAAAGGGATTTATTTACGACGTTAAAGGTTCACACGATCACTAGAGTCATCCTTAAATATGTGGGAGTCAGTATGGATCTCCAAGTCCCATTGTTGATTATTGATCGGAGAGGGGTCTCGATCATGTCTGCATCATTCGTGAATCGTATGGTGACACACGTAAGTGATAATGACACCATTGGACAGTGAACATGGATCGGTCTTCCAAATGCATGCACCTCACTACCGGAAACACGGCAGGAGCCGATGGCCGGCGCCATCGATTGTCGGCGGTGTATGCTCGTCGGCGTAGAATAGCTGTCGGCGTATATAGCTACGCCAACGGTATTGCCGTCGGCGTAGGCCATATGGGCCCTAGCTAAATGGCTAACGGCCGTTTGGCTACGCCGACGGCTTTGCCGTCGGCCCAGTTTTTTTAAAAAAATCATTTTTTCAAATTGTTTTTCCAACTTTTTTGAATTTTTAACTCGTTAATCTCATATGGAGATTTTTAATCTAAGTACACTTAATCTCAAGTCAAATTACACTCGTGGTGAAACTTCCCAATTGGTCACCCATCCTAATACTAGTCCAACCCTAGCACGCTTAACTTCTCCGTTTCTTTCGGGAAAAAATTAGAATTGTTATTAATATTGTCATATCAATCATATTAACTATTGGACCATGATGTTAGACGTATTTATTTATTTTACATTCAAATAATTATCTCAGTAAACAATAATGAATAAGTAATAATAATCTTGAATTCAAATAGAAATGAAATAAAATTTATTTTGCATTTTTCTATTTAATATAAAATAATTCATAGCTATAAATCCGTAAATCGTAATTCGACAAATAATATATACAAATCAATCAAAAAAATGAGAGGAATTCAAATATGACATTCTTAACATCTGTTTAATCACGTATCATATCTTTTTAACATTGTACCAACCGAAACTATGTTATAATTCACGAAACACCCCTTTTTGGCACTTAGAAAATAGTAAATCGCTTTTTGGTGCGATGAAGAGAAAAACATGAAATGGATCTCCAATGAAATAGCATATTGCAAACTTAAAAAATATTTTTCCAAAAAATCATGAACATTAGATCATACACATGTAGTTTAAATATGACCCACTTCCTACCGATTCGACATGAATTTATCTTTTTCACGAAGGGTGGTCGAATATGTTTAAGATACCCTGTCTGTGACACTTGAAAAATGAAAAATGGCTTTTTAGTGCGACGAAAAGGAAAACTTCCTCCTACAACATTGTTCGCCATTTCATGATACACATGTGTGCACATATAGGCACATTATCACAAACTATGTCATGATTCTAGCCATAACATTGGTCGTTTGGCCTGAAAGCCATGAAACCTCGAACATGATAGCTAATTTCTGTAAAGGTCTTTTTGATATGTAATCAATATACCAAGTTTGATATTTTTCCTTAAAAATATGTCATATAATATGACACCACGCGGATATTTTATATTGTTTGGATCGTTTTGAATTTCTTATGCCAGTTTCAAACTATGGTCAAAACGACGGGCATGAAGATTCTTAGCTCAGGGCTCAGCCTCGCAAAACTTGCACTGCATATATGATGAAATAACATATTGTGAACCTAAAAATGATTTTTTTTCAAAAAATCATAAGCATCAAATCATGTACCTGTAGTTCAAATCTGACCCACTTCCTACCGATTCGGGAGAAATTTGTCTTTTTCACGAGGGGTGGATGGAAAGGTTTAAGATACCCTGGTCGAGACATTGTCCATGCAAGGTGGTCTAGTATTTTTGAAAAATGTAGTGGTACTGTTTTGAAACTTTTATTTGGTGGTGGCTTCACAAAAAATCCCGTTATTGACACTCGGAAAATGTTTTTTTGGTGGGACGAAAAAGAAAACTTCCCCTGCAACATTGTTCGCCATCCCATGATGCACTTGTGTGCATAATATGGGCACATTATCGCAAACTATACCGCGATTCTGGCCATAACATTGGTCATTTGAACTGAAAGTCAGGAAACCTCGATTGAGATAGGTCACGTTATGAAGGTTTTTTGATACACAATCAATATACAAAGTTTGATATTTTAACTTGCATTGTTTCGATCGTTTTTAAATTTTTATTCCCATTTCAAACTATTGTCAAACTTTCTAAAACGGTGGGCATACAAATTCTTAGCACGGGGATGAGCCTCACTAAACTTGCTTTAGATATCTGATGAAATAGTATATTGTGAACCTAAAAATGATTTTTCCAAAAAAAATCATGAGCATCAGATCATGTACATGTAGTTCAAATCTAACCCACTTTCCACCGATTCGGCAGGAGTTTATCTTTTCACGAGGGATGGACGGAAAGGTTTAAAATACATCGGTTTGTACATTATCCATACAAGATGGTCTAGTATATTTTTAAAAAATGGGGTGATACCATTTTTAAACTTTTATTTGGTGGTTGCTCCATAAAACACCCCTTTTTGGCACTCGAAAAATGGAAAATGGTTTTTTAGTGCGAGGAAAAAGAAAATTCCTCCTGCAACATTGTTCTTCATCCCATGATGCACATATGTGTACGATAAGGACACATTATCGCAAACTATGCGGCGATTCTGGCAATAACATTGGTCATTTGACCTGAAAGCCAGGAAGCCTCAATTTAGATAGGTCACTTTGTGAAGGTTTTTTTGAGATACAATCAATATATCAAGTTTGATATTTTTACTTACAACTATGTCACATAATATGACACTACACGAAGGTTTTGCATTGTTTCGATTTTTTTGAATTTTTTATTCCCGTTTCAAACTATCGTCAAACTTCCTAAATGACTGTCACATCCCAAATTTTAGATTTGGCACTGCATACATACATGTCATTGCATTCATGATCATATTTGCAAAAATTTAGTTTTGAAGGCTTTTGGCCAAAGCATAACTTTTTGCCTATTCTTCTCTTATAGGAGATTACTATGACTTTTGCCTTGCATATGCTAGAATGACACTTTTTGGGCATTCCAGATGCATAGATGTGTAGAGTTCGTCAATACGAATCCGTTGGACTTTGTTTTGCCCAAATCGGAGTCCTGGATCAAAAGTTATGGCCTATTTTCAAAAGTGCAAGAAAAATTCAGACTTTGAGACTGTTTTGTTAGTTCAGTTCAGTTCAAAAAAAAGGTAACCGCGGCGGCCAGCCGGGTAGACCGCCCGAGGCCCACCCGGGGCCAGTCGACGCCAGAGGTCGCGGCCGAACAGCGCCGGCCCGCCAGCGGCCCGTCGCCCCGCACAACCTCCCCCTTCTCTTTTTCCTTTTCTTTTTGCTTTTCCTTTTTCTTTCTTTTTTTCCTGACGCTGGGCGCGCCTGTCAGCTCCTCTAGCCTGAGCAGTTCGAGCTCAACACGAACTGTGCCTCCGTAAAAATCTTCGATTCTCTACCGAATTCGGTTTCTTCGCCAAATTTTCTCCTGGGGACTTATAGACCTTGAACCCCTCTACGAAAGCCCCCACTAAACCTAGCCTATCGTGCCCCGCCGCCACCGGAATTCGTCGCCGGAGTTGGAGCCGCCGCCG
Organism: Avena eriantha; assembly: GCA_910589775.1. NCBI lineage: Eukaryota > Viridiplantae > Streptophyta > Magnoliopsida > Poales > Poaceae > Avena > Avena eriantha. The sequence continues at coordinate 227,046,607 of OU342746.1, read as the reverse complement.
CTCCGTCTGCCAACCGCCGCTGCCGGAGAATCACCGCCGGCCGTGCCGACCTCGCCCCTGCACCCGCCGCCCCCAGCCGCACCCCCGCCGCCCCTCGCTGACCCGCCACCGCCGCCGTCCCCGCCGAGCACCACCGCCGCTGCTAGGTAAGGCCGCCGCCACAGAGTGTTCCCGGGCGTCAGATCGGCCACGAACGGCCCAGATCGGCCGTTGACCGCGGCCTGACCGTGTTGACCGGTCAACCGCCGGCCGACTGGGACCCACCCGTCAGCGGGGAATATTCCTCGGAATATTCCCCCGGATTTAGCAGTTTTTTTAAAAAAGGCAGAAACTTTGTTTAACTTCGAAAATTCATAGGAAAAGATCTACTTGGTCAAAAAATGCAAATAAGGTATCGTTGGATTCCCAAAATTGTATAGAATTTTATTCTGCAATAATATCCCAGGTTTACTGTATGTATTTTCCTGGGATTATAGAAACGCTTAAAGTAGTATTTAATTTGCAAAAAAGATCTGTAAACCTTTTTGACGTAATTCCTTTTGGTCTAGGCTCTAATTGGAGTTACCTATCCAGTAGTATATTTGTCAAACTTGTACTGCACTGTTTACAGCCTTGGTGCAATGTTTTGACTAAAGACCTATTAACAAGTCCTCTTTTGTGCATAAACTGTTTTCTTTGCATTAAATGGTTTCTCATGCATCATCGAGTAGTAGAATTGATCAGAGAACTTGACCAAGCTACTGAAGCTTTGTTAGAGTATCATGCATGCATTGTGTTGCATCTGTTGATCTCTATGTGTGATTTGTTTATTGTTTGAATTGCTTTCGTGTAGATTGTGAGGATTGTAACCCGTGTGACTATCCGGACTGTGCTTTTGACTCCGGCAACTACCAAGGCAAGCGGAGCTTCATAAATATCCTATTTACTTTCTATATGCACTGTAGCTTGTTTTGTTTTACAAGTTCTATCTATTGCTATGCTATATCCTACTGTGCCATAGTCTACCTTATTAGGCGAGCTGTCGTAAGTAGCTGTGCTTATGTAGACGAGGGTGGGATACACCATAGAAAAGCTGGTTTTAAAAGAACGTGTTTGGAAAGTGAAAACAACTTAATTAATGAACTATCTGGGTGGATTGGTAATTGCTTGGTTCGTGAATGCTGGGCCCATGTCTATGGTTTACCCGAGTAGCTCACTTGTGGATGGCCACCCAGGTTTCTGAGAAATGATTAGTGTCTTGATTTGGTAGCTTCCGTGTGCAACCATATGCCAGTGAGTTATGGGTGGCTGGATGGACTTAGTAGGTTGTGGCGACCCGAGCTCTTTGTATCCAGAGATGTAGTGAATGTGATTGGTTGGTACGGTGCGTGGATGGGCTTGGGGAGCTACTTCCCGAGTTATCTCTTCTTGGACTTCTCCCTATCATGACTCAATATGTGTGTCGTGGTACGAGCGGGTCGACCAAGTCATATGGGAAAAGTGTGCAATCCCTATAGGGTGTAAAACTAAGTGCTTAGTCGTGTCCCCGGTATTGGACAATTGAGTTGCTGGATTGTGGGTGCTATGACATGTTCTCATTCATTCTAACTTGTAATTGCTAAAACTTGTGGTTAAAACTTAATTGGGTTGTTTGTTGAAGATTAAATGTTTTACAAATGATTTACAAATGTTAGGATAAAATATTTTGCTGCTGCAACTAAGCCCGAACCCCACAAGCCAGATATGCATATAGCTATTAGTCTTGTTGTTTCTCTCATTGTTCCACTTGCCAATGCATTTCAAGTGCTGACCCTTCGAGGCTGTTACGTTTCATGTTGCAGGTTACTCTACCGGTTACTCTGAGTAGTAGTGTTGGTTGCGACCCTCCACTCAACATTTTGTTCGCCTGTGGCGTCTAATGGAGACTGGAGCTACTTTATTTATGCTATCTATTTGCTACTTGTTTATTTGTGCGAGCGTTATGCTTTGCAAACCTTGTAATAAATGCAAAATTCTAGATCATGCCGCTGTAATAATGATGCACTGTTAATTCTTTGATGTCTATCGATACTATGTATGCCAATGAACCGATCCAGGGATTGGCGTGATACATAGAGGTGCAATCCTTGCGGGTTGTACCGTTTCAGATGGTATCAGAGCAGTGTGTTGACTGTAGGATCGTGACCTTGGATTGGAATAGGAAGCCTTATGTTTACTTAAGCCTATTTTAAATTCTGTCTTTATTCTTATGCCATTCACTCTAGTAAATTCTTTTCTTTTGCTATTCTCACTCTTTCCTCTTTACAATTGATAGATGGGAGATGCCACCAGAATTGAGTATGTTGAGCTCTAATCACCAAGGCCCTTTGCAAGACAGCTGGTGGAGCTTTGCCAGACACTGGGCATGCTAATGCCGATGTTCAAAGGGAAAAGGATGAACACCTATGTGCCTGGAGATCGCGTGTGGGAGATCACCGCGATTGTTCTTGCAGACCCCACTGTGCCTGGTATTGAGAACCTGAACCTCACCAAGAAGTACCTTACCTGGGAGCAAGGAGTGGAGTCGGCCATGCACGAGACCCTGTCACGCCTGTGCTATCTCCACCGACACCGACTACCAGCAGGTTCACCCTTCCTTGCATTTGGAGGTAGGAATGAGCAAGGACTTGTGATGATTACCACAGGTGATCAGAACAACATGCCACTCCAAGTGAAGCAGCTAGAAGACATGGAGATCAAAGCTTGGGAGAGGGAAGAGAAGTTGATGCAGCAAAGAGAGGAGCTGGATTTTTTCAGGGCACTGTGCACCTGCAAGGGTATGAGATGGAAACCTTGCACACTGCTGTGAATACAATGGAGCAAACCCGCATTGGAAGGGATGGCACGATTGCCGCGCTGAACCAAACCATTGTGCAAAGGGATCAAGTGGTGGCTGAACGTGATCAAACCATTGAGGACATGGCTCCCCAGATTGCTGCCCTTCAAGCACAGCAGAATCCTCCACCAAACAATGGAAACTGTGATGATGGGAATGATGATGAGGAGGATAGTGATGATGATGATGCGGATAATGCTGGAGTAGGTAACAATGATGATGGTGGAGGCAGTGATGATGGAGGAAGCGATGACGATGATGGAGGAGATGCAGCGTGCGCTTTTGTTGAAGGAAGTGATGAGGAGGACCCCGAAGAGGTGGAATTCGAGGAATCAAGTGAAGAGGACTCGGGAGAGGTGTACACACCACCACCATGGCATGCACGAGGAGCGAAGCGTCAGCGCATGGACTCCAGAACCTACTGCAACCTATTCATCAAATAGCTAGAGATGATCCTCCAAAACTAGTCTTCGTTAGGGATATTCGTTAGTCTTAGACATCGATCAATGTAAACTTCTGCACTATTAGCTTATTGTGTTTATATTGCTCAGTTAAGTACCTTGAAGTTCCAGGAATTTTCGTGAGATTTATTAAATGATTTTTGAACAAGTTTGGGTAATTTTCGTGTTTTTACTGCTGCAGTTTTCTGCCTGACCAGTTTTACTACGCGATTTTTAATTCCTTACTGGTAACTCGGATTGTGCTCATATTTTAGGATATGGAGTGTAATTACCTGTAGCATCTGCAAAAAAAATGGCTAAAATCCCTGATGAGTTTAAGGTGCCCAGAAAAATTCGTGAACTGGACAGAACTGTTCTGCCAGATTTTCTGGTTTTGCTTATTTTGCTGTTTTGCCTTGCCAAACGCTGTTGTCAGCGTTTCTAAACTATTTTTGTAGCTATATACTGTTAGTGAAAACCTGGAACAATGTTTGTGTGTGTGTTTGATTATGTGGTGATTGCTTATGATTGTTGTGGCTTGAGCTTGTTGCATGGGTAGAGGGCTAACGCTCATCTGTAGTTGTTTCCTTCTAATCTTACCTGTGCTGAACCGCAGATGTCACGCCGCCGACCAGATGAGATGGCTGAGCTCATGGCTGCTCAAGCACAGCTGACCCAAGTGATGACTAAGTTCATGGCAACTCAGAACAACAACAACAATAACAACAACAACAACAACAATGGGAACAATCAGCCGCAGGGGGATGCTCTCACTAGGTTCTTGAGGCTGAGGCCAGCTAAGTTTTCCTCTGCACCTGAGCCCATGATTGCTCTCGACTGGCTTCGTTCGGTGAACAAGGACCCGGTGACCGTTGGATGCACTGATGCTGAGAAGGTGAGGTTTGCTGCTCACTTGCTGGAGGGATCAGCTGCCTCATGGTGGGATGCTTTCCAGATTACCCACCCGCTGGAGACAGTTACCTGGGCTATGTTTGAGGAAGGATTCAGGACAAACCACGTATCTGCCGGGACCATGAGCCTGAAGAGGAAGGAGTTCCGCAACCTGCGCCAGACCAACTGTATTGTGGCGGATTACATAGAGGAATTCAACAATCTCTCTCGCTACGCCCCTGAGGATGTGGACACTGATGCCAAGAGGAGGGAGAGGTTCCTGGATGGTCTCAGTGATGAGCTCTCACTTCAGCTATCTGTGGTTTACTGTCCAACATTTCCGGAACTGATGGACAAGGCTAGAATTCTGGAAGGGAAACATCAGCAGGTGGAAAGACGTAAGAGGAAGAGCAGCCATCACTCCTCAGGATCGCACCATCGTACTCGCACCTCTTATGATGGACACTCTGGATACTCTAAGCATGGCGGAGATGACCGTAACCACCGTGGTAGTAGTGGACATCGCTACGAGGGTCATAGGAGTGACAATCGCCACCGTGGAGGAAATGGTCACCACCGTAATGGCCACCACCATAATGGCCACAAGAGCTATAGCAGCAACTCTGGAAGGAACAATGGACACAACCGCTCTGGCAGGAGGGATCTCAGTGAAGTGGAATGCTTCAAGTGCAAGAAGATGGGGCACTATGCTGATAACTGCCTAGAGAAGAGGATTGAAGCAGGAAGCAAGCCCAATGCAAACCAGAAGGCGACGGTCAACCATGTGAACGTCGAGGAGATTCAGAATGAACCAGAGCTAGTGGTTGGTAAGTTTCCAATCAATACCCACATCGCATTTGTTCTTTTCGATACTGGTGCATCGCATAGATTCATATCAAGGGCATTCATGGATAAGTATAAGCTACCTACCGAGGCTCTTAGAGGATCAATTAGAGTAAGTTCCCCTGGGGAGAGATGATAGCTAGTGCAGCATGTCAAGGATTGACACTAGAAATTGGTGCTTATGCATTTCCTACACACCCGGTTATACTAGAATCCCAGGGTCTAGATGTCTTATTGGGCATGGATTGGATGTCGGAGCATCAGGGTCAGATAGACTGTGCTCAACGAGCAATTTCACTCACCACACCAAAGGGAGTAAGGATCAGGTATAAGTCGCCTTTCAGTACTGAAGTGGCCGAGTTGAATTCTCTTAAGGGGGTTAGCCTAGAGGATGTGGCCGTAGTAAAGGAGTACCCTGATGTGTTTCCGGATGAGCTACCAGGGATGCCACCTGACAAGGATGTGGAGTTTCTTATTGACTTGATGCTGGGAATAGGACCGATAGCCAAGAGGCCGTATAAGATGGATGTGGAGGAACTGAAGGAGTTAAAGAAGCAGCTTAGGGAGCAATTGGACAAGGGATTTATTCAGTCCAGTTCGTCATCTTGGGGCGCGCCTGTCCTATTCGTGGAGAAGGACAGTAGTAAGAGATTGGTGGTTGACTACCGCTCACTGAATGAAGTGACTATCAAGAATAAATACCCATTGCCCAATATAAATGATTTGTTTGATCAGTTGGAAGGAGCAAAGGTGTTTTCCAAGATTGATTTAAGGTCGGGGTATTTCCAATTGAAGATCCGTGAGGAAGACGTACCAAAGACCGCCTTCACCACTAGGTATGGGTTATATGAGTATACAGTTATGTCTTTTGGACTAACAAATGCCCCGGCATATTATATGACCATGATGAACAAGGTATTCATGGAGTACTTGGATAAATTCGTGGTGGTATTCATTGATGACATATTGATATACTCCAAGGATGATGCTGAACATGAGAAACACCCGCGACTAATTATGGAAAAACTAAGGGAGCATAAATTATATGCCAAGTTTAGCAAGTGTGAATTCTGGTTGAACACTGTTGGGTTCCTTGGAAACGTGGTGTCAGGTGAAGGAGTCGCAGTTGATCCAAGCAAGGTGGTGTCAGTTATAGAATGGGAGTCGCCCAAGAATGTGGGTGATATTAGGAGCTTCTTGGGACTTGCTGGATATTATAGGAGGTTTATAGAGAACTTCTCCAAGATTGCAAAGCCAGTGACTGAAGTACTGAAGAAGGAGAAGAAGTTTGAATGGACCAAGGAGTGCGAAGCTAGTTTTCAGGAACTGAAGCAACGCCTAGTGACCGCACCTATCCTGTGTTTGCCAGATATTCAGAAGGATTTCCAAGTGTATTGTGATGCCTCTCGTCAAGGACTGGGTAGTGTACTGATGCAGGATGGGAGAGTGGTATCCTATGCCTCGCGCCAACTCAAACATCACGAGAGGAATTACCCCACGCATGACTTGGAATTAGCGTCAGTTGTGCACGCGCTCAAGGTATGGAGGCACTACCTGATGGGTAAGCATTGTGATGTGTTTACGGATCACAAGAGTCTGAAATACATATTCACTCAGAAGGAGCTGAATATGAGGCAGAGGAGATGGCTGGAGCTCATAAAGGATTACGACATGACTTTGCAATATCACCTAGGGAAGGCCAATGTTGTAGCGGATGCGCTGAGTCGCAAGGTTTATGCTAATGGCCTGACAGTGGGGGAGTTACCCAAGGATTTGTGTGAACAACTCAAGGACCTCAGGTTGGAAGTAGTATCCGAGGGATACTTGGCAGCAATGGAAGTTAAGCCAACGCTTCTGGACGAGATTAGAGAAGCTCAAAAGAAGGATAGTGACCTGGAGGAGATAAGAGGAAACATACCCAAAGGCAAGGCTGAAGGTTTTCGCGAGGATGATCAAGGGACGCTATGGTACAAGGACTGCTTGTGCGTGCCCAACGAACCGGAGATGAGGAAGTTGATATTTCAGGAAGCTCATAATTCGCCATACTCTATACATCCCGGTAACACGAAGATGTACATGGATTTGAAGGAAAGGTTTTGGTGGGTCAACATGAAGCAAGAGATTGCAGAATATATTGCCCTATGTGATGTCTGTAGTAGAGTGAAGGCCGAGCACCAAAAGCCAGCAGGGTTACTACAGCCATTACCGATACCTGAATGGAAGTGGGATAGAGTTGGAATGGACTTCATCACAAGGTTACCCAGGACCAAGTCAGGATATGATTCTATTTGGGTAGTGGTAGATCATTTGATCAAGGTAGCTCACTTTATACCCGTGAAGACCACTTATACCAGTGCCAAGTTAGCCAAGATCTACATGAACAGAATTGTGTGCCTGCATGGGGTTCCTAAGAGCATTGTGTCAGATAGAGGCACCCAGTTTACTTCTCACTTTTGGCGCCAGCTCCATGAGTCGTTGGGAACGAGGTTGGAGTTTAGCACAACTTTCCACCCCCAGACGAATGGTCAGACCGAGAGGGTGAATCAAATTTTGGAGGATATGTTGAGGGCTTGTGCTTTGGCTCGTGGCGCTAGTTGGGATGAAAATTTACCTTATGCTGAGTTCTCCTACAACAACAGCTACCAATCCAGCATCAAGACGTCACCATTTGATGTACTATATGGTAAGAGGTGCAGAACACCATTGTTATGGGATGGTGTAGGTGAACGTCAACTGTTTGGACCGGATTTGATCAAGGATGCTGAAGAGAAGGTGAGTTTGGTTCGGGACATGTTGAAGGTAGCACAATCGAGACAGAAGAGCTATGTTGATTCTAAGCGCAAGGAAGTGGCGTATGAGATTGGAGATCGAGCATATCTCAGAGTTTCGCCACTACGTGGAATTAAGCGATTTGGGATTAAAGGCAAGCTGGCACCTCGGTTTATAGGGCCCTACAAGATCCTGGCATGCAAAGGAGAGGTTGCGTACCAGCTAGAGATGCCAGAGGTTCTATCCGATGTTCACGACGTGTTCCATGTGTCTTAGCTGAAGAAATGTCACCCGGAGATGGTAGATACACCGTTGAGGGATACCGTGCCATTAGATGAGGTTCAGCTAGAGAGTGACCTGACCTATGAGGAGAAACCGGTCAAGATCTTGGAAACAGCGGAGAGGTTTACACGCAGCAAGACGATCAGGTTTTGCAAGGTGCAATGGAGCCACCACACCGAGGAGGAAGCCGTCTGGGAGCGAGAGGATGACCTCCGAGAGGACAACCCACACCAATTTGCTAGCCACGACAAATCTCGAGGACGAGATTCATCTTAAGGGGGTTAGTCTTGTCACATCCCAAATTTTAGATTTGGCACTGCATACATACATGTCATTGCATTCATGATCATATTTGCAAAAATTCAGTTTTAAAGGCTTTTGGCCAAAGCATCACCTTTTGCCTATTCTTCTCTTATAGGAGATTACAATAAATTTTGCCTTGCATCTGCTAGAATGACACTTTTTGGGCATTCCAGATGCATACATGCGTAGAGTTCGTCAATACGAATCCGTAGGACTTTGTTTTGCCCAAATCGGAGTCCTGGATCAAAAGTTATGGCCAATTTTCAAAAGTGTAGGAAAAATTCAGACTTTTAGACTGTTTTGTCAGTTCAAAAAAAAAGGTAACCGCGGCGGCCAGCCGGGCAGACCGCCCGAGGCCCACCCGGGGCCCAGTTGATGCCAGCGGTCGCGGCCGAACAGCGTTGGCCCGCCAGCGGCCCGTCGCCCGCACAGCCTCCCCCTTCTCTTTTTCCTTTTCTTTTTTGCTTTTCCTTTTTCTTTTTTTTTCCTGACGCTGGGGCCCGCCTGTCAGCTCCTCTAGCCTGAGCAGTTCGAGCTCAACACGAACTGTGCCTCCGTAAAAATCTTCGATTCTCTACCGAATTCGGTTTCTTCGCCAAATTTTCTCCCGGGGACTTATAGACCTCGAACCCCTCTACGAAAGCCCCCACTAAACCTAGCCTATCGTGCCCCGCCGCCACCGGAATTCGTCGCCGGAGTTGGAGCCGCCGCCGCTCCGTCTGCCGACCGCCACCGGCCGTGCCGACCTCGCCCCTGCACCCGCCGCCCCCGGCCGCACCCCCGCCGCCCCCTCACCGACCCGCCGCCGCCGCCGAAGCACCGCCGCCGTCGCCGCCGACCACCACCGCCGCTGCCAGGTAAGGCCGCCGCCACAGAGCGTTCCCGGGCGTCAGATCGGCCACGAACGGCCCAGATCGGCCGTTGACCGCGGCCTGACCACGCTGACCGGTCAACCGCCGGCCGACTGGGACCCACCCGTCAGCGGGGAATATTCCCTCGGATTTAGCAGTTTTTTTAAAAAAAGGCAAAAACTTTGTTTAACTTCGAAAATTCATAGGAAAAGATCTACTTGGTCAAAAATTGCAAATAATGTATCGTTGGATTCACAAAATTGTGTAGAATTTTATTATGCAATAATATCCCAGGTTTACTATATGTATTTTCCTGGGATTATAGAAACGCTTAAAGTAGTATTTAATTTGCAAAAAAAGATCTGTAAACCTTTTTGACGTAATTACTTTTGGTCTAGGCTCTAATTGGAGTTACCTATCCAGTAGTATATTTGTCAAACTTGTACTGCACTGTTTACAGCCTTGGTGCAATGTTTTGACTAAAGACCTATTAACAAGTCCTCTTTTGTGCATAAACTGTTTTCTTTGCATTAAATGGTTTCTCATGCATCATCGAGTAGTAGAATTGATCAGAGAACTTGACCAAGCTACTGAAGCTTTGTTAGAGTATCATGCATGCATTGTGTTGCATCTGTTGATCTCTATGTGTGATTTGTTTATTGTTTGAATTGCTTTCGTGTAGATTGTGAGGATTGTAACCCGTGTGACTATCCGGACTGTGCTTTTGACTCCGGCAACTACCAAGGCAAGCGGAGCTTCATAAATGTCCTATTTACTTTCTATATGCACTGTAGCTTGTTTTGTTTTACAAGTTCTATCTATTGCTATGCTATATCCTACTGTGCCATAGTCTACCTTATTAGGCGAGCTGTCGTAAGTAGCTGTGCTTATGTAGACGAGGGTGGGATACACCATAGAAAAGCTGGTTTTAAAAGAACGTGTTTGGAAAGTGAAAACAACTTAATTAATGAACTATCTGGGTGGATTGGTAATTGCTTGGTTCGTGAATGCTGGGCCCATGTCTATGGTTTACCCGAGTAGCTCACTTGTGGATGGCCACCCAGGTTTCTGAGAAATGATTAGTGTCTTGATTTGGTAGCTTCCGTGTGCAACCATATGCCAGTGAGTTATGGGTGGCTGGATGGACTTAGTAGGTTGTGGCGACCCGAGCTCTTCGTATCCAGAGATGTAGTGAATGTGATAGGTTGGTACGGTGCGTGGATGGGCTTTGGGAGCTACTTCCCGAATTGTCTCTTCTTGGACTTCTCCCTATCACGACTCAATATGCGTGTTGTGGTACGAGCGAGTCGACCAAGTCATATGGGAAAAGTGTGCAACCCCTGCAGGGTGTAAAACTAAGTGCTTAGCCGTGTCCCCAGTAATGGATGATTGAGTTGCTGAATTGTGGGTGCTATGACATGTTCTCATTCATTATAACTTGTAATTGCTAAAACTTGTGGTTAAACTTAATTGGGTTGTTTGTTGAAGATTAAATGTTTTACAAATGATTTACAAATGTTAGGATAAAATATTGTGCTGCTGCAACTAAGCCTGAACCCCACAAGCCAGATATGCATATAGCTATTAGTCTTGTTGTTTCTCTCATTGTTCCACTTGCCAGTGCATTCCAAGTGCTGACCCTTCGGTGCTGTTACGTTTTATGTTGCAGGTTACTCTGAGTAGTAGTGTTGGTTGCGACCCTCCACTCAACATTTTGTTCGCCTATGGCGTCTAATGGAGACTGGAGCTACTTTATTTATGCTATCTATTTGCTACTTATTTATTTGTGCGAGCGTTATGCTTTGGAAACCTTGTAATAAATGCAAAATTCTGGATCATGTCACTGTAATAATGATGCACTGTTAATTGTTTGATGTCTATCGATACTATGTATGCTAATGAATCGATCCAGGGATTGGCGTGATACATAGAGGTGCAATCCTTGCGGGTTGTACCGTTTTAATGACGGACATAAAGATTCTTAGCACGTGGATGAGCCTCGCTAAACTTGGATTGGATCTCTGATGAAATAGTATATTATAAACCTAAAAATGATTTTTCCAAAAAATAATGAGCATCAGAACATGTACATGTAGGTCAAATCTGACCCACTTCCTACCAATTCGGTTTTTTTCATGAGGGGTGGATGAAAAGGTTTAAGATATCCCGGTTGGGACATTGTCCATGCAAGATGGTCTAGTGTTTTTTAAAAATAGGGTGATACCATTTTAAAACTTTTATTTGGTGGTTGCTTCACAAAACACCCCTTTTTGGTACTCGGAAAATGAAAAATGTATTATACGAAAATTATGTAATTTTTTATATTTTATTCAATAAAAATATGTAATATTTGAGTTTAGATAGATAGATTTTATTTTTCTACAATTTTTGATATATTATATGTATTTTTCTGAATTAAAATGATTTAATTATGATTTTTCTAAAATTAATATGAAAAAAAGGAAAAATAGTTAGGCTGACGGCTTTGTCGCCGGCGTAGGTGTGAAAGCTAGGCCGATAGCTGAGCCTTGACGTCATCGCGTCACAGTCATAGTTAATCCCCTATGCCGACGACTGTCGTCGGCGTAGGAGTGAAAGCTAGGCCGTCAGCGTAGCCTTAACGCCGTCACAGCTAATCCGTAGGTGTGAAAGCTAGATGACGGCTAAACCGTTAGCGTAGCCTTGACGCCGTCACAGCTAATCCCCTACGCTGATGGCTGTCGTCGTCCTATCCATCCTACGCCGACGGTAAAACTGAGCCGACGGCCGCATCGTCCGGCTGTCCAGCCCAGCCATCTTCGCCGACGTCCCGACTTCTTCCCGTCGGCGTAGAGATTTGCCATCAGCGTCTTTGTGTTCTCACGTAGTGCCTCTCCTAGCTGAAAGACCTGAACAACTTTCAACTCCTTGGTTATTTCCTTGGCTCGACTGAACAGCTTTCGACCAAGACCTCTCAATCTACGGAGCTTTGGTCGTCATCCGGCGTAAACATTCAAATCTGAAATGCGTGAGCTGTTTCTCAAGCTCAGCTCTCGCAAGTTGCTAAGAAAGGCAAGTTAAAGTACTCGTACAATAATATTGATCTCCTTGTTTTGTGTCAAATTGCTAGAAGCTTCATCGATCTGCTTATTGGTCTGTACGTAGTCCCTTTGTTGGATTGTCCGGGTGAGCTGAACCCAACAAGCATGGACAGGCATCTGCATTTTACTACTCGATCGACAGTACAGTAGTATTTTAGTACGACTAGGTAGCTAGCCGTGATATGAGACTAGTAGTGTCATAAACTCATAATATACTGCACACTGGTGTGCTTGATATTTTGAATTGACATCCTTAAAAAGCCAGGAATATACTGCCGACGCATCGTACATTTACTACTCGATCGACTGTATTTTAGTACGACGAGCGAGGGAGCCGTCATATGAGAGAGACTAGTTCCGTATCGTACACTCATAATATACTGCCGGTGTGCTTGATGTTTTGAATGCCATGAAACTTGTTATGCGAGGATGTCTATTCGGTGAAAAGCTTCAGAATATCAATCATGAAGATCAATCATGTAGTCTGCCACCATGCGAAGCCAGCATCGCCATCGCGAGGGCACACAACTTGCAGGCTCGATCTGGATCATGCCCTTTATTCATGTTTCCTCGGGGAGCTGAATCCGTGGTTAGATTCTTGATCGATGCGATCGAAACCTTAGCTGTATGTACTATATATCTCGAGCTCAGCTCTCTGGCGTGCAAGCTGGCCAGAAATCCTGCAGGCAGTTGCTAATTAACAAAGGAGAAGAAGTAAATACCAGGTTGCTACCTGTGTGCATCCTTTTAGTTGGGCTCTGGATTTGGGACGTCCTGCAGGTGATAAATAAATCTACTGGTAGTACAGGACTATAATAGTTTACTGGAGTATGGTCGATGGAGGAAGAACCGTGTGCTGTCATTCAGGTGCTTCAGGCTGATGCTGCCATGCATGCATGTAAACCATCGATCCCAGAAACAGCCGTCCTGGCGTAAGTTCAGCGAACCTGCTAGCACGCCGCGCTAGCGTTTGGGCGGTTTCTGCCGTGTTCGTTTCTTCTGCTGCGTACGATGCTGGCCCTTTGTCGTGTGCCAACAGGACAGGACGGAAACACGTAAAGATTTTCTCTGCCGTAAAAGGGTCCAGAAACACACGGCAAAGAGAACCCACACGGTATATTTTCGATAAAACACACGGTAAAGGAAAGGTACACAGCAAAGACCAAACGCGGCGCACGGCAAAGCCAAACACACAGCAAAGAGGTGTGGCCCACGCCCCCTCCCCCAGGCGAGCCAACTGACGATGGCTGACGCTGGTCCTTTGCCGTGTACTTCTGGAGTTAGACACACGGCAAAGATATGCCTTTGCCGCGTGCTTTATGCACCATACACATCAAATCATGTTTTTTATTTCTTACCTCCTTCAAACTATGGTCAAAATGACGAGTACGAAGATTTTTAGTTCGGGGCTGAGCCTGGCTAAACTTGCATTGGATCTCTGAAAAAATATCATATTGTCAACCTACAAATGATTTTTACAAAAAAACATGAGTATCAGATCATGTACCTGCAGTACATATCTGACCATTTCCTGCCGATTCGGCAAAAAATTCTTTTTCACGAGTGGTGGACGGGAAAGTTTTACGAATACCCGGTTCGGACATTTTCCATGCAAGGTGGTGTACTATTTTTGAAAAATGGGTGGTAGCATTTTTGTATTCACCGTTTGGTGTTGATTCACAAAACGTCCCGATTTTTGCGCTCCGAAAATAGAAAATGGCTTTTTCGTGTGATGAAAAGGAAAACTTCCTCCTGCAACATTGTTTGCCATCCCACTATGCACATGCATGCACAATATGGTAACATTATCACAAACTATGTCGCGATTCTGGCCATATCATTGGTCATTTGAACCAAAAGCCAGGAAACCTCGAATGAGATAGGCCATTTTGTGAAGTTTTTTTGAGACATAATCATTATACCAACTTTAATATTTTTCCTTCCAACTAAGTCACATAATATGACGCCACGCGAAGGTCTCACATTTTTTTGATTTTTTGATTTAGTTATGTTCATTCGAAACTATGGTCAAACCCTGATCCGCGCGCCTTAGATCGTCTACTCCCCTATACTTTCTTCTGATAGGGGTAGCCCGGTGTAGCCCTCTCTTGTTTTTGTTCTTGGTTAGGTCATGTGATGATGTAAAACCATGTTTGGGAACATGTTGTGACAAGATCTACCCCGGTTTCATTGAAACAGGGAGTTTTCTCCTAATACTTAGATTGCAGACACTTCGTTTTTAGGGGACAACGCATGTCTGCGAAGGGGGTCACACTTGGAAACCAAGTTTAGGAGGTTTGAGCATGCCACCACACTTCATTACACATGCTAGGGTCACATGCATGGTTTGGAGGTGTTCCGATGCCCCGAAGCGCTTCTTCCTGCGTTACCCTGATCTGCGGGGCTCGGATCGTCTACCTCCTAGACTTTCTTCTGACAGGGGTAGCCTGGTGTATCCCTCTCTTGTTTTGTTCTTGGTTAGGTCATGTGATGATGTAAAGCCATGTTTTGAAACATGTTGCGACAAGATCTACCCCGGTTTCACCGAAACGGAGAGTTTCCTCCTAATAGTTAGATTGAAGACACTTTGTTTTTAGGGGACAACGCATGTCTACGAAGGGGGTCACCCTTGGTAACCAGGTTTAGGAGGTTTGAGCATGCCACCACACTTCATTACACATGCTAGGGTCACATGCATGGTTTGGAGGTGTTCCGATGCCCCGAAGCGCTTCTTCCTGCGGAACCCTGATCCACGGGCCTCAAATCGTGTACCCCCTAGACTTTCTTCTGACAGGGTAGCCCGGTGTAGCCCTCTCTTGTTTTGTTCTTGTATAGGTCATGTGATGATGTAAAACCATGTTTGGGAATATGTTGTGACAAGATCTACCCTGGTTTCACCGAGACGGGGAGTTTCCCCCTAATAGTTAGATTGCAGACACTTCGTTTTTAGGAGACAGCGCATGTCTGCGAAGGGGGTCATACTTGGTAACCAGGTTTAGGAAGTTTGACCATGCCACCAAATTTCATTACACATGACAGGGTCACATGCATGGTTTGGAGGTGTTCCGATGCCCCAAATCGCTTCTTCCTGCGAACCCTGATCCGCGGGCCTCGGATCGTCTACCCCCCTAGACTTTCTTCTGACAAGGGTAGCCCGGTGTAGCCCTCTTTTTTTTCTTGGTTAGGTCATGTGATGATGTAAAACCATGTTTGGGAACATGTTGTGACAAGATCTACCCCGGTTTCACCGAAACAGGGAGTTCCCCCTAATAGTTAGATTGCAGACACTTCGTTTTTAGGGACAACGCATGTCTGCGAAGGGGGTCACACTTGGTAACCAGTTTTAGGAGTTTTGAGCATGCCAACACACTTCATTACACATGCTAGGGTCACATTCATAGTTTGGAGGATTTCTGATTCTCCGAAGCGCTTCTTCCTGCGGAACCCTGATCCATGGGCATCAGATCGTCTACCCCCCTAGACTTTCTTTTGACAGGGGTAGCCCGATGTAGCCCTCTCTTGTTTTGTTCTTGGTTTGGTCATGTGATGATGTAAAACCATGTTTGGGAACATGTTGTGACAAGATCTACCCTGGTTTCACCGAAACAGGGAGTTTCCCCCTAATAGTTAGATTGTAGACACTTCGTTTTTAGGGGACAACGTATGTCTACGATGGGGATCACACTTGGTAACTAGGTTTAGGAGGTTTGAGCATGCCACCACACTTCATTACACATTCGAGGGTCACATGCATAGTTTGGAGGTGTTCCGATGCCCCAAAGCGCTTCTTCCTGCGGAACCCTGCTCCCCAGGCCTCGTAGCGTCTACCCCCCTAGACTTTCTTTTGACAGGGGTAGCCCGGTGTAGCCCTCTCTCGTTTTGTTATTGGTTAGGTCATGTGATGATGTAAAACCATGTTTGGGAACATGTTGTGACAAGATCTACCCCAGTTTCACCAAAATGGGGAGTTCCCCCTAATAGTTAGATTGCAGACACTTCGTTTTTAGGGGACATCGCATGTCTGCGAAGGGGGTCACACTTGGGAACCAGGTTTAGGAGGTTTTAGCATGCCACCACACTTCATTACACATGCTAGGGTCACATGCATGGTTTGGAGGTGTTCCGGTGCCCCCAAGTGCTTCTTCATGCGGAACCCTGATCCACGGGCCTTGGATCATCTATCCCCCTAGACTTTCTTCTAAGAGGGGTAGCCCGATGTAGCCCTCTCTTGTTTTGTTCTTGGCTAGGTCATGTGATGATGTAAAACCATGTCTGGGAATATGTTGTGACAAGATCTACCCCGATTTCACTGAAACGGGGAGTTTCCCCCTAATAGTTAGATTGCAAACACTTCGTTTTTAGGGGACAACGCATGTCTACGAAGGGGGTCACACTTGGTAACCAGGTTTAGGAGGTTGGATCATTCCACCACACTTAATTACACATGCTAGGGTCACATTCATGGTTTGGAGGGTTCCGATGCCCTGAAGCTCTTCTTCCTGCGGAACCCTGATCCGTAGGCCTCGGATCGTCTACCCCCTAGACTTTCTTCTGACAGGGGTAGCCCAGTGAAGCCCTCTCTTGTTTTGTTCTTGGTTAGGTCATGTGATGATGTAAAACCATGTTTGGGAACATATCGTGACAAGATCTACCCCGGTTTCACCAAAACAAGGAGTTTCCCCCTAATAGTTAGATTGTAGACACTTCGTTTTTTGGGAACAGCGCATGTCTGTGAAGGGGGTCACACCTGGTAACCAGGTTTAGAAGGTTTGAGCATGCCACCACACTTAATTACACATTCTAGGGTCACATGCATGGTTTGGAGGTGTTCCGATGCCCCGAAGCACTTCTTCCTGTGGAACCCTGATCCGTAGGCCTCGGATCGTCTACCTCCTATACTTTCTTCTGACAGGGGTAACCCGGTGTAGCCCTCTATTGTTTTGTTCTTGGTTAGGTCATGTGATGATGTAAAACCATGTTTAGAAACATGTTGTGACAAGATCTACCCCGGTTTCACCGAAACGACGAGTTTCCCCCTAATAGTTAGATTGCAAACACTTTGTTTTAAGTGGACAGCGCATGTCTGCAAAGGGGGTCACACTTGGAAACCAGGTTTAGGAGGTTTGAGCATGCCACCACACTTAATTACACATGCTATGGTCACATGCATGGTTTGGAGGTGTTCTGATGCCCCGTAGCATGGTTTCATGTGGAACCCTAACATACGAGTGACCTTCGCTCTGAGACCCTGATATGTGGGGGGACATGAAGATTAGACTATTTTTCATGTTGCAAAAAGGATGTGTATACACATTGTCCAACTAATACTAACAAATAGTCAACAAAAAGTAAACTAAAAACTTAAAATAAATATAATTGAAAGAAAATAATAAATTAGCCAAAACACACGGTAAAGGGAAAAACACACGGCAAAGGGTTCTTTGCCATGTGTTTTACTGATGTACACGGCAAAGGGTCCTTTGCCATGTGTATTCCTAGTGTACACGGCAAAGATGCCTTTTCCGTGTGTTATCGCAATGTACATGGCAAAGACACGGGAATGTAGTTGGCTCGCGGGCCCACGCGACCCCTATCCACTCGCTCTCCCTCGTCCTGGCCACTCGCTCGTTGCCCGCCGTCGCCGCCCGACGCTGCATTGACCCAGCCCATCCGCTTCACCGGTGCCCAGCGCCGTCGCCGCCCGATCTGCCCCCTCATCCCCGCTGTAGCCCCTGCTCCCTCCTTCCCTGATGATGCCGCGGTAGCCCGCCAAGATCGGTAGGGTCGCGGGTGGAGCCCGGCGCGGCCTCCCCCTCCTCCACCGAGCAGCGCCGCCCACCCCCTGTTCCACCGAGCGGCGCCGTTCGCCCCGTCCTCCCGGAAGCCCCCTCCTCCACCGAGTTGCCCGTCTCCTCCACAGAGAGCACATGTAAGGTTCTTTTTTTGTTTTTTCTTCTTTTTATTCAGTTAGTAATTAGTAATATATATTTAGGGGTAGTTTTATTTAGTAATATATTGGATTTAGGGGTAGTTTTAGTTAGTCATATATTGGATTTAGGGGTAGTTTAGTTAGTAATATTTTGGATTTAGGGGTAGTTTTAGTTAGTCATATATTGGATTTAGGGGTAGTTTTAGTTAGTCATATATTGGATTTAGGGGTAGTTTTATTTATTCATATATTGGATTTAGGGGTAATTTTAGTTAGTCATATATTGGATTTAGGGGTAGTTTGTGGCTAAGTTTGTCCAACAATGTTGCTATGCATACACCTAGCTAGGTTATTGGGTTTGTAGCAAATTAAAAGTAGGATCATTATCAAAGTACTAGGAATTGTATGTTAAATGGAACTATTCTCATTCATGCAGGATATGCGTTGTGTTTGAGGGGGACCGTTGGTCGGAGGGGATTTTGCCGGAGGGTCGTTGATCTTCTTCGCGGGCCGTCGATCACGCTTTGAGGGTGAGAATCCATTCACATCTCTTGTAATTAGGTTTTTTTTTCATGTCTAAATCACCAAGTTTTTCGCGTTATCTAGGCATCTCTTCCCGGCCGTAAGAGTTACGCAGATAAATATGCATTAGTGGTCTCGCATATTTTGAACCGTCACTCTTACGGTATTTATTGGGACAAGCGGCGGATGCGTAGTTTGGGTACGTTTTCCTTGTTCTATTCTGGCCCAAGACAGGATTTCGGCAGCGCCTCTCCCTTGTTCTCCGGATGCACATCCCTCTCGGCTTTTTGTCGAGACGTGTATCAGGAGAGCAGCGGGGAGGTGCTGCCGAAATTCTGTCTCGCATCGGGGTAGAGCAGGGAGAGCGTACTCAATCTACGGATCCAGCGGTTGCTAGGAACCTCTTTACCTATTAGAGAGATAAGTGTATATATGCATGCCGTAAAATCTATATTTGCTAAAATTAACCGAACTAGTAACGAATTTATTTAATGGTATGATTAATTTAAAGCATTGTATATGTCTGTTTTCGTACTGATTAGAGGATGGAGAATCGTGACTGAATGTATGAGGGCTATGTCAGTAAGTGGGACTTTACCATGAAATGGAAAGAAAAGGCCGAGGACTTCGTGAACCGGGCGTTTGCTGTCCCCACCAGACCCAGAAATTTTTTATGCCCTGTACAGATGCAAGAACCTGAATACACATTCGAAGAATGATGTTAGTAGGCACCTGGTCAATTATGGGTTCACACCGTCCTACAAGACTTGGACTTTCCATGGTAAAAAGTTAGCGAAACGTGCTAGGAGGGAGTCACGGCAGAGTCAGCAGCAGAGTCAGCCAAGGGGGGAATTTGCTGCTGGTTTTTATAGGTACATAGACAACTTTGTGAATGCTAATGCGCCTGAAAGCCCTCATGTAGAGGCAGAGACACCTCAGGAGGCGGAGACAAGTGAGGAGCCGGAGGAAAACACGGCAAAGTACGACGAGACTTTGTTTGCCTCGCAAAGTCCCCTTCATGCACATACATATGTTAGCCAACTGGATGCCATCACTCGCCTTTTGGACTAAAGGACTGGGATGTTGTGATGACGGTACCGACACGCAACAGGCCGCCCTTACCAAACAAGGATGATTACCGCCGCCTAGACCCTTCAACAAATGATGGCGAGTTTTATCAGGAAGAAGGGCTCCCTGAGCAATTCACTATCAACTTGTTCGCCGATTGTGACATGGTCGTAGACGATGAGCAAGAAGCCGAGGAGGAAAATACTGTGCAAGATGAAGTTGAGGAGGTTCACAACCAACAAGACGTGAGTTTGCTCAAGGCATTCTGTGCAGGCCTTGACGTCAACGCTCCACAGGGACCCCCTCCAGGTTTCGTGGATGATTATTGGTGGTCCGAGAATGATAGTGATGATTAAACCTATGTTCCAATTCGTAATCCCGA
Organism: Avena eriantha; assembly: GCA_910589775.1. Taxonomy (NCBI): domain Eukaryota; kingdom Viridiplantae; phylum Streptophyta; class Magnoliopsida; order Poales; family Poaceae; genus Avena; species Avena eriantha. The sequence continues at coordinate 227,026,393 of OU342746.1, read as the reverse complement.
CACAGACTTCTCATGTATGTAGTAGTAATAATATGAGACTAATCTATGTAGTACTATTTGCCGGGCTATTGTATTTGTAAGAACTCTATTCTATGTAATAAAATTTGTTGCTTTTACTAATATCCATCGATTTTCATCGTTGTTGCTTTTACTAATATTCATCTATGTTCATTAGTGCTGCTTTTACTATTATTCATCTAATTATGTTCACTGTTGCTTTTAACGTGTACTAATAAATTACTCTTTTCATTCTGTTTTGCAGGTGATTGAAAGATGCCGGGGGGAAAGGGTGTTACAAAAAAGTTGAAAAGCTTGGTTGACCTTGTGAGTGGTGGTTCAAAAACGGGTGGTTCACAAAAGGGTGGTTCGAAAGCTTCAACATGGGCTTCGAGAGAGCGTGCTAGTTCTCCACCGCGCACTTCACAACGGCAGGGGCGTGGGAGGCGTGGGAGGAATCCTAGTCCCCCCGGGCCGTGGTGGACCACGACGAGGAGGTGGAGGACCAGGAGGAGGAGGAGGAACCAGTTTGTCAGGAGGAGGAGGAGACACACTCGAATGATGATTATGATGAGGCGCAGTCGCAGTAGTCGGAGGATGAGGGGTTGGGGTCTTTACCCTATGAGCTTGACATGACCTTGAGGTGGGATCCTCCGAAGGATGAGATGTCGTACCTTTAGGCGTACGCGGCCATGGACCCGTGGTTTACGCCACAGAGCAAGGCTCCGTATCAGCGTGGGGTTGCGAGAATCCCCGATCTACCTTATGCCTACGCGGATAAGGTTCTCGTGCCTGCTGGGAAGAGGTACATTATTTGACCCGCTAACCATATATTGGAATTTTCATCACATACTGATTATGATTTTTCATTGTGCAGTTCCTTTGTATATCAGGATGGAATGAAGCCGTATCGTGGCTACTCGAGCATCCTTGGAGCCCTTGTTCGAGCGTATTTTCCTAGGATTATCACTCTCCCAAATGGTCAGCAGGATGTAGCTTGGACTTGGAAGCATTACCACTACGCCCCGGATCCGGCTAAAGAGTACAACCACATGGCGGAGAAGGTTCAAGTTCTGTTCTAGGTAAGTTTGTTTCACTGGTCATAATTAAATCACCGCGGCTTTGACTCGTGGCTTTGACTCCTTTTTTTCCTATGTGCATACTTGTAGAATTACTTTGACATGGACATGGAGAACTCAAGGGAGTGCATGGCGATTGTGAACGAGCTTGCCAAGAGGAAGGTGCAATACATGCACTACGAGGCACGCATGAAATCTGTCCGCAACTGGTTTGGCGATCGCAAGATCTGGATGAACAAGAGTCAAGCCCGGGACATGCTCTTCGAGCAATGGCAGTACCTGCAGGTAGTTGCATTTCTGTTTTTATTGATTTCTTGACCTTCATCTATTTCCTATTGTACTAATACTTGTACCTTGTGGATGTAGAACCCTCCTTAGTTTGTCGGTACTAACACGAGGTGCTTCACGGGGATGGTAGCATGGTGGACACACGCCGAGTACCTCAAGAGACATGAGGCCGCAAAGAAGCGGCAAGAGGAGATGAAGGGTGGATCACACCGCCAAGGCAGCACACCCTCGTCCTTGTCAGGAAAAAAGAGGTGAGACAATGCTTTCTTTATTCTTGCTTCTCATGTTATTCTTTACTTCGCAAGGGAGTCACACTTCATTTATCTTCGTCCTCTCATTTGCAGAAAGTAAAGACAGGTGCGGAGCCGTCCATGTTTGCCATTTGGAAGAAGATGCGCACCTTGGACGAGCCTGTGGATGGCTCCTCGTGGATCAATGAGGGACCCAAGCTCCGGGGTACGAAGTACCCCGAGAAGTACAAGCAGGTGCACGACGAAGATTCCAACCCTGACACTGCCCCCTTTGATCCCGAGGTTGCCGTGCTGGCGGGACAGGGCCAGAGGAATGGCCGCCTATGGATTGCTGACGGGTCCGTCGACCCTAGGACCATTCCATCTATGCGCTAGATCCGGCGTGGCAGGACGAGCCCCATGCCGTCCGTAGAGACCCGTCCACGGCCTTCGGTTATAGCTATCGACCAGTTATTGGTTGATGACCCACAAGTATAGGGGGTGTATCACAGTATTTTCGAGGGAAGTGAAACCCAATTTATTGATTCGACACAAGGGGAGCCAAAGAATATTTATCAGCCTTAACAACTGAGTTGTCAATTCAGCTGCACCTGGAAACAATCTTGCTCACAACAGTTTATCAGTAGCAACAGTTTTGTAGTAGGAATAGTAAAGTAACATCAGTAGTAAAGCAAAGACAGTAGTAACAAAAGCAGTAAACAGTGGGATTCGAGTGCGGTAGGCATAGTGATGGATGGACGGGCGTTGCATGGACAAGACAATTCACATAGCAATCAGAACATAGGGCAATTGCAGATAAATAAGATAAAGCACCCAAGTACTAGACAATCCTAGGCATGTGTTCCATATATAGTCATACGTGCTCGCAATGAGAACTTGCACAACATCTTTTGTCCTGCCAGCCCGTTTGCAGCGGGGCCTCTAGGGAACTACTGGCAATTAAGGTGCTCCTTTTAATAAAACACCGGAGCAAAACATTAACACTCCGTGAACACATGTGATCCTCACATCAAAGCCTTTCCCTTCCGGCTACCCCGATTTCTGTCACTTCGGGACCATAGGTTCTGGATAACGACGTGTGTAAACAACTTGTAGATAAGACCCAAAACAATACTATCATGATGAATCAATAATAAGTTCAGATCTGAAATCATGGCACTCGGGCCCTAGTGACAAGCATTAAGCACAACAAAGTTGCAACAAAGTCATAAAGCACTAATAAGAGATACTAGGCACTATGCCCTAACAATCTGATGCCATTACATGAACGATCTCATCCAGTCCCTACCATCCCCATAGCCTACAGCGGGGGATTACTCACTCATAGATGGGGGAAACATGGATGGTCGATGAAGATGATGGTGGAGGTCGATGGAGATGGCTCCGGGGGCACTTCCCCATCCCGGTAGGGTGCCGGAACAGAGACTTTCTGTCCCCCGAATCTCCCCTTCGGTGGCGACGGCGTAGTGGAACTTTTTCGTGGAAAAACGTCGAACCCCCAGGAGTTTTTAGGTCAGAAGGCTTCTTATAGGCGAAGAGGGAGACCGAGGGGGTGCCTGGGGCCACCACACCAGGCCCTGGCGTGGCCAGGCCTAGCCCGCGCCTGGGGGTGGTGTGGCCAGCCCTTGGCCCTCCTCCGTCTCGTATTCTGGCTCCTGGAGTCTTCTGGAAAAATAGGCACTTTGGCTTTTGTCCCCTCCAATTCCGAGAATATTCATTTTCTGACTTTCCTGGAACCAAAAACAACAGAAAACAGGCAGCTGGCACTATGGCTCTTGTTAATAGGTTAGTCCAAGAAATCATATGAAAAGTACTCCAAAGTGTGGACAAAACACAAGAAAGTGGATAAAACCAAGCATGGAACATCAAAAATTATAGATACATTTGCAATGTATCAACATCCCCAAGCTTAACTCCTGCTCGTCCTCGAGTAGGTAAGTGATAAAAAGAAAGAATAATTTTTGAGGTGACATGCACCATCAAATACTTGACCAAAGTATTTGTAAACATTCAAAGCTGGGATCAAAGTACTTCAATCATAACATGAAAGACAAAGTTCTAGCAATAAAACAAAGAAACTATGATGCAACATGAAAAGGCAAAAACAAAAGATTCATGAATAACAATGCCTTGCAAGACGTTTGTTTGTTTCACATAAAGAAAACATAGCATAGTGGCATTCAGCTTGTCCCTCAAAGAGTAGCAAACATAAATGCATAGGACACCTTCAAAGTTCACAAGAGTGACTAGATACAAATAGTTTAAAACAAACAATATTAAGGTATGCATCAATCAACAAGTCTTGGGACAATGCACATAGAACTAAGAATGGCCACTATGCTCTCAAGAAAGTGCTCATAGAATGTGTGGAGACTCAACAAGGAAATGAAAAAGGTTTTAAAAAGTTTGAAAGGCTTCCAAATGCTGAAAGTATGGTACTCATTAGCTTTAAGCTCTCATCACCCCTATCATAAGCATCTTTAATGTGATTAAGGTTAAAGTGACACAACTAAGAGGATATGCTTGACAAGTTATAAATCTAAATCTCATGCCCCTTACTTACGAAGACCGATCCTCACGCTACTCAACTTCAGTCACAAGTAAGCTCTTTCATTGTAAGTATATACGTATCATAGAGAACCGTCAATGGGGTACCCCTTGCACATGACCCGGGAGCTATCCCATAATCAAAATACAAGGCAAGCAGACAATGAGCATCTCGGCGATCTATTTATTTACTATGTGCATAAATTTTTATTGAGGATGCTTCATAGAATGCTCATTATGGTTATGCTGCAAGTTTCCACCATGATTAGGCATGGCTTAGGCTAGCGGCCCAGGTGTTTCTCTAACATATATACAAACTCCATGATCTTACAAGTTCCACTTTTATTTCACACCGCCGGGATCCATAAGCAAAAGAACATGATATCAACTAGGTACAAAATACCTATGAAGCGTTGAAAGCGGTCCCCATGATACATGGTTCTGCTAACTTCAACTCATAAAGCGCAAGCATATGCACAACAAAGAAGGACACAATGGTTCAGGTTTATTAAATGCAAGAAAATAAAGTGTGCCATCAAGTTCGTGAGAGCTTTACTAGCTAACTTTCTCATAACAAGCAAACATTTTATTCGGAAGAAAACAAGGCATATTGAATATGCACGGGAGTAGCAAATGATGCTAATAGGTAGGTATGGTGGACACTTTGGAGATATTTGGTTTAGGGAGTTGAGTAAAGCACTCAGTGGAAGTGGAGGCTAGCAATAGTAAGGGAGCGACAAACGAGAGAGCAATAATGGCCATAATCATGCAGAGCGACAAAACATCATTGATCAAAGCATAAAGTGATACTACAAGCTGAAAGCGAAAGGATCATAAAGGCTATGGTGACTTGAGATAGTCATAACATGGTGTGAGCATGTGCCAAGTCAACCCAAATAAAGCATCAAAGGAGAATACCACTATACTACGCTTTAATATGCTAAAACAACGCATGATTCATCCAAGGCACATTAAGCAATCTCAATTGTTTATAACAAGTCATGCTACAGCAAAGAATACTAAGCATAAAGCCAAAACAATATCAAGCATGGCATGACAAAGCATAGGCCACAGTCAAAAACAAGCTCTCTTTACCACTCAAGCATGAGCTTTCCTACTCTTTTCCAATCCAAACCAGGCTATTTGAACACCAATGCATGAGAGAGGGGGCCCAAACAATTTATTCAGAAAACTAAGCAAACAAAAGAAAACGAAAACAAAAACGAAAACGAAAAAGAAGACGCTCTAAGAACAACGCAACTGTGCATGAAACAATAAAAATAAAGTGGTTGAAAGAAACCTGAGATTTTTATTGATGAAGAAGGGGATGCCTTGGGCATCCCCAAGCTTTGACGCTTATACTTCTTGGATATTTCTTGGGGTGACACGTGTGGCATCCCCAAGCTTGAGCTTTAGTCCATCCTTAATCTCATTACTCATTCCTTCCATACACCTGAAATATTTCCTTCATACAAAACTTCACACAATCTCATTAGCAACATTAGTGCACTTAAGATAAATAAGTCTCAAGGTTCAGTTATAACACCAAATAAACTTTCATTAGAACACTAGCTACTGTAGCACTTCCCCTAAAAATCTCAATTCCCCAAAAGAACTCAAGAAAGAAATAACAAGAAGCAAATGCAGAAAATGGCAGAAATCTGTCAAAACAGACCAGCAGGTAAAGATGAATTTTTTCGAAGTCCTTCTGTTGCTCAAATCAAAAAGTGTTGAACTAAAGAAAGTTAGAGAACAACCTGGCGCAGAATCACAAAATATTACAGCTCAATCTGACATACAGATATCTCTCAGTAATATTTACGGTGAAGCACAGAAATCTGTTTCGGGACAGCAACTTTCCCAATCATTACTTTTCTCTCATTAGAGGTTACTCTTGGCACAAAAGGCAAATAAAAAGGATAAAGAGAGGTTATTAGAGAGGTAATAACTTCCAAGACTCAACTAAAACTCTTGGGTTATCTCCCAACAAGTACTTTTCTTTAATGCCTTTAAGTTAGGCATAAGCAAAAACTAGAATGGATAAAATAGAAGTAAGCGAAGATAATCATGGTGAAAACATTGTTTTGTTCAATGAAATCCTTTTGTTAACAAGGTTGATCAGGTCTTGTTACCAAAACAATTTCATATGAGACAAAACTTTGTATTCCACTAATGATTATGTTACCTCAACCTTGATAGCAATGGTCCCAATCATAATAGTTTCAAATTTTTCTCTTCGTATGGGACAATATATTTCTACAACTTGAATGCTCTCAACATGTTCAATTTAATTCAAACCATAAGTCCTTTCAATCTTCTTGAGGAAATAGACAATGTGTTCATTGAAGGTCACCTTCCCTTGGTTACAATTAATAACAACTCCTGCAGTATTTAAGAAAAGGTCTCCCAAGAATAATAGACATAATATCATCTTCAGGCATAAAAGTTTGAGAGGATGCTCTCATAAGGAATATGAGTTGAAGTAAAAGAGAGCATCAAGAAGCAAATTCAAAACACATTTAAGTCTAACCCACTTCCTATGCATAGGAATCATATAAGCAAATAACAAAGTGACAGGCATAGGAAGATAAAACAAGAGTAACTCCAAATCTTTCAGCACATAGAGAGGTGTTTCAATACCATGAAAACTTCTACAACCATATTTCCCTCTCTCATAATGATTTTCAGTAGCCCCATGAAGAAACTCAACAATATATCTATCACATAAAGCATGCTCTTCATGATCTACAAGCACTAGAGCTTTATTATAAACATTTTCAAGAGAAACCTCAGGAACATAACATTCATTCTCCTTTAGTAAGCAAGGGGGACAATCAAATAATGTAAGGGATAAAGAGTTACTCTCATTAGAAGGTAGGCATGGGTAGCTAATCCATTCTTCCTCCTTTTGTTCATCACTCTCCTCCTCTTTTTCATCTAATGAGATTTCAGGTTCATCAATTTCTTCTTTCATAGGATCCTGCAAGGCATTAGTCTCTTCCATTTGGTGAGAGCATCTATTAAAATATTCAAGGATATAGCCATTTTCATCTTTGTAATTATCAAAGCAAAATTTAAGTATAACATACACCTCATATTTGTAAGGTGAATCATCAATATTTTCAAGCAACCTAGCAAGTTCAAAAGCACCCTTCCAAGCAATAAATTCTTCAATTTGTTCCGCATCATAAAAGTCATAAATTCCTTTAGTATAAGAAGATATGGTATCGTTATCACTATACTCACATTAAAAAGGGAGGTGTTTATACCTCTTTCTGCAACAAGACTCATCACAGCAATAAGTAACATTATAAGTAGAGCACACGTTTCTAGCAATGGTATATATATAAGTGTTTCCCTTTTTGTGACAAGCGGTGTTTCTTATAATAATATTTTTGATCTTCCATGAACCCACCTTGCCAATAAGCTTCAGTTTCAAAGAAACCAACCATTGACAACAAGCATGATAAAGCAAGACAATAACAGACCAACAAAAATAACAACTAGAGTAGGAACTATTTTTTTGTATTTTCAATAAAGGAAGAAGCAAACAAGGCAGAAAGATGAACTTAGCTTGAACAATAGTAAATCCAAGTGAACTTGATAAATAAAGCTATGCTCCCCGGCAACGGCGCCAGAAAATAGTCATGATGACCCACAAGTATAGGGGTGTATCACAGTATTTTCGAGGGAAGTGAAACCCAATTTATTGATTCGACACAAGGGTAGCCAAAGAATATTTATCAGCCTTAACAACTGAGTTGTCAATTCAGCTGCACCTGGAAACAATCTTGCTCAGAGTAGTTTATCAGTAGCAACAGTTTTGTAGTAGGAATAGTAAAGTAACAGCAGTAGCAAAGCAAAGACAGTAGTAACAAAAGCAGTAAATAGTGGGATTCGAGTGCGGTAGGCATAGGGATGGATGGGCGGGCGTTGTATGGACAAGACAATTCACATAGCAATCAGAACATAGGGAAATTGCAGATAAATAAGATAAAGCACCCAAGTACTAGACAATCCTAGGCATGTGTTCCATATATAGTCATACGTGCTCGCAATGAGAACTTGCACAACATCTTTTGTCCTGCCAGCCCGTTTGCAGCGGGGCCTCTAGGGAACTACTAGCAATTAAGGTGCTCCTTTTAATAAAGCACCGGAGCAAAGCATTAACACTCCGTGAACACATGTGATCCTCACATCAAAGCCTTTCCCTTCCGGCTACCCCGATTTCTGTCACTTCGGGACCATAGGTTCTAGACAACGACATGTGTAAACAACTTGTAGATAAGACCTAAAACAATACTAGCATGATGAATCAATAATAAGTTCAGATCTGAAATCATGGCACTCGGGCCCTAGTGACAAGCATTAAGCACAACAAAGTTGCAACAAAGTCATAAAGCACTAATAAGAGATACTAGGCACTATGCCCTAACAATCTGATGCCATTACATGAACGATCTCATTCAATCCCTACCATCCCCATAGCCTACAGCGGGGGATTACTCACTCATAGATGGGGGAAACATGTATGGTCGATGAAGATGATGGTGGAGGTCGATGGAGATGGCTCCGGGGGCACTTCCCCGTCCCGGCAGGGTGCCGGAACAGAGACTTTCTGTCCCCCGAATCTCCCCTTCGGTGGCGGCGGCGCAGCGGAACTTTTTCGTGGAAAAACGTCGAACCCCCCGGAGTTTTTAGGTCAGAAGGCTTCTTATAGGCGAAGAGGGAGACCGAGGCGGTGCCTGGGGCCACCACACCAGGCCCTGGCGCGGCCAGGCCCAGCCCACGCCTGGGGGTGGTGTGGCCAGCCCCTGGCCCTCCTCCGTCTCGTATTCTGGCTCCTGGAGTCTTCTGGAAAAATAGACACTTTGGCTTTTGTCCCATCCAATTCCGAGAATATTCATTTTCTGACTTTCCTGGAACCAAAAACAACAGAAAACAGGCAGCTGACACTATGGCTCTTGTTAATACGTTAGTCCAAGAAATCATATGAAAAGTACTCCAAACTGTGGACAAAACACAAGAAAGTGGATAAAACCAAGCATGGAGTATCAAAAATTATAGATACATTTGCAATGTATCACGGGTATATTCTTCTTTCTCAGTCATCTATGTTTTACTACATGTTTTGTATTACAATGTTCATGACATCGTAGTGACACGACGTAGTAGGAGTTGGACGCTGAGAGGGCAAGCAGAGAGGCGGCCGAGCAGCGGCAGCTACAGCTAGAGCAGTAGCTTAGCCAGCAGCAGGCGATGCTGGAGCAGCAACAACAGATGACGTAGTGGATGGCACACCAAATGCTCATGATTGCTTCACCAGGGGCTCTTCCTACTCCTCCTTTCGCCTTCCCGTGGGTAAATGATCACATGTCTTTATTGTCTAATGCTCGTAATTTTCAATATTTTCTTATTGTCTAATGCTCACAATTTCCCATGGTGTAGTTGGCCAATTTGGTACCGCCTGGTGGGTCAAACAACCAGGCGCCGCCTGGTGGGTCAGATGGTGGATCGAACAATCAATCGCCTTTCACCGTCAACAATCTGTCGGTTTGTCCGGAGGCTGGATCAGAGTCCTCCAGGTTAGTTCTCCTACACTTGACCTTGTGCATCACTAGATGTCGGTACTCGATACACTTGGAAATCGATAGTGAGATTCTCATGATTGTGCTTTTGACCTTGTAGGAGGGCTTTGAGGTTGTGGCCATCATGTGTGCATCACAGTTAGTTCTCCTACACTTGTCAAATTTAGCCATACCATCACACTTGTAGAAAATTTAGCCATGCCATGAGACTTGTAGAAAATTTAGCCTTGCCATGACACTTGTAGATAATTATATGCCATTCTCAAATTTTACTTGTCATTTTCATCACCTTGCCATGAGTCTTGTCAAAATCACATGTAATTGCTATTTTCATCAACTAGTCATGAGACTTGTAGATATTCATGATTTTACTTGTCATAGTGATGTACTTGGACACGAGACTTGTGAAAATTCCATGTAATTGCCATTGCCATCAACTTGCCTAGAAATTTGTATATATTCATGATTTTACTTGTCATATTGACGTCTTTGTCTTGAACTTGTAGGATCTCACAATGGATTCGGAGCATGAGCTTGTATAGCACTTGGCGGTGATGGTCTTGTGGGTGGGAAGAATAAACTTGTAATATTTGTGAATGGCTTGTGCACTTGTTCTTGTGAAGTTTGTTGCTGTGTGGTGATGATATGACTTTGGTAGTGTTTGTGATGATATTATGATTATATTATTGTTATTTTGGTATTGGTGATGATCTTATGATCATATACATGTATTCTGTGTTGGTAATGATCTATATGATCATATATATACATTATGTGTTTTAAATTGCAGGAAATGAAAGAAAACAGAAAAAATGAAAAAACCTGTACCCTTTACCGTGTGTATAACAGGTGGCATCAACCTCTGCAGCAGGCGCTGGGGCAGATAGCCTTTGCCGTGTTCCATTTAGAAGAGGCACACGGCAAAAGGACAGTCTCTGCTGTGTGTTTTTCAGCTGAGACACACGACAAAGGGGCAGTCTTTACCGTGTGGCAACTCCCAGAGGACACACGGCAGAGGCGCATTACACGGCAAAGACGTAGAACACGGCAAAGACCAAATACACACGGCAAAGTCCCGCTGGCTCCGTCAAACGGACGGAACCGTGAAATTACCTTACTTTGACGTGTACGCGTGTCAGACAAACGGCAAAGCCTTTACCGTGTTTTGTGCTTGAGACACACGGCAAAGCCTCTTTGCCATCGCAATCGCTGTCGTGTGGCTTTTGGCGTGTGTATACACAAGGCTTTGCCGTGTTCCTAGTCACCTTTGTCGTGTGGTGTTGCTCACACGGCAAAGAACGCTTCTCCCGTAGTGGGTGGCATGGAACTCGGAAGGATCGAGTGCGTCTGTCCATTTCACGGGTAATTAAGCTGGTCCATTTTTTTGAACGGATACGGGTGCAAAGCGCCACAAGCTGCATTAAAATCGACGGTGGCGCTACAATTACAGGAACAACCCCACAGAAATAGGAAATACAAAGAAGCCCTGCAATTTTACAGAAGAGACCCCAAGAAGACCGCAGAAAAAGCGATCAAGTCCTTCACGAGCACCAGCACGACACCGACGACGCCCACGACCATGGCAAGCCAGAGCAGAGCCGGAGACCAGCCGAGACGGAGCAAGCAGCAGGGAGCGACTGTCCTTCAGCCTATTGGTCTGGCGGGACCACGAATCTTGCCGCTGAAAACCGCCGGAGAGATGCTCCCAGCAAGCTTTTCCGCTACGAAAACCCACCGCAGACGCCGCCTGCAGGCGAACCACCATGGCTCGACGGCGCAGGCGAGCGACGCCAAAGCTTCCGAGACGAAGAAGCAGACGACCCGCCTCCGCACCGCCAAAGATGAGACAGGGGCGCCATCGCACCTCCTCGCCACCACGGCCAGCCAGGCGAGACGACGACAACCGCACGCCACCCAGGACACCGCTCCTCCTCGCCTCCACGGCCAGCCAGGAGCGGCGCAAACTGGACCGCGGATCCACAGCAGAGGAAGGCCAACAACAGCCTTATTGAAGCGGAGACGGTAGCCCCCTCCGGCGCTAGCTCCTCCGACCGAAGGAGAACCCGACGACCTCAAGGACTCTACGATCCAGATCTTGCCAAGATCTGAAACTCGCTCCAGACTACGGGCAAACAGCCCAAAACCTACCCTAAACTACTCTGGCGCCTCCCCTCCGCCATCTCCGGCCGGCAAAGCCGCCGGAGAGGCTCGGGATCGGTCCGGTCCGGCCACGGGAGCTCTGGCTACTGTAGCGAAGAGAGAGAGTGGAAGGGGGAGGGGGGGGGGGGTATCTCTCAGGACAAAGGCTAGTGAAGATGTCAGCTGGTCCATTTTGATCTTCGTTCAAGTACACCACAACTAGGTGCTTTACGCTGTCTTCTGCATGTTCATGTTTCTATTTATCGGTATTCTACTTCTGTAAGAACGTCTTGAATTATTCAAGAATGGTTTGAATTAAGAATTTGTGTTTCAAGCTATCCCCATGCAGAACACATACACGAGGTGCTTATCTTCACCACGGAGGTGATGGACAGACGGCCGACTAAGATCGAATAGAGACGGAGAAAGCAGCTAAACTATCTCCATCATACATGATTTGCGGCTTCTCCGTACGTAGTATTTTTCGTTCACGCAATCACACGACGCTGATAACAAAGTCCGGTTCCGTTAATAGGCATAAGGGAACAACAGTGTGTAAGTTCAAAGTAGTTCAAAACAACAAGAAAAGAAGTTGAGTAATTGGAGAAGACAATGCAAGTTAACCCTCGTTCCAACCTCAATGCAACTTGTGTTCCTGCTCCAGCTGTGTTTATACATCAAAAACCTGTCTATCGACTCTTTGTAAACGACATTAATCATCAAGCTCTAAAAGCACATCCATAATCACTCATTCAGAGGACAAACCGTGGAATAGATACCGGAGTACAGCCACTGTCCACTTGGGCTTTAAAATTGTAGGTAACCTCACCTTCCTCGACGACCTGGACCAAGCTGATCTTTATTATTCATTGGGGGGCTTAATGCGTTGCTAGATTAGGAGTACTAGTACTAAACTGAATCGTGATGACCCTTTAAGGGGCAACTTGATCTACTAGTCCCAAACAATGAATTAATATACTCCCTCCGATCCAAATTAATTAATTTAAATTTATCTAGATTTGGATGTATCTAGACATATTTTTCTAGATACATCCGAATCTAGACAAACTTGAGTCAATTAATTTGAATCGGAGGGAGTAGTAGCGAGCTTTTATGATCTGCAAGTTGCCGGAAAAGGCAAGTTGCGGCAGCATCATGACTCGAGAGTTGGTATGCATTGCTCTTCATACAGTGTATCATCTACTTGGAACATGACCATATTGGCTGTTTCCTCGTGAGCTGAATCCGATCAATCCATGGATATCATTATTGTGCTTTACCCAGGGACTCGATCTTCATCTGGCTTCCTTTGTCGTTTTTGTGTGTGTAAAAGACATAATCTAGTACCTGTGAATTTTGAAGTATTTTACGCAAAATAGTGCAAACTTCACACATTTAACCTGTTTCATTTTTTCTTCTACTGCGGTCGTGCCCTCATGGATCTATGCATTCTACATCCTCTGTTGCATCGTGTAGTATGTCTCAACAAATATCGCTAATTTAGCACAACATACTAGGGAAATGCAATCACGCCCCCCCCTCCCTCCATAAGTTGGGCCTGACACAATCTTTACCGTCGATTTGTTGGAGATTCATGCTAACCGTTTCACAGATTGCCGTTTCCACCTCATTCTTCAAGTCCATTCATTTTTCGCACAACGCTCCCTATCCTTTCAAGGTTTCTCAAGTTCTCGTTTTGGATTCTCTAGGAGATAAACGTGATTCAAGATAATTCTCTATTTATTTAATTAGCCAATCTAAAAATTTACACCACATATTCATACATGAAAAATATAGTTTAATATCTAAAATTAGCATAATTAATTTAATTTCTAAACAAATTATCACAGATTCATACATGAAAAATTATAGTTTTTTAACATCTTTCTTTTTATCTTTCACCACATTTTTCCGCATAAACTTTCAGGAATATTCTTTTTTAATATAAAACAAAATTTTGCCTAATATTTTTCTTTCAAATATTCGGCAAATATCCATACTTTCATACAAATAATCCAAGAATCGTACATTTTCAACACAGATTCAGTCAATAATATTTATATAAGATACATACTAGAATCCCAACATACAAGTTTTTTCTACAATATAGAAATTGATTTTCTGTAATCTGCATCGACTAAGATTAATACCAAGAACGTTTCTGTAATCTGCATCGACTAAGATTAATACCAAGAATGTTTCATACAAAGATCAATAGAAGATTCACACATGAATCATCAGGAAATTTGCAACTACTGTAGAGATCCAAAGAAGATATATGCATGTTTCCATCTGTAAAATGAAGAACTAACCAAGATACAAACAAGAAACTCAAATCTAAAAAAGAAAGGAAAAAAAGAAGGCTTGGATTCAAGCGCTTCCTGACCAGGTTGGGCACGGGGTGCGTGGTCGTCGTCTAGATGTCCGGCGCCGCGCGTGGGTTGTCCGGCTGAATCCAACCCAATCAATCCATCCCTTCGCCACATGCATGTCATGCACGTTGTCCTCCGGCCGGTCAATCTTGGGCGCGCTTTTGGCCGTCGTGATCATCGGCGGAGAAAGAAACGGGCCTACGTGGTAGGCCGGCATACACACACGACCGGTCGTGATCGACCGCCAATGTTCGATGCACCCGCGCGCAGCTAGCACCTTTTCGACTTTACTCCTTGACGTGTGCGTTTCTAGCTACTACTCCCATCCAGAGGTCATTATCGACTTATCGGTGCCCGCTGCGTGCAGTAGACAGCTCCTGGATTAATTACCCATCCACTGGAACACTTTCCAAAACGAAGTTAATCGATCGATCACTTGTCAATACCATGAATGAACTAGTGCATCCGTGCGTCACCGTGTGTACGTGGTTCTCTTAGACGACTACGAACTTTCCACAAGCCCAACCGCGGGCAGAAAATTCTTAGCGCCTGCGCGGAAAGTATTTCGGCTTCTGAGCTCGCTCGGTGCTCTCTTTATTTTGACAATTTTCAAAATCATATTTATACCATAAGTATGCAAAATCTAAAAATAATTCTGAACACGATCAATGTTGTATACCATAAGAATACAAAATTGCACCGCGGCATTCTTTTTGTATTGTGGGCTACATTATAAAAATATAAAATCTGATAAATTGGGGGTCTGGATGATTTCTTTGGTCATTTTTATGTAGCTCAGAATACAAAGTATTTAAATTGGTATTTTGATGTTTGTGAGATACATCATTGGCTACATATGGATTTTTTTTTCCATTTTTTAAACTTGCAAATATATTTTTAAAACTTCCAAATATAGGCTTTCGACAAAATTGCTCCTCGAAATAGGCTTTCGCCCGCTATATTAATATAGCAATCAACCGATACAACTGTAACACATTATTGGGGCAAACGACACAAATCTAGCCCAAAAGAAACAAGAAAGAAAACGAAGAGAAAATAATCCCGACACCGGAGGATCAACAAAAGTGGAGATGACTCGCCACCGCTGCGCCATCCGGAGAATTTCCACCACACTCCTAGCCCTCCGAAGCGCCGCATATCAAGCAGCACCTCCAAGAAGAGGAGCGACAACGACGACGCTGCTGCCGCCCAACCAATCCGAGAGTTTCCCCCGGAACGTGTTCTAGGGTTTCCCCCGATACGCTACGGGGATGGGAAGGAGGTACTCCCGACGCCCTTCAGGAAGGACAGGGACACCCACAGGCGTCACCGCGCCGGTGTCGAGACGACAAGGATTTATCCGGACCCCCAAAATAACCAGACCCCCGGACACTCCGTAATGCTCCACCAACGTTGCCACCCACTCACACGCCACCACGCTCTTGCAGTCATCACCATCATCTCACCGTGGCCAGGTTGCGAGGCTTGTAAACAAGAAATAAAAAGCTTTGGCGATGTCGGTGATACATTGCAAATGTATGTATAATTTTTGATGTTCCATCCTTGGTTTTATCTACTTTATTATGTTTTGTTCTAACTTTGGAGTACTTTTTATACACTTTCTGGGACTAATCTATTAACAAGATGCCACAGTGCCAGTTGCCTGTTTTCTGCAATTTTTGGTTTCAGGAAGTCAGAAAATGAATATTCTCGGAATTGGACGGGACAAAAGTCAAAGTTGATATTTTACCAGAAGACTCATAGAGCCAAAAGACGAGACGGAGAGGGGCCACAGGGCGGACACACCATGTGGTGGCGCGGGCTAGCCCTGGCCGCGCCACCAGGTGGTGTGGGCCCCCTGGCCGGCCACCGACCTTGCCTCCTTCGCCTATAAAGTCCTCCCGATGCAAAAACCCTAAGTGGTCAATCAAAAATCCACGAAAAGTTCTATAGCGCCACCGCCACCAAAGGGGAGATTCGGGGGACAAAAAGTCTCTATTCCAACACCCTACGGGGACGGGGAAGTGCCCTCGGAGCCATCTCCATCGATCTCCACCACCACCTCCATCGTCGTTGCTGATTCCCATGATGAGGAGGGAGTAGTTCTCTCTCGAGGCTAAGGGTTCTACCGGTAGCTATGGGTTCATCTCTCTCTATGCATGATCATGTTGTGATCATTGATGACCCACAAGTATAGGGGGTGTATCGCAGTATTTTCGATAAGTAAAAGTGTCGAACCCAACGAGGAGCAGAAGGTGCTGGCTAGTGGTATGGATCAGGAATTCTCTGCAAATACTTAGCAAACGGATTTTTAGGGGTTTTTGATAAAGCAAGTAAACAAAGTACGAGTAAATAAAAGATAGTAAGAATAAATGCAGCAAGTGGCCCAATCCTTTATGCAGCAAAGGACAAGCCGGTTGTATTACTTAAGATGACCAAACGTTCTCGAGGACACATGGGAAGATTGTCAAGTGCTTTCACTTCATATAGTTGATTGATCTTCTTTAGCTTGCTAAGTGTTGTGTGGGTGAACCTGTGCTAATGTACCGACCTTCCTAGGACTAATACATACTTGTGATTATACCCCTTGCAAACATTCATAAGTACAACAAAGTAATTAAGGTAGAAACCTAACCACAGCTTTAAACTCTAAGACCCTTACGTCTCTTGTGCAATGGTTTTCTAACGGGGGTTCAGGTTTCTATCACTCCGGCAACCCCTACGATTAGTAGCCAAATACACAATGCATTCCCCTAGGCCCATATAGGTGAAGTGTCATGTAGTCGACGTTCACATGATACCACTAGAAGAAGTACACCACAACTTAAATATCAAACTATTGAATCTTTCTCAACACAACTCCACTACTAACAACATGACTTCTCCCATGTCCTCAAGAACAAAATGAACTACTCACAAGACATCATATGGATCATGATTAGAGATGGAATAATGATGTATAACAATCTGAACATAAACAATAATTCAATGGTTCACTCAATAGCATCAACTACAAGGAGTAATCAACACCAGGAAAGTTTCCCCTATGAACTAATGCAAGATTCAACCCAATTGTTACAGCAATATGGATATGGTGATGAGGGTGCTGATGGTGATGATGGTGGTGATGATGATGATGATCCCGATGAAGTTCAGCTTGATGGTGGTGTTGATGGCGATGATCTCCCCTCTTCGGGAAGGAATTCCCGCGACAGAAATCTGTCTGCCGGAGAGATCTTTCTATCTCGGTATTTTCCGCCCCGTAGAGGCGGCGGACTCTTTCTGTGGTCGCTCCCTGAGTCTTAGGGATTCGGGAGGATAATCTACGCTAGAGGGGAGTGCCAAGGGTGGACCAGGGTGGCCACACCACCTGGTGGCACGACCTAGGCTGGCCCGCGCCAGGGGGTGGTGTGGGCCCCCTGTGGCCCATCTCCAGTCCCCCTTCTGGCTTCCTTTGTCTTCTGGAAAAATAGGATTTTCCGTATATTTTCCTGGATTTTCTGATCTTCGCGAATTTTGCCTCCAAACAGCACCTTTTCCATCAGAATCCTGACTGCAGCGGTCCATGCTCCAAAAGTCATCAACCATGCAAAAACAGATGAAATAACATAAGTATCACCTCTCAATACGAAATATATCAATGAATAACAGTGAATTATGACATAGAATAGTGATGCAAAATGGACGTATCAACTCCCCCCAAGCTTAGACTTCGCTTGTCCCCAAGCGAAACTGAGCTCAATAAACATGGCCTCAGGTTTATGGAGTGAAGAGTCGATAAAAGAATACGGACAAGAAGCATCACATTCATCAAATACATAGATCATAATAGAAGACAACTCACTATTATACAACTTTACTTGCGATAAGTAAAGGAAACACAATAAAGATACATAAAGTAAATCATAATTGGCAATGGCAAACTTAGCTCTTGGTCCAAGAATAGTTGATAATTTGCTGGAGTTCACAAATAACTGGTTTTCAATGATAGCTTTCAAAGTAGTAAACATCAAGATAAGAGCAATGTGCAAAACAAGGAACATAAGAAACATGATTGAATAAATCATCATATGAATGAATGGAACACAACAACTCAAAATACTTGCTGAGATAGAAGTGAGTAGGTTTACTGACTCAACTAAAAAGTAAAAGAAAGGCCCTTCGCAGAGGGAAGCAGGGATTGCAAGTCTCATAAAGAGCTCCCAAAAATTATGATACTTACTAGCTTTCAGCTCTCATTGCCCCTATCATAGGCATCTTTAGGTGATTAAGGTTAAAGTGATCAAATATGAGGATATGCATTGACAAGTTGTAAATTAAGAATCTCATGTCCCTTGAATACAAGGGCCGCTCCTCATGCTACTCAAGTTTAGTCACCGGTAAGTTCTTGTCATCGTAAGCATATGTGTATCATAGAGAACTGCCAACGGGGTACCCCTTGCCCGATGATACGGAAGAATCCCCATATCAAAATGACAAGGCAAGCAGACACCAAGTATCTCAGCAATCTTCTTATTTACCATGGGAATATGGTGCTTTTTTCTCTCTTTCCTCTTTTCATAATATCTATTTTTTTATTTTCTCTTTTTTTCTCAATATTGGACTCTTTTTTTTATAAGAAGAATGCTTCATAGATACTCGTTATGGTTACGCTGCAGGTTTCCACCATGTCAGCATGGATTAGACCAGCGGCCCATGCGTTTCTCTAACACACATGCATAACTCCATGGACTTACAAGCTCCCCTTTCATTTCACACCGACGACATCCATAGACAAAAGAACATGATATCAACTTGGTAGACAAAACAAGAATTTACTTGGAATAGCAATAATGCTAATAGGTAGGTATGGTGGACACAAATGGCATGGGTTTTGGTTTAAAGGAGTGGATGCATGAGAAGAATTCCCTCTCAGTATAGGTTTTTGGCTAGCAAAGTTGGGTAGCAAGTATAAGAGTTGAAGGAAACAAACAAACATACAAGTGATAAAAACAAACATGCAATCTTCCTTGGAAGCACAAAAGATCTTAACTAGAGAATACTAGACTTATGAGCAAATCAAGAAAGAAAGATGATGAAATTATTTTTCTTTATAGTACTTCTATCTTTTTCATTCAACTCTCAAAAATAGTGTTGCTACTGACCGAGCCAGGTTTTCCAAAAACCAACTAAATCAACTCAATGATCCCAAAGTGATACCAATAGTAACAATAAGATCAATCATATAACCACGAATTGAAAACTAATACAAGCTATGAAAAAGAGTGAATGATAGAACTTCTCATTAATATTCCATAACGGAAACTCACACAAAGGGATACATATCTAACGAGAGAGGGGACACTTCCATAATGCAAAGCATACTACATAATAACTTCTCTATTCATGATATGACTCTACTAATAAGGTAGAAAGATAGAAGATAGTGATATGATACCGCGACACTCCCCCAAGCTTGGAACAAACCGGGGGGATGCCAAACCTGATGACGAATTACTCCTTTTGTGGTGGTGGTATCCTCTCGATGAGCTCTTTGATCAGTTTCCCCAAGTCCTCAATCTCGAAGGTGAGATTACGGATAAGCTGTGAGTTTTGCTCAATGCGGCTCATGATCATGTCGGGTTGAGAATCCCAGCTCTTGCTATTCTTTCCCCACTCTTCCTCCTTGAAGTCTTCTTTTCCTGCATGGCTAGAACGAGGCAAATCCCAATTGGAGGGTAATTTCCCCTTGGGCATATTCTGGTATTGATGCTCATGGATAAGGATTCTTGGTGTGTGGAGGAAGTGACCGTGGAGCCAAACTGTGACGAGGAGCTTTCCCCCCAGTCTGCATCCGTGCAGTCCTTCTAACCCTGGAAGGTTTTTTCACCACTCCAATGCTCGCAATGGTAGTGCCGGTGTGCGGATGTTGGCCTTGCTCCTCTTCACCTTCACTCTTGATCTCCTTCACCTTCCCGGGGTCTTAGAGGTCTTCCTCCATAGGCTCCTTCCCTTTATCCTTGGCAGACACCATTGTGCTTCTAAACCTTCAAAGACTATGTCCTGGCAGAAACAGATCGAAACAAAAACACGACAAAAACATGATATACGAACCTCGAGGGATCCGAGGGGATTATATATTACGAAGTTTCATATCAAAAGGAAGGTACTGGAAGAAAACGGGTCGGAGGCGGAGTCCGGGGTGGACTCACCACCTGGTGGTGCGGCCTGGGGAGGGCCCGCGCCACAGGGTGGTGTGGGCCACCCTGGCTCCGTTTCCGTCCCTTTTTCGCTTTGTAGCTTTCCTTATTGACTACAAACTGCAAAAATATAGTTGGATTGTATTTTCGCGGAACTTTTCTTACCGGAACTGTTACCTATTTGAAAACGGACTCTGCAAGTCTCTGAATTTGGTATTTAGTGGGTTCTTCCGGAGTCACCACTTGAATATCATCGTCTTCATCTTCATACACTTATTATTTGAGTCATAAAACCCTTCTCTTCCTTATTACACCATTATCTCCACTTTCTGGAAATTTCTTTCACACAAAACTTCACACAGTTCTCATTAGCAACATTAGTATAAGTGAAGTGATAAAACATTTTAGTCCAACTTCAACTGAAAACCATCAAAACATAAGGTACTGTAGCAACTCTTTCCGAAAACCCAAAAAGAATTCAAAAAGGAAATCGAATAAAGAAGCAAATGCAAGAGTGGCAAAATCTGTCAAAACAGACCAGCAGGTAAAGATCAATTTTTTCGAAAATCTTCTGTTGCTCAAATCAAAAAGTGCAAAACTAACGAAAGTTAAATAACAACCTGGAGCAGATGCACAAACAATTACAGCTCAATCCGACATACAGAGATCTCTCATGAGTTTTTACGGTGAAGCACAAAAATCTGTTTCGGGACAGCAACTTCCCTAAATATTACTTCTCTCTCTTTAGAGGTTGATCTTGACACAAAAACCAAACAAAATGGATAAGGAGCGGTTATTACCGAAGTAATAACTTCCAAGACTCAAAGAAACAAAAACAACTGAAAGCAAAAACAAATTGGGTTGTCTCCCAAAAGGCTCTTTCTTTATAGCCATTAAGATGGGCATGATAATTTTCAAGACGCTCTCATAGGAATATGAATTGAAGCGAAAGAGAGCATTAAGAAGCAAAAATACACAAGTTTAAGTCTAACCCAATTCCTATGCAAGGGAATTTTGTGAACAAACAAGTTGTTGAAACCAAAGGCTACTTGCATAAGAAGGCAAAACAAGTGCAACATAAAAACCTTCGGCATAAAACGAGGAAACTTTATATTATTGAGATGCATAAGGACACTTTTCCCTCTCTCATAGTAACTTTCAGTAACATGCATAAACTTAAAAATATAACTATCACAAGGACCATCGTACCAATGATCACTTATTCTAACAGAAAACACAGGAATACTAGCTCTCATAACACTACTTTGTGAAACAAAATTAGAGGTATCCTTACAAAGGATAGTGTGTCCCTCTTCTTCATATTTGGTGACAAAGTCTTTCACATTTGCTAGTATAGGTTCATCAACCTTTTGTTTATCAGGTTCAACAACTTCATTTGTACTTTCATTAACCATACTAGCTATCATAGAGTCTTCCTTTATCTTAACTAGGAAAGGCATTTTCTCAATGTAAGGTTTAGGTAAGACATGATTAGTAGTATAAACTTCAGTTTTTATTGCAGGAACACTCTTAGCAACATCTTTATAAGGTTCATGATACTTATTCCACTTCTTTTTAGGCACTTCAATGTAGGAAGCAAAAGCCTTAAAATAAGAAGCAATAGTTTGAGAGTCTAGACCATAAGCATTTTTAATGTTTTAAAAGTCATCAGTTCCATTAAAAGATTCAATGCATTCATAATCATAATTTATACCCGACTTTCTACCTTTTTCATTCTCCCAAGCTTTAGCATTGTCTTGAATACGGTCCAGAAGATCCCATTTAGCTTCTTCTCCCATGCGAGTGAATGATCCAGCACAAGAAGCATCCAATAAATCCTTATCATGTAGAGGGAGCCTTGCATAAAAGTTATTGATAATAATATTGTTGGGGAGCTCATGAATGGGACATTTGAGCATTAGTAACTTCAATCTCCCCCAAGCTTGAGCTGTACTCTCTCCATCAAGAGGCCAAAAGTTGTATATTTAATTCCGATCTTTATGAATCCCACTAGGAGGATAAAACTTTGAATAAAAGAGAGGCATTATTTCCTCCCATTCCAGAGCTTGACCATTCTTCAGCAGCTTATACCAGTCCTCAACTCTTCCTTTCAGTGACAATGAGAATAACTTCTTCTTAACTTGGTCTATAGTAATACCTGCACACTTGAACAACCCGCATAATTCGTGTATAAAGAGTAAATGATCACCGAGATGGACAGTTCCATCCCCAACATAGTAGTTATCCATAACATGATCAATAATTCTTGTAGGTATTTTGAAAGCATCATTCTCAGCAGGTGGTGGCTTATCTAGTGGTAGTAGCATTACCAAATAAGAAACTCAGCGAATTATCCATAACGAAAATAAAGCAACTAACAGAAGTAAACAATACTCACAGTAGAAGTTTACTTTACTAGTTCCACTCTCCAATAGCGCTTCACTCCCCGGCAACGGCGCCAGAAAATAATCTTGATGACCCACAAGTATAGGGGATGTATTGCAGTATTTTCGATAAGTAAGAGTGTCAAACCCAACGACGAGCAGAAGGTGCTGGCTAGTGGTATGGATCAGGAATTCTCTGCAAATACTTAGCAAACGGATTTTAGGGGTTTTTGATAAAGCAAGTAAACAAATTACGAGTAACTAAAAGACAGTACGAATAGATGCAGCAAGTGTCCCAATCCTTTATGCAGCAAAGGACAAGCCGGTTGTATTACTTAAGATGACCAAACGTTCTCGAGGACACATGGGAAGACTTTCAAGTGCTTTTGCTTCATATAGTTGATTAATCTTCTTTAGCTTGCTAAGTGTTGTGTGGGTGAACCTGTGCTAATGTACCGACCTTCCTAGGACTAATACATACTTGTGATTATACCCTTGCAAACATCCGTAAGTACAACAAAATAATTAAGGTAAAAACCTAACCACATCTTTAAACTCTAAGACCCTTACGTCCCTTGTGCAATGGTTTCCTAACGGGGTTCAGGTTTCTGTCACTCCGGCAACCCCTACGATTAGTAGCCAAATACACAATTCATTCCCCTAGGCCCATATAGGTGAAGTGTCATGTAGTCGACGTTCACATGATACCACTAGAAGAAGTACACCACAACTTAAATATCAAACTATTGAATCTTTCTCAACACAACTCCACTACTAACAACATGACTTCTCCCATGTCCTCAAGAACAAAATGAACTACTCACAAGACATCATATGGATCATGATTAGAGATGGAATAATGATGTATAACAATCTGAACATAAACAATAATTCAATGGTTCACTCAATAGCATCAACTACAAGGAGTAATCAACACCAGGAAAGTTTCCCCTATGAACTAATGCAAGATTCAACCCAATTGTTACAGCAATATGGATATGGTGATGAGGGTGCTGATGGTGATGATGGTGGTGATGATGATGATCCCGATGAAGTTCAACTTGATGGTGGTGTTGATGGCGATGATCTCCCCTCTTCGGGAAGGAATTCCCGTGACAGAAATCTGTCTGCCGGAGAGATCTTTCTATCTCGGTGTTTTCCGCCCCGTAGAGGCGGCGGACTCTTTCTATGGTCGCTCCCTGAGTCTTAGGGATTCGGGAGGATAATCTACGCTCGAGGGGAGTGCCAAGGGTGGACCAGCGCGGCCACACCACATGGTGGCGCGGCCTAGGCTGGCCCCCGTCGGGGGGTGTTGTGGGCCCCCTGTGGCCCATCTCCAGCCCTCCTTCTGGCTTCCTTCGTCTTCTGGAAAAATAGGACTTTTCGTATATTTTCCCGGATTTTCTGATCTTCGCGAATTTTGCCTCCAAACAACACCTTTTCCATCAGAATCCCGACTGCAGCGGTCCATGCTCCAAAAGTCATCAACCATGCAAAAACAGATAAAATAACATAAGTATCACCTCTCAATACAAAATATATCAATGAATAACAGTGAATTATGACAGAGAATAGTGATGCAAAATGGACATATCAATCATGAGCTTTGTAATCAAGTAGATCTACTTTTCTACTCAAGTGCTTTAACAGATCTGTGCTCCCCCCATGTGTGTGAAAGTGACATCATGCACACCATGATAGCACTTAGGCTAGAGATTACAATTACTTGTTATGAGTTATATTTGGAGTTGGATGTCTCTATGAAATTATGGTGTTTGTTGGAACCATCTAGTGCTCAAGGTGACAGTGTGGGGTTATCTAGATGGGAAAGGCTTACTTTGAGGTGTGTTGTTATAGCCCTACCATGGATTAGAGTGTCCAACCGGAGAGTAGTTAAGAGTATTATCATAAAGAGAATATATTTATATGAGAGTGTTCACTAGTGAAAGTATGATCCCTAGGCCTTGTTTCTAAACATTGAAACACCGTTTGCAACTAGATCTGTTACATGTTTGCTTGCTTCCATCTTTATTTCAGTTTGCCTTTAGTCTCTTCCACGCCATCAAGGTATTTTCTAGCACCGTTATCTTATATCCATACCACTTGTATTTCACTATCTCTTCACCGAACTAGTGCACCTATATATCTGACAAGTGTATTGGATGTGTTGGGGACACAAGAGACTTCTTATATCTTGATTGCAGGATTGCTTGAGAGGGAATACCTTTGACCACTTCCTCCCTGAGTTCGATAAACCTTGGGTAATCCACTTAAGGGAAACTTGCTGCTGTTCTACAAACCTCTGCACTTGGAGGCCCAACAACTGTCTACAAGAATAGAAGTGTGTAGACATCAAGATATTTTCTTGCGCCGTTGCTGGGGAGGTAAGGTAAAAGGTACTCACGGTGTGAGTGCTCGAACTTATTTTCTTTAGATTCTGCAATTTTGTCTTTTTGTTTCTTGTTTTCACTAGTTAGGCTTAATGGAAAAAAAATAGAGAGCTTTATAGTATTTATCTTGAGTTAGGACATGAAGTGTTTGAAGAGAAAATTAAAAAAATATGGAACTTTATTTGCATGCTAATATCAATGTTGTTAGTATGAATTCTTTGGACACCATTATTGCTAATGCTATGGAAAAGTCTAAGCTTGGGGAAGCTAGTTTTGATGAAAATGATCTTTTTAGTCCCCCATCTTTAGAGGAGAAAATTTACTTTGATGATACTATGCCTCCAATATATGATGATTACAATGATGAATATGATATTTTCAATCCACCTACTATTGAGGAGAAAATTAATTATGATTACAATATGCCTCCTATATTTGATGATTATGGTAATGAGAATAATAATGATAGCTATTTTGTTAAATTTATCATAGTTTTCCATATGTTAGACACTAATCTTATATCAATCATATGAAAAGTAATGGAAGGTATCAATTCCATTACAAGGCCTATAATTTATAATAGTTTTCCATATGTTAGACACTAATCTTATATCAACCATATGAAAAGGAAATCATGTCTTGTAAAGTATTGTTTTGTGTAAATCGGGTGACCAGATTTCAATTGGTTTAACATAAATTCAAAAAATGGCACGCTTGACTCTTGACCTACAATAACTTACTCCTCGCGTCTCCACAAAGTAGTACACGCTCTGCTTGACCTACAATAACTTACTCCTTGCGTCTCCACAAAGTAGTACACGCTCTACTTGACCTACAATAACTTACTCTTTGCGTCTCCACAAAGTAGGAGTAGAGTTTTTCTTTTCCGGTGCAATTCACGGGTTTGTTTCCTAGTTGAACTAAAATCTCACTTCCCAACACAAATCTACATTAACTAATATTGGAGGCTTGGGGGAGAGCGGAAGTCTTCGCAAGATAGGGTGTGCACGTCAGACCTACTCCCACCCCGGAACATAAGACGTTTTAGGATTTTACAGACAACACTCAAAACTGTCGCAAAATACAAAACTACCCCTGTGAACTATCCGAACTAGCGATGGTCGCCCAGATCCTCGAACGACCCAGCTGGATTCGCGGGCGCGTCGCCTAGATTGCCAGCAGAATAGATCCCTGAGATTCTCACGGTCTCTAGTTTGCGCACATCGCCCAGCTCGCCGACCGTTGTAGCCCAGGATTCTCGCGCGTCTTCAGCTCGCCGGCAACTGCATCATGAATCGATCCCCTCTCAGAATCGATTGCCGGCAACTCGCATGCATGCCGGCCACCACCCAGTAGCTCACCGGCCTCCCCTACCCAGTTGGAGCAGAGCGTCAGCCAGGGGACAAGGCCAGCGAGAGTGCCCGACACCTCCCTTGATTGCCAACGGCATCCCCCGTACCTCACCCTGCTCCCTGTTTCTTCCTCGCCGTTCCACCCAGTACCAGATCGTCAGGCCCCTACCCAGCAGAAGATCTTCGTCTTCTTGCTGCTGTCCTCCAGCAGCATGCCGCCCACCACCTAGTAGCTCGTTGGCCACCGACCCTCACCTAGCAACAACATCGCATTCTCGCCTACAACATCGTCTCATCT
Organism: Avena eriantha; assembly: GCA_910589775.1. Taxonomy (NCBI): domain Eukaryota; kingdom Viridiplantae; phylum Streptophyta; class Magnoliopsida; order Poales; family Poaceae; genus Avena; species Avena eriantha. The sequence continues at coordinate 226,999,529 of OU342746.1, read as the reverse complement.
CCTTGGTACCATCGCCTTCTCGCCTAGGAGCTCCTCACCTCTTCCTCTCGACCACGACCACCCAGGTTCTTCCTCACGCCGCTACCAGGTTCTTCCTTGCCCAACGCCTCGATGCCTAGGTGCTCCTTGCACATTTATCGCACAGAGAGCAGCAGCAGCACCAGCGCACATCAGCTAGTATACTGAACAAAGAGAACAACAGCTCACAGCAACATCAGCGCCCCCGCGAGGTGTCCTCCTCCTCTCGCCCCCGCAAGGCGACGGGAGGGGGAAACCCTAGCCGCCATCCGCCGCCCCTCCCTACCTCTATCCCCTACTCCCCCGCTATCGTAGGGCACAGCCGGGCAAAGCTTGGCCGCTGCCGGCAGCAGGGAGGCCTCCTCGTCCCCTCGCGGAAGGAAATTGGCATGGGCCGTCTTCTCCTTGCTGGGTGTGGTGCTTCCGCTAGGCACCTAGGCGTGGTGGCTCTCCGGCGTGGTGCGGCCACCGGTCTCCAGTGGTGGTGGCGCGTTGGAGCAGCGGCGGCGTCGCGCGGCATGGAGGTCCTTCTCCGGGCAGATCGGTGGCAAGATGACGTGGAAACAGCTCCCTCTCCTGCGCTGGATTTGGCTTCGGTGCGGGTGAGGCGAGGCGGTTGGCCGGCAAGAGCCGGGCTCCGATGTTGATCGGAGCGACGATGGCGGCGTCCTTGGATGTCATTCCCTTGTGGAAGGCGTCGTTGCTGCGAATCCCGCGTCATGCCTAAGGCTCTGGGGGAAACTCTAGATCTGGGATTTTTCTGGATCGAACGATGGCAGCACATTGGTGTCGTTCACCCTCTTGAGGGCATCGTTTTGGAACCCGAGATGCCTGGAGGGGATCAGCTGGTGGAGCAATGTTCCATCTTCTGTGCCGATGGCGGCGGATCTCGGCGGCGTGGTGTAGTGGGGTCTCGTCGACGGACGTGATGATGGCCTCGCGCAGGGTGGGGGTCGCTGTCTGGCGCCGTGGTGGCGTCGACAGCAGGACCGACAAAGTTTATGCGGATCTTAACCATGAATATTGTTCAGAGGCTCGATGACGACGATGGCTTCTATGGCGTGCACACAGGGTGCTCGCTAAGAGTCAGCTAATCCGGATGTACGCTCTCGTCTCGCCTAGAGGGCGCCTCGGGGTATGCGATTGTTCTCGGTCCTTGCTGGTAGAGTGTCTTCGTTGTCTTTCCGGGCACAGAGCGGCCCCGTTGACACGATTTTACTCCATTGTCGAGTGTGTAAGTGGTGTGTGGTGGCTTCGGGTTTGGTGATGTATATGCTTTGTTGTTCCTTTGTTGATCGATCTAATAAAGCAATAAATGCCGTATGCATATTTTCAATGCAGAGAGGTCGCATCCTCCATTTCGAAAAAAGCAACATCAGCCCCATACCTGAACAAAGAGCACCAGCAGCAATCAAATCAGTATGGTGCTACCGGACTTGAATTTCACTTGAACTGTCAGCTCATTCTTACCAGATCAGAAAGAAACATACATGTGTGGGATAATGAGAGACCATCTGCTGTGATTGAAATCGAAGAGGCAGAAACCATGTCGACCACAATCAGCTCATTCTACTCCTCAGCAAACACATCACATGTAGACAAGATAACTCCATCCAGTGTCGTGGAACTCAGAATTGACAAGAATATAAAGAGTAGTAATGCAAACACAACAAAAACTGAGATCTAACTAACTTACCCTTTTCTAGAGTTTAAATTTGCATGATTTCCCATGAAAGTTTGAATAGCAAACAACCACATCTCATGGTTCCCTGAATTTTCAGTGTGTGCCAGTTTACCTTCAGCTTGCTCTAGTTTATCAGCTATGTCGCACAAAATTATTTATGACTATATCCCAATATATTGTAAGATGAAACCAGATACAAAAAAAACAACATCCTACATATTTTCATAGAAGGAAAATCCTACCTAAAACAAACATTTGTCCAGCAACATAATCCCTGTTTTCTAGAAGTGGAGATGAAGAGAGTGTGTTGACCCAGTACTTATTCCAGAGTAGATCAAGGGGGTGATAGTCCAGGGATGACTTGGAGTTAATTTAAATCCAAAGAATAGTACTGTATGCACAAAAATACAGTTAGAACAAAACTAAACCACACATCTCAGCAAAACAAAAGATTGACAATTAATCTAGATACCTCTTTGCAGTGAAACCTGGAATATGGATGTACATGAGTACCAATTTGAAAAGGAAAAGCCCACTTAAATGTCACCATAAACTGCAAAAAAAAGTTGTACCATTCATTCCATACTGTTTTCCTTCTGTTATCAGACGAGCATACACGACTGCTTGAGTGGAAGCTTTTCCCAAGCCACCAGGATACCACTGAACACTTGAACCGTGACCAAGTGCAGTCTGCGCATAGCATCCCGGAAATTGGAACTTGTACGCCATTGGTAACCACTTCTTTTGTTGCTCTTAAGTTCCTTGACCTTTTATTGCAGGAACAAACATGCCCTACAGAAAGAGCATTGCATTAAGTGTTGTTGCCAATTTTAGAAATAATTTATATTCTTAGTTGCAGACATATCCACAATAAAAGAACTGATTACAGTTAGAACAAAACTAAATTGGGACAGTGGGCGAGCTTTCTTTCCTTTCTGAACAAACAGAAAAATGCTTCAATTACATATTCCTACTCAAAACTACTTTACACAAGCAAAGAAATAAAACAATGGAGTAGCTATCATGAAACCATGTCTCTGAAAACCAAATTGCATACAGATTTCAGAGGACTGTATCACACAAAACTGATGGCACAGATTAAAGTATCAGTAATGCTACAGTTACGGACGAAATTTTACGGAGTGGTTTTACGGGATGACATGGAAACATGGGATTGGTACAATAATTTCTGGCCTCCGTGATTTCAGGACTGTGATCCACCCACGCATCACCAGGTCAGTCCGTAGGTTCTGTTCCGTAAGAATTCATCTGTAGACCTAGCATTATTGTTAAAGTATAGGAGTGGGTGGGTATTTTCTAATTGCATTACACTACTACTCCAGATCAAAGTGAATTGCTTAGACACCCAGGCACAAACCTGCACTACAAAAACATTGGAGTGCATTATTTACTTACATAAACTAGTTTTACTCTGCCGATAGTATTAGCCCAAACTTGATGCATTAGCTAGAGAAAGTAGTACTCCAATTATGTTAATTATTCCAGTACCTAGGATTTGACGGTAAAGCATGAAAGAATTCTTTCATAAGATAGAAAAAGTGAAAATACAATTGTTGATGCCATCTTGCCATGTTATCTTTTACTGTGTTTTCATAGATGTACAGCTGAACATTTTCAGAGCCAACATGATAGCAGTATGGGGACATATGGAGAGTCTGGATGGTTGGGGAGCATGCAACTTACCCTGATTCACGGGGTCTGGTTCTGGTTGCCGTCGAGCAGCTGAGCGACCTCACGACACATCTGGGGCACCCGCGCCTCCTTGTTGGTCCGCACCAGAAGCTACTCGCACTTATTGGGATTTAAGCCCACGAATCACATACAATTCCACGAAACAAAACTAACAGCTTTTAAACAGAGGACAAAGCAGGCAAAGGATCTTTAAGCAAAACAGGAAGGAAATCTTAACTCAAGGCAAGCGTTCTTCAAACAGGGCTAACACACACCAGCATAAGATCCAGCTTTTTAAACAGAAGAATTACATCCATTGCTAAGAAAACTAAGAGTACACCCTAGACAACATAAGTTAGGTGAGAGGCTGGCATGGCCTCCAATATTACAGAGATCGACAAGGAGAATAAACATAGCAACCAAGAAACTACAGCCACTCACTCGTAGAGAATACCCCAACGATAATCAATGGAGCAACCATCTGGAAAAGTACTACTATATCTATGTAGGAAATTAGTACCCGCCGGCCTATCCAGAACAGCAGTCCATTCGACCTTCACTTTCAGTTTATGGCAACCGTGCTGCCAGAAAGATTCACTTTGAGGGAATTTTAGAGTAATAAGAACATTCTTGGGGTCCTCCTCTTCCTTTTCCTCTTCCTCTTCCTCTTTCTCCTCTTCATCATCATCCTCACAATCATCTTCCTCAGGGCCCATCTTATCCTTATCCTCAATCTCACAACTAGCATCAAGAAAACAAACATGCAGCACCAGTAATTCACCCTTCTCATATGCACGTCCATTGACAGCTACCAGTTTACGATTTAACAGAAGAGAGCCATTTTGTCCAACCAAGTTCCCGTTACGCACGCTACTATCATATAGAACCATATGATGTCTATAATTTCTAGTAATCCCAGCTGTTATTTTACCATCTAAGTGGACAAGGTCACCGGGCTCTCTATTGACAACACTGACTTCGAGGCTAGCTGCCACTGGAAGTGCCACATGTTGCAGTACCAATTTCACTGTGCTCTGAAAACTAGGCAGCTGCAAGATGATACGACTGTGATCTGGGTTGCAGTAGTACGACATTACACCTTTGCTGAACAGCACTTCATCATCAGGGCCACCCTTGCCCTTGATCTTTAAGTCGAACTCAAAATACATAAAACCTAATGTAACCAATGGTCGACATGGACCTGTCAGAGCTAGCATAATCCTTCTGCGCAAGGGTTTAGAAAAAAACAGTTAGAATCAGATCATAGCATGATGACATGAAAACCATGACTAGCCAAATGAATTTAAATGGTTACAAAATTATACTCAACATCACTAGTGCCGCTGCACTACTGTTCCTAGAGCTCCTAGACATCTGTGGCACTACTCGTGAAATTTGCACCAAAGAATTATCTCAGTACCATACTGGACTAGACAACTCATGACATTCGTGTAAACATAGACATTGTTAGACAATGTTACAGGTGCAACTCAAGGTGCAGGGCAGATTTTGAAGCGGAGAGGATATGCATACATGGAATCAAGTGAGCAAATAGAATCTGAGAAGAAATACCTCTGACTTGATCAACTGGGCATCCTTCCTTTCACGATCAAACAGATAGACACATTTGTAGTCAATCTCATCCCTCGCGATAACTTTACCATAAACCTCAACCGGGTATGTGCAATTAGGGCCAACTTTGACCACCCTAATGGAAATGACTTCAGTGGAATAATCCGCCAGCTCATAATGTGTCCCATTTGCTGCAACATATTTAGTCAACCTCGTCCCTGAGGGTAAAGGGTGGGGTTGATTCCGTGGCCCAAGTTCAATGGTTGCTGTGAATCAATCAAGATCAGAGAACAAGATCAGACCAAACAATAGGATGAATGCATCAGAATCAATAGGTAAACCTAGAGGGAGTTGCAAATTCTGAATATAGAGACTCACACATCTCGTCAAGGTCGAATCCAGCTAGGTGGATGCTGCAGAAGCGGCTAGGGACACGACACTTTCTCTTGGGATCATAGACCATGAGGGCGTCTAGTTTTTCCTTGTGCAAATCATCCAGTGCACAGGCATCCATGCCCTCCACCAGTTCCTTCAAATCGGTGGGCACATCCTCTACAAACTCCTGAAATTCGATGGGCAGATCCTCCACAAATTCCTGAAAATCGATGGGCAGGTCCCTACGTTGAATCTTCGGAGGGCGCTGCATCTCGCCGGCCGAAAAGCAAGCGCTATTTTTAGTCGTGAGGTGCCTAATGGTAGCCCTAGCGGCGATATCCGTACGGATCTTCTTATCCAGGCACGCCCCCGTCTTGCCAGTACGGCGAGCGTAATACAAGATTCGCGAGCACACAAGCTGGAGAGCGCAGCCCTGGAGCCAGAGATCGTTGATCTCACGATCAGGCTCGATCTCAGGTACCATCAACTGCTTGATCTCACGCTGAAGTGAGTCCTCTTGGAAATAATGGGCCAATACAAATAAGCCCACGTAGATTTTAGATTTTTTCTTTAAATCTCAAAGCCCATGTTTGATGGTAGCTCACATGTGTTTGGACCCATGTTTGGGACAGCTCACAAGAGCTAAAGTTTAGTCCCACATGGAAAGTTGGAGGAAAGTTACAACAACTTATAAGGTGAAGTGTTGCACCACTTTGTAAGTGAGTGATAATAAGAGATCTACACGCGCGCTCCTCCTTCAACAACGACGCCGCCGCTCGCACGCACCACCCGTCTCGTCACGACACGCGCGCGCCGCGGGTTGGTTGCGGGTTGCGGAAATCTCGCCGAGCCGAGCTTTATAGGAAAACCTGTAAGATTTTGACAGACGTGTCTACTGTGCGCAACATGGACTCGGCCCACGTTTGTCGCTGTTAGGATTTCCTGAGCAGCTCTATATAACCGAATACAATCTAGGGTTTTGCCAACCTCTCTGCTTGCGCCGCCATCGTACTCCATCCCGCTTGCCGGCGTGCACCGGGAGACGGGAGAGCAGGTCACCGGAACCACTCGACTTTGTGATCCTGTACGTGAGAGGGCGAATATGGTTTTTGGGAAGCACTCTGTGCGACTGCTCGAGTTCTTCATCATGGGTCATCTTCCATCCAAGTCGGGCGGTGCTACCTATCGTCGTCTTCACCACCGTCTACTTCGATCAATATTTCCCAAGGTTACTGCTACGACTACTTCTGCAATCGAACGGTATGTGCGACGTGCTGTTGTCTGGTTATTCACCATGTTCTGCGAGTACATGTTTAGCTGCTGCTCGTTTCCGTTCATCTTGTTGTTTAGTACATCTAGTATGTTCGAGTTACATGTGCTAGTAGCTGGTTTTTTCATGTTTAATATTTTGGAATTAATAATGGAAATTGTGCCTAATTATCCAACAATCCAAAACCTTATTATAGGCAATTTTCTGAGATAAACATGGGACACTTGGCCGATGCAATGAAGCCGAAAAAATTTACCGGTGTTCATTTTAAGAGGTGACAGTATAAGACCACTATGTGGCTACAGAATCTGAAAGTATCCGAGGCCAGTGAGGGTTTATCTGAAGGAACTATATCTGAACAAGATAAAACAGGTTCAAGGAAACCAATCTTGCCTTTGTGGGATGCGTTCTGAGTGTTGTTGACAACAGGCTGTTTGATGTGTACATGCACATCAAAGATGCTAGCAGTGAACTATACATCATGGAGAGCTTCTATGATTACAGGATGGTTAATGTAGCACCCCAATTGTCTAACAATTGTAATGCTACTTGTCCTAGTAAGATATTGACTACTTCATATATATTATTATTGCATCATAATGATATCATGCTCATGTCATCATGCCATCTTGCATTGATCATCATATAAAACCCTTTTTCTTTTGGCTCTTCTCTCACATGCATTATTAATTGTATTTTGCCTCTTGATATTGTATTTGGTTATTGATATATTGTCTAAATGCCCAAGTTGAGTTGGGGGCATATCTTTTATTTCATTTCCATCACCTTTCTTTCCCACCACTTTATAATTCCACCATCCTACTAGACCATGAGCTTGTTTGTCTTTATTTTGGATTTCTCTAGCTCATGGGCAATAGGGTGGATCTAATCCATTAAATTTCTTTGCTTGGCTTTGTTCCACTTCTTGGAAATGCATAGAGTAATGCCATAATATTAATATTGTTTTCACAAAATATATCATGGCATTATTATTTTGCATGGGCCATGCACAATTCTTCACCACCTTCCTCTCCTTTGGTTTTTTCTTTGGTTTTATTGGTTCCTATCTTTGTGGAAAACACCTCCTACCACTCCACCATCCCCATCATCTCAACCATACCTCTTTCTTTTATTTATCTCCTTCAAGCATGATCATATGAGCCTTTTTCCACCTAATTCTTTTCTTCCTCTTTCTTTCTTGTTTCTCCTCCACTTTAGCTTATGCAAGTTCAAGCACTAAGGTTCTTCTTGATATGATCTCTTAAACCAAATTAAATTCAAAATATCTAAAACCACCTAATCTAGCTATTTTCTCTCTCTCTCTCTCTCTAAATTCTCCTAAAACCCTAACTCCCCTTTATCTCTCTCTCTCACCCCCTCTCTCTCTACCATGGGCACCACCTGGCCACCCACTCCCTGGCCCCACCTCAGCCACCTTAGCTAACCCTAACCCTAGCTAACCCTAACCGAGCCATGCCCATTTAACCCTAGCCTAGCTAACCCCTCTCCTCTCTCTCTTCTTCTACCGCCAGGTTAGCCCCACCCTGGCCTCTCTCGACCTCGGCCCCACTTGCAGCCTCCCCGGCAGCCCCAGGTCCAGCCCCAGCCGACCGAGCATGTGCTCGAGGAGGAGAAGGAAAAGGTGGCACGAGGCCACCTTATCTCTGCCGTCCCCCTGCTGCCCTCCTCCCTCTCTCCCTTCTTTTCCCCCTCCCCACGTCTCTCTGGCCTCGCCCAGATCCACCCCGAGTCGCCCCTCCTCTCCTCCTTCTTCCTCCCCAACGACAACCACCTGCCGCCGTTCGCCGCCAGCACCACTTCGCCCTCGTCGTTCTAGCCGGCGTGCGCGACGTGGAGTTGTCCTGGGCGACCAAGAGGACCCCCTGCTGCCCCCTGTACGCGCCAACGTGGACGAGGAGCTTCCCAGCACCGCCAGATCCTCGCCGTCCTCCGAAACCCTAGCCCGCCGGTGCGTCTGCATCCTCGCCATTCCAGCGCCTCCCCGGCCGATCCAACACCGCCATCGAGCCCGCGGTGAGCCTTCCCTTCCCCCTGACATGCTCCGCCTCGCCGTACCGCTCTAGCCCCGCCGTGCGTTTCGTCGAACAACCTCCGCGCGCCAGAGCTCGCCGGCGTCTGCAGCTTTCCCGTGCCGCAGCAAGCTTACCTAAGCCCCAGCCCCTCACCTGTCAACTTCCCTCACCCTACCGCACCGGCTAGCACCCTCAGCGCGCTCTCCCGCGGCCCGGGATCGAATCCCCGCTCCGCGCCACGCACGCACTTGCCGTCAGAACAGAGAGGAAGAAAAACAGTAACCCGCGCGTGGTCGATTTGCAAAAAGCCCCCCACCTTTTTGATTCCTGCGACCCGCGCTCCTAACGACCCCACCTGTCAGCCGCGCTAGCCCGTTTGCAGGAAACCCCTCGGCTTTTCCCGGCCGCAACCCGCGCTCCAGCCCCCAGCCCCACCTGTCAGCCCCTGTCTCGCTCACCGCTGACACGCGGGCCTGCGCCAGTTGGCCCACCCCGCAGTCACAGTGGCTAGCCCGAGACGCGGTGACAAAAGGCTTTCCCCGCGCGTGGTCCAGTCAGCACAAAGGCCCACCTGTCAGTGTCTGGGGTTGATTTTTCCTGGGTGAGAAAAGTATTTCCCTGAGTCTGTTTTTATTTGAATCTTTTCCAAATTTATTTAAATTCAAATTCAATTCAGATTCAAATAATTTTTAAAATACAAATCCAAATAATACAAATAATATATGTTTTGGAATCAGAAAAATGTGAGGAATTCAAATATGCCCTTCAAAATATATTTTGAACACTTTAAATTTCGAGATGATTAAAATTACAATAAAAATGCCCTTTTCCTTATTTAATTCATAACTTTTGTTTTATAACTCCAAATTTGACAAATAATATGTCTAAATCGATCAGCGCGACGAGCCCGTTCTATTTATGCAATCCTTGTTCTGAATTGAAGCATGTATCATGTTGTCATTTAAAATCTGAACCGTTTATGACAATATAACTTGGGCAAATAAATAATAAAGTGCTTTATTTCTTGTCTCCACACCCCACCTTTGCCATGCTACTTTAATGCCATGTAAATTGTGCATCATGCATCATGGCATGCTTGTTTGCTTGTCGCATTTTAATTCCTATGCTTGTGCACTTTATTTATGTTGGCCCTTGTTTGTTTGGTTCTTCTTCGAATAGACGCCCAGCAGGAGAATTACCAGGAATCACAGGAGTACTACCCAGATCCATCTCTCGCTTCAACTGAGCTGCCAGGCAAGCATTACCACATGCTTGCATACATACAGTACCTATTGCCTCTATCTTATTCTTGCATCATTGAGTCGCGATTGCATTAAATTAAATCCCAAGTACTGCATAGCCTTTACTTTTAAACCACATCAAGCTTGTTCCGGTCCCATGAGCCATTACTACAGGAGTTGTTTGAGCCATGCGAGTCGTAGAAAAGCATGAGTAGGGTATGTGAGTGTCTGAGGAATAACGAGGTACCTAAACAACTTAACCTGAGTAGTAATGGGATAACTAATGAAAGAGGCACCGGTGAGCAATATCTGCTATTTGGTTTTTCATGCTCACTTGTGTCCCGTAGGACCCCGAGTACTTGATTCCTGTTCCTTGACTATTCGCACTATCCACATCCGGGAGGCCTTATGGACCCCCCTGAGCCAGAGCTTGATTCATTCTTATTTCTTGGAGCCACAATTAGTTTGGGGCTTTATTACTATCCTGTACTTATGCCATGTTACTGCTTTATTTAAGATTGTGCGAGGAGCACCTGTACAGTTTTGGATCGTGACACGTTTTCGCTGTATCGACAAGCCCAGTCATATTTTCGGGTTCCCAGTCGTTTACCGCCGTCCACACAAACCTTGGGTCCGTCTCGGAGCCGGCCAACTTCGTTGCGGGTAGCTTAATGGGGTGGCCCCCTGAAATACTTCTGAATCCTGTGATTGCTTTATCGTGAATGCCTCGTTGAGTTTTGATTTGGTTTTTCCGAGGTTGATCGAGTGTGTGTTGCTATTCGTGCACCCCTGCAGGGTAAATCTTTCTGAAAGCCGTGTCCGCGGTTATGGACGACTTGGAGCACAGTTTCTCGATCATAGACAAGTATAATTAAAGTACCACTTTGAATTTGACTAAGTACTTGACTAGTAAATAGTGCAATACTCATGAAATGGTTAATAAAACTGCCAACGGATGATGGGGGTTGTTCGTCCGCTTCCTCGTTGGTAAGCGAGGAGGAGGATGGATCTGTTAATTATACTGTTATAACTGTTGTTCTTAATTCACGGACTTCCGTCTATCATTGGTTAGGCGGAAGGTTAGCGAGTCTCTATAGAATTGTTAGGTATTATCTTTTGCTGCAATTGCGTCACCCCAGGTTGTGTCCCCTTTAGCGGCATAAAGACTTGTTGAGTACCCCTAGGGTCTCACACGATAAATTGTTTGATTCAGATGAACAGGTGTACCCGCAAGATGGATACTGGGTGGAAGAGACAGATGATGTTGGCAATGATCATTTGGTGTAGAGATTCCGGAAACGGGGATCCGTGTGATCTGTGGGCGGGATGTGTTTATTTATGGGCATCTTATGCCGAGTTGCTTCTTATCCGTACTCGGATCTTGTTTTCCGCTTCCGCCTGATACTCTGATGTGTGATGTATGAGGAGCTATCCTAAATTATTATATCTATCTAGGACATTTGGATCTTGCCGTATGGCGTTGCAATATTTCTATTTCTTTTAGATGGAATGGCTCTGAGGACTGTTGTATGTGGCTTGCATACATACTCACTTGTGTATGTAGTTGATCCCTTCGCCTGCCGATTACGCCGCTCGTTCTTGTCCCGTTGTTTGAAAGTGGTTAGGACGGCCGAAAGGTCTACCGTGAGTGGCCCTGGGCCCCGCCGTACTATTTTAACCACTTTCGTTCATCCAGGCATTAACTAAGAGCGTAATTCACCGAGGTAGTTACAGTTAACAACCATTCTGTAGTCGAACAAGCTCATGAGATATAGTGCTTTGCTAATGAGCTTGAAATCCTTAAGTGTAACTTACCCGATAAGTTTGTGGCTGAGTGCATCATTACAAAGTTGCCTTTTTCATGAAGAAACTTCATCACAACTCTCAAGCATAAGAGACAAGAGATATCGATTGAAAACCTGATAGCGTCTCTTGATGTTGAGGACATCTCTTGATGTTGAGGAGAAGGCTCGGGCTAAGGACACTGCTGAGAATGAGTACAAGCCAAACACTCTACTAGGGCATTCGAGAGGTTTCAATGATATTTCTCAAAAGTATTTTTTTCATGTACTTCTGTAATTTGTTATGTAGGCAGCATAGTTGCCTTGATCCAACTGTCGACCGGAAAGAATTTTGTTTCTCCTTCCTAGCTCAATCCTTGCCATCCCTGCCTAAAAGAATGCCATAACTTCCAGGTCCTTGGAACTCATCCAGACTAGCTAGATCGTTGTTTATATTTTAAGCTTGTTAACAGATAAGTCATTTCCTGCAAAAGGGAAGGAGGACATAGAAGTCACTGCAAAGCTTTTAGAAAGATAAAATATTTTTTTGTAACATCCAAAGCAGAAATAGCGGGATAATGACAAATAAGCCTAACCACAATTTAAGTAGTAGCTGAAGTAATCTTTGATGCATATTGGAAGAAAATACGCATCAGGACATTTTCAAATTTGTGTGTCATCGCATCACTTAGCTTGCCTTTCTCCCTACAAATAGAACTTTCAGAGAGAATATGACTCATGCATGCCTGGACTCCACACCTTCATCCAGGTAAAAGTTTAGTATTGTCGATTACATCTTATCTTTCATGCCACATTGATAACTAATGCCATCTACAACAGCACAAAGAATCACCAAGCTACACTCGCATTGGCGTCTTGTCATGAAGCATCTTAAAGGTATACACTCATCTGGTAGCCTTACTGTAGAAAATATGCAATACAAATCTCTGTGAGATCTGAAGTTAACAAATATGTTGTATTCTATTGAATGCAACTCTTCGTTTCCTCTGCCAGCCACTCAACTAATCAAAGTAGTTAGTTTACAGTCACACGTAACTTTCTAATCTGAGCATCTTATCTCCCTGTGCCACCATGTGCCATGAGTTTTCAGAGAGTCATCCACTCCCCAAACAGGCCACCATCTTCCATGAGTTGTCAGACACTCAGAGACTGAGACCAAAAGTAGTAAGAGTATCGTGTTTTTAATCCGCTCATGCTGTAAGAGTATCGGTTCCTTTCTTTTATCTTTTCATTCTGAGCACCTTGTTCCCCAACAGCCCCTATGTGCCATTAGATGTCACAGACTCATACCAAGAAATAGGAGTATCTTATCAAGATGCGTAAGACCAAGTAATGGACTAGGGGTTGATCTCGTCGGTGATTTACCATCACTCACATTCAAAATATACTCTTGGGATTCGTGCTTGTTGTTATTTTACGTGAAATCATCAGAGTACGTGATGTTGTTTGATGGCTTGGACTCATTCGAGACACGAGGCATCTTTTTTGCATAAATATACTTCTACGAAAACATTGATATGACAAGCACATGTAGGTCCAACCCGCAAACTGGTAAGTGATTTATGTAGCTTCGTTGTTCCTGGAAATTTGATGTCATCTAGCTTCATGTTCCCTAATCTTGTTTGCTGCCTCGGTTTTAAAATATATTCATTTAAGGAATTTCTACCAAATTTAACCATCTTTTAAAATATATATTAAGTTTAACCAAATTTGTAGGAAAATATATGAACATGTAAAATATTAAATGAATACATTGTGATAGCATATTTCATGGTAAATCTATATGAAATTAATTTATTATTGTAGGGTTTAGTATAGTATTCTATATATGTATCGGATTTAAAAATGATTGATCTATGGAAAACTTGTACTAATAACTCACATTTTTGAATGGAGGATCTCACGTGTGACATGGAGGCGGGTGGAGTTCATACTTTCGTGTTTCTGTCAAACTCCCAACACAATCTGGTTTTGTCAAATCCTCTTAGTTTAGTTTGTTCTATATCAATATTCAACAAATATTCAGGAAAGTTGTCCAATCCATACTTCATGTCAGACGCGGCTAACAATGAATCCATACTTCATTACAGTTAATGATAACTTAAAATGTGTCTTTGTGTTGTCTTTGCCCATACTTCTGGTCAGACGCGGCTAATCAATGGTGTTGGTGGAACTTCTGCCTAGCTAGCAGCCCAACTTCACCATCACATGCCATAGTATTTGGAACTAGTGCTTTGCTAGTCACACTAGGTCAATTGCACTCCTCCTGGCAGTTCTGGTCTTCCAAATTCCCCAAATTGTGAGTTATGGTTAACCGGTTGCTCAAATATGCAGATTTCTGATAATTTTAATACTTGAGTCTCCTTACTAGGAGTAACAACAAACTAAAAGGTTCAGTAGACTGCAATAATGTGCATGTTAGATAGACATCAACACCAAATGCGTGGGTAACTAGGTTCATCGCTGGTTGGAATCATTATTGTAAATGCCGTGGAGCAGCATCCAACTTCCTGAATATTGCATCACAGAATTGTACCCATTGAATTGCATCACCGAACCTATAGGGTGACTCGTGGGATAGTATTCAGGGTTTAAATAACCATGTCGCGAGAAAGTGTTTAGCTCATCCACTAGTCGTACACTCAGTGCCTTGCTGTAGCTTGAGAGAAACATGTGCCTAGATGTCAGTATATCGCAATATGCTAATGTATGTAACATTACATTTGCCGGTGCATGATGATGTTTCTCATTGTAAGAAATCCTGTGAAAATATGTTTGGATACCTCCTAAGGACGCTGAACGAATCTATTGGAATGATCTTGGTTGAATTTTGAACCATACCCTATGTTTTTGTTATGAGCTGTAGCACTATAGTTTGCTCTTGCGTTGCTTCTCATAAACCTGGCTGGTGATTACACAAATAGTTATTTAATGATTTGCTTCTAAAATGATCTTATATGAATCTGGATATCGTTTAACACGTTAGCACCTAACAACCATGGCGAAACATCATCTTGATCAGATCATGGGCTGGAAGCAGCCTGGTATTGTTATTGGTCGCTTGTGTGAAAAGTGTGATGACAAGTGTGTCATATGTGACTCCTAGGTTTGTTAGCACCTAACAACCATGGCGAAACATCATCCTGATCAGATCATGGGCTGGAAGCAGCCTGGTACTGTTATTGGTCGCTTGTGTGAAAAGTGTGATGACAAGTGTGTCATCTGTGACTCCTAGGTTTGCCCACGCTTGTTCGTTCTGCAATGAGTGCAACTAAGCCTCGTTCCAGGGAAGGTGTGTCATCTGCGGTGGGCTTGGCATTTCCGAGACGGATGCCAATCTCGGAAGCGCGAAGACTGATCACAAGAATTATGGTTGAAAACTGATGCCTTCTATGTGCATAAGAGATGAATACCAACGGTAGGTTGCTGAGGCAACAGCTCTGTATTCGTGTTATGATTTGATATTGTACTAATTTCCTTGCGAACTGTGCCATGTTCCTTTTTCAAAATAAATCGAGGCAAATGTTTATTTTTTCGTACAAATCATTTCTGCTATATTGACGTGCACTTGCCTCCATCGGATTGACAATGTTGTTATTTGGCTCCTGGTGGGTTTGGGCTTGGCACAAGAGAAGTACGAATTAGAAGTTGTCTAGTGGGTACTAATTGGGATTAACAACACACTTTACATATGCTACTGAATGTGGTACTTGTTCCAAAATTAACTACTGAATGTGGTACCCTTATATTCAGTCTAGTGTATCACAGACAGTTTAAAGAATTTGCTCGTTCTGAGAGATCATGGCAGATCATTATGAAAGATACGGCCACATGGTTGTTCAGTGCTGATGCTTTAGTTAATTTGCAAGACTAGGTTGAGACGCGTCCACATCAATACAAGAATTTTTACCCTTTCTAAATTACTGCCTTTGTTGCAAATGACTGAGGTGTTAGCTAAACTTAAACACAACCGTAAATTATTACGAATGCTACAAGACACTGGAAATTAAACGGCTTGAGTGTCCAATGCATCTGAAGTTAGTATATTAGCATATCATACTAGCAGGTTGGCTTACAAGGCAATTATTTACTTAAGAAACTTACTTTTTGTGGCATGCATGGATCTTCTCTAGCGGATCTTAACATATCATTAGCAGTGCTACAACTTGAGTACTAGTGTCATGTGTTCACTTGAACACCTTTTTTGTGTGTGTGGTAATTGCTTGTTTGAACTGCTCATGAATCACAGTGCACATGGTGACAAAATATGGCATCATATTACTATGTACAATAGGAGCACACAAGGTGTTGCAGAGTTCTTCTCTAGGGGCTTGGGCTGCCCTAGTGTTGGGCCTATAAATACCGGCTATCAGTTTCCATTTTGTTCACACCACACAAACACAAGCCTTATCCTTGGATGAAGGAGTGGCAGCCTCCGAGGAGGATGGAGATGGGGCTGCGGATGATGTGAGGCGAGCAATCATTTGTTGCATCTCCTCCATCTTGGTCTCAAAAGATTTCAACAAGGATGTTTTCAACGTCTTGAGGTCATCCATTGTGACCTTGTCCATAGCCTCATTTCTATTCTCTTTGGTACCCATACTTCTCTTAGGCGGTTAAGCCCGAATAAAGAGCCGGGGCACTGATACCAATTGAAATGGATCGTATGGGCACCTAGAGGGGGGTGAATAGGTGCTACTTCAAATTTTAATGCTTTTTCAATTTTAGGCTTGACACAAAAGGTAAATTCTCTAGATAACCTATTATGAAGAATTTCCCTATATGCAAACCTAACTACTAGCGAGTAAAGACGAGTGAGATAGAGGAACGAGTAAACCGTAGTGGAGCACGCGGAGACATGATGACCCACAAGTATAGGGGGTGTATCGCAGTATTTTCGAGGGAAGTGAAACCCAATTTATTGATTCGACACAATGGGAGCCAAAGAATATTTATAAGCCTTAACAACTGAGTTGTCAATTCAGCTGCACCTGAAAACAATCTTGCTCACAGCAGTTTATCAGTAGCAACAGTTTATGGTAGCAATAGTAAAGTAACAGTAGAGTAATAGCAATAGTAAAAGTAAAACAGTAGTGACAGTAGCAGCAAACAGTAGGATTAGAGCGCGGTAGGCATAAGGATGGATGGACGGGCGTTGTATGGACAAGACAATTTACATGGCAAACAGACATAGGGCAATTGTAGATAAATAAGATAAAGCATCCAAGTACTAGATAATCATAGGCATGTGCTCCATATATAGTCATACGTGCTCGCAATGAGAACTTGCACAACATTTTTTGTCCTGCCAGCCTGTTTGCAGTGGGGCCTCAAGGGAACTACTGGCAATTAAGGTGCTCCTTTTAATAGAGCACCGGAGCAAAGCATTAACACTCCGTGAACACATGTGATCCTCACATCAAAGCGATTCCCTCGGGTTAGTCACTTTAGGGTCATTGGTTTCAGACAACAACGTGTGTATACAACTTGCAGGTAAGACCAAAAACAATACTATCATAATGAATCAATAACATGTTCAGATCTAAAATCATGGCACTCAGGCCCTAGTGACAAGCATTAAGCATAACAAGTTACAACAAAGTCAAATAGCACTAACAATAGATACTAGGCACCATGCCCTAACAATCTGACGCCATTACATGAACGATCTCATCCAATCCCTACCATCCCCATAGCCTACAACGGAGGATTACTCACTCATAGATGGGGGAAACATGGATGGTCGATGGAGAAGCGATGATGGCGATGATCTCCTCCAATTCCCCGTCCTGGCAGGGTGCCAGAATAGAGTTTCTGGTGCTGTTTCGTGGAATCTGGTGGTGGCGACGGAGCAGAACTCCTTCTGGAAAAATCTCGAACCCCCTGTGTTTTTAGGTCAGAAGGCAACTTATAGGCGAAGATGGAGACCGAGGGGGTGTCTGGGGCGGCCAGACCACCCCCTGGCGCGGCCAGGTGGTGTGGCTGGGCCCCAGCCCCACTCCGTCTCGTATTCTGGCTCCGTGAGTCTTCTGGTGAAATAGGATTTTTGGCATATTTTCCGGGATTTTTCCTGATAGTTGATTTTCTGCACAAAAACTAGACACCAACGCAATTCTGCTGAAAACAATGTCAGTCTGTGTTAGTTGTATCCAAATCACACAAGTTTAGAGGAGAAACAATAATAAAAATATTCGGGAAAGTAGATACGTTTTGGACGTATCAACTCCCCCCAAGCTTAGTTTATTGCTTGTCCTCAAGCAATTTAGTTGAAAACTGAGTGCGATAAAAGAACTTTCACGAACACATTTGCTTCATATGATGTATATATTCTCAGTATGTGATCAACTACTTAGGCAATTCATAATAAAGAGTATGCTACTGAGTTTACTTAACAGTCATTGCAAGCTATGAAGAGATTCCAACTTAAAAATAATAAGTAGCAAGAAACACAAATATAAGTAATATTGCAATGCTCATAACAAGGTATGATAGAGTGGTATCTCGCTTGCCTTTGATTGTGAATGCCAAGGCACCTCTGAAGTTCAAGTGAAGACTAGAAGTAAAGATGTCAAAGATACAGGCATCAAAGTCATAGCACAATTAATCAAGTTTTGAAACAAGCACATTATACTAAGAATGACAACTATGCTCTCAAGAAAGTGCTCAAAGAATGTGTGGTGACTCAACAAGGAAAATGAAAAGGTTTTGAATAGTTTGAAAGGCTTCCAAATGATGAAAGTATGGTACTCGTTAGCTTTGAGCTCTCATTGCCCCTATCATAAGCATCTTTAAATGGTTAAGGTGAAAGTGAGGTCCAATCTGAGTTATATGCTCGACAGACTATAAACTGGAAATCTCATGTCCCTTGAGTACGAGGGCCGCTCCTCATGCTACTCAACTTTAGTTACCGGTAAGTTCTTGTCAAATATGTGCATATCATAGAGAACCGCCAACGGGGTACCCCTTGCCCGATGATACGGAAGAATCCCCATATCAAAATGACAAGGTAAGCAGACAAGGAGTATCTCAGCAATCTTCGTATTTACCATGGGAAAAATGGTGCTTTTTTCTCTCTTTCCTCTTTTCTCATAACTCTTTTTTTCCTTTTTCTCAATAGCTATCTCTTTTTTTATAAAAAGAATGCTTCATAGATATTCATTATGAACAAAAACTCGTTGTTTTCGAGTGTTATGTCCTATTTCATGAGATATTGCCCACACTTTTGGGGTTCCAGGGCGCATCTGGTAGATGTTTGGGAGTTAAGACCAAACACTCGTCGTTTTTAGAATTAGGGCCGTTTTCATGAGCTATTGCCCATAGTTTTGTGGTTCCAGGAGATTTACAATGACCGTGAGAACCGATACATGTGTGAGTGTTATGACCAAAGACTCGTCTTTTTCGCGTTTAATGGCTATTTTCATGAGCTATTGCCCATAGTTTTGGGGTTCCATGGCGATTTACAACATCCATTAGACCCGATACATGTTTGAGAAATATGACCAAAAACTCGTCCTTGTCGCGCTTTGTGGCCATTTTCATGGGCTATTGCCCTCAGTTTTGTGGTTTTAGGGCAATTTTCAACGATAGTGCGACCCAATAAATGTTTGAGAGATATGACCAAAAACTCGTCGTTTTTGCGTTTTATGCCCATTTTCATGAGCTATTGCCCACACATTTGGGCCTCCAGGCGATTTACCAAATTTGTAAGTTCCGATACATGTTTGAGTGATATGACCAAACCTGTTGTTTTTGTGTTTATGGCCGTTTTCATGAGATATTGCCCACACTTTTGGTGTTCCAGGGCGCACCTAGAACATGTTTGGGAGTTAAGACCAAAAAATCACCGTTTTCACATTTAGGGCTATTTTCATGAGCTATCGCCCTTAGTTTTGGGGTTTTATGACGATTTACAATGACCGTGAGAACTGATACATGTTTGAGAGATATGACCAAAAACTCGTCATTTTCGTGCTTTATGGACATTTTCATGAGCTATTGCCCACAGTTTGGGGGTTCCAGGGCGATTTACAACTACTGTAAGACCCGATACATGTTTGAAAACGGCTTGTTTGGTCTTAACTCCCAAACATGTTCCAGGTGTGCCCTGGAACCCCAAGAGTGTGGGAAATATATCATGAAATTGGCCATAACACTCGAAAACAACGAGTTTTTGTTCATATGTTTCAAACATATATCGGGTCTTACGGTAGTTGTAGATCGCCCTGAAACCCCAAAACTGTGGGCAATAACTCATGAAAACGGCCATAAAGCGCGACAAGGATGAGTTTTTGGTCATATCTCTCAAACATGTATCATGTCTTATGGCTGTTGTAAATCACCGTGGACCCCAAAACTTTGGGTAATAGCTCATGAAAACGGCCTTAAAACACGAAAAGTTTGGGCAATAGCTCATGAAAACTATGGGCAATAGCTCATGAAAGTGTGGGAAAACGCTCATGAAAACAGCCATAAAACATGAAAACGACGAGTTTTTTGTCATATCGCTCAAACATGTATCGGGTCTTACGGATGTTGTAAATCTCCCTGGAACCCCAAAAGTTTGTGCAATAGCTCATGAAAACAGTCATAAAACCCAAAAACGACGACTTTTTGGTCATATATCTCAAACATCTATCGGGTTTCATTATCGGTGTAAATCGCCCTAAAACCCGAAATTATGGGCAATAACACATGAAAACGGCCATAAAGCACGATAAGGACGAGTTTTTGTTCATATCTTTCAAACATGTATTGGGTCTTACGGTAGTTGCAAATCGCCCTGTAACCCCAAAACTATGCGCAATAGCTCATGAAAACGGCCATTAAGCGTGACAAGGACGAGTTTTTGGCCATATCTCTCAAACATGTATTTGGTCTTACGACCGATGTAAATCGCCCTGGAATCCCAAAAGTGTGGGAAATAGCTCATGAAAACGGCCATAAAACATTAAAAGGACGAGTTTTTTGTCATATCGCTCAAACATGTATCCGGTCTTACAGATGTTGTAAATCACCCTGGAACCCCAAAAGTTTGGGCAATAGCTCATGAAAACTGTCATAAAACACGAAAACGACGACTTTTTGGTCATATATCTCAAACATCTATCGTGTTTCACTATCGGTGTAAATCGCCTAAAACCCCGAAATTGTGGGCAATAACACATGAAAACTGCCATAAAGCACGATAAGGACGAGTTTATTTCAGATCTATCAAACTTGTATCGGGTCATATGGTCATTGTAAATCTCCCTGGAACCAAAAAACTATGGGCAATAGCTCATGAAAACGACCATAAACACACGAAAATGACGAGTTTTTGGTCATAACACTCAAAAATTTATCGGTTCTCACGGTCATTGTAAATCGTCGTAAAACCCCAAAACTAAGGGTGATAGCTCATGAAAACAGCCCTAAATGTGAATACGGTGATTTTTGGTCATAACTCTGAAACATGTTCCAGGTGTGCCCTGGAACCCCAAGTGTGGGCAATATCTCATAAAAACGGCCACAAACACGAAAAAGACGAGTTTTGGTTATATAGATCAAACATGTATCGGGTCTTATGAATATTGTAAATCGCCCTAGAGGCCCAAATGTGTGGGTGATAGCTCATGAAAATGGGCATAAAATGCGAAAACGACGAGTTTTTGGTCATATCTTTCAAACATTTATTGGGACTCACTATCGTTGTAAATTGCCCTAAAACCCCAAAACTAAGGGCAATAACACATGGAAACGTCCATAAAGCGTGACAAGGACAAGTTTTTTGTCATATCTATCAAACATCTATGGGGTCTTACGGTCATTGTAAATCGCCCTAGAACCCCAAAACTATGAGGAAGAGCTCATGAAAACGGCCATTAAACGTGAAAAATACGAGTTTTTGGTCAAAACACTCACACATCTATCGGTTCTCACGATCGTTGATAATCGCCCTGAAACTCCAAAACTAAGGGCAATACCTCATGAAAACGGCCCTAAATGTGGAAACAGCGAGTGTTTGGTCTTAACTCCCAAACATGTACTAGATGCGCCTTGGAACCTCAAAAGTGTGGGAAATATCTCATGAAATAGGTCATAACGCTCGAAAACAATGAGTTTTTGTTCATATCTTTCAAACATGTATCGGGTCTTACGGTGGTTTTAAATCGCCCTGGAACCCCAAAACTATGGGTAATAGCTCATGAAAACGGCCATAAAGCATGACAAGGACGAGTTTTTGATCATATCTCTCAAACATGTATTGGGTCTTACGGCCGTTGTAAATCGCCCTGGAGCCCCCAAAGTATGGGCAATAGCTCATGAAAACGGCCATAAAACACGAAAACGAAGAGTTTTGGTTAGACAGCTCAAACATGTATCGAGTCTTATGAATATTGTAAATCGCCCTGGAACCACAAAACTGTGGGCAGTAGCTCATGAAAACAGCCCTAAATGTGAAAACGACGATTGTGTGGTATTAACTCCCAAACATGTACCATATGCGCACTGGAACCCCAAAAGCGTGGGCAATATCTCATGAAATAGGCCATAACACTCGAAAACAACGAGTTTTTGTTCATATCTTTCAAACATGTATCGGGTCTTACGGTAGTTGCAAATCGCCCTGGAACCCCAAAACTGTGGGCAATAGCTCATGAAAATGGCCATAAAGGGCGACAAGGACGAGTTTTTGGTCATATCTCTCAAACATGTATCGGGTCTTACGGCCGATGTAAATCGCCTTGGAACCCCAAATGTGTGGGAACTAGCTCATGAAAACGGCCATAAAACATGAAAATGACAAGTTGTTTCTCATATCGCTCAAACATGTATCGGGTCTTACAGATGTTGTAAATCGCCCTGGAACCCCAAAAGTTTGGGCAATAGCTCATGAAACAGTCATAAAACACGAAAACGACGACTTTTTTGTCATATATCTCAAACATCTATCGGGTTTCACTATCTGTGTAAATCACCCTAAAACCCTGAAATTGTGGGCAATAACACATGAAAACGGCCATAAAGCACGATAAGGACTAGTTTTTGTTCATTTCTATCAAACATGTATCGGGTCTTACGGTAGTTGCAAATCGCCCTGGAACCCCAAAACTGTGCGCAATAGCTCACGAAAACGGCCATAAAGCGCGACCAGGACGAGTTTTCGGCCATATCTCTCAAACATGTATCTGGTCTTATGGCTGATGTAAATCGCCCTGGAACCCCAAAAGTGTGGGAAATAGCTCATGAAAACGGCCATAAAACATGAAAACGACGAGTTTTTTGTCATATCGCTCAAACATGTATCCGGTCTTACGGATGTTGAAAATCACCATGGAACCCCAAAAGTTTGGGCAATAGCTCATGAAAACTGTCATAAAACACGAAAACAACGATTTTTTGGTCATATATCTCAAACATCTATCGGGTTTCACTATCGGTGTAAATCGCCCTAAAACCTCGAAATTGTGGGCAATAACACATGAAAACGACCATAAAGCATGATAAGGATGAGTTTTTTCATATCTATCAAACTTGTATCGGGTCTTATGGTCATTGTAAATCTCCCTGAAACCAAAAAACTATGGGCTATAGCTCATGAAAACGACCATAAACACGAAAATGACGAGTTTTTGGTCATAACACTCAAACATTTATCGGTTCTCACGATCGTTGTAAATCGTCGTAAAACCCCAAAACTAAGGGCGATAGCTCATGAAAACAGCCCTAAATGTGAAAACGGCTATTTTTTGGTCATAACTCCGAAACATGTTCCAGGTATGCCCTGGAACCCTAAGTGTGGGCAATATCTCATGAAAACGGCCACAAAAACGAAAAAGACGAGTTTTGGTTATATAGCTCAAACATGTATCGGGTCTTGTGAATATTGTAAATCGCCCTGGACGCCCAAATGTTTGGGTAATAGCTCATGAAAATGGGCATAAAACGCGAAAACGACGAGTTTTTGGTCACATCTCTCAAATATTTATTGGGGCTCACTATCGTTGTAAATTGCCCTAAAACACCAAAACTAAGGCAATAACACATGGAAACGTCCATAAAGCGTGACAAGGACGAGTTTTTTGTCATATCTATCAAACATCTATAGGGTCTTACGGTCGTTGTAAATCGCCCTAGAACCCCAAAACTATGGGGAAGACCTCATGAAAACGGCCATTAAACGTGAAAAATATGAGTTTTTGATCAAAACACTCACACATGTATCGGTTCTCACGATCGTTGAAAATCACCCTGAAACCCCAAAACTAAGGGCAATAGCTCATGAAAACGGCCCTAAATGTGAAAACGACGAGTGTTTGGTCTTAACTCCCAAACATGTACTAGATGCGCCTTGGAACCTCAAAAGTGTGGGAAATATCTCATGAAATAGGCCATAACGCTCGAAAACAATGAGTTTTTGTTCATATCTTTCAAACATGTATCGGGTCTTACGGTGGTTTTAAATCGCCCTGGAACCCAACATGGACGAGGGTTTTGTCATAACACATGAAAATGGCCATAAAGTGCGACATGGACGAGGGTTTTGTCATATCTATCAAACATGTATCGGGTCTTATGGTCATTGTAAATCTCCCTGGAACCACAAAAATGTGGGCAATAGCTCATGAAAATGGCCATAAACACGAAAATGACGAGTTTTTGGTCATAACACTCAAACATGTATCGGTTCTCACGGTTGTTGTAAATCGTCATAAAACCCGAAAACTAAGGGGGATAACTCATGAAAACGGCCCTAAATGTGAAAACGATGAGTGTCTGGTCTTAACTCCCAAACATGTACTAGATGCGCCCTAGAACCCCCTAGTGTGGGCAATATCTCATGAAATTGGCCATAACACTCGAAAACAACGAGTTTTTGTTTATATCTTTGAAACATGTATTGGGTCTTACGGTAGTTGTAAATCGCCCTGGAACCCAACTCATGAAAACGGCCATAAAGCGCGACAAGGATGAGTTTTTGGTCATATCTCTCAAACATGTATCGGTTCTTACGGCCGTTGTAAATTGCCATGGAACCCCAAAACTGTGGGCAATAGCTAATGAAAACGGCCATAAAACACGAAAATGACGAGTTTTTTGTCATATCGCTTAAACATGTATCGGGTGTTACGGATGTTGTAAATCACCCTGGAAACCCAAAGGTTTGGGCAATAGCTCATGAAAACAGTCATAAAACACGAAAACAATGAGTTTTTGGTCATATATCTCAAACATCTATCAGGTTTCACTATCGGTGTAAATCGCCCTAAAACTCCGAAACTATGGACAATAACACATGAAAATGGCCATAAAGCACGACAAGGACGAGTTTTTTGTCATATCTATCAAACATGTATCAGGTCTTATGGTCATTGTAAATCTCCCTGGAACCACAAAACAGTGGATAATAGCTCATGAAAACGGCCATAAACACGAAAATGACGAGTTTTTGGTCATAACAGTCAAACATGTATCGGTTCTCATGGTTGTTGTAAATCATCATAAAACCCCAAAACTAAGGGCGATAGCTCATGAAAACGGCCCTAAATGTGAAAACGACGAGTGTTTGGTCTTAACTCCCAAACATGTACTGGATGCGCCCTGGAACCCCAAAAGTGTGGGCAATATCTCATGAAATAGGCCATAACACTCGAAAACAACGAGTTTTTGTTCATATCTTTCAAACATGTATCGGGTCTTACGGTACTTGTAAATCGTTATGGAACCCCAAAACTGTGGGCAATAGCTCATGAAAATGGTCATATCTCTCAAACATGTATCGGTTCTCACAGTCATTATAAATCGTCATAAAACCCCAATACTAAGGGCGATAGCTCATGAAAATAGCCCTAAATGTGAAAACAGCGATTTTTTTTGTCTTAACTCCCAAACATGTTCTAGGTGCGACCTAGAACCCCAAAAGTGTGTGTAATATCTCATGAAAACGGCCATAAACACGAAAATGACGAGGTTTGGTCATATCACTCAAACATGTATTGGAACTTACGAATATTGTAAATCGCCTAGAGGCCCAAATGTGTGGGCAATAGCTCATGAAAATGAGCATAAAATGCAAAAACGACGAGTTTTTGGTCATACCTCTCAAACATTTATTGGGTCTCACTATCGTGGTAAATTGCCCTAAAACCACAAAACCGAGGGCAATAGCCCAAGAAAATGGCCACAAAGCACGACAAGGACAAGTTTTTGGTCATATTTCTCAAACATGTATCGGGTCTAATGGCCATTGTAAATCGCCATTGAACCCCAAAACTATGGGCAATAGCTCATGAAAATAGCCATTAAACACGAAAAAGATGAGTTTTTTGTCTTAACTCCCAAACATGTACCAGATGCGCCCTGGAACCCCAAAAGTGTGGGCAATATATCATGAAATAGGCCATAACAATCGAAAACAACGAGTTTTTGTTCATATCTTTCAAACATGTATCAGGTCTTACGGTAGTTGCAAATCGCCCTGGAACCCCCAAATTGTGGGCAATAGCTCATGAAAACGGCCATAAAGCGCGATAAGGACGAGTTTTTGGTCATATCTCTCAAACATGTATCGGGTCTTACGGCCGATGTAAATCGCCCTGGAACCCCATAAGTGTGGGAAATAGCTCATGAAAGCAGCCATAAAATATGAAAACGACGAGTTTTTTGTCATATCGCTCAAACATGTATCGGGTCTTACGGATGTTGTAAATCGCCCTAGAACCCCAATAGTTTGGGCAATAGCTCATGAAAACAGTCATAAACCATGAAAACGATGAGTTTTTGGTCATATATCTCAAACATCTATTGGGTTTCACTATAAGTGTAAATCGTCCTAAAACACCGAAATTGTGGGCAATAACACAGGAAAATAGCCATAAAGCACGA
Organism: Avena eriantha; assembly: GCA_910589775.1. NCBI lineage: Eukaryota > Viridiplantae > Streptophyta > Magnoliopsida > Poales > Poaceae > Avena > Avena eriantha. Next base: position 226,972,977 of record OU342746.1, on the reverse strand, counting down.
CAAGGACGAGTTTTTTTATATCTATCAAACATGTATCGCGTCTTATGGTCATTGTAAATCTCCCTGGAACCAGAAAACTATGGGCAATAGCTCATGAAAACGACCATACACACAAAAATGACGAGTTTTTGGTCATAACACTCAAACATTTATGGGTTCTCACGGTCGTTGTAAATCGTCATAAAGCCCCAAAACTAAGGGCGATAGCTCATGAAAACAATTCTAAATGTGAAAACGGCGATTTTTTGGTCTTAACTCCCAAACATGTTCTAGGTGTGCCCTGGAACCCCAAGTGTGGGCAATATCTCATGAAAACAACCACAAACACGAAAACGACGAGTTTTGGTTATATCGCTCAAACATGTATCGGGTCTTATGAATATTGTAAATCGCCCTGGAGGCCCAAATGTGTGGGCAATAGCTCATGAAACTGGGCATAACAGGTGAAAACGACGAGTTGTTGGTCATATCTCTCAAACATTTATTGGGACTCACTATCATTTTAAATTGCCCTAAAACCCCAAAACTGAGGGTAATAGTGACATCGCTAGTACTGATATAGTGGTACATCGCATGCGCCCTGGCTTGTAGAGGCTGTACACGGCGACACAACCATCTGTGAATGAGTTCAGCGCCACCCTCTTTCTTGCCTATGCAACATTCGAGGTCGCCGACACGTTGATACAACATCTCTGTTTCCTCGACTTCGCCAGGCATCACGACATTCTTCTAGGATCGCCTCCTCTTGCAGATCGCCACCAGATCAAAGGGTGTGATTCCGTAGTGCTCTCCATCGGCCTTCTGGTCGCGTATGTAGAACCACTTAACCCTCCACCCTTGGACAAATGCGGTGAGCTTGATGGTGAACTAAGTAACATTGGAGTCGACGTGGATCCCGCAGCCTCCTACGTCGTAGAGTACCGAACCCGACCTTGACTAACGTTTGAGCTTAAAGAGTTTCTTGAAGAGACCAAAGTGTGGCTCGATTCCGAGCCAGCACTCGCAAAGAGTTAAGAAGCAGGAGATGTGGAGAATAGAGTTTGGGGACAGCTGATGCAGCTGGAGCCCATAGAAGCAAAGAAGGCCACTAACAAACGGATGTAGGGGGAGAGAGAGACGACAAATGATGAATGCAAGGAACATCACTCGGAAACCTTCAGGAGGACTTGTGACATGGGTATACCCTACAGGTACTTGAGCTTGGTATATACGACATGAATACAGCGGAGGCCCACGGAGTTGTCATGGCCCAAATGGAGAACTCGAGTAACCTACGGACTCCCAGTTGTTTGTAGAACAAGAAGAAGCTAAAGATAGAAACTTCAAAGGGAAAACCCTAACCTGTAACCGACTCGACCTGCTACCTGGGACCTAGCCTATATATATAAAGGCTAGGAGGGGCGGCGAGGAGGACACACACAACCCTAGTTTCCACAACCCTCGCCAGATTGCATCTGCACACCATTGTAATCCTCGATTCCTTTAATAATTCCACGAGCAGACAAGCAGGAGTACGGACCTCTATGAGGCCTGAACCTGGGTAAATATTTGAGTCCCCCGTGTGCTTGTTTGCTAGCCGGTAGATGCTTCCAGCGCTCCCTCCTTCTCCAAAACCCAAGTCCATAACAATGGGCCTTGATGAGTTAAACCCTCGTCAATTGGCGCCGTCTGTGGGAACTGGGACTGCTGACATTGCAGCTTCTTCGGCCTCATCAACTGCATTCTACAACTCCGCAACAGTGGAGATTCACCAGCTCTTCGGCGCGTTCAATTTCACCATCCACACGCCGGCCACCCACCCGGCTTTCGAATCCGTAGGCGACGGAATTAGCCTGGCGATCGGGAGCTTCCGCTTCCAAGTTGGTCAGATGGGCACGCTTCGCATGCCTGACTAGCCGACAATACCATCGATTGCTCCAGCATCATGGTTCCCTCCGTCGATCGGCACCCTCAGCGAGCTCAACGCATCGGCAACAGCTGGGAGTACGGACAACGACAGGAGTCGCGAATCCGATCTGAGCGATCTAGCAACTGAAGACGGGGCCTACGGCTTCGGATCTGAAAGCTACGGGAGCAACAGCTTCCCCAATCACTTCATGTGCGCCGTCATCAACGCAGGCGACACCTCCGCCAATCGCGACAACACGGGCAACCATGGCAATGGAACCGACCCACCAAACGGTGGCATACCCAACGACGGTAACAGTGGCAACGGGGGAGAAATCGAACCACCAACCATGGTGAACGAAAACACGGGAGAGCGCATAGTAATCAGGCTCAACGACAACGAGTGGGCCCGCTGCCGAGAAGCCCTACGAGGCAACCCCTGCCTCTCGACACCCCGCAGAACATGCTGATGGGCTACCATTGGCTGCTGAAGGAGGAATACAGGCGTCAAGTGCATACACTCGCGCAACTCCAAGCGCGCAAAATGGTGGTAGACGTGCCCATTCGAATGACTCAGAAGACGAAGATGTGGAGCTCTGTGGCGCTAGATGCTTCAGCAGGGCCATCAGGCAAAAGCGAATGCCCAAGGGGTTTAAGCTTCCATCAGAGAACCCGAAGTTTGACGGTCTACAGGACTCGAAAATCTGGTTGGAGGACCACATCTCCTCCGTCAGGCTCCACGGCGGGAGTCGAAGCACGGCTATGCAATTCCTGCAGCTACAGCTACAGGGCGCCGCCCGAGCATTGCTCAACAACCTCCCACGCGGATCCGTTCGCAGTTGGGAAGAGCTGGTCTACAACTTTGTGCGCAACTTCAAGGGAACCTAAAAAAGGCCTGCATCAATCGAAGAGCTGAGGTGCTGCCAGCAAAGGTCGGGCGAATCGCTACGCTCGTACATACAAAGATGGTCCATCATCAAGAACTCCACCGCACAATCGACACATTCAACGGTGGCATTTGCCGCATAGAGCTCAGGGAGGAGATGGGCCGCTCAAAGCCCAAAACCATCGACCACCTGATGGAAATCGCGAATCGGTGGGCTGATGGAGAAGATTCGGTGAAGAATCGCGTTCACTCCGACGAGGAAGTAGAACTCGAGCGCAGACACGACCGCCGAAGCAAACGTCGAATGCGCATCTACGATGACCGCGACGACGTCAACATGGTCGTAGCCGGTTAGGCCAACAGACGCGACTACAACTGCAACAGTGGCTACCACAGCGGTGGATACCGCGACTCCGGGAAAACCACGCAAGTATGGCAGCACCGCACTCGCGATAAAGCACCTGCAGCATCCATTGAAGAAAAACTGTCAGGGCTATGCACCGTCCACTTCTACATCGACAAGTATGACAGCAAAAAGAAATCCAGCCACCTCCTCAAAGACTATCGCGAGTTCCTCAAATTCCATGAGGGCCTGACTCGGATGAACCACGACGTAGTCAACAGGGGCTACGGAGCTGCCCCAAGCACAGTAGCGCATGGCGCTCCTCCACCACTGCCCGGACCACCACCAAACGCAGCTGCGCCTGACTAGCATAACGGAGACGAACCATACCCACGGGCCATGGGCACCATGATGATCCAAAAGGGTCGCCCCTCCAACCCGGTGCAAAAGGCCATCACTCGCCAAGTGAATCTGGCAACAAAATCACCACCATCCACCACTGGGTACCTTAGTGGAAGCGACTCCTGCATCACCTTCGACAAGCGCGACCATCCGCGCCAAGTACCTCGTCCAGGCCACTGTCCCATCGTACTCGAGGCACAAATCGGAGGTTTTGACATGAGCCGCATCTTCATGGACGGCGGAAGCGGCATGAACCTTATGTTGCGAGTACCTTGCGAGCAATGAGGATCCCTCTGACCAGCCTAGAAGCCTCGGATACAACATTCCACGGCATCATCCTAGGTAAGGGTATATACCCCCTTGGCAAAATCAACCTCGAAGTCATCTTTGGCACGCCAAAAAACTTTCGGCGTGAACGCATCGACTTTGAAGTCGTCGTCTGGCCCTCACAGTATCATTATATCCTCGGATGTGTCGCGTTCGCTAGGTTCATGGCAGTGCCGCACTACGCCTACCTGCAGATGAAAATGCCAGGTCCTAATGGCGTCATCACAATCAACGGGAGCTTCGAGAGATCCGACAGTTGCGACAGGGAATTCAATAGAATTTCCCAGTCCTTTGGTATCCAAGAAGAACTCGCGAGACTAAAGGAGTCGACATACAACAATCTGCCCCCTGAGCCGGCCAAGTTCACCCGATCTATCCTTCGACTCATCGATGCACACGAAGTAAGTCCAGGTCCACCCATCCTATCCTGCCAAGACGGCCCTTATCGCCAACAACTTGAGTCCCGCATAGGAACTCGCGCTCGTCGAATTCCTCCGTGAGCATTGGGAAATCTTCGCCTGGTGTCCAGCAGACATGCCTGGAGTTCCCAGAGAATTCGCCGAGCACGCACTCAATGTCAACCCAGACGCAAAGCCAGTCAAACAAACAATACATCGATTATCTGAGCCAAGAGCAAAGGCAGTCGGAATGGAGATCAATAGACTCCTCGACGCCAAATTCATACGCGAGATCAAGGAGAGTACTTGGCTCGCCAAAACGGTGCTAGTACCAAAAAAGGACACGGATATCCTACGGATGTGCATGGACTTCACCTCTCTGAACAAGCACTGCCCATTGGCCTGGCCCTTCGCGCAATGGGGACTCGACATGGTCGGCAAGCTCCCAAAGTCCTCACGAGGAGGCTACGTCTACCTTCTGGTCGCAGTCGACAAATTCACAAAGTGGATTGAAGCCATGCCAGTGACTAACCAGTCAGGATACAACGCAGTAAAGTTCTTCGAGTCCATCGCCTATCGCTTCGGAGTGCCACACAGCATCATCACGGACAACGGGATGAACTTCACATCCAAGGAGTTCCAAGAATTCTGCGAGAATCTGGGAATCAACGTCAGCTATGCCTCCGTGGCACATCAACAGACCAACGGTCAGGTCGACAAAGGCAACGGGCTCGTCTGCGGTGGCATCAAGAAGCGACACCTCAGGCCACTCGAATAGGCCACGGGCTGCTGGCCAGAAGAGCTGCAATCGGTACTCTAGAGCCTACGCACAACTGCAAACAGCGCCACAAGGTACACCCCGTTCTTCATGGTGCATGGGGCCGAAGCGGTACTACCCGCAGAGGTACGATACAAAGCACCACGAGTGGTCGCTTACAACAAGAAGGAGTCAACTCTTGCACTTGAAGACTCCGTCGACCTCCTTGACGAGGCGTGGGAAATCGCGGCGGAAAGATCAACGATCTACCAGCAGAACCTGCGCAACTACCACAGCAGAAGGCTATGCCCCAGGTCCTTCGTCGAAGGCGAACTGGTCCTACGACTGAAATAGCAAGGGCATCTCAAACTCGAGTCCCCCTGGCAGGGACCATACGTGATAATCCCAGGTGGCGCCTATCGCCTTAAAGATTTAGAGACAGGAGTCGCATACTACAACCCCTGGAACGTCGCGCAGCTGCGGTGCTTCTACCCTTAGTCGTTTTTGTTTTTATATTACAAATAAGGCTACCCGACATAGGCTACTTAGCCACACATTGTACCTCGTACTATCCTACGAATAAATAAAGCTATGTGCCCCAAAACTCTGTGATTTCTTTTGTTTTTTGCAAATTATCCACTCAGGAGCTGCGCCACCCTATACACATCCGTTCTACGAACTAACGCGATATCCTGAGTAGCTGGCGTGCTAATCGAACCCTTGAAAAACACCAACCCAGTTGCAACGCACCTAACAGGTTGGCAATGTGCTAAGATAAAACACAAGTCGGGTTAACGAAAAGGAATCGCATAGTGCAACGCACTTGCAAAACATACACGCTAACAAGCCCTTTATATACATCAACGTCAATCAATCATACATAGCATGTATATATGAACTTTACAACACTAGTGCAACTATGTGTAGGATACAAACTAAACTACTATTGCAACAAAGGAACGTTGGTCTGCTCCTCGAAGAAGTCGACAATTTGCTCCGCTAGGCGATCCACCGCCTGGTAGTGAGGAACCATGTTCCAAGTCGAACCTACTGGCGACACTGGTAGTCCGGCCGCAATTGCTGCTACATCTATGTCAAGCCTATACAGTCGCACCAGCGTTAGAGCAGCCTTGGCGCCAGCCACTAACTGTTGCCGTACACACTCGCTGACTGCACTCAAGTCCTGGAATTTGGCAAGAAGGGCCAGCAGGCTCGATGGAACGACGTCCAGCGGGAACATCGTGCGAAAAATATTCTTCAAGCAGGATTGCGACTTGTTCAGGAAGTGCAGCACCCGCGAAGTATGATCCTGCAGGGTTGCAAGTGCGATTACACGATCATGATCCACCCAGAAGTATCCACTCGCCTGAAGCTGCTCTTGGGTCAGATCGTGCATTCGAATGGTGATCCTATCCTTCTCATCCTGTGGATGACGCGCGCTGACAACTACACCAAGCAAAGGCAAAAGTATGAAGACAACGAACCACCGTGGGTGACTACAAGAAAGGGATAAGGAAGAAGAAAGCTAACACTTGAATTCGTCGCCCAACTGCGTCACCTCCCATAGCAGATATTTCTCACGGGCGACGGCCTTCACCGTCCTCGACTTCCATACATCCGCGTTACCTTGGAGCATAGGCAGTTCACGCTCCAACTGCTTCACGCAGTCACAGAGTCACGAGAGCAGAGACAGCTCATTTACCCTTGAGCACGACTGTGCCAAAGTATCATCAGCGGATGGTATATTCCGAGGTTCACTCGAAGGACCACTCGATGTGCCCTATCACAAGCCAAGCAAGAGACAATAAGAGGACTAAGGCAATGCAAACACAAAAGACTCGAGTGCATTCAAGCATAATAAAGTATCAACAAATACATTTGCCAAAGGCATGTTCCAAACAAAAAGAGATAGGTTATTTAACTATTACAAAGGCATGACTACTGAGGAGCAACTGGTTTCTTCGACTTGGACTTTGGTTTTGGGGGCCTCATCGAGTCCGTATCAGACGCCACAGACTTTCCGCCAGCCCCTGATGCCGCAGCCTTCGCTGCCTTCTTGGCTCGCTGCAGCTCCTCAGAGTACTTCGCAAGTGTGTTGATCAGTTGCGGCCCGTACTTGCCACAAGCAGTTGCGAAAGGAGCAAAGACTACCTGTTGGCCATCCGCGCTGACAGGCATCGCCTTGTAGACCGCTGCAGGATCAACCTCGACTCCGTGGGCTTGAACCATCGCGACTGACATTGAAGCGCCAGCCGCACGGAGTGAGTTCTTGAAGCTCACAGGAATGCCTCCGCAAAGAGACTCCACCGGCTCATCCATATTCTCGATCAACTCAGCCTTGGGCGCTAGCTCCTCCCGAAGGCGACTGAGCATGCCCTTGGCCTTGGTGAGTGTCACCTGAATAGCAGCACTGTAGTCTTCGACTGCTGAGATGGCACCCGCCAACGCATCATTGCGACGGAGTGCCTGCGCGTCAAAGCTCAGACCGTTGGCATCTACACAAGAATCAAGCATGGGCACAAAGTCAGCACAAACAGCAACATCGAAAGAGGGGGCACTTGATGAAATTCCAGACCAGGAAATACCTGAGAGGGCCTTGGCAATCGGAAAAAGCTGTTCTTCGAACAACTTCTCCCTAGCTGTGATGGAGGCGCGCGGATCCTCTTCGCATTTTTGCGATTTGTCACGTGCTGCGATTGCCTCATCGCGACTCTTCACAGCTGCGGCGAGCACCTTTTCCAGGGAAGCGGCGTCGCGAAGAAGTGCATTATGCTCAGCTGTGAAACAAACAAAAGATAGACTGTCAGTCGAATATATCACAAGGATGCAGAAGGAAAAGTAAAGAACACTCACTTTCAACCACGCGATGGCGATTATCCAGCATTGCATGCTGGCGACCCATCGCAAGCACTTGCTCCGCCAGGTGAGCGGCTTCCTTCACAATAAGCTGTGATAAAGGAAACAATAAAGGATCAGCAGATGGCATAGATGAAAAAAATCGACTACAAAATCAGAAGAAGAGATACTACACATACATGATCCTCCAATGACTCCAAAGTCGATTGACGCACATACGTTTGGATAACCATCCGGTGCTCCACATCGTGTGGAGAGCTTGATGAATTATGCCCGGAGTGGGCCGCCAATGGAGGAGAAGAGGCGCGCTTAGCCAGTTTCGTGGCTTTGGAGGTCGCGACTCCAGATTCCTTCAAAAATTGGACGTCGCTAGAAGATGACGACGCCGGCTGACTGTAGAACAAAAACCAAGATCAAGAAAATGCAACTCCAAAGAAGAATCAAAAGGAAGATTCGTATACTTACCAATCAAACTTGTCAAAATCGAAGGTTTGATCCCCCAACTCTAACGACGACTCATTTGGCAGTCGCATCTTCTTGCGGGAAGATGGCGCCACGACACTCACAGGAACGATAGGTATCGGCGACTCAGCACCAATAGCTGCACCTTTCGGACTAGAAGGAGATGATTCATCCTAATCCTCACTACGCGAACGCTTGTGAGTGTCCGGACTACTCAACTCGAGGGCTTCCTCCTCTACATCAGATGGGACAGTCGACTCCGACCGACGACTGGGTTTGTTAAGCATATTCGATTGGAAGCTCTTCTTCACCGGGTTAAGCGATGGTAGTTTTAGGCTTGGCTTATCACCATATCCAACCCGAATTCCGTAGTTCGAAAGGAGAATTAGGCTACCTGAGACCAACTGATTATCCAAAACATGAGACTGCTTTCTTAGCAAAGCTTTGCTTGGCTTAACTTAGTCTCTATCTCTAATGGCTAGACCAAGACCCCTGGTCGGATACTTTTATTGAGTCCAAATTACTGATAACTCAAGTGAGTTTTACCTTGTGAAAGTGGCCTCTGAGAAGAAGACTCGCCCTCTTCCAAGGCTTCACGAGGAATAACCCCCTCAGGAAGAGGGGCCATACAGGGTGACACACCCCAATCCTGCATACAGAAAACAAATTAGCACAAGTGAAAGAAAAGGGAAGCATTCGACAAATAAAGCTACTTCGTAGCACAAGCGTACCTCAGGAGGAGGATTAGCAGCATCGAACGGAGGCACGACTGGTTCACTGGGGAGCACATCCTTGGCGGTGTACTTGGTGACCAGTCGCACCCTTTTATCTACCTCACTCACAGAAATGCCATCGGCAGATACGCGAGTGACATCGTCCGTGCCAGCCCACTAGAACATAGGGTGGACTCTAGCCTGTAGGGGCTAGACGCGACGGCGCAACCATGTGCGAATGAGGGCGCAGCCTCCCTCCTCTTTACCCATGTGACTCTCGAGGTCGCAGACGCGCTCGTATAGCACATCTGTCTCCTCGGACTCGCCGGGCATCACTACGTTCATCCAGGAGCGCCTCCTCTTGCATGCCATTGCGGGATCGAAGGGCGCGAGTCCGTAGTGGTCTCCATCGGCCTTCTGGTCGCGGATGTAGAACCACTTGTCCCTCCAGCCTTGGAGGGATGCCGTGAGCTTGATGTCGAAGTACGTGACGGAGGAGTCGACATGGATACCGCAGCCGCCTACATCATAGACTACGGAGCCAGACGCTGACTAGCGCTTCAGCTTGAAGAGACGTTTGAAGAGACCGAAGTATGGCTCGATTCCGAGCCAGCACTCGCAAAGAGTAATGTAGCAAGCTACATGGAGGATGGAGTTGGGGGACACGCGCGTCAGCGACTGCAGAAGATAGAACTCTGTCTTGGCGTTGGAGACAGAGTTCAGAAGACTTGATGGTAGACGCGCGCCACGCGCCATTAGTGACGCGAGTGCCCGCGCCCTTCTTCTTCCCGGCGACGGCGGCGCTGGTGCCAGCAGCGGCAGAGGTGCCCTTCTTCTTAGCAGCAATAGTGGCGCCGGCGGATTCAGCCGCAGCACCTCCCTTCTTCTTAGCAGCAATAGTGGCGGTGGTGGATTCAGCCGCAGAACGGAAAAAGTAACTAGGGAATACGCGGAGCTGGTCCAGCGCCGCGAGAAAGATGAACACAAAGCAGTAGAGGAGCAGAAGCAATGGCGACGGAGGGAAAGATAGAGAAAATAAGCACACGTGAAAAATTACCGTGGCAGCACTATCAGACGGCCAGGAAAAACCCTATCAGACGCGTGGCGTTCATCGTGATTAACACGTGGAGGACCCGAAGTGTGAACTGCCCCCACTACACCCATTACATGTGGAAATCGAGAGGGCGCAATTAAAACAGAGATTACGCACGCCCAGTCAAGTCAGGGTCAGAAAATGGGACCCACCACTCGTCACGTCCCGTCAAAACCGCTCACGCAGACAAATGAGATCATCCCATCGTCAGAACTAACGTCATCAAAATTGAGTAGCAGAAGACTTCGACTACTTGAGTCCTTGCTCGAGTCTTTGACTCCACCAAGCACTCGGGGGGCTACTCCCATAGGGAGCGCTATCGCGCACCCTACCATTTTTCTTTTTCTCTCCTCTGCAGGAACATGGACACTCAAGCATACCCAATCACTCGAATCCGCGATTCGATTATGGACATGGGTTACTCCCATAGGAAGCGTTGGAAACAAATTCGACTGAAACAAGCAAACAAAAATGACAGCAGTCGCAAAGTTCTTTAGTCCCCGCCTGACTCTTCGACTCAACCAGGCACTCGGGGGCTACTCCCATAGGGAGCGCTGGTCGCGCACCCTATGATTATATGTACATCGTACTGTGTGTCGATAACATCCACACTCGAAGTCTACGGCGACACCGCCTCAAGATTTTTCCCTGCAAAGAGATTGCGTCTCCTGGGTCACCCGAATCATCTCCGCGATGACAAATTTCGGATGCCGCGCTTCCAGCGTGAAGATAAGACCTGAATAAGGCCTAGCAACGCATCTGCTGCGCACTACCAGAAATGTATCCGTGACTACAGGTACGATGAACATGCCTTGACGGACGCGTCGAGTGCTCACACCTAGATACTGGAATTCGACTCCTGTAAGAACTCTACGGCTTGAGTCGAATTACGCCAGCACTTATCCGAATTCGAGTCCGGGGACTCGAGTTTGAGTAGATTGCGTTGTTTTACCCTAAGGTAGTTAACTGATACCAATACATCGGTTAAATCAGGCAAGCACATCAACAATCCCTATGACACAAACAGAGCAGTCGGAAATATACTCACTCATGAAGTCGAAAGGCTTCATAAAGTCCCCAGTCGAATCTGTGATTCCACTGAACACTCGGGGGCTACTGACATGGGTATACCCTAGAGGTACTCGAGCTTGGTTTATACGGCCTGAATACAGCGGAGGCCCAAATGGAGAACTTGAGTCTTATGACCGTTTGGTCTTAACTCCCAAACAGGGCAATAGCTCATGAAAACGGCCCTAAATGTGAAAACGATGAGTGTTTGGTCTTAACTCCCAAACAAGTACTAGATGCGCCCTGGAACCCCAAAATTGTGGGCAATATCTCATGAAATAGGCCATAACACTCGAAAACAACGAGTTTTTGTTCATATTTTTCAAACATGTATCGGGTCTTACGGTAGTTGTAAATCGCCCTGGAACCCAAAAACGGCGGGCAATAGCTCATGAAAACAGTCATAAAACACGAAAACGACGAGTTTTTGGTCATATATCTCAAACATCTATCGGGTTTCACTATCGGTGTAAATCGCCCTAAAATCTCGAAACTATGGGCAATAACACATGAAAACGGCCATAAAGCGCGACAAGGACTAGTTTTTTTTGTCATATCTATCAAACATGTATCGGGTCTTATGGTCATTGTAAATCTCCCTGGAACCACAAAACTGTGGGCAATAGCTCATGAAAACGGCCATAAACACGAAAATCATGAGTTTTTGGTCATAACACTCAAACATGTATCGGTCCTCACGGTTGTTGTAAATCATCATAAAACCCCAAAACTAAGGGCGATAGCTCATGAAAATAGCCCTAAATGTGAAAATGGCAATTTTTTGGTCTTAACTCCCAAACATGTACTAGGTGTGCCCTTGAACCCTAAAAGTGTGGGCAATATCTCCTAAAAACGGCCATAAACACGAAAACAACGAGTTTTGGTCATACCGCTCAAAATGTATCGGGTCTTACGGATCTTGTAAATCGCCCTGGAGGCCCAAGTGTGTCGGTAATAACTCATGAAAATGGGCATAGAACGCGAAAACGACGAGTTTTTGGACATATCTCTCAAACATTTATTGGGTCTCACTATCGTTGTAAATTGCCCTAAAACCACAAAACTGAGGGCAATAGCCCATGAAAATGGCCACAAAGTGCGAGAAGGACGAGTTTTTAGTCATATTTCTCAAACATGTGTCGGGTATAATGGTTGTTGTAAATCGCCATAGAACCCTAAAACTGTGGGCAATAGCTCATGAAAACGGCCATTAAACGCGAAAAGTTGTGTTTTTGGTCATAACACTCACACATGTATCGGTTCTCCTGTTCGTTGTAAATCGCCCTAAAACCCCAAAACTAAGGGTAATAGCTCATGAAAATGGCCCTAAATGTGAAAACGATGATTGTTTGTTATTAACTCCCAAACATGTACTAGGTGTGCCCTGGAACCCTAAAAGTGTGGGCAATATCTCCTAAAAACGGCGATAAACACGAAAATGACGAGTTTTGGTCATACTGCTCAAACATGTATCGGGTCTTACGGATCTTGTAAATCACCCTGGAGGCCCAAATGTGTGGGCAATAGCTCATGAAAATGGGCATAAAACGCGAAAACGACGAGTTTTTGGCCATATCTCTCAAACATTTATTGGGTCTCACTATCGTTGTAAATTGCCCTAAAACCACAAAACTAAGGGCAATAGCCCATGAAAATTGCCACAAAGTGCGAGAAGGACGAGTTTTTGGTCATATTTCTCAAACATGTGTTGGGTCTAATGGTCATTGTAAATCGCCCTAGAACCCCAAAACTGTGGGCAATAGCTCATGAAAATGGCCATTAAACGCGAAAAAGACGAGTTTTTGGTCATAGCACTCACACATGTATCGGTTCTCATGGTCGTTGTAAATCACCCTAAAACCCCAAAACTATGGGCAATAGCTCATGAAAACGGCACTAAATGTGAAAACGACGAGTGTTTGGTCATAACTCCCAAACATGTACTAGATGCGCCCTGGAACCCCAAAAGTGTGGGCAATAGCTCATGAAATAGGCCATAACACTCGAAAACAACGAGTTTTTGTTCATATTTTTCAAACATGTATCGGGTCTTACGGTAGTTGTAAATGGCCCTGGAACCCAAAAACTGTGGGCAATAGCTCGTGAAAACGGCCATAAAGAACGACAAGAACGAGTTTTCGGTCATATCTCTCAAACATGTAATCGGGTCTTACGACCATTGTAAATCGCGCTGGGACCCCAAAAGTGTGGGCAATAGCTCATGAAAACGGCCATAAAACACGAACACGACGAGTTTTTTGTCATATCGCTCAAACATGTATCGGGTCTTACGGACGTGGTAAATCGCCCTAGAACCCGAAAAGTTTGGGCAATAGCTCATGAAAACAGTCATAAAACACGAAAACAACGATTTTTTGGTCATATATCTCAAACATCTATCGAGTTTCATTATCGGTGTAAATCGCCCTAAAACCCCGAAACCGTGGGCTATAACACATGAAAACGGCCATAAGGCGCGACAAGGACGAGTTTTTTTGTCATATCTATCAAACATGTATCGGGTCTTATGGTCATTGTAAATCTGCCTAGAACCACAAAACTGTGGCCAATAGCTAATGAAAACAGACATAAACACGAAAATGTCGAGTTTTTGATCATAACACTCAAACATGTACTAGATTCTCACGGACGTTGTAAATCATCATAAAATCCCAAAATTAAGGGCGATAGCTCATGAAAAAACAGCCCTAAATGTGAAAACGGTGATTTTTTGTCTTTACTCCCAAACATGTACTAGGTGTGCCCTGGAACCCTAAAAAGTGTGGGCAATATCTCCGAAAACGGCCATAAACACGAAAACGACGAGTTTTGGTCATATCGCTCAAACATGTATCGGGTCTTACAGATCTTGTAAATCGCCCTAGGGGCCCAAGTGTGTGGCCAATAGCTCATTAAAATGGGCATAAACTTGAAAACGACGACTTTTTGGTCATATCTCTCAAACATTTATTACGTCTCACTATTGTTGTAAATTGCTCTAAAACCACAAAACCAAGGCAATATCCCATGAAAATGGCCACAAAGTGTGAGAAGGACGAGTTTTTGGTCATATCGCTCAAACATGTATCGGGTCTTACGGACGTTGTAAATCGCCCTAGAACCCGAAAAGTTTGGGCAATAGCTCATGAAAACAGTCATAAAACACTAAAACGACGTGTTTTTGGTCATATATCTCAAACATCTATCGGGTTTCAGTATCGGTGTAAATCGCCCTAAAACCCCGAAATTGTGGGCAACACATGAAAACGGCCATAAAGTGCGACAAGGATGAGGTTTTTTGTCATATCTATCAAACATGTATCGAGTATTATGGTCATTCTAAATCTGACTGGAACCACAAAACTGTGGCCAATAGCTCATGAAAACGGACATAAACACGAAAATGACGAGTTTTTGGTCATAACACTCAAACATGTATCTGTTCTCACGGACGTTGTAAATCATCATAAAATCCCAAAACTAAGGGCGATAGCTAATGAAAACATCCCGAAATGTGAAAACGGCGATTTTTTGGTCTTTACTCCCAAACCTGTACTAGGTGTGCCCTGGAACCCTAAAAAGTGTGGGCAATATCTCCTAAAAACGGCCATAAACACGAAAACGATGAGTTTTGGTCATATCGCTCAAACATGTATCTGGTCTTACGGATCTTGTAAATCTCCCTAGGGGCCCAAGTGTGTGGCCAATAGCTCATGAAAATGGGCATAAAACTTGAAAACGATGAGTTTTTGGTCATATCTCTCAAACATTTATTAGGTCTCACTATTGTTGTAAATTGCTCTAAAACCACAAAACCAAGGCAATATCCCATGAAAATGGCCACCAAGTTGGAGAAGGACGAGTTTTTGGTCATATTTCTCAAACATCTATCGGGTCTAATGGTCGTTGTAAATCGCCCTAGAACCCCAAAACTGTGGGCAATAGCTCATGAAAACGGCCATTAAACGTGAAAAGACGAGTTTTTGGTCATATCACTCACACATGTATCGGTTCTTACGGTCGTTGTAAATCGCCCTAAAATCCCAAAACTAAGGGCAATAGCACATGAAATTGGCCCTAAATGGTAAATCGACGAGTGTTTGGTCTTAACTCCCAAACATGTACTAGATGCGCCCTGGAACCCCAAAAGTGTGGGCAATATCTAATGAAATAGGTCATAACAGTCGAAAACAACGCGTTTTTGTTCATATTTTTCAAACATGTATCGGGTGTTACGGTAGTTGTAAATGGCCCTGGAACCCAAAAAATGTGCACAATAGCTCATGAAAACGGCCATAAAGCAAGACAAGAATGAGTTTTTGGACATATCTCTCAAACATGTATCGGGTCTTACGACCGTTGTAAATCGTGCTGGGACCCCAAAAGTGTGGGCAATAGCTCATCAAAACAGGCATAAAACACGAAAACGACGAGTTTTTTTGTCATATCACTCAAACATGTGTCGGGTCTTACGGACGTTGTAAATCGCCCTAGAACCTGAAAAGTTTGGGCAATAGCTCATGAAAACAGTCATAAAACACTAAAACGACGAGTTTTTGGTCATATATCTCAAACATCTATCGGGTTTCACTATCGGTGTAAATCGCCTAAAACCCCGAATTTGTGGGCAACATATGAAAACGGCCATAAAGCGCGACAAGGACGAGTTTTTTTTGTCATATCTATCAAACATGTATCGAGTCTTATGGTCATTGTAAATCTGCCTGGAACCACAAAATTGTGGCCAATAGCTCATGAAAACGGACATAAACACGAAAATGACGAGTTTTTGGTCATAACACTCAAACATGTATCGGTTCTCACGGACGTTGTAAATCATCATAAAATCCCAAAACTAAGGGCAATAGCTAATGAAAGCAGCCCTAAATGGGAAAATGGCGATTTTTTGGTCTTTACTCCCAAACATGTACTAGGTGTGCCCTGGAACCTTAAAAAGTGTCGGCAATATTTCCTAAAAACGGCCATAAACACGAAAACGACGAGTTTTGGTCATATCGCTCAAACATGTATCGGGTCTTACGGATCTTGTAAATCGCCCTAGGGGCCCAAGTGTGTGGCCAATAGCTCATGAAAATGGGCATACAACTTGAAAACGACGAGTTTTTGGCCATATCTCTCAAACATTTATTAGGTCTCACTATTGTTGTAAATTGCTCTAAAACCACAAAACCAAGGCAATATCCCATAAAAATGGCCACAAAGTGTGAGAAGGACGAGTTTTTGGTCATATCCCATAAAAATGGTCGTTGTAAATCGCCCTAGAACCCCAAAACTGTGGGCAATAGCTCATGAAAACGGCCATTAAACGCGAAAAAGACGAGTTTTTGGTCATAATACTCACACATGTATCGGTTCTCACGATCGTTGTAAATCGCCCTAAGACCCCAAAACTAAGGGCAATAGCTCATGAAAACGACCCTAAATGTGAAAATGACAAGTGTTCGGCCTTAACTCCGAAACATGTACTAGATGCGCCCTGGAACCCCAAACGTGTGGGTAATATCTCATGAAATAGGCCATAACACTCGAAAACAATGAGGTTTTGTTCATATTTTTCAAACATGTATCGGGTCTTACGGTAGTTGTAAATCACCCTGGAACCCAAAAACTATGGGCAATAGCTCATGAAAATGGCCATAAAGCAAGACAAGAATGAGTTTTTGGTCATATCTCTCAAACATGTATCGGGTCTTACGACCGTTGTAAATCGCGCTGGGACCCCAAAAGTGTGAGCAATAGCTCATGAAAATGGCCATAAAACATGAAAACGACGAGTTTTTGTCATATCGCTCAAACATGTATCGGGTCTTATGGACATTGAAAATCACCCTAGAACCCGAAAATTTTGGGCAATAGCTCATGAAAAGAGTCATAAAACACGAAAACGACGAGTTTTTGGTCATATATCTCAAACATCTATCGGGTTTCACTATCAGCGTAAATCGCATAAAAACCCTGATACTGTGGGCAATAACACATGAAAACGGCCATAAGGCGCGACAAGGACGAGTTTTCTTGTCATATCTATCAAACAAGTATCGGGTCTTATGGTCATTGTAAATCTCCGTGGAACCACAAAACTGTGGGCAATAGGTCATGAAAACGGACATAAACATGAAAATGACGAGTTTACGGTCATAACACTCAAACATGTATCGGTTCTCACGGACGTTGTAAATCATCATAAAATCCCAAAATTAAGGGCGATAGCCAATAAAAACAGCCCTAAATGTGAAAACAACGATTTTTTGTCTTTACTCCCAAACATGTACTAGGTGTGCCCTGGAACCCTAAAAGTGTGGGCAATATCTCCTAAAAACGGCCATAAACACGAAAATGACGAGTTTTGGTCATATCGCTCAAACATGTATCAGGTCTTACGGATCTTGTAAATCGCCCTGGAGGCCCAAGTGTGTGGCCAATAGCTCATGAAAATGGGCATAAAACACGAAACCGACGAGTTTCTGGTCATATCTCTCAAACATTTATTGGGTCTCACTATAGTTGTAAATTGCCCTAAAACCACGAAACCGAGGGCAATGGCCCATGAAAATGGCCACACAGTGCGAGAAGGACGAGTTTTTGGTCATATTTCTGAAACACGTGTCGGGTCTAATGGTCGTTGTAAATCGCCCTAGAACCCCAAAACCGTGGGCAATAACTCATGAAAATGCCCCTAAATATGAAAACGATGAGTGTTTGGTCTTAACTCCCAAACATGTACTAGATGCGCCCTAGAACACCCAAAGTGTGGGCAATATCTCATGAAATAGGTCATAACACTCGAAAACAACGAGTTTTTGTTCATATTTTTCAAACATGTATTGGGTCTTACGATAGTTGTAAATGGCCCTGGAACCCAAAAGCTATGCGGTGACAACTGGCGTCCAGAGATTGGGCCAGCGGGGCACGCGGTGCTGACGCAGCGATTACGCGGCGAGTGCCACGCGGTGAGACGCGATAGGGCGGTACCGGTTCGGTTTGGCCGATCTAATCTGGCCATCGAATAAAAATCGGATGGCTGGGAGGGGTGGCCGGCGACTCACCGTGGCAGAGCGGCGTGGGTGACGGCGTACGACGGTGGTGCGTCGGTGGCGGCTGGCGGTCGTTGGCGTTGGCGAGGCGGTGCTCCCCTGGCTCGGCGGAGTAGACGACGGCGTCTGCCCTCTCGTCGCGGTTCCGTTCCCGGGGATGGCGTTGGCTCCCTTCCTCTGCGGCGACGGCGAATGATGGCTGGAGCTCGCGGACTCCAGCGAAGCTCCGGCGAGCAATTGCGGTCGGCATGAGCTTCTGTTCAAGGGGGAAACGGCACAGACGATGCGGTCGTTAGAGAGGGAAGCAAGGAACAGAAAGAGGGAAGAAAAAGGGCCTCGGTTTCAACGGGAGGTTCACCCTTTGATGTCGCCGGTGGCAGAGCTCCGGCGATCTCGAAATCGGCAGCCCAGGGGCGGTTCTCGAGAAAAAACTTAGGGTTTAGAGGTGGTGGGTCTGGGCTTTTTCTTTGCCAGAGACGTGCGGAAGGGGGCAGCGGAAATCGTTTCCGATTTTGCCGGGGAGGCCGAACCAGACGCGGCGGCGGTCGTTGGGAGTTCGCTCCGATCTCGTCGGGGGTGACGACGCGGTGGGGCCCGCCTGTCGGTGGCCGCGGGCGTGCGGTGTGGGGTGTTGGCGGCCTCTGGGCCGGCCCATGCGCTACGCGCCGCCCGCTTGGCCAGGTGGGGCCGTAGGTAGGTTACGGGCTGGCTTAGCCGGCCCGTTAGGCTAGGATCCCCTTTTTTTATTCTTATTATTTTCTGTTTCACTATTTGTCTAATAGCTTTTGCAAACGGACTCCAAATTAAGTGAGATCGGTCTCTAAAACTTTGTAAAAAGAATAGGATTAGAATGAGGTTATAAAAAATAACGCTTTTGCAAAGGTTTAGGAGGATTGAATTGGTTTTACCCGTTTAGTCTTTATATGACTATGGGGTTTTGGAAAATATTTGATGCAGTTGATGCCATGATGCAAGGATATGATGCATGCCTCTAGTAACATCTGAAAATACAAAACTTGGGATGTTACAAACCTACCCCTCTTAAGAAGAATCTCGTCCCCGAGATTCAGGTTGGTTAGCAAATAGGTGTGGGTGTTCTTTCTTCAGGTCTTCTTCACGTTCCCACGTGGCCTCTTCCTCGGAATGGTGATTCCACTGAACTTTGCAAAATCTTATAGTCTTGGTACGAGTAATTCTCTCAGGTGTTTCCAAAATCCTGGTGGGTCTTTCCTAATAGGTGAGATCGTTTTCCAGTTGAACCTCGTCCAACGGAACCGTATCCTTTAGTGGGGTTTCGGCCATTTCCGGGTGACACTTCTTTAATTGTGACACATGGAAAACATCATGAACTGTTAACACTTCCGGCAATTCCAACTAATAGGCAACCTCCCCTCTTCGACCCAAGATTTTGTAGGGCCCTATGAATCGGGGTGCTAACTTACCCTTGATTCCAAATCTCTTAACTCCTCGTAGTGGTGAAACTCGGAGATATGCACGGTCTCCCACTTCGTAAGTTACATCCCTACGCTTGGAATCAGCATAACTCTTTTGTGTAGATTGGGCTACTTTTAACATGTCTTGAATCTGTCTTACTTTTTCTTCGGCATCCTTGATCAGTTCAGGTCCAAACAAACTACGTTCTCCAACTCCACTCCATAGCAGCGGAGTTCTACACTTTCTGCCATATAGAACTTCAAATGGAGCCATCTTGATACTAGTTTGGTAACTGTTATTGTATGAGAATTCCGCATATGGCAAATTATCATCCCAACTAGACCCATAGTCTAGCGCACAGGCTGTTAACATGTCCTCCAAGATCTGATTGACTCTTTCCGTCTGTCCATCTGTTTGTGGGTGGAAGGCAGTACTAAACTCTAGTCGTGTCCCTAGAGACTCGTGTAGCTGTCGCCAAAACTTAGAGGTGAATTGGGTACCTCTATCGAAGACAATCCCCTTGGGTACACCATGAAGACTTACGATCCTTGACATATAAATCTTGGCAAGTTTAGCACTCGTATAGGTGGTCTTTACGGGAATAAAGTTGGCCACCTTTGTGAAGTGGTCGACCACTACCCAGATGGAGTCATACCCAGAACGAGTCTGTGGTAGTCTTGTGATAAAATCCATGCCTACCTTGTCCCACTTCCAATCGGGCACAGGTAATGGCTGCAGCAGTCCTGCTGGATTTTGATGTTCGGCCTTGACCCTGTTGCACACGTCACACAAGGATATGTATTCAGCAACTTCCCTTTTCATGTTGTTCCACCAGAACCTATCTTTCACATCCATGTACATCTTTGTATTACCAGGATGGATTGAGTACGGCGAATCGTGAGCTTCCTGAAGAATTAACTTCCTGATATCAGGGTCATCGGGAACACACAAACGCTTCTCATACCAAAGTGTTCCCTGTTCATCCGTATGAAACCCTTTTGCTTTACCCTTGCTTATATTAGCTCTTATCTCTTCCAACTCTTTGTCCCCCTTCTGGGCCTCTTTGATTTGGTCCAGAAGCATTGACACTATCTCCATAGTTGCTAAGTATCCCTCCGGAACTATTTCCAACCTGAGATCCTTGAATTGTTCTCACAAATCATTTGGAAGTTCTCCCACAGTAAGTCCATTTACATAGACTTTCCGGCTTAAGGCGTCAGCCACAACGTTGGCCTTTCCAGGATGATACTGCAGGTCCAAGTCATAGTCCTTGATGAGATCAAGCCATCTCCTTTGCCTCATATTTAATTCCTTTTGAGTGAAGATGTATTTAAGGCTCTTGTGATCCGTGAACACATCATAATGTTTGCCCATTAGGTAATGTCTCCATACCTTGAGCGCATGCACAACTGATGCTAGTTCCAAATCGTGCGTGGGGTAGTTATTCTCATGGTTCTTAAGTTGCCGAGAGGCGTAAGACACTACTTTTCCATCTTGCATCAGTACACTACCAAGTCCTTGCCGGGAAGCGTCGCAATAGATCTGGAAGTCCTTTTGGATGTTAGGGAGGCACAAAACTGGTGCTGTTACTAGGCGCTTTTTCAACTCTTGAAAACTTGCTTCACATGCCTCGGTCCATTGGAACTTCTTCTCTTTCTTCAACAATTCTGTCATAGGCTTTGCTATCTTGGAAAAGTTTTCAATGAACCTTCGGTAATATCTTGCAAGGCCCAGGAAACTCCTAATGTCACCCACATTCTTAGGGGACTCCCATTCTGTCACGGAAGCTACCTTACTTGGGTCCACGGCAACACCTTTAGCTAACACAATATGACCAAGGAATCCTACTTCTTTCAACCAGAACTCACATTTGCTAAATTTGGCATACAACTTGTGTTCCCTTAACTTTTCCATAATTAGGCGTAGGTGCCTCTCACGTTCTTTCTCGTCCTTGGAATATATGAGTATGTCATCAATGAATACCACAATAAACTTATCTAAGTACTCCATGAACACCTTGTTCATCATAGTCATGAAATACGCTGGGGCATTGGTTAAGGCAAACGACATCACGGTGTATTCATACAATCCGTATCTCGTGGTGAAAGCTGTCTTGGGTACATCCTGTTCCCGAATCTTTAGCTGGAAATAACCTGATCGGAGATCAATCTTAGAGAACACACTAACTCCCTTTAATTGATCGAACATGTCGTTGATATTGGGTAGAGAGTACTTGTTCTTGATTGTCACTTCATTCAATGACCGGTAGTCCACGACTAGTCTCTTGGTTTTATCCTTCTTCTCCACGAATAAGACAGGCGCTCCCCAAGATGATGCACTTGGTTGAATGAAGCCTTTGTCCAATTTCTCTCTAAGCTATTTCTTAAGTTCCTTCCACTCATCCACATCCATTTTGTACGGTCTCTTTGCTATTGGTCCAGTACCAGGCATCAAGTCAATGAGAAACTCGATGTCTCGGTCAGGAGGCATCCCTGGCAATTCTTCCGGAAACACATCTGGATACTCCTTCACAATTGGCACATCCTCCAGGCTAACCCCCTTAAGAGAGTTCACCATACTTCCTTTGAGTGCGAAAGCTGACTTAAAGCAGATCCTTTTCTTATCCGGAGTCGTGAGTGCGATAGTCCTTTTGGCACAGTCTATGACTCCCTCGTATTCGGTCATCCAATTCATGCCCCAAATTATGTCTAAGCCTTGTGATTCCAGAACGACTAGGCTGGTGGGAAAGATGTGTGCCCCAATCCTTAGTTCTAACCCACGGCATCCAGAGTTTTCCACTATTTCTCCACTAGGAGAACTTACCCTGGGGGGAGTACTTATAGTCTCCGTAGGTATCTTGCCTCTATCCACAAATACCCTTGATATGAATGAATGTGATGCACCAGTATCAAAAAGAACAACTGCGGGGGTGGAGTTAAGCTTGAACTTACCAATCACGGAGTTAGGTGCCTCACGAGCATCCTCCACGGAGACATGATTCACTGTGGCTTTGACGAACGGATTCGGCTTCTTCCTGTTTCCATTACCATTGCCATGGTTGTGTCCGTTGCCGTTTCCATTACCATTCCCATTCTTCATCTTTTCGGGTCAAGTAGTTGCATAATGCACTGTCTTGTTACACTTGAAACATCTCACTTCACTCAGATCCTTCCCATTGCCACTTCCATTGCGGTGTTTATGGCCATTGTGGTTGTGTCCTCCATGACGATGACCATTGTGCTTGTGGCCATTTTGGTTGTGGCCATTGTGGTTGTGGGGTGGTGGTGACGAAGTGCGTTGCTTCTGATACGGGGCTGAGTTGTGCTTGTGTGAGGTGGACTTTCTCTTTTGGTTCTCTATACTCCTTTGCTTTGCTTCAACCACCACTGCCCTGTCCAGGAGTTCCTGGTAGTTATCAAACTTCAGAGCCACAAGCTGAATAGTTATTTCATCATTAAGTCCCCTTAAGAACTCCTCCTGTCTCTTGGCATCAGTGGATACATCATCAGGCACATAACGTGCCAGCTTGTTGAAAAGGCCCCATACTCGGAGACAGAGCGATGCAGTTGATTCAGGTCGCGGAACTCGCGTCTCTTTAGTGACATGACTCCCGCGGCTACGTGATGAGTACGAAAGGCCGCCTCGAACTGGTTCCAGGTGATAGCCTCAATATCGAGGTGGGTGACCTGGTAATTATCCCACCATTCAGCAGCTGGTCCCTCAAGTTGGTGCGTGGAAAATCGCACCCTGACAGCTCCAACAACTTGGACGGTGTCTAACTTCTTGTTGGTGGTGCGGAGCCAGTCATCTGCCACAATTGGCTCAGAACTACTTGAGAAAACTCGAGGGTTCAACCTCAAGAACCGAGTCAGGCGATCCTATTGGGGCGGTGGGGGTGGTGGAGGCGGCGGGTTGTTGTTGTTGTTGTTGTTGTTTTGCATGTTTTGAGTGAGAAGTTGGATCAGCTGATTCTGGGAGTTCAGAAGTTGTGCTATCTCTAGGGTCATGTTGTTGTTGTTTCCACGTCTCGCCATCTGTGGGGTTCGAGAAGCAAGTTAAGAAATAGATAGAAAGCCTAAGGAATAAACTCCTACCCTTATGTAAACAAGAGAAAAAACACACGAGAAAAGCAAGGCACACAAGGCACATAGTTCAACACATTAAACCAAGTTTAACTAAACCAATATAATTTTTTGGTACTCAATACAATCGCGAACAATGTTTGACTATAGAACTAAAGGTGGTCCAACTACTCTACTCATCATCCACTTCCTCTTCCTCAATGATGAAGCCTTCCTTCTCCAGTAGTGACTTGTATAACTCCATGTCCTTCGTCGTGGCTTCAAGCTTCTCCTGAAGTTCCTTCACCTCATATGGCTCCGGTGTAGCAGCTTCGAGCCTCTCTTGAAGTTCCTTCACCTCCTGTGGCTCCTGGGTAGAAGATTCGAGCTTCTCTTGAAGTTCCTTCACCTCTTACAGCTCCTGGGTAGCAGCTTCCAGCTTCTCTTGGAGTTCCTTCTTCTCCTTCTGTAGCTTCTTGATCAAACTTGACCCCATAGTCACGGGCGTGATCTTCTCCTCCAAGCTCCTCTTGGCTGCTCGCAGGTCCTTCAACATGGTGGCGAAGTTCTTGAACTCCATCTCGTTTTTTGCAAGCACCAGACTTTGCTCCCTAATCCTCTTGTTCTTATCTTGCACCCTTTTCTCTTGATTAGCGAACCTCTTGTCTTGGGCGGTGAGCTTCCCTCCTAGGGACTTGATCTTTTCTTCTAGCTCCTCGATCTTATCGTCCTTCTCCTTGACTAGGGCACAAAGCTCGTCATTCCTCGTGATCTCAAGGCAGCTCCCCTTCTGAAGGTCATTGATGTGGGACTCCAAGTCTTAATATTGGATTCTTCGACGCTTGCATGTCTTCCTTTCCTCTAGGGTTAACTCGATTGGAACTCCCTTCTCATCACGTCTTCCAAAGAGTTTGATGTAGTGGCCTTCAACCTCTTCATGGTGGCGTCCGCAAAGGCATCCAATGAGCTCCTGCAAGCTGATGCTAAGTCTTTTCTCCTTGGAGTCACTGGTGACGTTGAGTACAATGGCCTCTGTCTTGTGTTCTGTCTGACTACGCCCTGGTTGGATGACTTCAATCGCCCAGCATCCTTCCTTGTGCATCTTCCTCAACTCGCTTCCCTTGATTGATGGCATGGGTAACTGCAACGTCTTGATGATGTCCAGAAGGCATTCCCCAAAGTGCAGGCACTTGATGTCTTCGGCGGTGTCGTAGTAGAAGGCCGTAATCTTTAGGTTAGGAGAAAGAAAATTAGGCACAAGGTGATAAGGAAGAGAATTACTAGAAGAATACAAATAACTTAGAAGAATATGGAAAGAAAAAACACACATGGTAAGGGTGGTTTCCAATCCTAGGGGTCACGTCCTACAGGCAACTTTGTGCTCTGATACCATCTGTTGCGACCTCGGATTGTTAAGGATCCTAAGTCCCTGTGATTAACATGCTAGTCCCTGGATCAATAGCTAGCACTTCACAGTCGATGAATATCATGTAAAACACAAGCCATTATTACACGAATAATCCAGAGTATAATTATTACAACTTGCATAGCTTATAGCTAGCTCAAATAAAACAGCGGAAACTAAGTAGAACTTGAGTCCATCAACGCCTCAGGCTAGCTGCGTGAAGACCTGCGATCCCTACGCACCTTTCAGTCTTCGGATTGTGCACATAAGACGTGCATCCAACAAGCTGGGTCAATAGTTTGAATGTATTGGCAAATTACACCAAGGAAAGAGTAATTCTATCTCTACATGCACGGCTAAGAGTAGGCTTTGGGGTTCATTTGCATAAAGCCAATTTTCTCAATGTAAGAGGAAAAGACGAAGAGATTTCCCTACTTTGTAAACTTTGATAAGTAGTATAGGTTCGAATGGAACACGTGGATATTATTCACCAACTGCCCAATCAACCTAGCACTTGGATATTACGCACCAAGTTCCCAAAATCCCTCCCAATGGCGATATTACTCACGCCTTGGGGTTTATAAAACGTTAGGTTTGGAAAAGAGAAAGGAAGATCTTTCAGAGGCTCCATCCTTCAGATGCTCAAGGTTGTTCTGTTTCCGTGAACACGGCTGACCGATTAGATTGCAATACTCTCGAGAGGTTGTGCACTTCCCCACAATCCACGATCAAGTACTTTTACAGACAAGAACATGGCGAAGCCTTCCCTTAGTAGCCCCTCTACCAGCTGGATCCAACCGTGCCAAGAACCTCCAAATGTTGGTACCCCGGTGAGGTTTCCCACTAAGTACTAAGCCAAGACAGAGCCCATATGTATTGTGGTTGCACGGGAGGCTTCTGAATTCTGAAACATGGCAGACTTCTTTGATTCCTGGGCGGCCGTCCTCCACCAAATATCCACTCGTTGACCAGACAACCATTCCGCCTAGGAGAAAATTTAGTTTTATTTTGAAGGGGGTTTTAATAAGAAAAGTTCGCTCGAGAGAGCTTTGATACTTAGAATTTTTTTTGAGTCTTTCGAACCCTCCCAACGGTACTTGATATATACAAGTATATAGCATAGCAAGGATAACTTAGAAAAACAGGATAACCTATTGGGATGGAAATTCCTAAGCATAGAGCTACTCATGGCATACTACAAAACCGCACTTGCAAAATAGTACTAAGAAAACTACCAAAATCCTACACATGCATACTGCAGGATTTGAAGAGTAAAACATGCATAGTCAAAAACTGGGACATAATATATACAAGTGGTGTAACTTGCCTTGATCCGAGCAGCACTCTACACAATAGTACTCCTCAGTGCACTCCGAGCAATCTAACGAAACAAAACATAGATTCCATTCACAATTTGCACAAAACAATGTCACGAAGGCGAATATGCATGCAACATGGGAATATGCAAGGATGGATTCAATTTCGACCAAGGGTTTTATTCTGGGGCGTTATTGAGTTGGGGGTGTCATTAGAATCGATTCCCCACAGGTTTTAAGTATTTTTGGTTTAAACCCTAAATAACCAAGCTCAAAACTAGATCTACAACTCCAATCTATCGCGAGACAGATCTGAACACCCTAAGCAAGATATAACAATTTTCTACAGAAGGTCTCGTAGAAACAAGGCCAACGCAACAAGAATCAACTAAAACGGATCTGCGGATAATTTTCTAGAATTAAAATACTCTAATCTAAACTTTAAATACTACTGCAAGATTGCTGTTGGAAAACATCAATATTATTGTAGATCTGTGTTCTACTCAAAAATATGAATCAAACGGCATATTATACGCAATTTTTGGACTAATACTCGAATTACTATGAATTTTACAATATTAAAGTGTTTTCTGCCTATTTAAAAGAAAATAGGACGGTGGCCAGCTATGCGGCGACAAGTGGCGTACAGAGATTGGGCCAGCGGGGCACGCGGCGCTGACGTGGTGCTGACGCGGCGATGACGCGGCGAGTGCCACGCGGCGCGATGCGATAGGGCGGTACCGGTTCGGTTTGGCCGATCTAATCTGGCCATCGAATAAAAATCGGACAGCTGGGAGGGGTGGTCAGCGACTCACCGTGGCAGAGCGGCGTGGGTGACAGCGGACGACGGTGGTGCGTCGGTGGCGGCCGGCGGTCGTCGGCGTCGGCGAGGCGATGCTCCCCTGGCTCGGCGGAGTAGACGACGGCGTCTGCCCTCTCGTCGCGGTTCCATTCCCGGGGATGGCGTTGGCTCCCTTCCTCTGAGGCGACGGCGAATGGTGGCTGGAGCTCGCGGACTCCGGCGAAGCTCCGGCGAGCAATTGCGGTCGGCACGAGCTTCTGTTCAAGGGGTAAACGGCGCAGACAATGCGGTCATTAGAGAGGGAAGCAAGGAACAGAAAGAGGGAAGAAAAAGGGCCTTGGTTTCAACGGGAGGCTCACCCTCCGACGTCGCCGGCGGCAGAGCTCCGGCGATCTCGAAATCGGCAGCCTAGGGGCGGTTCTCGAGAAAAAAACTTAGGGTTCAGAGGCGGTGGGTCTGGGGCTTTTATTTTCCAGAGACGTGGGGAAGGGGGCAGCGGAAATCGTTTCCGATTTTGCCGGGGAGGCCGAACCAAACGTGGCGGCGGTCGTTGGGAGTTCGCTCCGATCTCGTCGGGGGTGACGACGCGGTGGGGCCCGCCTGTCGGTGGCCACGGGCGTGCGGTGCGGGCTGCTGGCAGCGTCTGCTGGCGGCGTCTAGGCTGGCCCACGCGCTATGCGCCGCCCGCTCAACCAGGCGGGGCGGTAGGTCGGTTACGGGCTGGCTTAGCCGGCCCGTTAGGCTCGGATCCCTTTTTTTATTATTATTCTTTTTATTTTATGTTTCACTATTTGTCTAATAGCTTTTGCAAACGGACTCCAAATTAAGTGAGACCGGTCTCTAAAACTTTGTAAAAAGAAGAGGATTAGAATGAGGTTATAAAAAATAACCCTTTTGCAAAGGTTTAGGAGAATTGAAATGGTTTTACCCTTTTAGTCTTTATATGACTATGGGGTTTTGGAAAATATTTGATGCAGTTGATGCCATGATGCAAGGATATGATGCATGCCTCTAGAAACATCATAAAATGCAAAAATTGGGATGTTACATATGGTCATTGTAAATCTCCCTAAAACCACAAAACGGTGGGCAATAGCTCATGAAAATGGCGAAAAACACGAAAATGATGAGTTTTTGGTCATAACACTCAAACATGTATCGGTTCTCACGGTTGTTGTAAATCATCATAAAACCCCAAAACTAAGGGTGCTAGCTCATGAAAACGGCCCTAAATGTGAAAACGACGAGTGTTTGGTCTTAACTCCCAAACATGTACTAGATGCGCCCTGGAACCCCAAAAGTGTGGGCAATATCTCATGAAATAGGCCATAACACTCGAAAACAACGAGTTTTTGTTCATATCTTTCAAACATGTATTGGGTCTTACGGTAGTTGGAAATCGCCCTAGAACCCCAAAACTGTGGGCAATAGCTCATGAAAATGGCCATAAAGCGCGAAAATGACGATTTTTTGGTCATATCTCGCAAACATGTCTTGGGTCTTACGACCATTGTAAATCGCCAAGAAACCCCAAAACCGTGTGCAATAGCTCATGAAAACGGCCATAAAACACGAAAACGACGAGTTTTTTGTCATGTCGCTCAAACATGCATCAGGTCTTACGGATGTTGTAAATCGCCCTAGAACCCCAAAAGTTTGGGCAACAGCTCATGAAAACAGTCATAAAACATGAAAATGACGAGTTTTTGGTCATATATCTCAAACATCTATCGGGTTCCACTATCGGTGTAAATCGCCCTAAAACCCCGTAACTGTGGGCAATAACACATGAAAACGGCCATACAGCGCGACAAGGACGAGTTTTTTGTGATATCTATCAAACATGTATCGGGTTTTATGGTCACTGTAAATATCCCTGGAACCACAAAATTGCGGGCAATAGCTGATGAAAATAGCCATACACACAAAAATGACGAATTTTTGGTCATAGCACTCAAACATGTATCGGTTCTCACGGTCATTCTAAATCGTCATAAAACCCCACAACTAAGGGCAATAGCTGATGAAAACACTCCCTAAATATGAAAACAACGATTTTTTGGTCTTAAAACGCGAAAACGATGATGTTTTGGTCATATATCTCAAACATCAATCAGGTTTCACTATCAGTGTAAATCGCCCTAAAACCCCGAAACTATGGCCAATAACACATGAAAATGGCCATAAAGCGCGACAAGGACGAATTTTTGTCATATCTATCAAACATGTATCGGGTCTTATGGTCATAGTAAATCTCCCTAGAACCATAAAACTGTGGGTAATACCTCATGAAAACGGCCATAAAGCGCGAAAATGACGATTTTTTGGTCATATCTCGCAAACATGTATCGGGTCTTACGGCCATTGTAAATCGCCCTGAAACCCCAAAACCATGGGCTATAGCTCATGAAAATGGCCATAAAACACGAAAACGACGAGTTTTTTGTCATGTCGCTCAAACATGTATCAGGTCATACGGATGTTGTAAATCGCCCTAGAACCCCAAAAGTTTGGGCAATAGCTCATGAAAACAGTCATAAAACATGAAAATGACGAGTTTTTGGTCCTAGATATCAAACATCTATCGGGTTTTACTATCGGTGTAAATCGCCCTAAAACCCCGAAACTGTGGGCAATAACACATGAAAACAAACATACATCGCGACAAGGACGAGTTTTTTGTCATATCTATCAAACATGTATCGGGTTTTATGGTCATTGTAAATCTCCCTGGAACCACAAAATTGTGGGCAATAGCTCATGAAAATAGCCATACACACAAAAATGACGAGTTTTTGATCATATCACTCAAACATGTATCGGTTCTCCCGGTCATTCTAAATCGTCATAAAACCCCAAAACTAAGGGCGATACCTCATGAAAACACTCCCTAAATGTGAAAACAATGATTTTTTGGTCTTAACTCCCAACCATGTACCTGGTGCGCCCTGGAACCCCAAAAGTGTGGGCAATATCTCAAGAAAACAGCCATAAACACGAAAACGTCGAGTTTTGCTCATATCGCTCAAGCATGTATCAGGTCTTACGGATGTTGTAAATCGCCCTAGAGGCCCAAGTGTGTGGGCAATATCTCATGAAAATGGGCATAAAACGCGAAAACGAAGATCTTTTGGTCATATATCTCAAACATCTATCAGGTTTCACTATCGGTGTAAATCGCCCTAAAACCCCGAAACTATGGCCAATAACACATGAAAATGGCCTTAAAGCGCGACAAGGACGATTTTTTGGTCATATCTATCAAACATGTATCGGGTCTTATGGTCATAGTACATCTCCCTAGAACCATAAAATGGTGGGCAATAGCTCATGAAAATGGCCATAAACACGAAAATGATGAGTTTTTGCTCATCACACTCAAACATGTATCGATCCTCACGGTTGTTGTAAATTGTCGTAAAACCCCAAAACTAAGGGTGATAGCTCATGAAAACGACCCTAAATGTGAAAACGATGAGTGTTTGGTCTTAACTCCAAACATGTACTAGATGCGCCCTAGAACCCCAAAAGTGTGGGCAATATCTCATGAAATAGGCCATAACACTCGAAAACAACGAGTTTTTGTTCATATCTTTCAAACATGTATCGGGTCTTACGGTAATTGTAAATCTCCCTAGAACCCCAAAACTGTGGGCAATAGCTCATGAAAATGGCCATAAAGCGCGAAAATGACGATTTTTTGGTCATATCTCACAAACATGTATCGGGTCTTACGGCAATTGTAAATCGCCCTGAAACCCCAAAACCGTGGGAAATAGCTCATGAAATTGGCCATAAAACACAAAAACGACGAGATTTTTGTCATATTGCTCAAACATGTATCGGGTCTTTAGGGTTCCAGGGCACACCTAGTACAAGTTTGGCATTAAAGACCAAAAAATCGCCGTTTTCACATTTAGGGCTGTTTTCATGAGCTATCACCCTTAGTTTTGGGATTTTATGATGATTTACAACGTCCGTGAGAACCGATACATGTTTGCGCGTTATGACTAAAAACTCGTCATTTTCGTGTTTATGTCTGTTTTCATGAGCTATTGCCCATAGTTTTTTGGTTTGATGACCCACAAGTATAGGGGGTGTATCGCAGTATTTTCGAGGGAAGTGAAACCCAATTATTGATTCGACACAAGGGGAGCCAAAGAATATTTATAAGCCTTAACAACTGAGTTGTCAATTCAGCTGCACCTGGAAACAATCTTGCTCACAGCAGTTTATCAGTAGCAACAGTTTTGTAGTAGGAATAGTAAAGTAACAGTAGTAGCAAACCAAAGAGAGTAGTAACGAAAGCAGTAAACAGTGGGATTCGAGTGCGGTAGGCATAGGGATGGATGCACGGGCGTTGCATGGACAATACAATTCACATAGCAATCAGAACATAGGGCAATTGTAGATAAATAAGATAAAGCACCCA
The DNA here is from genome assembly GCA_910589775.1 of Avena eriantha. Lineage (NCBI taxonomy): Eukaryota > Viridiplantae > Streptophyta > Magnoliopsida > Poales > Poaceae > Avena > Avena eriantha. Next base: position 226,941,280 of record OU342746.1, on the reverse strand, counting down.
GTACTAGACAATCCTAGGAATGTGTTCCATATATAGTCATACGTGCTCGCAATGAGAACTTGCACAACATCTTTTGTCCTGCTAGCCCGTTTGTAGTGGGGCCTCTAGGGAACTGCTGGCAATTAAGGTGCTCCTTTTAATAGAGCACCGGAGCAAAGCATTAACACTCCATGAACAGATGTGATTCTCACATCAAAGCCTTTCCCTACCGGTTATCCCGATTTCCGTCACTTCGGGGCCATAGGTTCCGGACAATAACGTGTGTATACAACTTGTAGATAGGACCAGAAACAATACTATCATAATGAATCAATAATAAATTCAGATCTAAAATCATGGCACTCGGGCCCTAGTGACAAGCATTAGGCACAACAAGTCGCAACAGAGTCATAAAGCACTAATAAAAGATACTAGGCACCATGCCCTAACAATCTGATGCCATTACATGAACGATCTCATCCAATCCCTACCATCCCCATAGCCTACAACGGGGGATTACTCACTCATAGATGGGGGAAACATGGATGGTCGATGGAGATGATGGTGAAGATCGATGGAGATGGCTCTAGGGGCACTTCCTAGTCCCGACAGGGTGCCGAAACAGAGACTTTCTGTCCCCCGAATCTCCCCTTCGGTGGCGGCAGCGCATCGGAACTTTTCATGCAAAAAGATTGAACCCCCCGATGTTTTTAGGTCAGAAGGCTTCTTATAGGCGAAGAGGGAGACCGAGGGGGTGCCTGGGGCCACCACACCATGCCCTGACACGGCCAGGCCTAGCCCGCGCCTGGGGGTGGTGTGGCCAGGCCCTGGCCCTCCTCCGTCTCGTATTCTAGCTCCGTGAGTCTTCTGTAAAAATAGGCACTTTGGCTTTTGTCCCGTCCAATTCCGAGAATATTCATTTTCTGACTTTCCTGGAACCAAAAACAGCAGAAAATAGGCAGCTGGCACTGTGGCTCTGGTTAATAGGTTAGTCCAAGAAATCATATGAAAAGTACTCCAAAGTGTGAACAAAACACAATAAAGTGGATAAAACCAAGCATGGAGCATAAAAAATTATAGATACATTTGCAATGTATCAACATCCCCAAGCTAAACTCCTGCTCGTCCTCGAGTAGGTAAGTGATAAAAAGAAAGAATAATTTTTGAGGTGACATGCACCATCAAAGGCTTGATCAAAGTATTTGCAAAACACTCAAAGGTGGGATCATAGTACTTCAATCATAATATGAAAGACAAAGTTCTAGCAATAAGACAAAGAAACTATGATGCAACATGAAAAGGCACAAACAAAAGATTCATGAATAACAATGCTTTGCAAGACGTTTATTTGTTTCACATAAAGAAAACATAGCAAAGTGGCATTCAGCTTGTCCCTCAAAGAGTAGCAAACATAAATGCATAGGACACCTTCATAGTTTACAAGAGTGACTAGATACAAATAGTTTAAAACAAGCAATATCAAGGTATGCATCAATCAACAAGTCTTGGGACAATGCACATAGAACTTAGAATGGCCACTATGCTCTCAAGAAAGTGCTCAAAGAATTTGTGGAGACTCAACAAGTAAAAGAAAAGGTTTTGCATAATTTGAAAGGCTTCCAAATGCTGAAAGTATGGTACTTATTAGCTTTGAGATCTCATTGCCCCTATCATAAGCATCTTTAATGTGGTTAAGGTGAAAGTGAGGTCCAATCTGAGTTATATGCTTGATAGACTATGAACTAAAAATCCCAAGTCCCCTGAGTATGAGGGCCGCTCCTCATGCTACTCAACTTTTAGTTACCGGTAAGTTCTTGTCATCGTAAGTATGTGCGTATCATTGAGAACCGCCAACAGGGTACCCCTTGCCCGATGATACGGAAGAATCCCCATATCAAAATGACAAGGCAAGCAGAGAATGAGTATCTCAGCAATGTTCTTATTTACCACGGGAAAATGGTGCTTTTTTTCTCTCTTTCCACTTTTCATAAAACTCTTTTTTTTTCTTTTTCTCAATAGCTATCTCTCTCTTTTTTATAAGAAGAATGCTTCATAGATATCATTATGGTTACGCTGCAGGTTTCCACCATGTCAGCATGGATTAGACCAGCGGCCCAGGCATTTCTCTAACACACATATATAACTCCATGGACTTACAAGCTCCCCTTTTATTTCACACCGACGACATCCGCAAACAAAAGAGCAAGGTATCAACTGGGTATATATTTACAAGTGTTGAAAGCGTTCCCCGTGACAGCACGGTTCTGCTAATCCCCAGCCTATAATTAGCAAGCATATAACTTTCATGGACAGTTCACAATGGTTCTGGTTTATTAAGTGCAGGAAATAAAGTGTGCCATCAAGTTCGTGACAGCTTTATTAACTAACTTTCTCAAAACAAGCAAACATTTTATTCGGAAGAAAACAAGGCATATTGAATATGCACGGAAGTAGAAAATGATGCTAATAGGTAGGTATGGTGGACACTTTGGCAATATTTGGTTTAGGGAGTTGGAAACTTGATTAAAACATACTCAGTGAAAGTGAAGGCTAGTAATTGTAAGGGAGCGACAAAGGAGAGAGCAATAATGGCCATAATCATGCAGAGCGACAAAACATCATTGATCAAAGCATAAAGTGATACTACAAGTTGAAAACTAAAGGATCATAAAGTCTTATGGTGACTTGAGATAGTCATAACATGGTGTGAGCATGTGCCAAGTCAACCCAAATAAAGATCAAAGGAGAAAACCACTATACTATGCTTTAATATGCTAAAGCAACGCATGATTCATCCAAGGCACATTAAGCAATCTCAATTGTTTATAACAAGTCATGCTACAACAAAGAATACTAAGCATAAAGACAAAACAATATCAAGCATGGCATGATAGAGCATAGGTCACAGTCAAAAACAAGCTCTCTTTACCACTTAAGCATGAGCTTTCCTACTCTTTTCCAAACCAAACCAAACCATTTGAACACCAATGTATGAAAGAGGAGGTCCAACCAATTTATTCAGCAAACTAAGCAAACCACGCAAACTAAAAACCAAAACGAAAATGAAAAAGAAGACGCTCCAAGAACAACACAACTGTGCATGAAACAATAAAAATGAAGTGGTTGAAAGAAACCTGAGATTTTTATTGATGAAGAAGGGGATGCCTTGGGCATCCCCAAGCTTTGACGCTTGTACTTCTTGGATATTTCTTGGGGTGACACACGTGGCATCCCCAAGCTTGAGCTTTAGTCCATCCTTCATCTCATTAGTCATTCCTTCCATACACCTGAAATTTTCCTTCATACAAAATTTCACACAATCTTTATTAGCAACATTACTGCACTCAAGATAAATAAGTCTTAAGGTTCAGTTCTAACACCAAATAAACTTCCATTAGAACACTAGCTACTGTAGCACTTCCCTAAAAAAGCTCAATTCCCCAAAAGAACTCAAGAAGGAACCCACAAGAAGCAAATGCAGAAAATGATAGAAATCTGTCAAAACAGACCAGCAGGTAAAGACGAATTTTTTCGAAGACCTTCTGTTGCTCAAATCAAAAAGTGTTGAACTAACGAAACTTAGATAACAACCTGGGGCAGAAGCACAAAAATTCACGCCTCAAAAAGACGTATAGAGATTTTACACGAAGTTTTACGGTGAAGCACAGAAATCTGTTTCAGGACAGCAACTTCTCAATCATTACTTCTCTCTCATTAGAGGTTACCCTTGGCACAAAAAGCAAATAAAAATTATAAGGAGCGGTTATTACAGAGGTAATAACTTCCAAGATTCATCTAAAACTTTTGGGTTATCTCCCAATAAGTACGTTTCTTTAATGCCTTTAAGTTAGGCATAAGCAAAAACAAAAATGGATAGAATAGAAGTAAGTGGAGATAATCATGGTGAAAACATTGTTTTGTTCAAAGAAATCCTTTTGTTAACAAGGTTAATCAGGTCTTGTTACCAAAACAATTTCATATGATACAAAACTTTGTATTCCACTAATGATTATGTTACCTCAACCTTGATAGCAATGGTCCCAATCATAATAGTTTCAAATTTTTCTCGTGGTATGGGACAATATATTTCTCCAACTTGAGTGCCTTCAACATGTTAAATTAAATTCAAACTATAAGTCCTTTCAATATTCTTGGGAAAATAGACAGTATGTTTCTTCTCATTGACATTGAAGGTCACCTTCCCTTGATTACAATTAATAATAGCTCCTGCAGTATTAAGAAAAGGTCTCCCAAGAATAATAGACATATTATCATCTTCAGGCATAAAAGTTTGAGAGGATGCTCTCATAATAAATATGAGTTGAAGTAAAAGAGAGCATCAAGAAGCAAATTCAAAACACATTTAAGTCTAACCCACTTCCTATGCATAGGAATTGTGTAAGCAAATAACACAGTGATAGGCATAGGAAGATAAAACAAGAGTAACTCCAAAACTTTCAGCACATAGAGAGGTGTTTCAATACCATGAAAACTTTTACAACCATATTTTCCTCTCTCATAATAATTTTCAGTAGCCTCAGGAATAAACTCAACAATATAACTATCACATAAAGCATGCTTTTCATGACCTACAAGCACTAGAGCTTTATCATAAACATTTTCAAGAGAATCCTTAAGAACATAACAATCATCCTCCTTTAGTAAGCATGGAGGACAATCAAATAATGTAAGGGATAACGAGTTACTCTCATTAGAAGGTAGGCATGCGTAGCTAATCCATTCTTCCTCCTTTTGTTCATCACTCTCCTCCTCTTTTTCATCTAATGAGATTTCAGGTTCATCAATTTCTTCTTCCATAGGATCCTGCAATGCATTAGTCTCTTCCATTTGTGGAGAGCATCTATTAAAATATTCAAGAATATTGCCATTTTCATCCTTGTAATTATCAAAGCAAAATTTAAGTATACCATAAACCTCATACTTATAAGGTGAATCATCAATATTTTCAAGCAAACTAGCAAGTTCAAAAGCACCCTTCCAAGAAATAAATTCTTCAATTTGTTCCGCATCATAAAAGTCATAAATTCCTCTAGCATAGGAAGATATGGTATCATTATCATTATACTCACATTGAAAAGGGAGGTGTTTATACCTCTTTCTGCAATGAGATTCATCACAGCAATAAGTAACATTATAAGTAGAGCACACATTGCTAGCAATGGTATACAATCTATCAATTTGTTCCCATAAGTGTTTCCCTTTTTGTGACAAGCGGTGTTCCTTATAATGATATTTTTGATCTTCCGTGAACCCACCTTGCCAATAAGCTTCAGTTTCAAAGAAACCAACCATTGACAACAAGCATGATAAGGCAAGACAATAACAGACCAACGAAAATAACAACTAGAGTAGGAACTATTTTTTTGTATTTTTGATAAAGAAACAAGGAAACAAGGAGAAAGATAAACTTATCTTGAACAATAGTGAATCCAAGTGAACTTGATAAATAAAGCTATGTTCCCCGGCAACAGCGCTAGAAAATAGTCTTGATGACCCACACGTATAGGGGGTGTATCGCAGTAATTTCGAGGGAAGTGAAACCCAATTTATTGATTCGACACAAGGGGAGCCAAAGAATATTTATAAGCCTTAACAACTGAGTTGTCAATTCAGCTGCACCTGGAAACAATCTTGCTCACAGCAGTTTATCAGTAGCAACAGTTTTGTAGTAAGAATAGTAAAGTAACAGCAGTAGCAAAGCAAAGACAGTAGTAACGAAAGCAGTAAACAATGGGATTCGAGTGCGGTAGGCATAGGGATGGATGGACGGGCGTTGCATGGACAAGACAATTCACATAGCAATCAGAACATAGGGCAATTGTAGATAAATAAGATAAAGCACCCTAGTACTACACAATCCTAGGCATGTGTTCCATATATAGTCATACGTGCTCGCAATGAGAACTTGCACAACATCTTTTGTCCTGCTAGCCCGTTTGCAGCGGGGCCTCTAGGGAACTACTGGCAATTAAGGTTCTCCTTTTAATAGAGCACCGGAGCAAAGCATTAACACTCCGTGAACACATGTGATCCTCACATCAAAGCCTTTCCCTTCCGGTTATCCCGATTTCTGCCACTTCAGGGCCATAGGTTCCGGACAATAACGTATGTATACAACTTGTACATAAGACCAGAAACAATACTATCATAATGAATCAATAATAAGTTCAGATCTGAAATCATGGCACTTGGGCCCTAGTGACAAGCATTAAGCACAACAAGTCGCAACAAAGTCATACAGCACTAATAAAAGATACTAGGCACCATGTCTAACAATCTGATGCCATTACATGAACGATCTCATCCAATCCCTACCATCCCCATAGCCTACAGCGGGGGATTACTCACTCATAGATGGGGGAAACATGGATGGTCGATGGAGATGATGGTGAAGATCGATGGAGATGGCTCTAGGGGCACTTCCCAGTCCCGACAGGGTGCCGAAACAGAGACTTTCTGTCCCCCGAATCTCCCCTTCGGTGGCGGCAGCGCATCGGAACTTTTCATGCAAAAAGATTGAACCCCCCGATGTTTTTAGGTCAGAAGGCTTCTTATAGGCGAAGAGGGATACCGAAGGGGTGCCTGGGGCCACCACACCATGCCCTGACACGGCCAGGCCTAGCCCGCGCCTGGGGGTGGTGTGGCCAGGCCCTGGCCCTCCTCCGTCTCGTATTCTAGCTCCGTGAGTCTTCTGTAAAAATAGGCACTTTGGCTTTTGTCCCGTCCAATTCCGAGAATATTCATTTTCTGACTTTCCTGGAACCAAAAACAGCAGAAAACAGGCAGCAGGCACTGTGGCTCTTGTTAATAGGTTAGTCCAAGAAATCATATGAAAAGTACTCCAAAGTGTGAACAAAACACAAGAAAGTGGATAAAACCAAGCATGGAGCATCAAAAATTATAGATACATTTGCAATGTATCATGGTTCCAGGGAGATTCACAATGACCATAAGACCCGATACATGTTTGATAGATATGACAAGAAAAACACATCCTTGTCATGCTTTATGGCCGTTTTCATGTGTTATTGCCCACAGTTTCGTGGTTTTAGGGCGAGTTACAGTGATAGTGAAACCTGACAGATGTTTGAGATATATGACAAAAAACTCGTTGTTTCCGTGTTTTACGACTGTTTTCATGAGCTATTGCCCAAACTTTTCGGGTTCTAGGGCGATTTACAACATCCTTAAGACCCGATACATGTTTGAGCGATATGACAAAAAACTCGTAGTTTTCGTGTTTTATGGCCGTTTTCATGAGCTATTGCCCACACTTTTGGGGTCCTAGCGCGATTTACAATGATCGTAAGACCCGATACATGTTTGAGAGATCTGACCAAAAAATCATTCTTGTCTTGCTTTATGGCCGTTTTCATGAGCTATTGCCCACAGTTTTTGGGTTCTAGGGCGATTTACAACTACCGTAAGACCCGATACATGTTTGAAAATATGAACAAAAACTCGTTGTTTTCGCGTGTTATGGCCTATTTCATGAGATATTGCCCACACTTTTGGGGTTCTAGGGCGCATCTAGTACATGTTTGGGAGTTAAGACCAAACACTCGTCATTTTCACAGTTAGGTCCGTTTTCATGAGCTATTGCCCTTAGTTATGGGGTTTTAGGGCGATTTACAACGACCAAGAGAATCGATACATGTGTGAGTGTTATGACAAAACACTCGTCTTTTCCGTGTTTAATGGCCGTTTTCATGAGCTATTGCCCACAGTTTTGGGGTTCTAGGCCGATTTACACCGATAGTGAAACCCGATAGATGTTTGAGATATATGACCAAAAACTCGCCGTTTTCGTGTTTTATGACTGTTTTCATGAGCTATTGCCCAAACTTTTCAGGTTCTAGGGCGATTTACAACGTCCGTAAGACCCGATACATGTTTGAGCGATGTGACAAAAAAACTCATAGTTTTGTGTTTTACAACGTCCGTAAGACCCGATACATGTTTGACCCGATACGAGTTTAGGGTCCCAGCATGATTTACAACGGTCGTAAGACCCGATTACATGTTTGAGAGATATGACCAAAAACTCGTTCTTGTCATGCTTTATGGCCGTTTTCCTGAGCTATTGCCCACAGTTTTTCGGTTCCAGGGCAATTTACTACTACCGTAAGACCCGATACATGTTTGAGAAATATGAACAAAAACTCATTGTTTTCGAGTATTATGGCCTATTTTATGAGAAATTGCCCACACTTTTGGGGTTCCAGGGCGCATCTACTACATGTTTGGTAGTTAAGACCAAACACTCATCGTTTTCACATTTAGGGTCGTTTTCATGAGCTGCTGCCCTTAGTTTTGCGGTTTTAGGGCGATTTACGCGTTTAATGTGTGAGTGTTATGACCAAAAACTCGTCGTTTTCGCGTTTAATGGCCGTTTTCATGAGCTATTGCCCACAGTTTTGGGGTTCTAGGGTGATTTACAACGACAATTAGAGACGATACATGTTTGAGAAATATGACCAAAAACTCGTCCTTCTCGCACTTTTAGGCCATTTTCATGGGCTATTGCCCTTGGTTTTGTGGTTTTAGAGCAATTTACAACAATAGTGAGACCTAATAGATGTTTGAGAGATATGACCAAAAACTCGTCGTTTTCAAGTTTTATGCCCTTTTTCATGAGCTATTGGCCACACACTTGGCCCCCAGGGCAATTTACAAGATCCGTAAGACCCGATACATGTTTGAGCGATATGACCAAAACTCGTTGTTCTCGTGTTTATGTCCATTTTCAGGAGATATTGCTCAGACTTTTTGGGTTCCAGGGTGCACCTGGTACATGTTTGGGAGTTAAGACCAAAAAATCTTCGATTTCACATTTAGGGTTGTTTTCATAAGCTATCGCCCTAAGTTTTGGGGTTTTATGACGATTTACAACGACCGTGAGAACCGATACATGTTTGAGTGTTATGACTAAAAACTGATCATTTTCGTGTATCAGCGGATGGTATATTCCGAGGTTCACTCGAAGGAGCACTTGATGTGCCCTATCACAAGCCAAGCAAGAGATGATAAGAGGATTAAGGCAATGCAAACACAAAAGACTTGATTGCATTCAAGCATAATAAAGTATCAACAAATACAGTTGCCAAAGGCATGTTCTAGACAAAAAGAGATAGGTTATTTAACTATTACAAAGGCATGACTACTACGGAGCAACTGGTTTCTTCGACTTGGACTTTGGTTTTGGGGGCCTCATTGATTCCGTATCAGACGCCACCGACTTTCCGCTAGTCCCTGACGCCGCAGCCTTCGCCGCCTTTGCCGCCTTCTTGGCTCGCTGCAGCTCCTCAGAGTACTTCGCAACTATGTTGATCAGTTGCGGCCCGTACTTGCCACACGCAGTTGCGAAAGGAGTGAAGACTAACTATTGGCCATCCGCGCTAACAGGCATCGCCTTGGAGACCGCTGCAGGATCAACCTCGACTTTGTGGGCTTGAACCATCGCGACTGACATTGAAGCGCTAGCCGCACAGAGTGAGTTCTTGAAGCTCGCAGGAATGCCTCCGGCAAGAGACTCCACCGGCTCATCCATATTCTCGATCAACTCAGCCTTGGGCACCAGCTCCTCCCGAAGGCGACTGAGCACACCCTTGGCCTTGGTGAGCGTCACCTAAATGACAACACTGCGGTCTTTGACTGCTGAGATGGCACCCGCCAACGCATCATCGCGACAGAGTGCCTGCACGTCAAAGCTCAGACTGCTGGCATCTACAAAAGAATCAAGCATGGGCACAAAGTCAGCACACACAGCAACATCGAAATAGGGGGCACTTGATGAAATTCCAGACCAGGAAATACCTGAGAGGGCCTTGGCAATCAAAAAAAGCTGTTCTTCAAACAACTTCTCCCTAGCTGCGATGGAGGCGCGCAGATCCTCTTCGCGTTTTTGCGATTCGTCACGTGCTGCGATTGCCTCATCGCGAGTCTTCACAGCTGCGGCGAGCGCCTTTTCCAGGGAAGCGGCATCACGAAGAAGTGCATTATGCTCAGCTGTAAAACAAACAAAAGATAGTCTGTCAGTCGAATATATCACAAGGATGCAGAAGGAAAAGTAAAGAACACTCACTTTCAACCACGCGATGGTGATTATCCAGGATTGCATGCTGGTGACCGCAAGCACCTGCTCTGCTAGGTGAGCGGCTTCCTTCACAATAAGCTGTGATAAAGGAAACAATAAAGGATCAACAGATGGCATAGATGAAAAAATTCGACTGCAAAATCAGAAGAAGAGATACTACACATACATGATCCTCTAGTGACTCCGAAGTCGATTGACGCACATACGTCCGGATAACCATCCGGTGCTCCACATCGTGTGGAGAACTTGATGAATTAGGCCCGGAGTGGGCCGCCAATGGAGGAGAAGGGGCGTGCTCTGCCACTTTCTTGGCTTTGGAGGTCGCGACTCCAGATTCCTTCAAAAATTGGACGTCCAGAAGATGACGACGCCGGCTGACTGTAGAACAAAAACAAACATCAATAAAATGCAACTCCAAAGAAGAATCAAAAGGAAGATTCGTATACTTACCAATCGAACTTGTCAAAATTGAAGGTTTGATCCCCCGACTCTAACGACGACTCATTCGGTAGTTGTATCTTCTTGCGGAAAGATGGAGCCATAGGAACGGTAGGTATCGGCGACTCAACACCAATAGCTGCACCTTTCGGAGTAGAAGGAGATGATGCATCCTAATCCTCGCTACGCGAACGCTTGCGAGTGTCCGGACTACTCGACTCGAGGGCTTCCTCCTCTACATCAGATGGGACGGTCGACTCCGACTTGTCCTCTTCCAAGGCTTCGCGAGGAATAACCCCCTCAGGAAGAGGGGCCATACAGGGTGACACACCCCAATCCTGCATACAGAAAACAAATTAGCACAAGTGAAAGAAAAGGGAAGCATTCGACAAATAAAGCTACTTCGTAGCACAAGCGTACCTCAGGAGGAGGATTAGCAGCATCGAACGGAGGCACGACTGGTTCACTAGGGAGCACATCCTTGGCGGTGTACTTGGTGACCAGTCGCACCCTTTTATCTACCTCACTCATAGAAATGCCATCGGCAGATACGCGAGTGACATCGTCCGCGCCAGCCCACTGGAACATAGGGTGGACTCTGGCCTGTAGGGGCTAGACGCGACGGCGCAGCCATGTGCGAATTAGGGCGCAGCCTCCCTCCTCTTTACCCATGCGACTCTCGAGGTCGTAGACGCGCTCGTATAGCACATCTGTCTCCGCGGACTCGCCGGGCATCACTACGTTCATCCAGGAGCGCCTCCTCTTGCATGCCATCGCGGGATCGAAGGGCACGAGTCCGTAGTGGTCTCCATCGGCCTTCTGGTCGCGGATGTAGAACCACTTGTCCCTCCAGCCTTGGACGGATGCCGTGAGCTTGATGTCGAAGTACGTGACGGAGAAGTCGACATGGATACCGCAGCCGCCTAGATCATAGACTACGGAGCCAGACGCTGACTAGCGCTTCAGCTTGAAGAGACGTTTGAAGAGACCGAAGTGTGGCTCGATTCCGAGCCAGCACTCGCAAAGAGTAATGTAGCAAGCTACATGGAGGATGGAGTTGGGGGACAGCTGATGCAGCTGGAGCCCATAGAAACAGAGAAGGCCCCTGAAGAAAGGATGCAGGGGCAACGAGAGACCATGGATGATGAACGCTAGGAACATCACCCAAAAACCGGCAAGAGGAGAAGGGATTACCTCACCACCGGGGACACGCGCGTCAGCGACTGCAGAAGATAGAACTCTGTCTTGGCGTAGGAGACAGAGCTCAAAAGATTTGATGGTAGACGCGCGCCACACGCCATTGGTGACGCGAGTGCCCGCGCCCTTCTTCTTCCCGACAATGGCGGCGCTGGTGCCAGCAGCGGCGGAGGTGCCCTTCTTCTTAGCAGCAATAGTGGCGGCGGCGGATTCAGCCACAGAACAGAGAAAGTAACTGGGGAATACACGGAGCTGGTCCAGCGCCGCGAGAAAGATGAACACAAAGCAGTAGAGGAGCAGCAGCAATGGCGATGGAGGCAAAGACAGAGAAAATAAGCAGATGTGAAAAATTACCGTCGCAACACTACTACTTAACCCCCTAGAAGATGCAATCTAACAGCCAGGAAAAACCCTATCAGACACGTGGCGTTCATCGTGATTGACACGTGGAGGACCCGAAGTGTGAACCATCCACCACTACACCCATTACATGCAGAAATCGAGGAAGCGCAGTTATAACAGAGATTACGCACGCCTGGTCAAGTCAGGGTCAGAAAATGGGACCCACCACTCGTCACGTCCCGTCAAAACCGCTCACACAGACAAATGAGATCATCACATCGTCAGAACTGACGTCATGAAAATTGAGTAGCAGAAGACTTCGACTACTTGAGTCCTTACTCGAGTCTTCGACTCCACCTAGCACTCGGGGGCTACTCCCATAGGGAGCGATATCGCGCACCCTACCATTTTTCCTTTTCTCTCCTCTGCAGGAACATGGACTCTCAAGCATACCCAATCACTCGAATCCACGATTCGATTACGGACATGGGTTACTCCCATAGGAAGCACTGGAAACAAATTCGACTGAAACAAGCAAACAAAAGACGACAGTAGTCGCAAAGTTCTTTAGTCCCCGCCTGACTCTTCGACTCAACCAGGCACTCTGGGGCTACTCCCATAGGGAGCGCTGGTCGCGCACCCTATGATTATATGTACATCGTACTATGTGTCGATAACATCCACACTCGAAGTCTACGGCGACACCGCCTCAAGATTTTTCCTGCAAAGAGATTGCGTCTCCTGGGTGACCCGAATCATCTCCGCGATGACAAATTTCGGATGCCGCGCTTGCAGCATGAAGATAAGACCTGAATAAGCCTGGCAACACATTTGGTGCGCACTACCAGGTACGATGAACATGCCTTGACGGACGCGTCGAGTGCTCAAACCTATATACTGGAATTCGACTCCTGTAAGAACTCTACGGCTGATGTCGAATTACGCCAGCCCTTTTCCGAATTCGAGTCCGGGGACTCGAGTTCGAGTAGATTGCATTGTTTTATCGTAAGGTAGTTAACTGATACCGATACATCGGTTAAATCAGGCACGCACATCAACAATCCCTATGACACAAACAGAGCAGTCGAAAATATACTCACTCATGAAGTCGAAAGGCTTCATAAAGTCCCCAGTGGAATCTGCGATTCCACTGAACACTCGGGGGCTACTGATATGGGTATACCATATAGGTACTCGAGCCTGGTTTATACGGCCTGAATACAGCGGAGGCCCAAATGGAGAACTCGAGTCTTATGACCGTTTGGTCTTAACTCGCAAACAGGGCAATAGCTCATGAAAACGGCCCTAAATGTGAAAACGACGAGTGTTTGGTCTTAACTCCCAAACATGTACTAGATGCGCCCTGGAACCCCAAAATTGTGGGCAATATCTCATGAAATAGGCCATAATACTCGAAAACAACGAGTTTTTGGTCATATCTCTCAACAATGTATCGGGACTTACGACCGTTGTAAATCGCGCTGGGACCCCAAAAGTGTGGGCAATAGCTCATGAAAACGGCCATAAAAGATGAAAACGACGAGTTTTTTGTCATATCGCTCAAACATGTATCGGGTCTTACGGACGTTGTAAATCGCCCTAGAACCCGAAAAGTTTGGGCATTAGCTCATGAAAATAGTCATAAAACACGAAAACGACGAGTTTTTGGTCATATATCTCAAACATCTATCGGGTTTCACTATCGGTGTAAATCGCCCTAAAACCCCGAAAATGTGGGCAATAACACATGAAAACGGCCATAAAGCGCGACAAGGACGAGGTTTTTTTGTCATATCTATCAAACATGTATCGGGTCTTATGGTCATTGTAAATCTCCCTGGAACCACAAAACTGTGGGCAATAGCTCATGAAAACGGACATAAACACGAAAATGACGAGTTTTTGGTTATAACACTCAAACATGTATCGGTTATCACGGACGTTGTAAATCATCATAAAATCCCAAAACTAAGGGCGGTAGCTCATGAAAGCAGCCCTAGACGTGGAAACGACGATTTTTTGGTATTTACTCCCAAACATGTACTAGGTGTGCCCTGGAACCCTAAAGGCAATATCTCCTAAAAACGGCCATAAACACGAAAATGACGAGTTTTTGTCATACCGCGCAAACATGTATCGGGTCTTACGGATCTTGTAAATCGCCCTGGAGGCCCAAGTGTGTGGCCAATAGCTCATGAAAATGGGCATAAACCGCGAAAACGATGAGTTTTTGGACATATCTCTCAAACATTTATTGGGTCTCACTATCGTTGTAAATTGCCCTAAAGCCACAAAACTGAGGGCAATAGCCCATGAAAATGGCCACAAAGTGCAAGAAGGACAAGTTTTTGGTCATATTTCTCAAACATGTATCGGGTCTAATGGTCGTTGTAAATCACCCTAGAACCTCCAAATTGTGGGCAATAGCTCATGAAAACAGCCATTAAACGCGAACAAGACGAGTTTTTGGTCATAACACTCACACATGTATCAGCTCTCACGGTCATTGTAAATCTCCCTAAAACCCCAAAACTAAGGGCAATAGCTCATGAAAATGGCCCTAAATGTGAAATCGACGAGTGTTTGGTCTTAATGAAGGGAATATGCCCGAGAGGCAATAATAAAGTGGTTATTATCTTATTCCATGTATATGATAAATGTTTATTTTACATGCTATAATTGTATTAATCGGAAACGTCAATACACGTGTGTTTAATAAACAAAAAGGGTTCCTAGTTATGCCTCTCTTATAGACTAGCTCGTTGATTAACAAGATGATCAAGGTTTCCTGATCATGGACATTGGATGTTGTTAATAACAAGGTCACAACATTGGTGGAATGATGTGATGAACATTCATCCGAAGTATAACATTACGATCAAATTCATTATGTTTATATTGCTATAACATCATACGCAGTAATCTTTATCCTTAGACCATGAGATCATGTTAATTGCTAACACCGGAAGAGTATCTTGATAACATCAAACGTCACACCGTAACAGGGTGACTATAAAGTTGGGTTCAGTGCTACAAAGGTGTTATGTTGAGGCTCATGGATCAAGAGTGGAATTTGTCAATCCCGATGAAGGATAGATATACTCTGGGCCCTCTCGGTGATATCACATTGAAAAAGCTTGCAAGCAAGTGATGTGATCACTAGAATGTTATATCACGGGAACGAGAAAAGAGTGCATGTCGGTAACGAGATCAAAGTTGGTATGGAGATACCGATGATCGAATCTCGGACATTTAATATATCGCGAGACAAAGGGATTTAGTTACAAGCGTTAAAGGTTCTCACGATCACAGAAGTCATCATTAAATGTGTAGGAGTCAGTACGGATCTCCAGGTCCCGCTGCTGATTATTGATCGGAGAGGGGTCTCGATCATGTCTGCATTATTTGCGAACCGTAGGGTGACACACTTAAGGGATACCGACACCATTTGGAGCTAATATGTTTCAGATAGAGATTTAAGAAATCGCTGGAATTATTTCAATAGACACCGAAACTGTTTCGGGTGAAATTGCTAAAATTGGTTCTCCATGTAATATTGAAATGTCGTAGGGGGTTTTATGTGAATGTTTGTTAATTAAAGTAATTAACAAAATTCTGAATAAAAATAATAAAATAGTTTTATTAAATGAGAGAGCATTAAATTTGGAGAAATTTAATGCATTTAAAGTGGAGACTTTAGAAGGGAATGTGAAGAGGCATTTTAATGTGGAGGGGTTACCACCACATGAATGGAGGAGGTGAAGAGGCACCTCCTCCATGCACCGGCCATGAAGGAGGGGCACCCCTTCCTCCTATAAAAGGCCACCATCTCCTCACTTCTCACACACAGCTCCTTGTGAAGGATCTCTCTCCCCTCTTGTATTATTCCCCATGGTCTCGGATTAGCGAGATACATGTTCCCGGTGGCTTTATCTGGAAAGGAGTTGCTGCTTCCGCTGCTTTGCTGGAGCGAGGGATGGAGGTTGTCAGGGTACCGGACGTGTGTGCGATTACGGATGCACCACTGCTTTGCGGTGCTGGACTTGGTGCTGCTGGAGCTGGATCTGAAGGACGTGCTGGAGCCGGACCTGCTCGGACTTCCTCACGATCTTGAGATCGGCAAGTGTACGACTACATCAACCACGAGTTCCTAATCATTAACAAAACTCGTTGTCTTCGAGTGTAAGTTCTCGTTGGATGTATGTCCACCCGTTGCTTTGTACCTAGTAGATAGATCTTGGCGTGTAGTTCACACCGTAGGAAATTTTTTGTTTTCTATGTTGCGGACCCAACAGTGGTATCAGAGCCTGATCTATGCGTAGGTGCTTTGCACGGGTAGTACACATATGTTTATACGTGGGCGATGATGATCATGTTATTGCATCTTCTATGTATTTTGGATATTGGTGGCATAGTGGGATGAAGCGGCCTGGATCAACCTTACATGTCATCGTACATCAGACCGGTTCCACGACTGACATGCAACTTGTTTTGCATAAGTGGCTGGCGGGTGTCTGTCTCTCCTACTATAGTCAATATCTGATTTACAACGAGTTGCTAATAACTTGGTTATCCTCGTTGTGGTTCATGTTCGTAGGTAAGAACGGTTCTATCTCCGAAAGCCCTAAGCCACGTAAAACTTGCAATTGATAAATTAGAGGCGTCTAGTTTAGATCGTTGCTGGGCTAGTTTCTTGATATGGTATTGTTGTAAGTAGATGTATGATAGATACTCTTACAACACACTCAACGTGTAAGTTCCATAGAGCTTGGCCTTACACACAATGGAATGATAGCGATCATACCACGATGCAAGTGATAGAGATCAAATGCATGGACCATATCATCTCACTTTACACATTAGATGTTAGCATCTTATACTGCTAGTTTGGCGCTTTCTGTAGCATTGTAAGATGATCCCTCATTTAGATATCAAGATAAAAATGTGTTCTTCCTTAAGTATGCACCGTTTTATGGATCGTGTTTCGAGACATCACGTGATGATCGGGTGTACTCGACTCTACGCTTTCATACAAACGGGTGTAAGACAGTTTTACACATGCGAGTACTAAGGTTCTTACTTGGCGAGCCTAGCATGTACAGACATGGCATTGGAACACGGACCGAAAGGTTAAGCATGAGTCATATAGTTGATATGATGCCCATATAGATGCTCGCCTTTGAAGCTACATCAACTCACGTGATGATCGGACTTGGTGTAGTGGATTTGGTTCATGTAATCACCAAAAAGGCACGAGGGATGTCATTTTTGAGTGGGAGTTCATTTCTAATTTGGATTAGTCGAACCAAATTTGTCATGAATTAAATCAAAGTGAATTTGCATAGTTTGTTGTAGTCATTGGCATTCGTTTTCTACCTTATGCTTAGTTTTTATTTGAGATAATAGAACTATAGAATTCTGGATATTTACTTTACGAACTGGTATCGTATTGTTTTGAATGTCAATTTAAAGTTTATAAGTCCTATTGCAAACTTTCAGCAAACTCTGTTTACTCCATGAAGTTTAATAAGTAGGATTAAATCAAGAGTAAGAATTCCAATGTTAGTATCTAAAGTATCATGTTTGCCTCCATGATTATTGATATTCAAAAGTTGTTTCAATATCAAGATTATATTGGAGCTGAAAATTGTTTCAGAAACCATCATGTGTGAAAGATATTGTGATATCTGAAACAATGTTTTTGGTTGCATTATGATAGAGTATAATTTAGCAAAACACATGTTCTCATATTGTATGAGAATTTGTGAAGGTTGGAGATGCTAGGCATCCGAATCTACCAAAAAGGTTTTGGGAACTGATATTATACTTGCGATTCTTCCTTATAGGCTAGTAGCTTGATCATGAAAGTTGTCATGATAAGGATGAATAGAAGATGTAAGTAAAATGTTTACTACACTAATAGATTACTAAAGAATGGATTTTTGAAAGAATGCCAAACATTTGATGATGGTGATCCACTTCAAAGTGCAAGTCCAAAGGTATTAGTATTTGACTATATACAAGCTTTGTACCATGTGTCATGTTGATGACACCACTATTGATGTTGATAGATTCTTTTTAAAAGAAAAGGAATTGCTGAAAGAGAATCTATAAAATATTTGGCAAAAAATAAAAGGTTGGAGATGCCCAACTTGGGTATATAGAAGATATACATGTTATGGTTATATTCCTTGCTTATTAAACAATGGGGTTCTTAGGTATTAGATACCGGTATTGGATACCGAATTGGTTGGTATGAAGTGTCATACAGGACAACCCAATTCATGAACTGCAATGGCCTAAGTAACTAGCAAGAGAATAAGTGATGATGATCATCGAAAACAAATAAAGTGTTATTGTGCTGTTTCGTTGTCGTCAAACCTAGCCTTCAAGATTTGTTTTAATAATTGTTATTTTGTTCCGCTATTACGAGAACAATGGTTGTTCAAATAATTACCGTATTCCATAAAGGATGGATGAACTTTTACAAGTCTAGTGGGAGAAATCACATCCATAAACACTATTGCTAAAATGTCGCAAGACAAATGATTGAAAGATCACTTATAAAGTGACATCGCTGTTTAAATTATATTGGAATGAAAACATGAAGAAACTCCATGTTGATGGATTTTTGGAGTCTTTGATCAATTGACGCATGTGAGACTTTCCTCGAGATAATTGAAACTCCGTCCATAGGCCAGAGAGGAACGGATGCCTAGATTATTGGAAATTGTGCATGCTGATGTGCATAGTCCATTATGTGTAGCCATATGCGATGGATCTTTTTGCTTCATATGCTTTCTTCGAAAATTTGAGTGAATATATCTGTATATTTACTTAATAAGGAAGAAGTATGAAACATTTGAAAGTTGTTCAAAGACTTTCAAGATGAAGTGAAAAATCATTGTAGCAAGAAAATAAAGATTTTATGATTCGACCATAAAGGAAGATATTTGAGTTACATGTTTAGCAAAACACCTAAGATTTGAGGAATTGTTCCATGAATTTGGATTTCCCGATAAACCACAAGAGTATGGTATGTTCGAGAGGTGAAATCAAACCATGTTTGACATGGTAAGATCAAATGTGTCATTTATAAAACTGCCATTATGTTTTAAGGATTGGAGCTTTAGAAACTACCGCTTTTACACTGAAAAGAGCACCATCGTGATCCATTGAAATGACACCATATGAATTATGGTTTGGGATAAAACCCGAATTGTCTTTTCTTAAATTTTGGTATGCTATGCATAAGTAAAATGTTTACAACCAAAGTCGGATAAGCACGTCTTTGTAGGTTATCTCAAAGAATTTGTTGGCAATTTCTCCATAACACCGAGGACAAAAGAGTTTGTTACTTGGAACGTCAAGTTTCTTGAGAAGGAATTTTTCGTGAAAAGTTAAGTGGGAGGACAATAGAACTTTGATAAGGTTGTTGAACCTTAGCTATATGTGCTAAGTAGCGCAGCGCCAGAAAGTGTCCCGGTGGCGGCCACAATGCTCATGGCTCTCGCGATTACAAAAGGTGTGATCTCGGAGGTTAGAGTTCCTATAGAACCGTGTGGGTCGGTAAGAATAAAATAGTAAGATTTGATAAGCAAGTCGTTATTGTTTTGACAATGATGAACCGATTGCATGCAAAGAAGCGATGATGGGCCCTGACTCCATAAAATGACTAGAAGTCATAGAATCCGTGATAGTTTCCATACACGAGAAATCAAGTTTACGAACTTGGAAGACCCTCCGGAAAGGCATGAAGCCTATCGGTCGTGTTTGGATCTATAAAGAAATAAGACATGGATGTTTAACATCTATGAAATAGTCGACATATCGGAAAGAAGTTTACGACAATGTTTTGGGAGTTGACTATGACAAGATTTGATCTTTCATAGCGATATTTAGTCTTGATGGATTAATATAGCGACCACTACATATAATTTGGTATATGGTAATTGAATAAACAAAACAATGTTTTTCTAATAGAACGGATACCTAGGACGTGTACATGACACGGTCCAAAGGGTTTTTTTAATTCAAATGGTGCTAAAAGGGCATGCAAACTTCAATAGTTGAATTCACCATGATGAAACTGTTAAAAGAGTTTAAATTCATTGGAGATGATGAAGATGCTTGCATTTGCAAGAAATTAAGTGGGAGCGCTGAGACATATTTCTAATACATTATGTAGAGGACATATTGTTGATTGGAAATGATGTATCTTGTATTGACACAAGTTAAGAATTTCATTAAAATAAGATTTCGATGAAAGAATTGTGCAAAACCGGAATATTAGGCATCAATATCTATATGGATAGATTAATGCGCTAATATGGTTGTGCCAGACATACATATATGAGATATTGAAAGGGTTCAATATGGAAACAACAAGAAAGGTTCTTGCTGCATGGAAAGGATTGTATCAAAATTCAAGTGTTGCAACACTTGGTGAGTAAAATCACATGAAGATTTTGATCGATTATACCATGATATGTATATATCCAGAATGTCCTATGCTCTAAATGTTATGAGCACATACCAGAATGATTCATGAGATGATCATTGGATGATAGTAATGATATTTTATGAGCTTTGGAAGAACTAAGAATATATAATGTATAAGTGACAAATAGTTAAAGGTAGTTCATTGTAAAGTGTTACATTGATACTAGTTTTCTCACAAGATACAAATTAAATTTATCTCAATTTAGACTATGGGTGGCACAATGTAATGGAAAGGATGTTCCATGATGGATTTGGATGAGTTCCAAAGTTGAGACATTGTGACGGATACTACAACAAAAGGCTAAGTATATGACTGCTATAGTAGCAGCATAGGAGGGAATTTGTGTTAAGTAGTTTGTTATCAAACTAGGTGTGGTTCAAAGTGGGCTAATACTATGAAGATTTATTGTGTGACAATAATATCAACATATTTTAACCCGAACGAACTAAAGGTCTCACCAAAGGACCAAATTTATACAATGCCTTCTCATTTGAGAATGAGTGATGCGTAGAGACGCAAAGACATGCAAATACACACGGACCTGAAACGGTCAGATCCAGAGATTATGTTAACCACTAGCAATCGCGTATATGCAACATCAGAAATCCATAGGTGTTCAATACGTAAAGTCTTTCAAACTAGATTATTGACTCTAGTGCAAGTGGGAGACTGAAGGGAATATGCCTGAGAGGCAATAATAAAGTGGTTATTATCTTATTCCATGTTTATGATAAATTTTTATTTTACATGCTATAATTGTATTGATCGGAAACGTCAATACATGTGTGTTTAATAAACAAAAAGGGTTCCTAGTTATGCCTCTCTTATAGACTAGCTCGTTGATTAACAAGATGATCAAGGTTTCCTGATCATGGACATTGGATGTTGTTAATAACAAGGTCACAACATTGGTGAAATGATGTGATGAACATTCATCCGAAGTATAGCATTACGATCAAAGTCATTATGTTTATATTGCTATAACATCATACGAAGTAATCTTTATCCTTAGACCATGAGATCATGTTAATTGCTAACACCGAAAGAGTATCTTGATAACATCAAACGTCACACTGTAACAGGGTGACTATAAAGATGGGTTTAGTGCTACGAAGGTGTTATGTTGAGGCTCATGGATCAAGAGTGGAATTTGTCAATCCCGATGACAGATAGATATACTCTGGGCCCTCTCGGTGATATCACATTGAAATAGCTTGCAAGCAAGTGATGTGATCACTAGAATTTTATATCACGGGAACGAGAAAAGAGTGCATGTCGGTAACAAGATCAAACTAGGTATGGAGATACCGATGATCGAATCTCGGACATGTAATATATCACGAGACAAAGGGATTTAGTTACAAGCGTTAAAGGTTCTCGCGATCACAGAAGTCATCGTTGAATGTGTAGGAGTCAATACGGATCTCCAGGTCCCGCTGCTGATTATTGATCGGAGAGGGGTCTCGATCATGTCTGCATTATTCGTGAACCGTAGGATGACACACTTAAGGGATACCGACACCATTTGGAGCAAATATGTTTCAGATAAAGATTTAAGAAAGCGCTGGAATTATTTCAATAGACACCGAAACTGTTTCGGGTGAAATTGCTAAAATTGGTTCTCCATGTAATATTGAAATGTTGCAGGGGGTTTTATGTGAATGTTTGTTAATTAAAGTAATTAACAAAATTCTGAATAAAAATAATAAAATAGTTTTATTAAATGAGAGAGCATTAAATTTGGAGAAATTTAATGCATTTAAAGTGGAGACTTTAGAAGGGAATGTGAAGAGGCATTTTAATGTGGAGGGGTTACCACCACATGAATGGAGGAGGTGAAGAGGCACCTCCTCCATGCACCGGCCATGAAGGAGGGGCACCCCCTTCCTCCTATAAAAGGCCACCATCTCCTCACTTCTCACACACATCTCCTTGTGAAGGATCTCTCTCCCCCTCTTGTATTATTCCCCATGGTCTCGGATTAGCGAGATACATGTTCCCGGTGGCTTTATCTGGAAAGGAGTTGCTGCTTCCGCTGCTTTGCTGGAGCGAGGGATGGAGGTTGTCGGGGTACCGGACGTGTGTGCGATCACGGATGCACCACTGCTTTGCGGTGCTGGACTTGGTGCTGCTGGAGCTGGATCTGAAGGACGTGCTGGAGCCGGACCTGCTCGGACTTCCTCACGATCTTGAGATCGGCAAGTGTACGACTACATCAACCACGAGTTCCTACTCGTTAGCAAAAGTCGTTGTCTTCGAGGGTAAGTTCTTGTTGGATGTACGTCCACCCGTTGCTTTGTACCTAGTCGTTGGCTTCGAGGGTAAGTTCTTGTTGGATTTTTTTGTTTTCTATGTTGTGGACCCAACACTTAACTCCCAAACATGTACTAGATGCGCCCTGGAACCCCAAAAGTGTGGGAAATATCTCATGAAATAGGTCATAACACTCGAAAAGAACGAGTTTTTGTTCATATTTTTCAAACATGTATCGGGTCTTACGGTAGTTGTAAATGGCCTTGGCACCCAAAAACTGTGGGCAATAGCTCATGAAAATGGCCATAAAGCACGACAAGAATGAGTTTTTGGTCATATCTCTTAAACATGTAATCGCGTCTTACGACCATTGTAAATCGCATTGGGACCCCAAAAGTGTGGGAAATAGCTCATGGAAACGGCCGTAAAACACGAAAACGACGAGTTTTTTGTCATATCGCTCAAACATGTATCGGGTCTTACGAACGTTGTAAATCGCCCTAGAACCCGAAAAGTTTGGGCAATAGCTCATGAAAACAGCCATAAAACACGAAAACGACGAGTTTTTGGTCATATATCTCAAAATCTATTGGGTTTCACTATCAGTGTAAATCGCCCTAAAACCCCGAAACTGTGGGCAATAACACATGAAACCTTGTCATAACTATCAAACATGTATCGGGTCCTATGGTCATTGTAAATCTCCCTGGAACCACAAAACTGTGGGCAATAGCTCATGAAAACGAACATAAACACGAAAATGACGAGTTTTTGGTCATAATACTCAAACATGTATCGGTTCTCATGGACATTGTAAATCATCATAAAATCCCAAAACTAAGGGCGATAGCTCATGAAAACAGCCTTAAATGTGAAAACGGCAATTTTTTTGGTCTTTACTCCCAAACATGTACTAGGTGTGCCCTAGAACCCTAAAAAGTGTGGGCAATATCTTGTAAAAACGGCCATAAACACGAAAATGACGAGTTTTGGTCATATCTCTCAAACATGTATCGAGTCTTACGGATCTTGTAAATGGCCCTAGGGGCCCAAGTGTGTGGCCAATAGCTCATGAAAATGGGCATAAAACTTGAAAACGATGATTTTTTGGTCATATCTCTCAAACATTTATTAGGTCTCACTATTGTTGTAAATTGCTCTAAAACCACAAAACCAAGGCAATAGCCCATGAAAATGGCCACAAAGTGCGAGAAGGACGAGTTTTTGGTCATATTTCTCAAACATCTATCGGGTCTAATGGTCGTTGTAAATCGCCCAAGAACCCCAAAACTGTGGGCAATAGCTCATGAAAACGGCCATTAAACGCGAACAAGACGAGTTTTTGGTCATAATACTCACACATGTATCGGTTCTCACGGTCGTTGTAAATCTCCCTAAGACCCCAAAACTAAGGGCAATAGCTCATGAAAACGAACCTAAATGTGAAAATGATAAGTGTTTGGTCTTATCTCCCAAACATGTACTAGATGCGCCCTAGAACCCCAAAAGTGTGGGCAATATCTCATGAAATAGGCCATAACACTCGAAAACAATGAGCTTTTGTTCATATTTTTCAAACATGTATCGGGTCTTACGGTAGTTGTAAATCGCCCTGGAACCCAAAAACTGTGGGCAATAGCTCATGAAAACGGCCATAAAGCGCGACAAGAACGAGTTTTTGGTCATATCTCTCAAACATGTAATCGGGTCTTACGACCATTGTAAATCACGCTGGGACCCCAAAAGTGTGCGCAATAGCTCATGAAAACGGCCGTAAAACACGAAAACGACGAGTTTTTTTGTCATATCGCTCATACTTGTATCGGGTCTTACGGACGTTCTAAATCACCGTAGAACCCGAAAAGTTTGGGCAATAGCTCATGAAAACAGTCATAAAACAAGAAAACGACGAGTTTTTGGTCATATATCTCAAACATCTATCGGGTTTCACTATCGGTGTAAATCGCCCTAAAACCCTGAATCTGTGGGCAATAACACATGAAAACGGCCACAAAGCGAGACAAGGACGATTTTTTTTGTCATAACTATCAAACATGTATCGGGTGTTATGGTCAATGTAAATCTCCCTGGAACCACAAAACTGTGGTTAATAGCTCATGAAAACAGACATAAACACGAAAATGACGAGTTTTTGGTCATAACACTCAAAAATGTATCGATTCTCACGGACGTTGTAAATCATCATAAAATCCCAAAACTAAGGGCGCTAGCTCATGAAAACACCCCTTAATGTGAAAACAGCGATTTTTTGGTCTTTACTCCCAAACATGTACTAGGTGTTCCCTAGAACCCTAAAAAGTGTGGGCAATATCTCCTAAAAAGGCCATAAATACGAAAACGACGAGTTTTGGTCATATCGCTGAAACATGTATCGGGTCTTACGAATCTTGTAAATCGCCCTGGGGGCCCAAGTGTGTGACCAATAGCTCATGAAAATGGGCATAAAACTTGAAAACGACGAGTATTTGGTCATATCTCTCAAACATTTATTAGGTCTCACTATTGTTGTAAATTGCTCTAAAACCACAAAACCAAGGCAATAGCCCATGAAAATGGCCACAAAGTGCGAGAAGGACGAGTTTTTGGTCATATTTCTCAAATATGTATCGGGTCTAATGGTCGTTGTAAATCGCCCTAGAGCCCCAAAACTGTGGGCAATAGCTCATGAAAACGGCCATTAAACGCGAACAAGACGAGTTTTTTGTCATAATACTCACACATGTATCGGTTCTCACGGTCGTTGTAAATCACCCTAAGACCCCAAAACTAAGGGCAATAGCTCATGAAAACGACCCTAAATGTGAAAACGACAAGTGTTTGGTCTTAACTCCCAAACATGTACGAGATGCGCCCTGGAACCTCAAAAGTGTGGACAATATCTCATGAAATAGGCCATAACACTCGAAATAATGAGTTTTTGTTCATATTTTTCAAACATGTATCGGGTCTTACGGTAGTTGTAAATCGCCCTGGAACCCAAAAACTGCGGGCAATAGCTCATGAAAACGGCCATAAAGCGCGACAAGAACGAGTTTTTGGTCATATCTCTCAAACATGTAATCGGGTCTTACGACCATTGTAAATCACGCTGGGACCCCAAAAGTGTGGGAAATAGCTCATGAAACCGGCGGTAAAACACGAAAACTACGAGTTTTTTGTCATATCGCTCAAACATGTATCGGGTCTTACGAACGTTGTAAATCGCCCTAGAACCCGAAATGTTTGGGAAATAGCTCATGAAAACAGTCATAAAACACGAAAACGATGAGTTTTTGGTCCTATATCTCAAACGTCTATCGGGTTTTACTATGGGTGTAAATCGCCCTCAAACATCGAAACTATGGGCAATAACAGATGAAAACGGCCATAAAGCGAGACAAGGGCAATTTTTTTGACATAACTATCAAACATGTATCGGGTCTTATGGTCATTGTAAATCTCCCTGGAACCACCAAACCGTGGGCAATAGCTCATGAAAAGAGATATAAACACGAAAATGACGAGTTTTTGGTCATAACACTCAAACATGTATCGGTTCTCACGGACGTTGTAAATCATCATAAAATCCCAAAACTAAGGGAGATAGCTCATGAAAACAGCCCTAAATGTGAAAACTGCGATTTTTTGGTCTTTACTCCCAAACATGTACTAGGTGTGCCCTGGAACCCTAAAAAGTGTGAGTAATATCTCCTAAAAATGGCCATAAACAAGAAAACGACGAGTTTTGGTCATATCACTCAAACATGTATCGGGTCTTACAGATCTTGTAAATCGCCCTGGAGGCCCAAGTGTGTGCCCAATAGCTCATGAAAATGGGCATAAAACTTGAAAACGATGAGTATTTGGTCATATCTCTCAAACATTTATTAGGTCTCACAATTGTTGTAAATTGCTCTAAAACCACAAAACCAAGGCAATAGCCCATGAAAATGGCCACAAAGTGCGAGAAGGACGAGTTTTTGGTCATATTTCTCAAACATGTATCGGGTCTAATGGTCGTTGTAAATCGCCCTAGAACCCCAAAACTGTGGGCAATAGCTCATGAAAACGGCCATTAAACGCGAACAAGACGAGTTTTTTGTCATAACACTCACACATGTATCGGTTCTCACGGTCGTTGTAAATCGCCCTAAAACCCCAAAACTAAGGGCAATACCTCATGAAAACGGCCCTAAATGTCAAAACGATGAGTGTTTGGTCTTAACTCCCAAACATGTACTAGATGCGCCCTGGAACCCCAAAAGTGTGGGCAATATCTCATGAAATAGGCCATAACACTCGAAAACAACGAGTTTTTGTTCATATTTTTCAAACATGTATCGGGTCTTACGATAGTTGTAAATCGCCCTGGAACCCGAAAACGACGAGTTTTTGTCATATCGCTCAAACATGTATCGGGTCCTACGGACATTGTAAATCTCCCTAGAACCCGAAAAGTTTGGGCAATAGCTCATGAAAACAGTCATAAAACACGAAAACGACGAGTTTTTGGTCATATACCTCGAACATCTATGGGGTTTCACTATCGGTGTAAATCGGCCTAAAACCCCGAAACTGTGGGCAATAACACATGAAAACGGCCATAAAGCGAGACAAGGACGAGTTTTTTGTCATATATATCAAAGATGTATCGGGTCTTATGGTCATTGTAAATCTCCTTGGAACCACAAAACTATGGGCAATATTTCATGAAAACGGCCATAAACACAAAAATGACGAGTTTTTGGTCATAACACTCAAACATGTATCGGTTCTCACGGTCGTTGTAAATAGTCATAAAATCCCAAAAATAAGAGCAATAGCTCATGAAAACAGCCCTAAATGTGAAAACAACGATTTTTGGTCTTGACTCTCAAACATGTACCAGGTGCACCCTAGAACCCCAAAACTGTGGGCAATATCTCTTGAAAACAGCCATAAACACGAAAACGACGAGTTTTCGTCGTATCGCTCAAACATGTATTGGGTCTGACGGATGTTGCATATCGCCCTAGAGGCCCAAGTGTGTGGGAAATAGACCGTGAAAATGACGAGTTTTTGGTCATATCTCTCAAACATTTGTTGGGTCTCACTATAGTTGTAAATTGCCCTAAAACCACAAAACTGAGGGCAATAGCCCAAGAAAATGGCCACAAAGTGCGAGAAGGACGAGATTTTGTTTATATTTTTCTAACATGTGTCGGGTCAAATGCTCGTTGTAAATCGCCCTAGAACCCCAAAACTGTGGGCTATAGATGTTGAAAACACCCATTAAACGCGAAAAAGATGAGTTTTTGGTCATAACACTCACGCATGTATCGGTTCCCACGGTCGTTGTAAATCGCCCTAAAACACCAAAACTAAGGGAAATACCTCATGAAAAACGGCCCTAAATGTGAAAACTTCGAGTGTTTGGTCTTAACTCCCAAACATGTACTAGATGCGCCCTGGAACCCCAAAAGTGTGGGCAATAGCTCATGAAATAGGCCCTAACACTAGAAAACAACGAGTTTTTGTTCATATCTTTCAAACGTGTATCGGGTCTTACGGTAGTTGTAAATCGCCCTGGAACCCCAGAACTATGGGCAATAGCTCATGAAAACGGCCATAAAGCGCGACAAGGACGAGTTTTCGGTCATATCTCTCAAACATGTATCGGTTCTTACGGCCGATGTAAATCGTCGTGGAACCCCCAAAGTGTGGGCAATAGCTCATGAAAACGGCCATAAAACACGAAAACGACGAGTTTTTTGTCATATCGCTGAAACATGTATCGGATCCTACGGACATTGTAAATCGCCCTGGAACCCCAAAAATTTGGGCAATAGCTCATGAAAACAGTCATAAAACACGAAAACATTGAGTTTTTGGTCATATACCTCAAACATCTATCAGGTTTCACTATCGGTGTAAATCGCCCTAAAACCCCGAAACTATGGCCAATAACACATGAAAAGGGCCATAAAGCGGGACAAGGACGAGTTTTATTGTCATATATATCAAACATGTATCGGGTCTTATGGTCATAGTAAATCTCCCTAGAACCACAAAACCGTGGGCAATATTTTATGAAAACGGCCATAAACACGAAAATGACGAGTTTTTGGTCATAACACTCAAACATGTATCGGTTCTCACGGTCGTTGTAAATCGTCATAAAATCCCAAAAATAAGAGCAATAGCTCATGAAAACGGCCCTAAATGTGAAAACAACGATTTTTGGTCTTGACTCCCAAACATGTACCAGGTGCGCCCTAGAACCCCAAAACTGTGGGCAATATCTCTTGAAAACAGCCATAAACACGAAAACGACGAGTTTTCGTCATATCGTTCAAACATGTATTGGGTCTGACGGATGTTGCATATCACCCTAGAGGCCCAAGTGTGTGGGCAATAGACCGTGAAAATGACGAGTTTTTGGTCATATCTCTCAAACATTTATTGGGTCTCACTATAGTTGTAAATTGCCCTAAAACCACAAAACTGAGGGCAATTGCCCAAGAAAATGGCCACAAAGTGCGAGAAGGACGAGATTTTGTTTATATTTCTCTAACATGTGTCGGGTCTAATGCTCGTTGTAAATCGCCCTAGAACCCCAAAACTGTGGGCAATAGATGTTGAAAACACCCATTAAACGCGGAAAAGATGAGTTTTTGGTCATAACACTCACACATGTATCGGTTCCCACGGTCGTTGTAAATCGCCCTAAAACCCCAAAACTAAGGGAAATACCTCATGAAAACGGCCCTAGATGTGAAAACTTCGAGTGTTTGGTCTTAACTCCCAAACAAGTACCAGATGCGCCCTAGAACCCCAAAAGTGTGGGCAATAGCTCATGAAATAGGCCCTAACACTAGAAAACAACGAGTTTTTGTTCATATCTTTCAAACATTTATCGGGTCTTACGGTAGTTGTACATCGCCCTGGAACCCCAAAACTATGGGCAATAGCTCATGAAAATGACCATAAAGCGCGACAAGGACGAGTTTTTGGTCATATCTCTCAAACATGTATCGGGACTTACGGCCGATGTAAATCGTCGTGGAACCCCCAAAGTGTGGGCAATAGCTCATGAAAATGGCCATAAAACATGAAAACGACGAGTTTTTTGTCATATCGCTCAAACATGTATCGGGTCCTACGGACATTGTAAATCGCCCTAGAACCCGGAAAGTTTGTGCAATAGCTCATGAAAACAGTCATAAAACACGAAAACGAAGAGTTTTTGGTCATATACCTCAAACATCTATGGGGTTTCTCTATCGGTGTAAATCGGCCTAAAACCCCGAAACTGTGGGCAATAACACATGAAAACGGCCATAAAGCGAGACAAGGACGAGTTTTTTGTCATATCTATCAAAGATGTATCGGGTCTTATGGTCATTGTAAATCTCCTTGGAACCACAAAACTATGGGCAATATTTCATGAAAACGGCCATAAACACAAAAATGACGAGTTTTTGGTCATAACACTCAAACATGTATCGGTTCTCACGGTCGTTGTAAATAGTCATAAAATCCCAAAAATAAGAGCAATAGCTCATGAAAACAGCCCTAAATGTGAAAACAACGATTTTTGGTCTTGACTCCCAAACATGTACCAGGTGCACCCTAGAACCCCAAAACTGTGGGCAATATCTCTTGAAAACAGCCATAAACACGAAAACGACGAGTTTTCGTCGTATCGCTCAAACATGTATTGGGTCTGACGGATGTTGCATATCGCCCTAGAGGCCCAAGTGTGTGGGAAATAGACCGTGAAAATGACGAGTTTTTGGTCATATCTCTCAAACATTTGTTGGGTCTCACTATAGTTGTAAATTGCCCTAAAACCACAAAACTGAGGGCAATAGCCCAAGAAAATGGCCACAAAGTGCGAGAAGGACGAGATTTTGTTTATATTTTTCTAACATGTGTCGGGTCTAATGCTCGTTGTAAATCGCCCTAGAACCCCAAAACTGTGGGCTATAGATGTTGAAAACACCCATTAAACGCGAAAAAGATGAGTTTTTGGTCATAACACTCACGCATGTATCGGTTCCCACGGTCGTTGTAAATCGCCCTAAAACACCAAAACTAAGGGAAATACCTCATGAAAAATGGCCCTAAATGTGAAAACTTCGAGTGTTTGGTCTTAACTCCCAAACATGTACTAGATGCGCCCTGGAACCCCAAAAGTGTGGGCAATAGCTCATGAAATAGGCCCTAACACTAGAAAACAACGAGTTTTTGTTCATATCTTTCAAACGTGTATCGGGTCTTACGGTAGTTGTAAATCGCCCTGGAACCCCAGAACTATGGGCAATAGCTCATGAAAACGGCCATAAAGCGCGACAAGGACGAGTTTTCGGTCATATCTCTCAAACATGTATCGGTTCTTACGGCCGATGTAAATCGTCGTGGAACCCCCAAAGTGTGGGCAATAGCTCATGAAAACGGCCATAAAACACGAAAACGACGAGTTTTTTGTCATATCGCTGAAACATGTATCGGATCCTACGGACATTGTAAATCGCCCTGGAACCCCAAAAATTTGGGCAATAGCTCATGAAAACAGTCATAAAACACGAAAACATTGAGTTTTTGGTCATATACCTCAAACATCTATCAGGTTTCACTATCGGTGTAAATCGCCCTAAAACCCCGAAACTATGGCCAATAACACATGAAAAGGGCCATAAAGCGGGACAAGGACGAGTTTTATTGTCATATATATCAAACATGTATCGGGTCTTATGGTCATAGTAAATCTCCCTAGAACCACAAAACCGTGGGCAATATTTTATGAAAACGGCCATAAACACGAAAATGACGAGTTTTTGGTCATAACACTCAAACATGTATCGGTTCTCACGGTCGTTGTAAATCGTCATAAAATCCCAAAAATAAGAGCAATAGCTCATGAAAACGGCCCTAAATGTGAAAACAACGATTTTTGGTCTTGACTCCCAAACATGTACCAGGTGCGCCCTAGAACCCCAAAACTGTGGGCAATATCTCTTGAAAACAGCCATAAACACGAAAACGACGAGTTTTCGTCGTATCGCTCAAACATGTATTGGGTCTGACGGATGTTGCATATCGCCCTAGAGGCCCAAATGTGTGGGAAATAGACCGTGAAAATGACGAGTTTTTGGTCATATCTCTCAAACATTTGTTGGGTCTCACTATAGTTGTAAATTGCCCTAAAACCACAAAACTGAGGGCAATAGCCCAAGAAAATGGCCACAAAGTGCGAGAAGGACGAGATTTTGTTTATATTTCTCTAACATGTGTCGGGTCTAATGCTCGTTGTAAATCGCCCTAGAACCCCAAAACTGTGGGCTATAGATGTTGAAAACACCCATTAAACGCGAAAAAGATGAGTTTTTGGTCATAACACTCACGCATGTATCGGTTCCCACGGTCGTTGTAAATCGCCCTAAAACACCAAAACTAAGGGAAATACCTCATGAAAAAGGGCCCTAAATGTGAAAACTTCGAGTGTTTGGTCTTAACTCCCAAACATGTACTAGATGCGCCCTGGAACCCCAAAAGTGTGGGAAATAGCTCATGAAATAGGCCCTAACACTAGAAAACAACGAGTTTTTGTTCATATCTTTCAAACGTGTATCGGGTCTTATGGTAGTTGTAAATCGCCCTGGAACCCCAGAACTATGGGCAATAGCTCATGAAAACGGCCATAAAGCGCGACAAGGACGAGTTTTCGGTCATATCTCTCAAACATGTATCGGTTCTTACGGCCGATGTAAATCGTCGTGGAACCCCCAAAGTGTGGGCAATAGCTCATGAAAACGGCCATAAAACACGAAAACGACGATTTTTTTGTCATATCGCTGAAACATGTATCGGGTCCTACGGACATTGTAAATCGCCCTGGAACCCCCAAAAATTTGGGCAATAGCTCATGAAAACAGTCATAAAACACGAAAACGTTGAGTTTTTGGTCATATACCTCAAACATCTATCGGGTTTCACTATCGGTGTAAATCGCCCTAAAACCCCGAAACTATGGCCAATAACACATGAAAAGGGCCATAAAGCGGGACAAGGACGAGTTTTATTGTCATATATATCAAACATGTATCGGGTCTTATGGTCATAGTAAATCTCCCAAGAACCACAAAACCGTGGGCAATATTTTATGAAAACGGCCATAAACACGAAAATGACGAGTTTTTGGTCATAACACTCAAACATGTATCGGTTCTCACGGTCGTTGTAAATCGTCATAAAATCCCAAAAATAAGAGCAATAGCTCATGAAAACGGCCCTAAATGTGAAAACAACGATTTTTGGTCTTGACTCCCAAACATGTACCAGGTGCGCCCTAGAACCCCAAAACTGTGGGCAATATCTCTTGAAAACAGCCATAAACACGAAAACGACGAGTTTTCGTCATATCGCTCAAACATGTATTGGGTCTGACGGATGTTGCATATCACCCTAGAGGCCCAAGTGTGTGGGCAATAGACCGTGAAAATGACGAGTTTTTGGTCATATCTCTCAAACATTTATTGGGTCTCACTATAGTTGTAAATTGCCCTAAAACCACAAAACTGAGGGCAATTGCCCAAGAAAATGGCCACAAAGTGCGAGAAGGACGAGATTTTGTTTATATTTCTCTAACATGTGTCGGGTCTAATGCTCGTTGTAAATCGCCCTAGAACCCCAAAACTGTGGGCAATAGATGTTGAAAACACCCATTAAACGCGGAAAAGATGAGTTTTTGGTCATAACACTCACACATGTATCGGTTCCCACGGTCGTTGTAAATCGCCCTAAAACCCCAAAACTAAGGGAAATACCTCATGAAAACGGCCCTAAATGTGAAAACTTCGAGTGTTTGGTCTTAACTCCCAAACAAGTACCAGATGTGCCCTAGAACCCCAAAAGTGTGGGCAATAGCTCATGAAATAGGCCCTAACACTAGAAAACAACGAGTTTTTGTTCATATCTTTCAAACATTTATCGGGTCTTACGGTAGTTGTACATCGCCCTGGAACCCCAAAACTATGGGCAATAGCTCATGAAAATGACCATAAAGTGCGACAAGGACGAGTTTTTGGTCATATCTCTCAAACATGTATCGGGACTTACGGCCGATGTAAATCGTCGTGGAACCCCCAAAGTGTGGGCAATAGCTCATGAAAATGGCCATAAAACATGAAAACGACGAGTTTTTTGTCATATCGCTCAAACATGTATCGGGTCCTACGGACATTGTAAATCGCCCTAGAACCCGGAAAGTTTGTGCAATAGCTCCTGAAAACAGTCATAAAACACGAAAACGAAGAGTTTTTGGTCATATACCTCAAACATCTATCGGGTTTCTCTATCGGTGTAAATCGGCCTAAAACCCCGAAACTGTGGGCAATAACACATGAAAACGGCCATAAAGCGAGACAAGGACGAGTTTTTTGTCATATCTATCAAAGATGTATCAGGTCTTATGGTCATTGTAAATCTCCTTGGAACCACAAAACTATGGGCAATATTTCATGAAAACGGCCGTTTTCATGTGTTATTGCCCACAGTTTCGGTGTTTTAGGGTGATTTACACCGATAGTGAAACCCGACAGATGTTTGAGATATATGACCAAAAACTCGTTGTTTTCGTGTTTTATGACTATTTTCATGACCTATTGCCCAAACTTTTTGGGTTCTAGGGCGATTTACAATGTCCTTAAGACCCGATACATGTTTGAGCGATATGACAAAAAACTCGTCGTTTTCGTGTTTTATGGCCGTTTTCATGAGCTATTGCCCACACTTTTGGGGTCCCAGCGCGATTTACACCGATCGTAAGAACCGATACCTGTTTGAGAGATCTGACCAAAAACTCATTGTTATCTTGCTTTATGGCCGCTTTCATGAGCTATTGCCCACAGTTTTTGGGTTCCAGGGCGATTTACAACTATCGTAAGACCCAATACATGTTGGAAAAATATGAACAAAAACTCGTTTTTTTCGAGTGTTATGGCCTATTTCATGAGATATTGCCCACGCTTTTGGGGTTCCCGGGCGCATCTAGTACATGTTTGGGAGTTAAGACCAAACACTAGTTGTTTTCACATTTAGGGTCATTTTCATGAGCTATTGCCCTTAGTTTTGGGGTTTTAGGGCGATTTCCAACGACCGTGAGAACCGATACATGTGTGAGTATTATGACAAAAACTCGTCTTGTTCGCGTTTAATGGCCGTTTTCATGAGCTATTCCCCACAGTTTTGGGGTTCTAGGGCGATTTACAACGACCATTAGACCCGATACATGTTTGAGAAATATGACCAAAAACTCATCCTTCTCGCACTTTGTGGCCATTTTCATGGGCTATTGCCCTTGGTTTTGTGGTTTTAAAGCAATTTACAACAATAGTGAGATCTAATAAATGTTTGAGAGATATGACCAAAACTCGTCGTTTTCAAGTTTTATGCCCATTATCATGAGCTATTGGCCACACACTTGGCCCCCAGGGCGATTTACAAGATCCGTAAGACCCGATACATGTTTGAGCGATATGACCAAAACTCGTCATTTTTGTGTTTATGGCCGTTTTTAGGAGATATCGCCCACACTTTTAGGGTTCTAGGGCACACCTTGTACATGTTTTGGAGTTAAGACCAAAAAATCGCCGTTTTCACATTTAGGGCTGTTTTCATCAGCTATCGCCCTTAGTTTTGGGGTTTTATGACGATTTCTAACGACCGTGAGAACCGATACATGTTTGAGTGTTATGGCTAAAAACTGATCATTTTCGTGTTTGTGGCCGTTTTCATGAGCTATTGCCCATAATTTTGTGGTTCCAGAGAGATTTACAATGACCATAAGACCCGATACATGTTTGATAGATATGATAAAAAATACTCGTCCTTGTCGCGCTTGGCTGTTTTCATGTGTTATTGCCCACAGTTTCGGGGTTTTAGGGCGATTTACACCGATTGTGAAACCCGATAGATGTTTGAGATATATGACCAAAAACTCATCATTTTCGTGTTTTATGACTGGTTTCATGAGCTATTGCCCAAAGTTTTGGGGTTCTAGGGCGATTTACAACATCCGTAAGACCCGATACATGTTTGAGCAATATGACAAAAAACTCCTCGTTTTCGTGTGTCGTGGAATTGGCCACGGCAGATGCTACAGGGTAGCTTACGCAGAGGAAAGGGCAAGGCGGCGTAGGAGAATCCGGGAGCGAGATTGGCACACGATGTACCCAGGTTCACGTCCCCTCGATGCAGGATCGATACGTCCTGCTGTCAATCCAGTATGATCATAGATTGGTTTACATGGAGTCGCCGGAGGCGGTGTGTGAGACTAGATCTAATGAGACGTGGGAGAGAACGTGCCCCATGGGGGTGCCCCTGGTGGATTTATATACGCAGCCAGTTAGGGTTTACAAGTGTTAATGGGCTTTCTATTGGGGTCGCCGTCTTGGGCCTTCAGTCGGCGTGGCGTCTGGGTCCAGTACGTGCCAGTCGTTGTACTTGGCGAGTCGATCCACCATGGGTTAGGCTTCTGTCGGCTCGCTCCAGCTGGCGATTCCGCTTCGTGGGCATACCCCGATTGGTATTCCCCTATCAGTAGTCCCTGAGTGCGTCAGGGACTCGGCGATGACTCCAAGCCGCTGAATCGATGCAGGTGATTCCAAGGTGGAGTCGATGGTGAGTCGTTGGCGAGCTCCAGAAATAGAGAAATAGCTTATGAAGTAGTCCAATCGCCAAGGCGAGTCGATGTGTCGGGCGAGTCGTCATTGGACGGAGTCGCCACTTGGAGAAGTTTGGCCGGCGCCTTGTCAACTTGCTGTTGTAGAGGACGTGGAGGCCACCAAATCATTGATGGTGAAGTCGCCAAGTCGGTGCTGGGGAATACGTGAGGGCGAGTCCGCGGTGGTGAGTCCCCGAGCGTGTTGAGTACGCGAGGGCGAGTCCGTGGTGGCGAGTCCCCGAGCATGGCGAGTACGCGAGGGCGAGTCCGCGGTGGCGAGTCCTCGAGCGTGGCGAGTACGCGAGGGCGAGTCCGCGGTGGCGAGTCCTTGAGCGTGGCGAGTACGCGAGGGCGAGTCCACGGTCGTGGAACCATGCGCACACGCATTATGCCTAGGAGTAGTCCCCAAGGCTCGAGTTGGCTTGTAGAGGCGACTTGAGGCTCTTTAGAGATGCATATTCTGAAAATAGTAGTGGTTGTTGCCGAGCATGACAAGTCCGCGTGCGGACAGTTCGCGGTGGCGAGTCCGCGAGGGGAGAGTCCCCGATTGTGGCAAGTCCGTGATGATTGCGAGTCCACGAGGGAAGAGTCCCCGAGTGTGGCGAGTCCGTGATGATTGCGAGTCCACGAGGGGAGAGTCCCCGAGTGTGACGAGTCCGCAATGATTGCGAGTCCGCAAGGGGAGAGTCCACGAGTGTGGCGAGTCCGTGATGATTACGAGTCCACGAGGGGAGAGTCCCCGAGTGTGGCGAGTCCGCGAGGGAAGCATCCCCGAGTGTGGCGACTCCGCGATGACATTGATTGCGCTGTTTTTGTTAGCGAGTCTCTCGTCTTGGCTCGGGGGGCCAGTCGCTTGGTGACTCCAAAGATGGCTCACGGCTTGGTGTTCTTCCTGGACGATTCGAGGCTTGGTTTGTGAGTCATCGTCTACAGTACTTGGCCGTGCGAGTCGCACTGTCTAAGGTTGAGGAGGACATGGTGCTGTTTGTGTAGCACTACCATTTGTCTTGGCCCGGAAGGCCAGTCGAGCAAGGCGACTCTAAGGATGGCTCTCGGTTATCGTTTTTAGTGGACGATCCGAGGATCGGTTTGCGAGTCCTCGTCCGCACTACTTGGCCATTGCGAGTCGCTCTTTCAAAGGTTGACAAAGCGAACTGATTTTTCCCGGGGGAAAGAGATGCCCAGTGGTGAGTCCATGCAGTGTGGCATGCGACCCTCTCTGGCGACTCAGACGATGAAGGTCCCTTAGTAGGCGCGGCATACGCATTCGACGTAGCCGGAAAGAGTCGGCGGACACGGGGTCGACGCGGCGGATGTATGGTCACGCTTTGCGAAGTCGACGCGGCGGACACGGGGTCGACGCGGCGGACGTAGGTCGTGCTTTGGCGAAGTCGACGCGGCAACGTAGGTCGCACTATGGCGAAGTCAACGCGGTGGACATGGGGTCGACGCGGCGGACGGGGGTCGCGCTATGGCGAAGTCGACGCGGCGGACACAGGGTCGACGCGGCGGACGGGGGTCACGCTATAGCAAAGTCGACGCGGGGATGGGGGTCGCGCTATAGCGAAGTCGACGCGGCGGACACGGGGTCGACGCGGTGGACGGAGGTCGTGCTATGGCGGAGTCGTGCGGCATTTAGCCAGTGGCGAGTCGGCGATGGGCAAGTCGCCGAACGTGGCGAGTCCGCAACCATGGCGAGTTCGCGGCGGGCGAGTCGCCAAGCATGGCGAGTCCGCGGAGGGAGAGTCCGTGACCGTGGCGAGCATGCGATGGCGAGTCCCCGAGATATTTGCCAAGTGGACACATCAAGCAGACGCCAACTTGTAATCTCCATGACTTGGTCCTCCAAGGATGCATGTGTAGCAAATCAACATGAATAAAATTAGATATAAATAAAATCATTTAGTGATAGGGTAATCTATGAGTGAAAGAGATCAGTGGGATGTCAAATAATCCATTATTGCATTGTGTGATGGCTGGACACAGCTCTAATTGACACATGCGATTTGCAGCCGAGGCGCGTGCTATGAACTTGCTTTCATATCGACGGCGAGTCATGTGCTCTTTGTATACTCCTTTTTCTTGGTGAGCCACGGTGGCTTTTTGTTGCTGCGCCGTGCGCAGATTGCGATGTCAAACTATGTGGCTTCACTGCCTCAAATAGTGGATCCCCTCGTATACAGATAAGTTGTAACAGGACATTAGCATAATGTAGACACATAAGTTGTAGCAAGCAATTATCATGATGGCAAATTAAATACTCCAAGAGTCATTTGCCTTTACACTTGCTAATTCATGATCGATCTGGCACTAAATAACTAAATTAAATAATGAAAAGAGCATGTTACCGATAGGTGTGTTGGACCTGGGGCTGAGTTAGCTCCCGTAGTCGTGACACCAGAATACGACTGTCATGGAGTCGATGCGGCGGGTAGAACTTGCATTGTGGTAGAAGCACAGCGATGGCGACGCTTGCAGAGGCGCAACGGCAAGCTTGGACGAACCGTTGGTCGGCCGGAGTCGCGGCAGAGTCGCTCGAACGGAATCGAAGTCGCTGTGGAGTCACGTCAAGGCGTATAGGCTGCCGAGCGGCACGCACGCCACCAAGGCTGCTTAGGATGTTGACTGGCCGTCTTGCGAGGCGTGAGTAGAAGTCCTTTGATCCCGTCTCCATGTATCGATGCATGTGTATCAAAACAACATGCAGAATATTAGATCAAAGTAAATCAAATCAATCTATTTGATAAGA
Source organism: Avena eriantha (assembly GCA_910589775.1). Classification (NCBI taxonomy): domain Eukaryota; kingdom Viridiplantae; phylum Streptophyta; class Magnoliopsida; order Poales; family Poaceae; genus Avena; species Avena eriantha. The sequence continues at coordinate 226,901,997 of OU342746.1, read as the reverse complement.
GAGAAAGTGTAGTTGGCGGTGGTAAAGTCTCAGGCCGGTCGATGTTGACGTTTAAATCGACCCGAGGGGAGCTCGGCGATTGATTAATATTTTTTCAGATTAATCCCTCGCACATATTCAAGATAGAGTCAGGAATTAGTATCGATACATGATTCAACAATTGTCCAGATCAAGAGTTTGATACAACAAAGCTTTTACTGACTAGATAAAAAATAATTAGTACTAGTTCTAGACTTGGAAACTAGAATCGTAGCTGGCTTATAAAAAATAATTTGCACTAGATCAGACTTCGAAACAAGCACATACCGATACGTTGCTTCTTCTTCCGATCTTTTTTTTTGGACCTTGCAGCGGTGCGGCCGTCTCGCTGAGCGTGCGCGTTGCTGCCAGCTAATCAATATGGATCACACGGGATTTAGGAGTTGGCTTGCTCCATGAGATCTGAAAATAGCTGATTCCGCAGATGCAATCTGACCGCCGTCGATCATGGGGGATCTCGCCCGGATCATCACCTCCATGCACCGCTTGCCCCACGGTGGGCGCCAACTATCATGAAATTGGCCACGGCAGATGCTAAAGGGTAGCTTACATAGAGAAAAGGGCAAGATGGCATAGGATAATCCGGGTGCGAGATTGGCACACGATGTACCCAGGTTCACGTCCCCTCGATGGAGGATCGCTACGTCCTGCTGTCAATCCAGTATGATCATAGATTGGTTTACATGGAGTCGTCGGAGGCGGTGTGAGAGACTAGATCTAATGAGACGTGGGAGAGAATGTGTCCCATGGGGGCGCCCCTGGTGGCTGTATATACGCAGCCAGTTAGGGTTTACAAGTGCTAATGGGCTTTCTATTAGGATCGCCGTCTTGGGCCTTCAGTCGGCGTGGTGTCTGGGTCTAGTACATGCCAGTCACTGTACTTGGCGAGTCGATCTGCCATGGGTTAGGCTTCAGTCAGCTCGCTCCAGCTGGCGATTCCGCTTCGTGGGCATACCCCGATTGGTATTCCCCCATCCTCGTGTTTTATGGCCGTTTTCATGAGCTATTGCCCACGATTTTAGGGTTTCAGGGCGATTTATAATGGCCATAAGACCCGATACATGTTTGCGAGATATGACCAAAAAATCGTCATTTTCGCGCTTTATGGCCATTTTCATGAGCTATTGCACACAGTTTTGGGGTTCCATGGCGATTTACAACTACCGTAAAACCCGATACATGTTTGAAAGATATGAACAAAAACTCGTTGTTTTCGAGTGTTATGGCCTATTTCATGAGATATTGCCCACACTTTTGGGGTTCCAGGGTGCATCTAGTACATGATTGGGAGTTAAGACCAAACACTCATTGTTTTCACATTTAGGGCCATTTTCATGAGCTATCACCCTTAGTTTTGGGGTTTTATAACAATTTACAACAACCGTGAGAACCGATAAATGTTTGAGTGTTATGACCAAAAGCTCATCATTTTCTTGTTTATGGCCGTTTTCATGAGCTATTGCCCACAATTTTATGGTTCTAAGGAGATTTACTATGACCATAAGTCCCGATACATGTTTGATAGATATGAAAAAAAACTCGTCCTTGTCGCGCTTTATGGCCATTTTTATGTGTTATTGGCCATAGTTTCGGGGTTTTAGGGCGATTTACACCGATAGTGAAAACTGATAGATGTTTGAGATATATGACCAAAACATCGTCGTTTTCACGTTTTACGCCCATTTTCATGAGCTATTGGCCACACACTTGGGCCCCCAGGGCGATTTACAAGATCCGTAAGATCCGATACATGTTTGAGTGATATGACCAAAACTCGTCGTTTTCATGTTTATGGCCGTTTTTAGGAGATATTGCAAACACTTTTTAGGATTCCAGGGCGCACCTAGTACATGTGTGGGAGTAAAGACCAAAAAATCGCCGTTTTCACATTTAGGGCTGTTTTCATGAGCTATCGCCCTTAGTTTTGGGATTTTATGATGATTTACAACGTCCGTGAGAACCGATACATATTTGAGTGTTATGACCAAAAACTCGTCATTTTCGTGTTTATGTCCGTTTTCATGAGCTATTGGCCACAGTTTTGTGGTTCTAGGCAGATTTACAATGACCATAAGACCCGATACATGTTTGATAGATATGACAAAAAAAATCGTCCTTGTCGCGCTTTATGGCCGTTTTCATGTGTTATTGCCCACAGTTTCGGGGTTTTAGGCCAATTTACACCGATAGATGTTTGACATATATGACCAAAAACTCGTCGTTTTCGTGTTTTATTACTATTTTCATGACCTATTGCCCAAATTTTTCGGGTTCTAGGGCGATTTTCAACGTCCGTAAGACCCGATACATGTTTGAGCGATATGACAAAAAACTCGTCGTTTTCGTGTTTTATGGCCATTTTCATGAGATATTGTCCACACTTTTAGGGTCCCAGCGCGATTTACAACGGTCGTATGACCCGATTACATGTTTGAGAGATATGACCAAAAACTCGTTCTTGTCGCGCTTTATAACAGTTTTCATGAGCTATTGCCCACAGTTTTTGGGTTCCAGCGCGATTTATAACTACCGTAAGACCCGATACATGTTTGAAAAATATGAAACCAAAACTCATTGTTTTCGAGTGTTATGGCTATTTCATGAGATATTGCCCACACTTTTGTGGTTCCAGGGCGCATCTAGTACATGTTTGGGAGTTCAGACCAAACACTCGTCGTTTTCACATTTAGGGTCATTTTCATGAGCTATTGCCCTTAGTTTTAGGGTTTTAGGGCGATTTACAACGACCGTGAGAACCGATACATTTGTGAGTATTATGACAAAAAACTCGTCTTGTTCGCGTTTAATGGCCGTTTTCATGAGCTATTGCCCACAGTTTTGGGGTTCTAGGGCGATTTACAACAACCATTAGACCCGATACATGTTTGAGAAATATGATCAAAAACTCGTCCTTCTCGCACTTTGTGGCCATTTTCATGGGCTATTGCCCTTGGTTTTGTGGTTTTAAAGCAATTTACAACTATAGTGAGATCTAATAAATGTTTGAGAGATATGACCAAAACTCGTCGTTTTCAAGTTTTATGCCCATTTTCATGAGCTATTGGCCACACACTTGGGCCCCCAGGGCGATTTACAAGATCCGTAAGACCCGGTACATGTTTGAGCGATATGACCAAATCTCGTCATTTTTGTGTTTATGGCCGTTTTTATGAGATATCGCCCACACTTTTAGGGTTCTAGGGCACACCTAGTACATGTTTCGGAGTAAAGACCAAAAAATCGCCGTTTTCACATTTAGGGCTGTTTTCATGAGCTATCACCCTTAGTTTTGGGATTTTATGATGATTTTCAACGTCCCTGAGAACCGATACATGTTTGAGTGTTATGACCAAAAACTTGTCATTTTCGTGTTTATGTTCGTTTTCATGAGCTATTGCCCATAGTTTTGTGGTTCCATGCAGATTTACAATGACCATAAGACCCGATACATGTTTGATAGATATGACAAAAAAACTCGTCCTTGCCGCGCTTTATGGCCGTTTTCATGTGTTATTGCCCACAATTTCGGGGTTTTAGGCCAATTAACACCAATAGTGAAACCCGATAGATGTTTGAGATATATGACCAAAAACTCGTCGTTTTCGTGTTTTATGACTATTTTCATGAGCTATTGGCCAAACTTTTCGGGTTCTAGGGCCATTTACAAATCCGTAAGACTTGATACATGTTTGACCGATATGACAAAAAACTCGTCGTTTTCGTGTTTTATGGCTGTTTTCATGAGCTCTTGCCCACACTTTTGGGGTCCCAGCGCGATTTACAACGGTCGTAAGACCCGATACATGTTTGAGAGATATGACCAAAAACTCATTCTTGTCTTTCTTTATGGCCGTTTTCATGAGTTATTGCCCACAGTTTTGGGGTTCCAGGGCCACTTACAACTACCGTAAGACCCGATACATGTTTGAAAAATATGAACAAAAACTCGTTGTTTTCGACTGTTATGACCTATTTCATGAGATATTGCCCACACTTTTGGGGTTCCAGGGCGCATCTAGTACATGTTTGGGAGTTAAGACCAAACACTCGTCGTTTTCACATTTAGGGCCATTTTCATGAGGTATTGCCCTTAGTTTTGGGGTTTTAGGGCGATTAACAACGACTGTGAGAACCGATACATGTGTGAGTGTTATGACCAAAAACTTGTCTTTTTCGCGTTTAATGGCCGTTTTCATGAGCTATTGCCCACAGTTTTGGGGTTCTAGGGCGATTTACAACGACCATTAGACCCGACACATGTTTGAGAAATATGACCAAACACTCGTCCTTCTCGCACTTTGTGGCCATTTTCATGGGCTATTGCCCTCTTTTTATTGGTTTTAGGGCAATTTACAACGATAGTGAGACCGAATAAATGTTTGAGAGATATGACCAGAAACTCGTCGTTTTCGCGTTTTATTCCCATTTTCATGAGCTATTGGCCACACACTTGGGCCTCCAGGGCGATTTACAAGATCCGTAAGACCCAATACATGTTTGAGCGATATGACCAAAACTCGTCATTTTCGTGTTTATGGCCTTTTTTGGAGATAGCCCACACTTTTAGGGTTCCAGGGCACACCTAGTACATGTTTGGGAGTAAAGACCAAAAAATCGCCGTTTTCACATTTAGGGCTGTTTTCATGAGCTATCGCCCTTAATTTTGGGATTTTATGATGATTTACAACGTCCATGAGAACCGATACATGTTTGAGTGTTATGACTAAAAACTCGTCATTTTCGTGATTATGTCCATTTTCATGAGCTATTGGCCACAGTTTTGTGGTTCCAGGGACATTTACAATGACCATAAGACCCGATACATGTTTGATAGATATGACAAAAAAACTCGTCCTTGTCGCGCTTTATGGCCGTTTTCATGTGTTATTGCCCAATGTTTCGGGGTTTTAGGCCAACTTACACCGATAGATGTTTGACATATATGACCAAAAACTCGTCGTTTTCGTGTTTTATGACTATTTTCATGACCTATTGCCCAAATTTTTCGGGTTCTAGGGCGATTTTCAACGTCCGTAAGACCCGATACATGTTTGAGCGATATGACAAAAAACTCGTCGTTTTCGTGTTTTATGGCCGTTTTCATAAGATATTGTCCACACTTTTAAGGTCCCAGCGCGATTTACAACGGTTGTAAGACCCGATTACATGTTTGAGAGATATGACCAAAAACTCGTTCTTGTCGCGCTTTATAGCCGTTTTCATGAGCTATTGCCCACAGTTTTTGGATTCCAGCGCGATTTATAACTACCGTAAGACCCGATACATGTTTGAAAAATATGAAACAAAAACTCATTGTTTTCGAGTGTTATGGCCTATTTCATGAGATATTGCCCACACTTTTGTGGTTCCAGGGCGCATCTAGTACATGTTTGGGAGTTTAGACCAAACACTCGTCGTTTTCACATTTAGGGCCATTTTCATGAGGTATTGCCCTTAGTTTTGGGGTTTTAGGGCGATTTACAATGACCGTGAGAACCGATACATGTGTGAGTATTATGACGAAAAACTCGTCTTGTTCGCGTTTAATGGCCGTTTTCATCAGCTATTGCCCACAGTTTTGGGGTTCTAGGGCGATTTACAACGACCATTAGACCCGATACATGTTTCAGAAATATGACCAAAAACTCGTCCTTCTCGCACTTTATGGCCATTTTCATGGGCTATTGCCCTTGGTTTTGTGGTTTTAAAGCAATTTACAACAATAGTGAGATCTAATAAATGTTTGAGAGATATGACCAAAACTCGTCGTTTTCAAGTTTTATGCCCATTTTCATGAGCTATTGGCCACACACATGGGCCCCCAGGGCGATTTACAAGATCCGTAAGACCCGGTACATGTTTGAGCGATATGACCAAAAATCGTCATTTTTGTGTTTATGCCCGTTTTTAGGAGATATCGCCCACACTTTTAGGGTTCCAGGGCACACCTAGTACATGTTTGGGAGTAAAGACCAAAAAATCGCCGTTTTCACATTTAGGGCTGTTTTCATGAGCTATCGCCCTTAATTTTGGGATTTTATGATGATTTACAACGTCCGTGAGAACCGATACATGTTTGAGTGTTATGACTAAAAACTCGTCATTTTCGTGTTTATGTCCATTTTCATGAGCTATTGCCCACAGTTTTGTGGTTCAAGGGACATTTACAATGACCATAAGACCCGATACATGTTTGATAGATATGACAAAAAACTCGTCCTTGTCGCGCTTTATGGCTGTTTTCATGTGTTATTATTGCCCACAATTTCGGGGTTTTAGGGCGATTTACACCGATAGTGAAACCCGATAGATGTTTGAGATATATGACCAAAAACTCGTCGTTTTCGTGTTTTATGACTATTTTCATGAGTTATTGCCCAAACTTTTCGGGTTCTAGGGCGATTTTCAACGTCCGTAAGACCCGATACATGTTTGACCGATATGACAAAAAACTCGTCGTTTTCGTGTTTTATGGCCGTTTTCATGAGCTATTGCCCACACTTTTGGGGTCCCAGCGCGATTTACAACGGTCGTAAGACCCGATTACATGTTTGAGAGATATGACCAAAAACTCGTTCTTGTCGCGCTTTATAGCCGTTTTCATGAGCTAGTGCCCACAGTTTTTGGGTTCCAGCGCGATTTACAACTATCGTAAGACCCGATATATGTCTGAAAAATATGAATAAAAACTCATTTCTTTCGAGTGTTGTGGCCTATTTCATGAGATATTGCCCATACTTTTGGGGCTCCAAGGCGCATCCAGTACATGTTTGGGAGTTAAGACCAAACACTCGTTGTTTTCACATTTAGGGTCGTTTTCATGAGCTATTGTCCTTAGTTTTGGGGTTTTAGGCGATTTACAACGACTGTGAGAACCGATACATGTGTGAGTATTATGACCAAACCTCGTCTTGTTGGCATTTAATGGCCGTTTTCATGAGCTATTGCCCACAGTTTTGGGGTTCTAGGGCGATTTACAACGACCATTAGACCCGATACATGTTTGAGAAATATGACCAAAAACTTGTCCTTCTCACCCTTTGTGGCCATTTTCATGGGTTATTGCCCTTGGGTTTTTGGTGGGCATCAAAAATCACGCCAGCGGCATATGAAGAAAACACATGTCAGCAAAACACAATATGAAGACAAAAAATACATGAAAAATACAAGCAAGGCAGTGTCGTACCTGAAGTGCCTTCGTGACTGAGAAGAGTTGTTCTACGAACAACTTTTCCCTATCAGGAGTAGAGGAGCGCAAATCTTCCTCATGTTTCCGCAACCCCTGTAGGGCCTCGACCACTTTGTCATGTTTCTGCACCGCCGTGACAAGTCCCTTCTCGAGGGAATCAACACGATAGAGAGGTTCATTATTCTCACCTACAAAAGGATATAAACATGGCACAATCACTCGCCAATCTCTACACAACATAATGGAGAGAACAGTTCAAGACTAACCTTGGAAGGCACAATGGCAGTTATCTAGCAGGGCATGCTATCGACCCAAGGACATGATTTTCTTAGCGAGGAGAGTGGAATCCTTCACGATAGGCTACAAGAAAAGAGAATCAATGTTAGTATTAATACAAAATTCGAGTGC